>BLBF01000007.1:62508078-62523733 GCA_015471245.1 Laticauda colubrina | reverse complement strand
ATTATTATTATTATTATTATTATTATTATTATTATTATTATTATTATTATTTAATGTGATTAGTTGAATTTACTGGTTTCTTTCAATAGGTAGGAATGATATTATAAGAGGCCTGATGTAAGTAGGTGGCAATAATGGTATAATAGTCTTGGTAATAATATCTTCACTGTGTGTCACTATTGTCTTTGAGGAACAAGAAGAAAAGGAAGAAGAATATAGCAATAGTTTTTGTATTACAAATGTACTTGGTTTACAGTGTCCCATACTGATCTGTCCATGGTCCTGAACATATTTCCCCTGCCTTTGCTCAAAGTGGGTACTGGTATTCTGAGCCAATTTCCTGAAGATTCACTGTCACCGTGTTTTCAATTGTGGGCAATGTCCAGCAATATAGCACAAGAATAACCATGCTCATTGAGAAAAAGCAATTGAAGACCACACAGATGTAAATTGCCCAAGTTGGGAACACTGCTGTACCAGGCTAATATTCCATATTTGTATTAATTATTTGAGCAATGAGATGGAGGGAAATCTATCTAATTTTCAGATGTTCTGAACTATACAGGGATTTGTCTACAATACCAAAATAAAATTTAGACTGATCTTTATAAGTTAAAGAAATGGACTGAAAGTAATAGAATTAAATTTAGTGGAGAATAGGGAAAACTAGATTATGGGTTATTAAAATATGATAGCCAGTTTGATCTAGTACTTAAAGCACAAAACTAGAAACTAGGAAACTGTGCATTCTAGTCCTTGATTTGGTCATGAAAGCCATCTGGGTGACTTTGGGCTGGTCATTCTCTCTCAGCCCAACTTACCTCACATGGTTGCTGTTGGAAGGAAAGTAGGAAGAGGAAAGACTATTATGTATGAGTTATTTATGAAAATAATAAATGTGGAACATTAATAAATAAAATAAATATTTGATTTACTAATAGTGTTTGTGAAAACGATCTTGGAATTATGAATCAGTACTGTGAGAAATCTCCTGAAAAGGCAAAGGCAAGGTTTGGTTGCCTCAGTAGACTAATAAGAGCAATAACAATAGCACTTAAACTTACATACTATGGTGCTTTACAGCTAACTTTAAGTGGTTTACAGAGTCAGTATATTGCCCCCAATAATCTGAGTCCTCGTTTTACTGACCTTGGAAGGATGGAAGACTGAGTCAACCTTGACCCAGTCAGAATCAAACAATGGTTCTAGAATATATCACTTTGGTGATAATCCACCCTGAGTACCATATTTAGTTCTGAAGATCATACTTTAAATTATATTCAGAAAAAAAAATGAGATTCAGAATTAGATAATTATTTTTGGGACCTGAAACTAAATATTACAGGAAGAAACTGAGAGAATTGAATACATTTAGCCTTGGAAAAGATAACTGAAGGGTTATCAGTCAGCTACTACTTAAAGGGAGGTCACATAAAAGAAAAACAAGATATGTTCCTCATTCTGTAGCTCAGAAAATTGGATAATGGACATAACTTTTAAAAGAGCAGATTCTGGTTGAATGACAAAAAGAATTTCGTAACATTGAAAGCAGTTTGAAAATAGAATTAAATAGTAAGGTAGCTGGTAAGTTCCCTTTCAATGAATTTGTTTACACAAAGACTGATCATTCATCTATGAAAGATAATTTAATTCAATTTCTTGCAGTGAGCCTGGGAATGACCTAATTAAGTAAAATATAACTTTGTTATTATATTTTTTCCTCCCAAACCAGGTGAGAGGAGGGTACAGGCTGGTTCATATAAAACACATACCCATAATATGGCTTAGTTTTATTTTAGCATACATACAGCTGGTCTGTCACCAATCCCCTGCCAGCATTATAATATATGACTTATTGTTATTTATATCTCATTCAATGAATTATATATGAGCACTAGCCATAAATATAACCATGAGAGAGGTTATGAATATCAATATACATTCCAGTAATCCTCTGTTAGATATCTATGTGAGAATGCAAAGTCCCATTATATACCATTACCAGATTGTACCTGTTGGCATCAGTGCCATGGCTTTCTTTTTTCCATATATACCTTATCATAGTAAAACTTCACATCTCCCAGTCTGCAATTTACTGTATTTCTATCCAAACAGTTCCTTCAAACTTAATAGAACTACTCAAATATCATTAATAATCCTTCATCTTGCTGTGATTCCTAGTGATCCTATTCTATCTAAAGCTACTGAAGGTTGTAGCTGAGCAATGCTTACAGTATTAAGAGCCTGTCACATAGGCCAACGATGCAAAAAGTATGTAAAAAGGACACAGGGGACGAGAAAATGTTCCACCTGTTGTTATCCGCTCTCAAAAGTGCCCCAAATTTGCATAAACAGAGCGGACAACAAGGGAAAGGAACGGACGGGGAGAGGACGTAGCGAGGATGTAAAGCGGATGCTCCATGGAAGCCTAGCGGATGGAAGTGGATGTAAGCAGATGGCACATCAGCAGGGCTTCCGGGGGAGCATAGCGAAGCGGACACGTAGCGGAAGGAACGGATGCAGAGCGGATGCCGAGCGGATGACACGCATGCATCATGGAAGCCTAGCGGATGCCGAGCGGATGCTGAGTGGATGCAAAGCATTCACTGTGCATGTGGGGAGGATGCATTGCATCAGCCCTGCAGATATAAAAGGATGCAGCTCGCAAGCAGGTCACCATTCAGAGGAAAGACCTGCTGCCAGACACATCTCCAGCCAACAACCATGGGGAAGAAGAGGAAGCCTGTGCCATCTTCTGCCAGCCCTGGCAAAAAGGACAGGGTGACCATCTCACCCCCTGGCGCTGACTCTGCTTTTGCTGGAGCTTCTGCTGCTCGGGCTGACTCTGCTGGTGCTGGGGCTTATGCTGGTGCTTAATCTGCTGCTGCTGCTCCTGGTCCTGCTGGTGCTTCTGCTGGGGCTGACTCTGCTGGGGCTGCTCCTGGTGCTGGTGCTTCTGCTGGTGCTTACTCTGCTGCTGCTGCTCCTGGTCCTGCTGGTGCTGCTGGTCCTGCTGGTGCTGCTGGTCCTGCTGGTGCTGCTGGTGTTGCTGGTAATCCTGGTGCTGCTGGTGCTGCTGTTGCTGCTGCTGCTGTTGCTGCTGCTGCTGCTGGTGGTGTGGTGGACAGGCCCCTTCTGATGAGGGCCCAGAAGGCCCTGCCAGAGGGAGGAAGAGGCAATTGCATGACAGGGAGAGGAGGCAGTACTCCATCGAAGAGGAACATGAGGATGAGGTGCTCGAATGGCTGAGGGAGAATGAGTACCTATGGCGGAAGCGACACAGGCTCTATCGAGACACCAAGAGGAAGCAGGCGGCTTGGAGAGACAAGGCAGAGAGCCTGGGCTACACTTTGAAAGTCCTCCTCGGGTGGTGGAAGCACATGCACACCTGGTACGGGAAGCAGCACCTCAAGAAGTCTGGCCAGGCCGCGGTCAAGCTCACCGACCGGGAGACCTACGTGATGGCCAAGTGCAGCTTCTTGGAGGGTGAGATCCGCCACCGAGGAGCAGCCTCTCTGTCTACCCTCTCTCTCAGGCAGCCCACAGAGAGCCAGTCCTCTTCTGGCCAAGAGTCAGCTCCTGTGTCCAGGCAGGTATCTGTGGAGTGCCCCATGATGGAGACCCCCCCCCCGACAGCTGCACTCCCCATGGAGGACCCCCTGATGCAGTGGGAGCAAGGAGAGGGCATGACACCAGAGACCAAGCCACACACACCCCCAGCTCCACCTCCACAGAAAGCAGGCAGAGAGGCAGACTGGAGGGGCAGAGCCACACTGTCCTGCTGTAGATCAGGGACACCATCAAAAGCAGCGTAGATCTCCTCTCTCAACTGGTACACACTGACATAACATCCTCAAACCGAAAGTCCTTCCTCACCTACGTCAACCAGACCCTCATGGACATGTCTAAATCACAGTACCAGGTGATAAAGGAGAGGATCAAAGGTCTTCTGCTCAACCCTCCAGGCCCAGCTGAACCTGCTCCGACCCAGTCCAGGTCTGCTCCTCTACCCCAGGTGATGTCACAACCCTTCCAAGGCTTTCCACAGGCCCTCACCAACCAAGGCTATGGCTACCAGGAGTTCCAGCAGCACAGGCAGCCCTTCCCAGTCCAGGCACATATGCCACCGATGCCACCGATGCCACCGATGCCACTGATGCCACTGATGCCACCAATGCCACAGATGCCACATATGCCACCGATGCCACAGATGCCACCCACGCCTCACCTCGCTCACCTGCAGACCAGACAGCTCCACTACACTCCTCCTTCCTCCACCCCACAGCCAAGCCCGGCCTCAGAACATCTGTCATCGGTCTTGGGACTGACACCACATGTCATGGAGGAAGGGGCTCTCAACATCACGGGACTGAGCCAGCTCTCTGAGAGCTTCCTCCACACACCATCACCTGTTGTACTTTTGGGGCCAGGCACCCCAATGGCGCCTCAGACAAGCACTACAGCAGCAGCCACCTCCACAGCACCTGGACCCTTCACCCCTGAGACTATGGGCATGCCTCAGAGTGACTGAGAAGAGTGCCAGAGACTGGGTTGCTACCTGTTGACTTTATCTTTGCTTGGGACACTTTACTTGGGTCATTTTGCTTTTACACTTTGTTATTAATAAAGTTTATCTTTGCTTCACACACTTGGTTCAGTTCTGTTAGTTAATAAAGTCTTGGTGGAATCTTTTAGAAATGATTTAAGCCTTTGCATGCTTGTGGGATGGGTAAGGATAGCAGTGGGATGGGCAGGGATACCTGCGGGATGGGTAATAGCTGTGGGATGGGTTAGGATACCTGTGGGATGGGTAATAGCTGTGGGATGGGTAATAGCTGTGGGATGGGTTAGGATACCTGTGGGATGGGTAATAGCTATGGGATAGAAAAACCTCCAGTGCAAGCATAGTGGGACTGTATGGTCCACCCTCCCAGGTGCCACACCTATGTCCCTTTATTATCAAGAACAATTTAATCATTCATCAACACATTTCAACATAAACACAACTCTTTATTAAATGCCCTGTTCATTGTAGGGCCACTCAACATACATGGCACAATCTCATCCGTTTGATGAGACAGGCTGAAGGAAGCATCCATTAAGCATCTACCATCCTGTCTTGCCACTCCACTGCTCCAGCTGGGGAGTTGCACCAGTGTTTCAGGAGGTTGCGCTGCTTCTTCCCTTCACGTGAAGCTCTGTTGGGGCCTTGCACATCCACAGTGTTTATCAGGTTTCGCCCTTGCCTCCATTCCCCAGGCTCCTTGTCCCCATTGCCTTGTTGGTGGTCTACAAGCCTGTTCTGCAACACTGAGTAGCGGGTGCGCATGAGATAGTGCAGGATGCAGCAAGCTTCCACGATGCTCCTCATGGTCTCTGGGCGATGCTGCATGGTGGTGAGAAGTACCTGGAACCTGTTGGCCAGGATGCCAAAGGCGTTCTCCACCACCCGTCTTGCCCTGGACAGCCTGGAGTTGAAGGTCCTCTCTTCATGGGTGAGGCATTTGGAAGTGTAGGGCTTCATGAGGTAGGTTCTGAGGGAGAAGGCGTCATCCCCCACAATGAAGTAGGACATATCATGTGTGTCGTTGGGCAGGGGTCTGGATCTGGGAAGCCCATGATGAGGTTGCATTCCAGCCCCTCCTTGAGGTGACTGGCGTTGTATACCTGGGCATCTGAAGATGACCCGTTGCCTGAACCATCGATGTACATGAACTTGTAGTCAGCATCAACCATGGCAAAGAGGATGATGCTGAAGAAGCCCTTGTAGTTGTGATAAGTGGATCCTGAGTTGGCTGGAGCTTTGCAGGCCACGTGCTTCCCATCTATGGCTCCAATGGTATGGGGGAAGTTCTACTTCTGATACCACTGCTCTGCAACTTTCTTCCAGCCTTCTTCAGTGGAGGGGCACTGGAGGAGCTCATCCAGGTATTCTTTGATGATGGGCTGCACCACTTCTCTGACCACAATGCTGATGGTGTTGTGTGGCACTATCCAGGCTTACTGTATGCTCCTGTACATGGTCCCTGAGGCCAGGTGGCGCAGAGTCAGTGCCACCTTCAGCCCAGGGTTCAGCTGGGCCAGAAGTTGGTGCTCTGCTTGGTCAACCTGGCTCTCAGACACTCCACAACTTCATCAAACATGGCTGGTGGCATCCTCATGAAGTTCTGGAATGCATGAGTGTCTTTGTTACTCAGCTCCACCATCTGCTTGTTGTACAATCTGTACTCTGCTCTTCTGTTGATCCATCTTCGTACCCTGACACTTCTTGGATGCCTCCTTTTCTTCACGTAGAACAAGTGGAAGAGCCTGTAGAGGGCTTCACACTGTTGTAGAACGATGGCGGCTACCAAAAGGAGTGTGCGACGATCCATGGTGGAGATGACTGGATGCTGTGGAAGAGCAAGAGCCAGAGGAAGGCTGAAGTGGTCTGCACAGCAGGGCTGCTGGACTGAAAGTGAGATCCAGGTGAATTCTCCCCCTTTTTATAGGAAACATAGGTTTTCCGTTAGGTGGCCTTTTGCATCCTCTAGACATCCTGCAGACATCCTAAATATCCGAGATACGTCCCCTATACGAACGTTTTTTTCTGTTTTAATGCTTTGTATGCAAGCTGCATCCGCTTTAATCCTTTTTATGTCCGTGCTACTAACGCTGCGTGTCTGTTCCGCTTTCATTTCACTTCCTCCCTGTGTCCATTTTCCGCTGGAGCAGATGTGAGTTGCGCAGATGTGCAGCGGATGCCTAGCGGATATAGCGTATGTATAACAGATGTTCCCCATATGCGTAGTGGATGTATAACGGACGCATTGGATACTTTATCCGCTCAAAAAGTTTTGTGCAGCTCAAAACTTTTTGAGCGGATGAAATCTCAGTAGACGGATGCTGGACAGACAGAGAGTATGAAAAACGGACACAGTGATTACAGAACGGATGCATCGCATTAACAAATGGATGGCAAGTGTTTCTCTCCATTTTACATCCTCTTTCCATCCGTTGGTGCTGTTTGACATGGGCTTTATAGACTCTGTATTCCTGATCTGTAATGTTTTTGCATCAGGCTAAGGTAAACTTAAATTTAAAAAATATATATATTCCTTACCTTACCTTTTGGAAATTCTTGGCTACTAGTTCCAAAAGATACAAGATTTCTACTCCATAAAAGGAATTTTTCTGAACTGATCTTCAGGTTTTGAGTTGCATATGTTAAAATTAGGTGAAGAGGTGAAACAGTGAAAAGATTATACTGTTATATCACTGTAGACAAAATATTTTAAAAAGAGTAGCTCTGACAATCCACAAAGAACCTAAATCATCCAGAAATTAAATCCTATTACTTTGTTCTTTGGTCTCAGTTGCTCCAAACATGCCAGTAGCTGAACCAAAGACTTAGAAGAGATGGAAATGGCTCATCATAAATGTACAATGCAGGCTACACAAGTCTTCCCAACTTTTAGAAATAAATTTTAAATGTACCATAGCAATTACTCTGCTAACCTCAACTTTAAATATAACTTGCATTCTGAATCTGTCATAAAGGAACAAACTCCTGTGATCTCATTATTCCTTTTTCCCCACCTTCCTCTATATATAGACTTCATGGTTTTCTTTGTCCATATTCCTCTTCTAAGAAATAAGCTGTCAAACTACACCACTTTTATTGGAAAATACATGTGTTGTTTGAGTGATAGCTAAATCAATGTGACTGTTCTTCTGATTTATGGTGAATTCTTATAGAGGGACCTGAAAGAAATACTAAATTTTTGTGCTGTAATGAAACTTGGCATTTGACTGCCATTATAAAAAAACAACCCTTAATTCTAGTGCCTTTGGGCATTTTTACCTAGCACATTTGGCATTTATATAGCAGATTATCAGAATTGTCCTCGACTATGGTGGCTGTGTAGGAGTCATAAAAGTGTTTTCATTTAACTGAACTGATTTTAAAGCCTCTAATTATATTGATGTCCATATCAGGTTGAAACCAAACCCAGTTCTTGCCAATGACTTAAAGGATTTTTATTTGATTCAAAAGTCATCTCATTTTCCACTGAAGCAGCTAAACAATGGTCTACTATGTGAAAGTCAGCAAGGTTATAACTAAATTATGTGAAAGAAAGGGCTGAGAAATATATAACCCAAACAGTTTTTTTAAAAGATATGAATGTTGACAAGTATAAGTACCTACCAACCAGTATAGGTGCCAATGCTCCCAAATACTGTCCCTAAATGTAAAGTAATATCTCCTAAACTTCTGCTTGCCATCATCTCCTGAGGTACTGAAAATACCTAACTGTCAGCACTCCAAGTAATACACCCATTAAAAGCAGAAGTCAAAGGCAGGTAGATTCCTTAAAGAACAATTTCTTGGATACACCATATTGGCACAACTGGTGAAAACTGACTCTGAAAGTTCCCATGGTTTTCACCTGATTAAAAATGAAAGTTTTCTCCTTCCCCCAAGCCATCAGTCACATTGTCCAGTAGAAGTGTTGCTCAGTTGCTTGGTAACATCATCCTCATCTCCTAGCAACCAGTTGGAATGACCTTGATTCCCACAGGAAAAACTTTTTGTTTTGATTGCAAACACCAGCTAACTATTCCCCCCACCCCTCCTGTCCCATTTTCTGCCTTGTGGCAGAAAGATGGCCTCAGTTGGGTCTCCTTCAGGGTTGATACTAACATAAAATTTCCAAATAGGATAGTTCACAGTTCTGGGACTGATAGTCACAATATGTCTCCAAGCATAATGGAGAAACACGATATAGGAAATGATCAATATCATGATGTAGGGAGTTTTCAGAATATTTGTTGTTTAATAAAAGGGATAACTAATAGAGAATTGTATACTGAAATGGTGTATGGTCTCCTGCTCGAGCAGGGGATTGGATGAGAAGATCTCCATGGTCCCTTCCTACTCTATTATTCCTATGTCCTATATTGTCATCAGTATCATAAACTATTGTTGAGATGTTCAATGCATCTAGTTAAAAGCAAGAATATTAGACTTGAGAGATGCTTGGTCTGATCCAGCAAAAATTCTGGCATTCATATGCCCATATGTTCATCCAGGAAAATTACATCAAAACAATTAACATGAGATATAAGAAAGGGAAAGAAAAAAAGCAAATGAAAAAATATTTCACAGAGTGGAAGTAGATGAGTACCACCGTCTGAACTGAGAAACAGGTATAACATATGTTCAACCACATTCTTGTGAAGATACTGATTTTCCTTTGCTCTCTTCTTAAGCTTTCAAAAAGCAACTTTATATACTATTTTACATTGCTGTTTTTGTCTGATATTAGCTTTCAGAAGGAAACTTGCACCTGTTTCTCTAGATGTTCTTTGAAAAGAAGCCAATTTATTTTTATATGTAAGTTTTCAAGTTTATTCATGGTGAGTGATGGGTCTTATTTATGCAACTTTCAGAGTGCTTGTCTCAGGCAAATTTAGAGATATAATTAATCACATGGGAGTGCTGCAGCTTAACAATTTTCTTTTCTCTTGATGAAGTCAACTCCTCCAGATATCACCCAGCTTTATGTTTAGAAATGGGAGCTTTTGTATAGAAGATTTACTTTGGCAAACACATTTTGACAGATAGCTCTTGATCAGCAATGTCAGGCTGAAGGTTGCTCCCACTGAAGCAAATATAACTGGGGTAATTTTCTGATGATACAAAATCGTGCTATCTGGAAGATATATTTTGATAAGACTCCTGCCATTTACTGGAAGTTATTCCTTTGCTGTACTGAGAACAGCCCGAAACACGGCAGTAGCCCTTTTAAATCAAGTATGGAATATGCAGCCACGTCAGATAACTTGAATTATGAAGGCCAGGGGCTGAGGTAGGATACTCTTTATAGGTCATTTCTTATTCTTTTTTCAACAGGAAGGTATGAGCAACATTATCAAAAGTGGAGTAGCTATTATTAGCAGATAAGACAACATGTGTTTTGAATAATTAATTAAAAGAACTATGCATGGAGTATAAAATCACAAATCATAATGGGGAGATGAATTAACTAACCACCCACTTTTCTTTAAAGTACCATTTTCCAAATCAAAATTCAACTCTTCAAAGAACACAAGGAAATTGAGTTTCATCATGGGGACTCAAGCTTGGCTCTATTTATTTCTATAGCATAATTTTACATGGCAAACAGCACAATCTAGTATGACAAAATCAAACTATTTTTCCCGTGAGTCCCAATGAAAATTAAATCTTACCAAAAGAAACAAAACATTGCTTTATACATTTAAGATAGTCTTCTCTTCCCTTCCCTTCCCTTAAAAATCTGAATTATTCTTTCCATAGGTTCCTCTTTGTTTTTATTGATGAGGTGAGTTATTTAGCTGCACCAATCTACTTCAAACTTTAGTTTATGCTGTGTGAGTTTTATGGTTGCAATCTTACTGGGAGTAAACCCCATTGAACTCAGTAGTTTTATTTCTATTTGGGCATGAATAAAATTGCAACATATGCCAGATTTTGCAGCAGGTCATAATCTGAGTTTCTTGTTTCTGTCCTGCATCACTACTGATACTAATACAAAAAGACTGAAACTTATGTACATAATCATTAGATATGTGGGAGAAGTTGTATTTCTGTTTTAACATAATTCCTATTATCATATTCTATCGCTGCCCGTTCATCCAATTTTTTAAGATGGCTTCTGATGTATTAAAACCATGAAATAATAATATATTGAGGATAATACATATAAAAACCTAGAAAGCAACATAAAATAATCTCTGGTGATTTTAGACTTTAGTCATAATTTAGACTTTAGTGCAAGCAATTTCTTTAAATTGTAATGTATATTCCTTCAAAATTTGATGATTCATTCTGACTAATTTTGAGAGGCAACTTCTTCATGGACCTCTGCCACAAAGTTTCATCTGATAGCATTGGTTCTGTGTACATTACAGACTAATATCTGTTAATTCAGTTTCACTAGTACATAGCATAGAAGTTAAACAAAAATGCCATTTTTCCTCTTTATCTCATTGTGACAAAAAAGTAATTCAGTTATAAGTAAAGTTTTACATTTAGTCAAGAAAAACATTGATATAGAATAGGTTGCACATGGTTCAACAGTAGTAACTGTGAGGGATCTTGGAGTCCTATTGGATAACCACTTAAATATGAACCAACAGCTACCAAAAAGCCAATGTAGTCCTAGGCTCAGTGATGGGATTCAAAAAAATTTACTACCTGTTCTTTGGGCATGGCTTATTTGGTGGCCGTAGCTTGGTGGTCATGTGACTGTGTGGGCGTGCTTGGTGGTCATGTGACTTGTGGGTGTGGCCAACTCAATGTCACTCATGTCAAGGGGTGCCTTGCCTGGCCCCTCCCCTCCCAGCCATTCCTTGTCACACCCAGCCTCAACCTATCTATAGTTCTGTAAAAATGTTCACCTTTTTTTAATTTGATTTGATTTGTCAATCGCTTACAAGATAATAGGTATAAGTATAAGAAAACAGAAAATAGGTACAAGTAAATGGGGACAATAGATAGTGACGGGAGGCATGATGGTGCACGCTCCTTTTTGCATGCTCCTTTTTGACTTTGTTATCTACATACTATAGATGTACTTTCATGGACCACTAAAAGGAGGAAATGGCTCACATGCTTTACTCAAGAGTGTGATAGGCAACAGGCTTTTAGGGGGCTGCCAGAAAGAGGGGAGGCAATGTATTTTCCAAAGCAGCAGAAGGCAAACAAGAAGCAATGGATGGAAACTGAACAAAGAGAGAAGTAACCTAAAACAAAGGAGAAACTTTCTGACAGTGAGAACAATTAACCAGTGGACCTGCTTGTCTCCGGAAGTTCTGGGTGCTCAATCACTGGAAGTTTTTAAGAAAAGATTGGACAGCCATTTCTCTGAAATGATATAGAGTTGCCTCAAAGTTCCTTCTTGGTGTTATTCTGTTATTCTGACACCTTTCCCAGGACCTATACTCAGAGTTTGGCATCCTGAGTTTTTCTGCCTGAGCATGAGGTTGGACTAGAAGACCTCCATAGTCCCTTTCAACTCTGTTAAACGTACATGTATTTGTGCTCTGGACTATAGACATTGAATGCATGTATTGTAAACCTTGAAAACTACCTGGGCAAAAGAAAGGCAGTAAAATCACTCTTGGTTTAGGGACATACATTATCATATTAATATATGATAAATAATGGAACAATTAAAAATAATAGCACAGAGTTTTCTCCCTCTCTCTCTCTCTCCCTTCCTTCCTATTTCTTTCTTTCTTTCTTCCTATTTTTTTCTTTCTTTCTTTCCCTTTCTCTCTCTCTTTCTCTCTCTCCCTTTCCTTCTTTCTTGTTCTTTCTCTTTCTTTCTTCCTATTTCTTTTTCTTTCTTTCTCTTTCTTTCTTTTTCTCCCTTCCTCTTTCTTTCTCATTCTTTCTTTTCTTCTCTCTCTCTCTCTCTCTCACACACACACATACACATACACATACACACAGAGACACACATACACCACTCTCCCTTCCTTCCTATTTTTCTTTCTTTCTTTCTCTCCCTTCCTCTTTCTTTGTTGCTCTTTCTTTCATGCTCTTTCTTTCTTGCCCTTCCTTCCTTCCTTCCTTCCTTCCTTCCTTCCTTCCTTCCTTCCTTCCTTCCTTCCTTCCTTCCTTCTTTGTCTCTATCTCACACACAAACACACCAAACTCTTCTCATGACACACACACACCTGGCCTGGGACAAACTGATCTGGTGAGCTCCAGAGCAGCGGGCGATGGGAGAACGAAGAAAGCAGCAGCCCCAGAACATCCATCTGCACTTCCTTTCAGAGCACCATGGTGGGGGCGGGGGGGGCGGGGGCAGCAGCATGGCTGCAAGAAGCAGCCCCAGGAGTTCCCATCCTCCCTTTTGAGGCATCTCTGCCACCCCTCTCATCCCCAGCGCAGCAGAGAAAGCAAATGACTGTGCCATACTCCAGCCATCACCATCACCGCATCACCCTGAGGGTCACCTGCTTGCCCATCCGCTGGCTGGATTGGCCCAGAAACAGTGCCCCACCTTGGCCTCCTCTCACCTGACCACTGGCTTCTTGACACGAGCAGAGGCTTCTGGTTGAAGCAAGGGGAACTGCAGTGCTGGGCCAAACGGTGGCAAGTGCCAAGGGCATAGCTAGAATTGGAAGAAAAGACTGCACGTCTCTGGTGGAAAGAACCGGGACAACATCTGGTAGCTTGGATGAGAAGGTGCGAGTGAGGCAATGGCTGCTCTTCTGTCAAGAAGCTCTGATTCTTTCTGCCAGAGATGCACAGCCTTTTCTTCCAATTCTAGCTATGATCTTGTCATCACTGGAGCCCAGCACTCTGTTCATGTCAAGAAGCCAGCAGCCAGGTAGGAGGAGGCCCAGGATGGGCATAACATGGGGGAGGCCTGGCAAGGCCCAGAGTGGTGGTGGGAGGCTCAGCAAGGGCCCTGATGGTGGGGGAAGGCCTTGAAAAGCCCCAGGCGGCAGGAAGAGGCCCAGAAAGGCCCTGGGGCAGCAGGGGAGGGGCTAACATGACTTTCAGGCTTACCTGTGAGCAGGCAGATCAGGGCAACTCAGTTTGGGCACAGGCACCTCATGGGGAAGGCAGATTAGAGGATCCAGCATGCCAAGGGGAGGAGTGACAGGGTGGGTTGAGTGGTAAGCAAACGAGTGGCTTAAGTGAGCGTCAGGTGGACAGGGCAAGTGATAGAGCAGCAAGCAGGTGACCGGGTTGGGGGCATGGCCAGCCAGAAGTTATTACCAGCTTGACGACCCATGCCAAATCGTCATTACCGGTTCTCCTGAACTGGTGTGAACTGGTTGAATACCACATCTGCCTAGGCTGCATTAACAAAGGGATAATATCAAGGTCATCTGAAATGTTAGTACCTCTTTATACTGCTTTGGTAAGACCACATTTGAAATGCTGAATCCAGTTTTGAGCACCATGATACAAAAAATATGTTGAGTGTCTAGAAAGGGTTCAGAGAAAAGCCATGAAGGAGATTAGAGGCCCAGAGGCCTGAAAAGTGGCAGAAACTAGATATGTTTTTCCAAATGAAAAGAAGGTCTAGGGGTGACATGATAGCAGTCTTCCAATATTTTAAGGGCTTTCATGGAAAAAAGAGGATCAGTTGATGCTCCACAGCACTTCAGGGCTGGATAAGAATTAATGAATGGAAACTTTTCAAGGCAAGACTGGACTTAGAATTAAAGAGAACTATCCTGACAGTGAGAACAATTAACCAGTACACTAGCTTGCCTCCAAATGTGGGTGCCCTATCACTAGAGGTTTTTAGGGAGAGATTGGATAACCATTTGTCTGTAATGGTATAGGGTCTCCTGCCTGAGCAGAGGGCTGGACTAGAAGACCTCCAATGTTCTTTCTAATTCTGTTATTCTATATTCTGTTCCTTGATAGCCATTAAACATTGTATTGGGAAAATATTGGAAAAACAAGGGAAGCAATTAGTTGTGAAAATTGTACCATATATGTCCTTTCCAAGGCAACTTAATATAGATATGCATATATAGATAAAATATAGATATACAGAATACGAACCGTGGAAGACATTTGATCATTCTTCACTTACATTTGCTGTAATAGGACACCGTGATGCATACTGATGTCATTTATTCACTTCAAAATCGTGAACAGCACTAGCTCTATGCCTATAGGGCCCTCTCTTGCTTTTGTAGTTTGTACATTTCTAATAAATTCTCCCTCACAAATTTGGCTGTAAATTGCATTTTCTGAGATATTTTCTTTTGTAATACCAATATGAAGGAAGTGTGTGAACTGTAAATCAGACTCAAAAAATAAGCCTAGAACTTTCTGACAAGAACATTTTTGCAATTCATATTTATAGAGTCTTGAAAGGTTTTGTTTTAAATACCATGTTTTTGTTTATCCAGAAAGTGTGTGTGTGTATGTATGTATATATATATAATATAACATATATATTATGTTTTTCTTAAGTTTTCTTAATATATATATATTATATATATTAATTCCTTAAATTTTCACGGGTACCTACATGTATGCTGTTCAGGTTCCTTCAGGTATTATCCCACGTCATTGTAGTTGTGCTTTTAAAGTTGTAGCAACGTTTCGGCAGAATCTCATCTGCCATCATCAGGCTTCTGTATTGAGTTCGTCTGAGAGTCAGGCTATCACAGCTATCACAAAAACTGAAATGGCTGTGAAAGCCTGACTCACAGACGAACTCAATACAGAAGCCTGATGATGGCAGATGAGATTCTGCCAAATGTTGCTACAACTTTAATAGCACAACTACAATGATGTGGGATAATACCCAAAGGAAGCTGAACAGCATATGTAAGATTAAGAGGATCTTGGTGATGTGTCTGCAAGGTCCCACTTGCCATCCTCAGGCTGGTGGTTTTGGCTTCATGCCAATTGGAATGGCTCTGAAAGCCTGACTCACAGACGAACACAATACAGAAGCCTGATGATGGCAAATGAGATTCTGCTGAAATGTTGCTACAACTTTAAAAGCACAACTATAATGACGTGGGAAAATACCTGAACAAAGCTGAATACCAGATAGATAGATAGATAGATAGATAGATAGATAGATAGATAGATAGATATAGATATAGATATAGATATAGATATAGATATAGATATAGA
>BLBF01000007.1:62405062-62501138 GCA_015471245.1 Laticauda colubrina | reverse complement strand
GATATAGATATAGATATAGATATAGATATAGATATAGATATAGATATGTGCTGTTCAGCTTACTTCAGGTATTATCCCACGTCATTGTAGTGCTTTTAAAGTTGTAGCAACGTTTCGGCGGAATCTCATCTGCCATCATCAGGCTTCTCTATAGAATTGTAGTGCTTTTAAAGTTGTAGCAACATTTCAGCAGAATCTCATCTGCCATCATCAGGCTTCTGTATAGAGTTTATATACTCTATACAGAATCCTGATGATGGCAGATGAGATTCTGCTGAAACGTTGCTACAACTTTAAAAGCACTACAATGATGTGGGATAACCTAAGAAAGGTGCTTGGGAAAACTATCAAAATTTTGACTTTGCATCTTAATTACAGCTGTTTCTTTGAAATCTGCTCTTTGCCCTGCTGCATGAGGAGAATTGGGAGATAAATGTGTGAGCTGCAGTTTTGAGGTCTAATATCGGCAACTGAAAATTTGGGATTTGATTTAGTACCTCTGTTGAAGAGTTTGGAAAAGAATCCTAAATCTTTCATTTTCTTTTAATAAATTACTCTTCTGACATACAATTTACCTTGTTGGCAGCTTGGTATTTCAGGACAATGGATTTTATTATTTTTTTAAAAAAATCATTCTTTTCCTTGCTCTTTCCTTCTCCTTTTATAAACAGAAATATGTGACTGTATAACATTCAGGATTTCAGAGAAAGAAAGCTGAATTTCACTAAAACGTCAAGATGCAGTAAGAAATTGTTTGGAAATTTTTTATCATTATCGTATTAAAACATATCTTCATATATCTATCTAGATCTAGTAGAAATAATGCTGTACTTAAAAGATGCACTACAGATCAGTTCTTAGTGGACAAAAACTAATATTCTTGGCTCAACATTGGCTATAGAACATCTCTGTGTATTCATAGGATGAACATTAAAGGTATGTAAAAAATAAATATCCAATGCCTTATAATTCAGCATTCTGCCTCCAAATAAATGTTAATTGATATTTAAATGAATGTTTATGGATATTTATGTATTACAAATATGTATGAATTTAAAAAGTGCCTCTCTCTGCCAATGCCAAGAGTTTCACTGGTGCCATATTCTTGATGATATCAGAGCTAGAGGTTAATATCACTTCATTTAAGCAGAAACATAAGAATCAAGGAGCTGTCAGCAGTGATGCTTACTGTAGAATTCCAGGCTGGCTGACAAGCTAGCACATAAATCTTACCAATGTTCACATTCCTGAATTCTACAAATCACCTTCGGAAGCAGATCTAGCAGTCTGTACTGCAATCTCACATCCTCTGTTTATCCAAGTATGAAATATGTGAGTGATTCACGTACAAAAATGTGAATTGATTCTGAAAAAGGAATGGATGAGGAAAATAACCTTCCCAGTTATAATGTCCACTGTCTCCCAAACAAATGAGACTGGGCTTGCATTTATAAAAGGTTGTAATCTTGTCATAAAGGGTCAGACATAGTCATTATAAAATAGAAAATAATAGCTTTAACCATGAAGTGTTACTAGGGAGTTATTGGAGCGATGAGAGCTGCTTTCAGATTGTTAGTAATCTGCCAGGAATGCCACATCCTGTTGGTCTGATTTATATAATTCATCTCTTGACAGTACTGGGTCCATGTAAGATTTAGTCACATAAAAGCAGCAATACCTTCTTATTAGCTGGTCAACTGAATTTGTGCCTTAACCATTATTTCGCTGATTGTCTAGTAAATTATTTTCCTTCTGGAATCACAAATGTTATCCAGTACCTATTTCCCTGTTTATTAGACATGTGCAAGATGATTTTTTAAAAATGCAATTTAAGCCTTCTGGGTCCTTCAAATTCCTTCCTTAGAAGATTTTCTTTGATGATGTCATGCTGCACTGAATCATAGCCTGAGCCCTTAAGATGGGGTCCATCTATGCTACTGCAGGAAAGAGCAGTTTTAATATGCTTTTTTAAAATCTTACTATCAAATAATCATCTCCAGTACATACAGACTAGGGCTAAGATAAAATAACAATCTTTTTCTTCTTTAGATTGTCCTGTATCCTATATATGTAAATGCTGTATGCAATGAAAATAATTTATTTGCAAGACTTGTGGATGGCTGTAGAATTTTGAATGATGCCATGCTTAGCAGTTATTTATAATCTAATTCAATGTATTGTTCATGCCATATTTTTATATTTTCTTTTGCAGTACACTACATTTATATAATAGCAAGGTAACTGCATTCCTATTTACAAATCACTTTGGTCTAGAGATACTTGGAGACACATTTTGTCAGTTTTCTATCATAGTCCTAATGTAGTAAATTATACCTATATCCTTGAGGCTTTCTAGTGCCATTTATTCTATAATCCCTTTAATATTCAAAATGTTGTAATACACTGCTCTTTTCCCACTGAGCTAAGTATGGGCATGACAGGAAAGTTTCTTTTGTCAGAGAACAAGACTATTTCTCTCTAACCCACCAATTCAATAGATTTGTTCTGACTAGCTGAATATGCTGTGGACAGATAGTTCAGAAAAGCTGGATAAGCAACTGGCCTACTTTAGATTGGACTGTGTATTCTCTTAAGGATCAGATGCATAACCTGGATAGTTTTTAATCCAATGCTGTCATGAGAAATCTCCATAAGCATGAATTGCATTTCAGAAGATAAGCATGGTGGCCTAGCTGTAGTGTTGCCTTGACAGAGATATTTAATCATAGATATTCAGGACCCAGAGAAAATAGATATAAAACTCCATTATTATAATGCATTCTAGAATAATATTAATTTGTTCTTTGGCTATGGTAGGAGACTAGCACTTATGCATCAATGACAGTGCTGAGAACTAATATTTTCTTTGTGCTGGAAATTTCTGAGCACATATGTTGGTAATATATAGCTCTGAGTTCTTCTCAGGTTAATCTCTTAAACAAGCCCTAGAGGTGTAAATACACTCTAGCCCTTGTGCTTCTGGATAATTTTGGTTGCTGGTTATTTCACAAATGAAATAAAAGTAGGTTCCTACAAAGCAACAGTTCCTTTTCTGTTCTGTTCTGTTTTAGCTAACACAAAACATTTTTGCCAGGATGTAGACAGGAATAGGATTCAGAAGTTTTCTAACATGAACTTCCTTAATAAAAGGTCTCCTTTGAATACTGCAAGGAATGTAGTTTCTTTTGAGTAAGTTCCAGTTGTGATATTCAGCTGGTTTGCACTGGTTCAAATGAACTAGTAGCAAGGATTTGGCATGGGTCGCCAAACCAGAAGTAACTTCTGGTTACTAATGCCCCCAACCTGATTGCCCGGTCACCGCTCTCTCACCCCGCCCTCTTGATGCTAGTCCACCCAGTCACTCCTTAAAGTATTTCTTTTTTTCCCCTCTCAACAATCAGCTGTTCCTACGATCAGCTGTGCCGGGATTCCCCTTGCTTTACTTACTGCTTCACCCAGAAGGCTTCGCTGAGGACCAGGAAGGTAAAACAAAAAACACTCCCACCCCCCCTCCATTTTTTACCTTCCTGGGCCCCAGGGAGGCCTCCAAAATGAAGCATGGGGATGCTGTGCCCCCCATGTTTTGTTTTTTTCCTTCCTGAGCCCCAGGAAATCCTTCTGAGAGCAAAAATGCCCCCAAGAGGCTTCCCTGAGGCTCAGAAGGCCTCAAAATGAAGCTTGGGGGGATGCTGCATGCCCCCCCCCCAGCTCAGTTTTCTGCCTTACTGAGCCTAGGGAAGCCTTCTGGGAGAAACACCCCCCCCCCCCAAGGAGGCTTGCCTGAAGCCCAGAAGGCCCAAAAGAGCCACACCCACCTAGTCACATAGCCATGCCCCCTATCCACACCCCCTGGCCATACCCACAAAACTGGTAGTAATTTTTTTTGAATCCTACCACTGGTAAATTCATTATTTTTATAGAATATTCAACAAGCTACAACTCCTAGGATAATTTGAAGGAAAGTCATGACTGTTAATTTAAGGCAAAGTTATCTTTTCATGTGTATTTGTGCGTAGGCTCATGCAGATATGCCATGAGCTAAATTCAAATTTGTTTACTGCAATTCATGCTTCATTTTCTGACTTAATCTTTTGTGCTGAAAATATTTGTTTCCATGGAACGTATCTCCATAAAATAACCTGAGTACCTTAAATTAGAGCATTTAGAGGTCAAATATTTTGTCACTTCACATGCATAAATCTGATTAATGTTGTTGGGAAATGTATACTTACCGACTAGAGAATAGATCCTTTCATCTTAGAAGAGAAGCATTACTCTTTAGACTGAATTAGACCTCTTGCAAATGGCCCTCAAGTTTATCCCACAGCAGCTATATTTGAATCTATTTTTGTCACAGGGAGTGTTAAAAATTGAGTTATGAAATTCCCCTGAAACTTGGAATCACATATTGAAAAAAGCCAAAGAATTTAATTGCCAGACACCTTGAACTGAAGTCTACTTTCTTAGATGTGTTTCGAATTGCTTAATTTCAGTGAGATGACAAAAAGTCTTCCCTAGAAAGCTAGATTGGAAACAGATAAAAAGGCACTCAAGGCCTCAAGCAGTGCTGAGTATATTTACTACAAAAAAGCTTAAGAAGTAATTACAGGAAAATTCCAGTCACTGCTGAGTTTCAAATGCAAGCCATATTTATATTGATATATTCAAATTCTTGTACCCTTTTTTCTGCACATATGATATAAGCCACTCTCCTTTACCAGGTCTTATTTGGGGGGAAACACATGGTGTGTAAAATAAGACTAGGTCTTATTTTCTTTTGGACTCAAAATAAACACTAGGGCTTATTTTCAGGGATATCTTATATTTTTCTCCATATATGGGAGACCCACTTCTTCTACTTGATTGTGGCAGGGCAGAAGGCCTTGCAGCACACTAGTGCCGCCACTGTGAAGCAGGGATGGTGGAACTTCCCCACATGCCCCACACTGCCTTACCTAAGAGTCTCCACAGCCAGGCCACCCATGCTCTGACCCCTGCCACACTTTGCGGCAGCAGCTCTGGCAATCCCATCTAACAGGACCCCACATAGCTGCTGGCCCATTTCTTCTGCTTGCGCATGGCCACAATGGAGTAGGAGGCAAACACACTGGTCCACAGCCATGAGGCAAGGGGGGAGCTGCTCCATGTGCCCAGCACCAGCTTACCTCAGGGCTCCCTCAGACAGGCCATCCATTCCCTGATGTGTGCCTCATCTCGCGGCCACAGCAAGAGCACACTGGATGGCTTCCTGCTCCATTGTAGCTGCAAGCAAGCAGAAGAAGTGGGCCAGCGGTCACAAGGGCTACTGCTGCACATGGCTGTTGGTGCTGCCGCCACGAGGCAAAGTGTCAGGGTGTGGATAGTCTAGCTGTGTGGATTATTATCAAGGACAACTTATATGTCACTTGATTTTTACATTCTAAAGTGGTATATTTTATTTATTTATTTATTTGCTTGTTTATCAAATTTGTCACCACTCCCTCTAGCAAAGCCAGAAATTTATAGGGCTTCTATTTTATCTTCAATAAAGTAATTCATCTACCAATATCTTACATGTGAGTTTCTACTTTAAGCAAGAACCTGAATATGTGATTGAAGGTCTATAGAATCAATATTTATTGTTGTGTACATAGTACAGGTAGTCCTCAAGTTACAACCACAATTGAGCCCAAAATTTCTTTTTTTTTTGTAATTTTTTTTTATTTTTAACAACATAGACAAATACAAACATAAAGCAATGAAATCTTTCAAATGTGTCAATTAGTACATAATTCTTATGCACAATATATATAATCTTTTTTTCTTGAATATAAATTTACATTCATATTATATTAATCAACTTTCCCTATCATATTATATTATTATTAACTTCAAGCCCACAATATCCTTTAGCGCAAATCTCAATTCTTACCAATTTTAATACATATTTTTTTAAAGAAAAAAAATAATTGATTTTTAAAAACAAACATTGACAAACACAACACAAAACATGAAAACATAAAACCTATTTTCTGAAAGCAGTCTGATCCCAGGTTACCTCTCTTTGTACAGACACCAATTCAAATTCATTCTCACTTTTATATACCATTCCATATCCTATTACCATTCTACATTCTCTATATGGCTTCTCCCCTCTTTTAACTTTCTTAATTTTATTTTTATTTGTTTCATCTCAAATCAGATCATTATATTTATATTCTTTGTTTGTCCTATTTCAGCTATCTATTATCTTTTCTCCTTAAACAAAATTCCTCCTGTAGTCACGAATTGGAGTATGATGCCTTTAAATCTTTCCCTTAAAATTATAACACTTAATATAAAACGTAACTTCTATTCGGATTCTGCGTAATACATTAAAGCTAAACACTACATTTTAAAGAGAAAAAGAAAAAAAGAGTCTAAATATATAATATAATTAGAACAACGATCCATACCAATTCAATTATATCAATGTTAATATTCATTTAAATTTTAAACATTTAACACATTACTTTTCAAATAGGTATCATGCTTCTATGGGAACGCTTGTAAACTTTCCATGATTACTTCCCCAGCACTTCACTTGTATTTTAAAACATTTATGTCATTAAAATGTTCCCATTACTTTCTAAATTAATTCTCTCATTTAATTTATTACATTTATTTTATTCAGAAATGTTTCACTGAATCATATGTTGTTTCCAATCTTCTAATATTATTTCTAAATACAAATATAACAATACAATCATATGTACCTGCAGAATCCCTTTTTCAATTAATTTTTTACCCATTATCTTTAAATAAGTCCTGTTGCTTTACATCTTGCTTCACACCCTTGTAGTTTCTCTTCTCTTCCCTCCTCCTTTGCTTCTTCTCTCTGCTCTTTTTACACCCCTGTCTCTCCACCTCAATTTCCCTTTTCTGTATTCCCTTTTTCTTTTGCTTTCTCACGTTATATCCACTTTTCACCTTATTTTTCCCTTTTTTGGTTATTTTTTTAGGTCTCAAATTCTCCATTCTCTTTCCCCTCTTTCCCCTTTCTTCCCCAAGTAAAGTTTCTTGTTCGTTAAAGATGGCTTCTTCTTTGTCCCAATCTTCTTGTTGCGTAGTCTTTTCTTGTAGTTTCTTGTAGGTAACAATCGCCATTTCTAAGAATTAAAAAACGGAACCAAGAGAGCCCTTCCTTTCTTTTTCTTCTTCTTTATATTTTTAAAATTCTAATTTCAATTTGTCGACAAGTGATGCCATTGTTTTTTTTTTCTTCTTCTTTTAAAACAACCACCTGAGTATTTTTAATCCTTCCGATATAATTCCAAGAGTCCCAAAGTCACCAAACATTCCAAATACACACAAGCTGTTTCCTTTTACACTTTCTTCCTTTTTTCACTTTCTCTTCCTGGGGTTAATATTTACTTACAAAATTCCAGATAAAATGTATCTTTTAGCAATCCTGTTAAAATTTAACTTTAGATTCTTAAAGGCCCTGTCACACTGCCCAACGGATGCAAAACGGACACAACAAATGAGAAAAATGTTCCATCTGTTGTTATCCACTCTCAGAAGAGGCAAAAATTTGCATACCCGGAGCGGATAACACGGACGTGGGGAGGACGCAGGGCGGATGGAAAGTGGAGGCGGAACGGAAGCCCAGTGGATGGAAGCGGATGGGAGTGGATGGCACATCCGCTAGGCTTCCGGGGGGCCACAGCAAAGCGGATGCGGAACGGATACAGTGGATGCACAGAGGATGCACAGCGGATGAAGCGGATGCACAGCGGATGCAGAACGGAAGCCTAGCGGATACCGAGTGTTAATTGCGCATGCGGGGAGGATGCTTGGAAGCAGGTCACCATTTAGAGGAAAGACCTGCTTCCAGACACATCGACTGCCATGCCTGTCCTACCTGCATGTCTGCCTGCCAGCCTTGCTGCCAGCCTCCCTGCCAGCCTTGCTGTCTGCCTGCCTGCCAGCCTTGCTGCCAGCCTCGCTGCCAGCCTTGCTGTCTGCCTGCCTGCCAGCCTTGCTGCTAGCCAGTCTGCCTGCCAGCCTTGGTTCATGCCTGCCTGCAAGCCTTGGTGCCTGCCTGCCTGCCAGCCTTCCTGCCAGCCTTGGTGCCTGCCTCCCTGCCAGCCTTCCTGCCAGCCTTGGTACCAGCCTTCCTGCCAGCCTTGGTGGCTGCCTGCCTGCAAGCCTTGGTGCCTGCCTGCCTGCCTGCCTGCCTGCCAGCCTGCCTGCCTTCCAGCCTGCCTGCCAGCCTTGGTGCCTGCCTGCCTGCCAGCCTGGCTGCCAGCCTTGGTGCCTGCCTGCCTGCCTGCCGGCCTTGGTGCCTGCCTCCCTGCCAGCCTTCCTGCCAGCCTTGGTGCCTGCCAGCCTCCCTGCCAGCCAGCAACCCCACAACCATGCTGAAGCACAGCAAGCCTCAGCCATCTGCTCCCAGCCCTTGCAAGAGGGACAGGGCTACCATCCCGCCCCCTGGCCCTCACTCTGGTTCTGCTGGGACTTCTGCAGCACAGGCTCGCTCTTCTGGGACTGGGGCTTCTGCTGCTTCTGCTTTTGGAGGAGCTGATGACAAGCACTCCAGCACCAGCCACCTCCACAGCACCTGGACCCTTCACCCATGAGACTGAGCGACCAAGAGGAGTGCCAGAGACTCATTTTTGTTTTATAGCTTCTTGTTAATAAAGTCTATTTTTGATTCATACACTTGCTTAGTTTCTTTTTTTTAATAAAGTCTTGGTGGAAACTTTTAGAAATGGTTTAAGTCTTTGCATGCTTGTGGGATGGGTTAAGATAGCAGTGGGATGGGCAGGGATACCTGAGGAATGAGCAGGAATACCTTTGGGATGGGTAATAGCTGTGGGATACATAAACCTCCAGTGCAAGCATAGTGGGACTGTATGGTCCACTCTCCCAGGTGCCACACCTATGGCCCTTTATTATCAATAACAATGTAATCATTGATCCCCACATTTCAACATAAACAGAACTCTTTATTAAATGCCCTGTTCATTGTCGGGCCACTCAACATACATGGCACAATCTCATCAGTGTGATGAGACAGGCTGAAGGAAGCATCCATTATGCATCTATCATCCTGTCTTGCCACTCCACCGCTCCAGCTGGGGAGTTGCACCAGTGTTTCAGGAGGTTGCGCTGCTTCTTCCCTTCATGTGAAGCTCTGTTGGGGCCTTGCACATCCTCAGTATCGATCAGGTTTCGCCCTTGCCTCCATTCCCCAGGCTCCATGTCCCCATTGCCTTGTTGGAGGTCCACGAGCCTGTTCTGCAAGACTGGGTAGCGGGTGCGCATGAGATTGTGCAGGATGCAGCAAGCTTCCATGATCCTCCTCATGGTCTCTGGGCGATGCTGCAATGTGTTGAGAAGTATCTGGAACCTATTGACCAGGATGCCAAAGGCATTCTCCACCACCCGCCTTGCCCTGGACAGCCTGTAGTTGAAGATCCTCTCTTCACGGGTGAGGCATTTGGAGGTGTAGTGCTTCATGAGGTAGGTTGTGAGGGAGAAGACGTCATCCCCCACGATGAAGTAGGGCACATCTTGTGTGTCGTTGGGCAGGGGTTCTGGATCTGGGAAGCCCACGATGAGGTTGCGTTCCAGCTCCTCCTTGAGGTGACTGCGTTGTATACCTGGGCATCTGAAGATGAGCCGTTGCCTGAAGCATTGATGTACATGAACTTGTAGTCAGCATTGACCATGGCAAAGAGGATGATGCTGAAGAAGCCCTTGTAATTGAAATAAGTGGACCCCGACTTGGCTGGAGCTTTGCAGGCCACGTGCTTCCCATCTATGTCTCCAATGGTGTGGGGGAAGTTCCACTTCTGATACCACTGCTCTGCAACTTTCTTCCATCCTTCTTCAGTGGAGGGGCACTGGAGGAGCTCCTCCAGGTATTCTTCGATGATGGCCTGCACCACTTCTCTGACCACAATGCTGATGGTGTTGTGTGGCACCCTCCAGCCATACTGCATGCTCCTGTACGTGGTCCCTGAGGCCAGGTGGCGCAGAGTGGATGCCACCTTGAGCCCAGGTTCCAGGCTGGGCCAGAAGTTGATGTTTGCCTTGGTCAACCTGGGTGTCAGCCGCTGCACAACTTCATCAAACATGGCTGGAGGCATCCTCATGAAGTTTTGGAATGCACGAGTGTCTTCGTTCCTGAGCTCCACCATCAGCTTGTTGTACAGTCCATCCTCTGCTCTTCTGGTGAACCATCTTCGTACCCAGATGCTTCTTGGCCACCCCTTTTTCTTCCCGTAGTAGAGTTCACAGAGCCTGTAGATGGCATCGCACTGTTGCAGAATGATGGTGGCTGCTAAAAGGACTGTGTTACGATCCACGGTGGACATGACTGGATGCTGTGGAAGAGGAAGAGGCAGGTGAAGGCTGCAGAGGTCTGCAGCAGGGCTGCTGATCTGAAAGTGAGATCCAGATGTGTTGCTCCCCCTTTTTATAGGCAGTATAGGTGTCCCTTTGCATCCTCTAGGCATCCTCTAGGCATCCTTTAGACATCCTTAATATCCGAGATAGGTCCCCTCTGCAGACGTTTTTTCCATTTTACATGCTTTGTTTCCGTGCTGCATCCGCTAGGCATCCGTTCTGCATCCGTTCCGCTTCCTCTCTGCATCCAAGCGGATGCGAGTTGCGCGGATGCGGAACGGATGCCTAGCGGACATAGCGGATGCGGAACGGATGCAGAACGGACAAATTGGATACATTTTCCACGCAAAAGTTTTGGGCAGCTCAAAACTTTCTGAGCGGATGAAACGTCCATAAACGGATGCTGGACGGATAGAGAGGAAGCAAAATGGAGGCAGTGAGTACATCGCGTTAACCAACGGATGGCAAGCTTTTTTGTCCGTTTTACATCCTCTTTGCATCCGTTGGTGCAGTGTGACAGGGGCTTTAGATTCCAGGCTATCTCCTCCTTCCAAATCCTTTTCTTATTCTCTTCCTCTCCCTTCCCAGTTACAGCAAAAGAAAATTTTCTTTCTCTTTTTTTTTTCCTTTTATATTGAGAAATCTTTATTATCCCCTTGGCATTAAATTTTCCAGTTTAAATACCTGTTGATGCCAAAGCAGATTTTTCCAATTTCTCATTCATCTCTTCGCTGTCAACATAAGGAAGGAGAGTTAAAAAATGATAATAACTTTCCCTTTTCATTTTCATTCGCTGCTTCCAAGTCTTCTTTGGGAGCAATGTATCTTTCGGGTTTTTTTTTAGGATTTAAGTTCCAGGATATCTTTATTGTTTTTACTTATCCCGGTCGGCCAAAACTTTCACTTCAGCACTTTCTTTCTCCTGCATGTTCTTTTCCGGATGAGGGCTTCTTTGAGGTGGCCATTTCTGACCACCAATCTGCCGCCTTCAGGAAAGAGAGTTTAGCCAGCTGGGGAGGAAAGATGCGGCTTTCCTCAACCCTGCTGGAGTCTTCCCCGTCTTCACCAACCTCTGTGGGGTGGCTTAGCCCTGAAGCCAACTGGCTCGGGGTGTTCTGGCGGTGAGCCCAGGCAGAAACCATGCATGATCGCGGATTCCTGCCTGTTGCTGAAGCCCTGCAAAATGGAAGTCGAGCCCAAAATTTCTGTTGCTAAGTGAGCCATTTGTTAAGTGAGCCATGTTGCCCCATTCTACAAACGTTCATGCCACAGTTGTTAAGTAAATTGCTGCAGTTTTTAAGTTAATAACATATTTCTTAAGTGAATCTGGCTCTCCATTGACTACTTGTCAGAAGGTCACAAAAGATGATCATATGACCCCAGTGCAACCATCATAAACATGAATCACCTTAAGATATGATGCAACTGCGATTTCCAAAATTCCCTAAGCTAGTCCAGTCAGGAACAACTCTGTGTTGTATATATCTCAACCTCTGTACTTCAGATTAAAAACATATCAACAATTATCTACAATTATAAGAGTCAGTTTGGTCTCATAGGGCACCAAACTAAAAAGCAAGAGAGTATGTTCTGGTCCCACCATAGCCATGAAAATCAGCTAAGTAACTTTGCTCTCTCTCTCTCTCTCTCTCTCTCTCTCTCTCCCTCCCTCTCTCTCTCTCTCTCTCTCTCTCTCTCTCTCTCTGAAACCCAGCTCACAGGATTATTGTGGGAAAAATAGGAAGAGGGAGGTCTATTGGATATTTTCATCACTTTGAGTTATACCTAACAATAGTAAATATGATGTGTATGTTTGTAGTAGTAGTAGTAGTAGATAGATGGATGAATGAATGAATGAATGAATGAATGAATAATGCAGCTCAAAAAAATTTCAAGATGTTGTTCAATGATAAGTTCCTTTCATTCATTCTAGCCAATACAGCCATTAGAAAGAGAGAGAGATAATTCATATATAGTTCAGTAACTTCTAGTTTCCTATTCATTTAGGAGTATCCTACTAAAGTGTACTTTATTTAATATTTCAAAAACAAATTTAATAACTTTATAAGAATCAATACAAATGATTCTCAAGAATTTATCAGGTGACACATTTTTATTATCAACTGGTAAATTCATGATAAATACTCACAAGAACAGAAATCTGTGGAGAGTTGATGTTACTGGTTGACAGTCTTCTATTTGCTAGCTGTTGAACAGAATATAAAAAGAGTTATGCAAAAATAAAGAGATTCTTCTCATTAGATGTTAGTCAGATTGTTGAATGCCTTCAGGGCTGCTGGAAGAATAAATTTTTGAACCCTTTATGTTCAGCGAAGATACTGACAGTACAAACCTACTCTCTGACCTGATTCACACATTTTTGTAAGCCATAATGTGGCATGTTTGCATCATGTACAACCCACTTCGATGGATTTTCAGGATTTGCATTGTATCTGAACCAAGCCTCCATATCTTGCTCAGAAGGGGGGAACTTGCCCCATTCACCCCACATGCCTCGCCTGGCCTCCCGGCTGCTGCTTTCCACTTCTTTCTTCTGCTGCTTTTGGCTACACGCAAGAAAAGCAGTAAAAGTCTTTCTTTCTCTCTCCCAAACTCTGCCAGAAATGAGTCTTTGGGACCCTGCAAGGCATCTTATTCCAAGAGGCTGCACCGGTGCGACAAGTCTCACAAAGACTCATTTCTGATGGAGTTTGGGGAAGAGAAAGAAAGACTTCTGCTGCTTCTGGTGCTTTCCTTGCATGAAGCCAAAAGTCTCTCTTTCTCTCTCTTCCCCTGAGAATGGAGCTGCAGACAGTATCCTGCAATCCCAAATAAAGAATGATAGATTGGTAGGAAAACAGGGTGGGGAATTTTCCTGCAGACATTTTTTTTTATTTTTCCATGGTCTCTGGTCCAAGGGACTTAAAATTATGAGTTTGGTGGTCCCTGAGGTCCAAAAGGTTGACGACCCCTGCTCCAGCCACTCCACTCTAGAGTTATTTCAAATATCTTTCATAGCAGAATTCCTTAGAACTAAGTTGTTGCTCCAGAAAACATATAAAAGGACAGAAAATTCAAATTAAAGAAAGTAAAGAAGGAAACCTAGACGTCCCCTCCTGTAGGGATATCATAGATGATGTATTTAATCCTTGGTAAACTGCATAATGCCAAACATATATATGGGAGTTAGGAAGAATCTGATTGTTTTAAGATCAACTTGCTGGTTTCCAGAAGCCTTGAGTTATTTTCTATAAGAAAAAGTTTTCCTGCTTGGTATGGTTCAGCTGGATTTTTCTTTTGTACATTCTCATAACAATAGCTCCATTAGACCAACTAATATAATCTAACATTTCTGAAATTTGCATTCACCAACAGTGACTTTCACAGCCCATCATTTGGGGTATAATCATCCTAAAAGGGCAAGCAGTACATTATTAAAACAAACTAGAACCATTATTGCATTTGTCCTATTTTTCAAAAAAAAAGAAAAAAGAAAAAAACACAATTGGAGTGGTGGAATGTAATTGCTGTTTAAAATGTTATTTCTAAAAGCAGAAGTGCTGTTGGAGTATGCTGAGTGATCTAGCAATCTTTTACTAGATTGTAAATTAGAAGCAGCTATCTATCCCTGGTAGTAAAAGCTTAAATTGTGTGTTGTTCCTATTAAAGCCCCCTAGGGTGCTTCTTAAAAGAGCATTTGCTACGAAGGGGTGAGAAAAACACAATTCCATACATTTCAGGAGAGCTTTTAAAAATGTGTTGGGTCATCTTGCATCTTTGTCTCCAGCAATGTCTGACTCTTGATGTTAATGTTTTAGTGGGAACGGCAATGTGGGAACCTGCACAAATCATCGCTTTGTGAGTCCAAGCACTCAAAAGTGATTTTGTTCAGTTTCACAGAGACCTTGATTAGCTGAGTCCCTTTGTGGGTCAGAGAATTCTCCTTGTCATACAAAGGCCACAGTCAATAAATATTTAAAGTCGTATTTCATATATAAATATAGATGTTCCCATTTTGTTAAGCTTGGTTAATTGCCTTTCACTCTGACTGGGCACTCTACAAAAACCACAGACATTCCCAAAAGACTGCCTTGAGGAAGTCTCCCAGGATTTCCACACAACAATGAATAGGAAAAGCCAGCTCCCCAACCTCTTCTTATCTTCTACAGAAATGTAACTAAAGCCAAGTAGAATCTATAAAAACCCCAAATAAATTGGCTGTTTCTTTTCCTTTTCAAAGGCACAATGCATTATTCCTAAAATTATTCTTCTTTTTCATCCATCCACCCCAGTGCTGATTTTTAAGAGTCTCTACTGTTCTAATAGAGATTTTTCTCTTTCCTCCTATTTAAAATGTCTGCATCAGGAAGAGGAAGAGAGCATATTTGGGGAAATGATTACTGGGGGTAGGAGGAGAAAGTGTATTTCCTCCATTTTTTTTCACAGCTTTTCTGAACTGAATAAAGAGGGGAAAATAAAGAGAAGTCCAAACGAAGGCATGAGCCCTCAATGGCTTAATTTTGTTCCTATGAGATATTCCTGTGACTGGATTGGGACTACCATATTTCATAAAATAAATTGTTCAGGACCTTATAAAATTCTAGCTGGATTTCTGTGCACAATTAATTCTGAAGTGAAGAGAGTCATGCTGAAGAAGCATTTTAGACCAGTCACTCTCTCTCCAGTCAATCCACCTCACAAAGTTGTTGTGGAGAAAATAGGAGGCAGAAGGTTTAGCTATGTTTCCCAAATAGAGTTATATATAAAAAGGTTGAATAGAAGAAGAATAACATCCAGAATGAGACATCAGAAACAGAGACTAAGAGGTGAGCATTGATTTATAATGTGAAATAAGTTATTCACAGATGCAAAACTGGAAGAACTGCAAATGTCTACCTAGAGCAAAGAAACCAAAGCCTTGCAGAAGTAGCTCAGACTGTAAATGCAAATCAGGGGAATCACCAGTAGAGCAAGCCAGCATGTCTATTGAATGGTTTTCATTCCCAAACCAGGCAGCCTCTTCTCCACCTTCTCTTCAGAAAGAATAAAGACCTCTAACTAAAAAAATAATGAAACAAAGAGTAACTGAACTATGGAATAGCACAAAAACAAAAGAACAAGGTTGCCTGCATTGAAGCTTGTTCCCCCTTCCCCCACCAAAAAAAACCCCAGCTAACACAAGTATTAAAAGATGCAAATACTGGAATATAAAATATAAGCACCAGCTTACTGCAAGAAACAAGCTAATTAATGTACAGCACAACAGGGTTTATACCTGGGTGCAGAATCAACAAAAAAGAAAAAAAAACCAAACAATACATCACCAGTTGTACAATCAGGCTGGAAAATAAGATCAACAAACCAAGATCAGATGTAAACAAATTAGAACAGAAGAAAAATAAAAAGCTGAGGAACAAGAAGACCAAAGAATGTTTGAAGAAATATCACCTAGAAACAAGGAACACCAAGAAAGCATGGGATACAATAAAGCAGCAAATAAATAAGAATTAAAGTAAGAATATCAGCAGATACAAAACAAAAATTGTATACCATGCAGAATCTCCAATTTCAAATCAGAAATGTTTCTATCAACTATCAATGGAGAGATTGCAGTAAATCAGGCACTATCTGAAAAAGAGTGCTGTTTTGGGCACAAACTTATGGGACAGCTCAAATAAATACAAGAAATAGAAGAATGGAGCTAAGATAAAGGAGACGGAAAAGTAAAAAGAGAAGCTGAAAAGAAAAAACTTTCAATGACAGCAAAATGGTAAGAAAAAGTGCAAGGAAGATCAAGAATTGATCAGCATCAGATGAGATGAACATCATGGTTTTTGGTTGAAACACATGACTGGTCTACACCCATTCATTGCCAAGCAGTTTAACAATATACTGCAAGGAGGTGAAGTTGAACATTGGTTAACATCTGGTAATGAAAGATCCAACAAAAAGGGTATCCCCAGACAACTACAACCAATTATCTGCTTACCAGCAACTTTTAAATTACTAATAGTGTGGTAGCTGATGTAGTCCAACTGCATTTAGTTGAAAACAAGCTCTTTTCACCTATTCTGCCCAAACAGCAGAGGAACAGAAGAACAACTCCTAATTGACAAGATCATTTAAGAAAACTGAAAGAAAAAGAAGACCAACTTGAATGTAGCATATTGTATGTTGATTACAAGAAGGTATTTGACTCCCTGACATATGACTGAGTTATCAAATGCTTAGAAATAACAGAAGTCAATAGAAATATCAAAAGCTTTGTGCAAAGGTCAATGGTACAATGGAAGATATGGTTACTGGCAAGTGATGACAGACTGGGAGAGGTTAATATCAAGACAAGATTTTCAAGGAGACTCACTATCACTACTGTTAAGCTCTTGGGATTTAAGAGCCAACCAGCAGTGAAGCTCATGCAATATAGGCTGATGCAACAAGGACGAATCAGCATCGCATTAGTACTGTCCCTTTTAAGACTGAGGATGGGTTCTACCCCTTTAAGAGGTGTTTATATAAAAGCAGTCATTAGAGGATGTGTCCTCTCTCCTTGTGTCCAGTATTCATTGTAGAGTTCTCCATGTACTGTTAAGAAGAAGAAAGATTGCTTGTAAGGTACTTTGTCTACCACATATATGTCCATATATAATTGTTGTATATAAACCACTCTTAAATGTCTAAGTCTCTGTGTGCTGTGTTTTGCTCCTGGGTTGACTCATAATAGCAGTCATGCTACAAATGTTCTGATAACTATTACTGCTTGTCATTACACTGATTCTTCCATCAACAATACTAAACAAATCAGATCACAGCTGGCAAACATTAAAAGCATCTGCTAGGCTATCCCACCTCCTTTATATAGATGACCTGAAGCTGTATGGGAAAATGCCATCTGAAATTAAATCGCTGCTCAATACTGTTCATAAAGCAGATATTGCAATGAAGTGGACAAATGTACCACCTTATAATCAAAAGGACAAAAATAGTGAAAACTGAAGGAATCAAGATGCTCTATGGAAATAACATCAGGAATCTGGATGAAAAAAATCACTACAAATACTTGGGCATCCTTCAAGCTGACAACATCAAACATAGTGAAGTCAAGAAGGTTAGAACTGAATACAAAATGAGAGTGAAGAAGATCTTAAAGTTCAAAGTCAGTGGAGAAATACAATCAAAGCAATTAACCTGGGATATTCCAGTCATAGTGGAATAGTGGAATCGTGGACTGGATTCAAGAGAACTAAAAGCCCTATACAGAAAGATCAGAAAAATAATAACAATGAACCATGTCCTTCACCCATGGAACAATTATTGACAGATTCTACTTACCAAGGAAAATAGATGGGCATGGAATGTTTCGAGTATACTAGCCAATAGAAGAAGAAAACTGGGTGTTGCACATGACTGTGGCAAAAAAAAGCAAAGATAGTACCAATAGTAATAGTTGCTTTGGGTATAATCCCAAAATGTCTGGGACATTGACAAAATTATCATGAGTCAATCACAAAATGCAACTTTACTTGAAACAGTTTATATTCTGTGATGGTCCTTTTAATATTATTTAAAAACAATTTCTGCCTAACCCAGTCCCTTCGTAAGAACTCAATAGTTGGGACCAAAAAAATGTCAAATCCACCAAAAATGTCTGGTTAACTCTGTGACCAAACAGAATAATTTGACTGAAGTTTGACTAATTTTTAAACAAGACAGAAAAAGATCCTAGAATTGACTAAATGCTTTCTATCAGAATATGCATGGATCTTTAGTGCAGAATGCTCCTATGTTTTGAAACAAGAATCTTCCAAATAAAAATTATTAACAGCAGGATGGAAAAAAATTGACTCAGCTTCTTCCTGCTGTGCTATTTTCCAAATATAATATGTTTATTTACTCTATGTGGCAGATGCCCAAGAACTATCATTCTTTGAAGGAATATCCACAAAACAATTTAAAACCACAAGTACTCCCACAAAAATGCAATGGCATAACATAATTAATAAGCTTAATATCATAACACAGAGACAAAAGCTAAACAATATCCCCATTTGGGAGAAAGGAACTAAATTTTCCAGAGTAAAAACAGACACAAAATACAATATTCTGAAGAGCTAAAATAGCAGGTTTTTTTTAAATGTAAGAATATCAGAGAAGTATTTGCTTTTTGCTGAAAAGAAACTCAGCTGCAGGGGTGGGATTCAAATTTTTTAACAACCGGTTCTGTGGGCATGGCTCAGTTGGTGGGTATGGCCAACTCAATATCACTCACATCGAGACACATTTTTCAAGTATGAAAAATGGTCATAAGTCACTTTTTTCAGTGCCATTGTAACTTTGAATGGTCACTCCACACAAGCAAAGTACCAGCAAAGGAGGGGAAAAAAACTCCAGAGAGGTTCCTGAGACAGGAAGTCTAGTCCTGCCAAGAACATAAAGGGTTAACAGAGAGGTAGTTTCTGTAAGCAACACCAGAATGTTTCCTTCCCGCCTTTCTTACAGGATTAGGCCAGCAATTTCTTCTAACAACTGGTTCTCCAAACTGCTTAGAATGTTAATCAGTTCTAGCGAATAGGTGAAAACTAATAGAATCCCACCCCTGCTTAGCTGTAAAGCAAGGCTTTCTGGAAAACATCATAAATAAGAGGCAAATAATTAAAAGTTGCCCTCTTGCATGGCCTCCAGCTACATATGAATCTGCAGCACATTTGATGAAGTAATGATTGATAGATAGGAGATCCTTCAAGTATCATGGTTTCCAAATCCAATTCAGCATCTTGAATTGAACCTGAAAACAATATGGGAGTCTTAAGTTGATGAACTATTGATGTAATGCATAGTTTAAGACAATATTCTGATAAAATAATTCAAGATAGGTCTGCTATATACCCATTGCAGTTTCCAGAATACTTTCAGATAAAGCCATACAATCTAAAGAGGATTTGGTGGCATGGAATGTTTCTAGTAAGAAATATATCTAATATTCCCAGATGAACTAGAATAAATAATTTGAAAGATCTTTGCACTTCCACTGACAAAGTCTTTTTTACAGGTGAAACTTGAAAAATTAGAATATCGTGCAAAAGTTCATTTATTTCAGTAATGCAACTTAAAAGATGAAACAAATATATGAAATAGACTCATTACATGGAAAGCAAGATAGTTCAAGCCGTGATAATTGTGATGATGATGGCTTACAACTCATGAAAACCCCAAATCCACAATCTCAGAAAATTAGAATATTGTGAAAAGGTTCAATACCCTAGGCTCAAAATGCCCCACTCTAATCAGCTAATAAAGTCATAACACCTGCAAAGGGTTCCTGGGCCTATAAATGGTCTCTCAGTCTGGTTCAGTAGGAATCACAATCGTGGGAAAGACTGCTGACCTGACAGTTGTGCAGAAAACCATCATTGACACCCTCCAAAAGGAGAGAAAGCCTCAAAAGGTAATTGCAAAAGAAGTTGGATGTTCCCAAAGTGCTGTTTCAAAGCACATTAATAGAAAATTATGTGGAAGGGAAAAGTGTGGAAGAAAAAGGTGCACAAGCAGCAGGAATGACCGCAGCCTGGAGAGGATTGTCAGGAAAAGGCCATTCAAAAGTGTTGGGGACTTTCACAAAGAGTGGACTGAGGGTGGAGTCAGTGCATCAAGAGCCACCACACACAGACAGATCCTGGACATGGGCTTCAAATGTCATATTCCTCTTGTCAAGCTGCTCCTGAACAACAAACAACATCAGAAGCATCTTACCTGGGCTTAAGGAAAACAGGGGTTTTCATGAGCTGTAAGCCATCATCATCACAATTATGACAAATCACGGCTTGAACTATCTTGCTTTGCATGTAATGAGTCTATCTCATATATTAGTTTCACCTTTTAAGTTGCATTACTGAAATAAATGAACTTTTGCATGATATTCTAATTTTTTGAGTTTCATCTGTAAGAGGTCCTTGGTGAGTTCCTAGAAATATGTATGGTATGTATGATATCTCAAGGCAACTCAATATATGGAGAGGCTATTATCAGTTATAATCTCCTTGGACCCAACTTTTTAATTTTATATTATTATAGTCTTTACTGCAGTTGGTCTCCCCAGTTCCTATTATCAGGAATCAGAACTGCATTAACTGTAGCATAAGAATAGGGACATGGTGGCTCAGTGGCTAAGATGCTGAGCTTGTTGATAAGAAAGGTTGGCAGTTTGGCGGTTTGAATCCCTAGCACCACATAACAGAGTGAGCTCCTGTTACTTGTCCCAGTTTCTGCCAACCTAGCAATTCAAAAGCATGAAAAAATGCAAGTAGAAAAATAGAGACCACTTTGGTGGGAAGGTAATAGTGTTCCATGCACCTTCAGCATTTAGTCATGCCAGCCACATGACCACGGAGATGTCTTTGGACAGCACTGGCTCTTTGGCTTTGTAATGGAGATTAGCACCGTCCCCTAGAGCCGGAAATGACTAGCACTGATTTGCAAGGGAAACCTTTACCTTTACCTGCATCCTTCCAGTGCACAAACAGAAATGGCTAAAGTGAGACCTAATAGTTTCCAAATTAAAGATATGTAAATATGCAGTCGACATTTAGCATGAAAGCTACCAAGTACTATACCAGCTATCCCTTAATTTGAAAGGGTAGGATGAATGAGTTCAACACCCCTGAAGCCATTAATGTCATCTTCACACTCTCACTGGTTGTGAGAATCGATTGTTATATATGACTTCATTCTTGTCTAAATAAAGATGCTAACCAAGCCAAGGCATGTGTGATTCCTATCTGATCAATCTGAAAAATCATTTTAGGCTGTGAAGTGTCAGGAGAGCTATCATTTACTGCCAAGCTCTGGTCAAGGGAGCTTGACACTTTGTGTGATATAATCCCAATAAAAATTGGGGTGCACTGACATAATATACTTCAAACCTTATTTCTTATTTGTAAGTCTCAGTTCGGGTAGAAGGAAATAGAAATATTTGAATATGCATTACCTTTATTCCAGTATATTTCTAATGCAGTTCAAAGGGTTGGTTATCATTTCTAAAGCAAGTCAGGTTACAAGGCCAGGTTACTACCTATCTCAGATGGTTTCTGTCCATTCTACCAGATCCAACAAAATGAGCATTCTCCAGGTCTGTTCTATGGACAGTACCATTGTCCATGAACAAGGACATGCACTGTGCCTTCTCCAGCATAGCTCGTGCTGTATGCAAGAGCTGTCCTCTGAGATTTGGATGGTCCTAGCCCTCTTGACTTTCCAGGAGTCTGTTAAAAACTGGCTTTCCCCCCAGGCATTGAGGATCAGGATGTTAGGGGATCCCACAATACATGGGTGTTTTCATGGAATGGTTATGTAGTGCCTTGGTTAAAAAAATTTCCTGCACTGAATTATTTTAATAGGTTATGGTTTTTGTAGGGACTGATCATCAACCCAGGGTTATTTATTTAAGATGGAAGGCTACATCAATTTTCTAAATCAGTACATAAATAAATATGGCAGAATATAACATGCCATTTCTAGCTGAATATGTGGTGCCTCATTTGTTGGGAAAACTTCTCTGGAGACAGAACCTTAACACATTGTTTCAGTTGTCCAAATCATTTTCTATTTAGAGGCAGTTATGAATACAGAGCAGCATTAAACATTCCTTCTCCCCATTTGCAGATCAAAGTGGCAAAGTTCATACCACCAGACTACCTTACATAGAACTGTTGTGATGTTATGCATCTGACCTTCTCCGGGTCTGGGTGTAAGTTGCTGAGAGCTAAAATCAACTTCATGGCACATAAATGATCAATCCCTGAGAAAAAGTGTATTTGAAAAATACTGGACTGGAATAAATTTCATTTTAGGTATCTGTATTTCATCACTCTCTGTCTCTCCCATTATGCTGTTCTATACCCATATGCTTACCTAATTCAGTTCTGTGACTTATTAAATGAAAGGCAAATAGCCATTCACATGGCATGCTTATTTGAGAAAATCTTGACATGGTGCAGAAATATCCAAAATGAACTCCTATTTTTTCTAATTCTTCAACAAGTAATCCCCTACAATTGTGCAAAAATTTAGTTAAATGTAATTATACTCCATTGAACCTGGTGATCTTTCTTCCTTTCCTTCTTGCTGCCAACTAGCAGTGCTATGTAACCCCAATATAAATTTGTATTATAAATTAAACCAAAGACAACCCTGTTACCTAATTAAAACAGAAAACAACCAACATGCATGCTTCCTGGTGCCATTGTGACAGGAATAGATGTGATCATAATTTATGAACAGCAACATATGTAATTTGAAGTCCCCAAGTTTACATGGGACCTAAACCTTTTCACAGTCCCTCACATTCCTCTTGGATTATATTAATGGGACCTGTTAACTTTATTCAATTGAATCAAATTATAGTTTAGTTTAGATCTGGTGATCAGGCCACACCCAGACTTTTTCCTGCTCTTATTTTTTAAATGCTGTTCCCTCAATGCCAGTCAAAAATAATTAATTAAAAAGTAAGAGGGGGGGAGTTTTTAGTCTAGTTCCTACAAATAAACAGCATTACTATCAGGTCAAAATATTACTCATGAACATTTATAAATGTTCTAATTTATCAATATTAATTAATAGTGCAAGATCAGAAAATGAGAACAGACCTGGCCCATAGAATTTCCAAGAGTTGAACTTGACTGAATGCATAAAATCATCATTATCATCTAATTTATGCTATGTGAGAGACTTTTTTTTCCTGTCCTTTTTTCCTTTTGTACAAAATTCTTTCTTGAAAGATGGAATTTCCTTTTTGTTTTCCAAAACTCCAGATCTTTCTTTCTTTCTTATGCATAATTTTATTTTCATTTCTGCATTTGCTTCCACGCCATGTTCTCTTCTCTATGAGTTTTGTCATTGTGTTTTACTCAGCTCTGAAGAAAACATGTGACTTTCTGTCTTGTTTTGGTCTGTGTTTATTGGTCTTGGAGTTTGCTGTGTTCTGCTTGATCCATCAAGCAGAACACCAATCAAGCAGAACACAGCAAACTCCAAGACCAATAAACACAGACCAAGACTCCCAAGCAATCAGGATAGAGAAAAAACCATTCTGGCATTCTGGCTAGCAGTAGGCTAGCCCCAAATCTAAAACTGAAATGGCTGTGAAAGTCTGACTCACAGACAAACTCTATACAAAAGCCTGATGATGGCAGATGAGATTCTGCGGAAACGTTGCTACAACTTTAAAAGCACGACAGTGACGTGGGATAATACCTGAAGGAAGCTGAACAGCATATATATATATTTGTTTTTTTATATATATATATATTCTGAGGTTTTCGCGGGTATTTTTATGTGGATCTTTGCAGGTATTTGTATATGGATCTAAGTTACCCAGGAACTTGCTATTCCTGAGACCATCATCATCTATGAACTGTCCTTAAATATCACATTTCAGTTCCTACTATGTCACAGAGCCCCTGATTATGACATCAAACATGTAAACAAGCTAAATACACGACTAACATGGGCAGCATCCTGCCCACAACATCATCAGTGATTATCAAGCAACAACCATCTCCCCTGATGAAATATTTGACATTTCCCGCATCAGCCCAGAGTTCAAAAACAGAGACGGCTCTGTGGCTCCACACTTCTGCAGGGTCATTTGCAAAAATGAATGAAGCAAACGTAAATTCATTTATACTATAAATTCACTTGCCAAAAGCAACACCAGCCATAAGAACCTCTGTTCTCACCCTGACCTAACCATATAGTAATGATTAGTAATGGTACGATACCCATTCCCATATACTCCACACAGAACTCAAAAAATGTCCAGATAATGGAGAGAAGGACCTGTACATTGACTACCATGCTGATTGTATTAAAAGTAAGTCACACAACCCACAACTCAGCTTTAACCTTCAACCATAACCCTACTTCAACCAATCCACCATCACCCAAGACTAGGCACGCACGCCCCTAACTACCTCAATTCCAACTATTGCTGGCCTTAAATGCAAGCTACTCAATGCAAGAAGCCTTGTGAATAAAATACCTGAATTTCTCCTCTAACTAAAGGCCATGTCACACTGCCCAACGGATGCAAAAAGGACACAACGGACGAGCAAAATGTTCCATCCGTTGTTATCCGCTCTCAAAAGGGGCAAAAATTTGCATAAGCAGAGCGGATAATACGGAAAGTAACGGACGTGGGGAGGGTGCAGAGCGGATGTATAGAGGATGCAGAGCGGATGTATAGAGGATACGTAGAGGATGTGTAGAGGATGCAGAGCGGATGCGTAGAGGATGCGTAGAGGATGCAGAGCGGATGCGTTGAGGATGCAGAGTGGATGCAGAGCGGATGCAGAGCGGATGAGCTGCATCCGCTTTCATCCTTTCTCCATCCGTGCTACAAACGCTGCGCGTCCGTTCTGCTTCCTCCCTGCGTCCGTTTACCGCTGGAACGGATTTGAGTTGTGCGGATGCACAGCGGATGCCTAGCAGATATAGCAGATGCGTAATGGATGCAGAACGGATGTCCCCCGTATGCCTAGAGGATGCAGAACGGATGCATTGGATACATTTTCCGCTCAAAAGTTTTGGGCAGCTCAAAACTTTCTGAGCGGATGAAACATCAATAAACAGATGCTGGACGGATAGAGAGGAAGCAAAACGGAGGCAGTGAGTACATCGCGTTAACCAACGGATGGCAAGCTTTTTTGTCCGTTTTACATCCTCTTTGCATCCGTTGGTGCAGTGTGACATGGGCTTTAATAGGGCTAAATTCGACATCATATTTGTTGAAACATGGCTCAACGCATCTCTCCCTGACTCCATTACCACAGTAAGAGACTATCATGTTTACTGATCAGATCATGAAATTCGTAGAGGAGATAGTGTTGCTATTTTCTATAAAAAGTCCCTACATCTAAAAAACATCCAAGTTACCCAGGAGCTTGCTATTCCTGAGACCATCATCGTCTGTGAACTATCCTTAAATATGACATTTCAGTTCTTACTATGTTACAGAGCACTTGATGATGACATCAAACATGTAAACAAGCTAAATTCACTACTAACATGGGCAACATCCTGCCCACACGCTTTTATCTTTCTTGGTGACTTCAATCAACCTCATATTAACTGGACCCTTAACGAATGTACAACTGAACCCATACAGGCAACCTTCTACAATGCTGTTACAAATCTGGGACTAGAACAACTGGTAACCAACAATATTAGACTTAACAAATACTTCAATCTCATCTTCTGCAATAGTTTGAATTTAATTTTTGGAATACAAACTAAAGAACCCTTTTCCAATAGTGACCACAATATGACCGACTTTTGTCCAACATACGTCCACACAAAAATCATCACAATGATGTATTCCCCAAATTTAGCTTCAAAAAAGGCAACTATGATCTTATAAACAACAATCACTCATCCCTTGATTGGCAAACTTTATTCACTGGATGCAATACTGTTGAGGACCATTACAACATATTTTTACTTGAAGTCAAAAGAGTCATCAAACTATATGTACCAATAACAACTCCCCCCCCCAAAAAAAAAAAGATTACCCATAACAATAAGAAAACTTCAATCCAAAAAGAGATCACTCTGGTGGAAAAACAAATCTGGTACGTTGCCAACGTCAAAAGCAGACACAAAAATTTATGCCACCAGATAAAGACTGAATGTACCAATTATCACATTAAGCAAAAGGAAAACCTTCTATGCACCAATTCCACCCACACTTTTTATAATTTTGTCAACAACAAACTAAAAGACTCAAGGTCCATCCCACCCCTGAAAGGACCTCATGGTAAAGACTGCAACGACAACACCGTTAAAATCAACATCTTTAACACATTCTTTGGCTCAGTATTTGTAAACAGCAATGGATCATGCCCAGTATTTCTTAGCTGAACCACAGAAAACTATAATGATCCAACACATATCGATTTGATATGTTGAAAAAGCACTGTGCAATCTAAAACCACCTGTATCTATTGGACCGGATGGAATATGTGCCTACTTTTTTAAAAAGCTACCCACTGCCATAGCCGAACCTCTAAGCATAATCTTTGAAAAATCATTCAGGACCAGCTCCTTGTCTAACCTATGGTCATAAGCCACGGTCATCCCCATCTTCAAAAAGGGAGAGCCCAGCCTAGTTGAAAATTACAGACCAATCTCCTTATGCTGCATCACCTGTAAAGTCATGCAATCAATTATTAACCAATCCATTATCCTCCACTTAGAGACAAACAGCCTACTCTCTAATAAACAATTTGGTTTCAGAAAAAAAATATCCTCTAATCTGTACTACAAAAACATGTGGAGTACAAAACTCAACCAGGGCAAAACAATAGACACAATCTACATAGACTTCTGTAAAACCTTTGATTCAGTGGTACACGACAAACTACTCTGAAAATTAAAATCTTATGGTATCTCTGGACAACTGCATAACTGGATAGAAGCATTCCTGTCAAACAGACAAAAAATGGTCAGAATTGGGAGCATCCTATCAAATCCTGTACCTGTGTCCCCTTGGGGGACAGTGGTGTCCCCCAAGGCAGTGTTCTAGGACCAACTCTCTTCATACTCTACATAAATGAGCTCTGTGATCATATCAAGAGCAACTGCGTTCTCTTTGCTGATGATGTAAAGCTATTCAAGTGGCCAATACTGCTATCCTTCAAAAAGACCTCGACTATATATCAGAATGGTCAAACAAATAGCAACTTCAAATCTCAACAAATAAATGCTCTGTGTTACATATTGGCAAAAAAAATCAGAAAATAAAATACATGCTGAATAGTCAAGACCTTGTTGATGATCCAAGCTATGTAAAGGACCTTAGAATAATCCAAGAGCCCACTGTAACTACATAACCAAAAAGGCATTAATGTTACATAGCTTTTTCTCTGGTAATATCACACTAATAACTAGAGCATACAAAACATTTGCTACACCAATCCTCAAATATAGTTCATCAGTCTGGAACCCACATTACACAGTTGAGAAAATCCAGAAATATTTCACAAAAAGAGTTCTTCACTCCTCTGTTCGTTGCAGAATACTTTGTGCCACCAGACTCGAAATTCTAGACCTAGAAAACGTAGAGCTACACCGCCTTTGGTCTGATCTAAGTATAGTATATAAAATCATATGTTGCAATGTCCTTCCTGTCAATGAATACTTCAGCTTCAACCATAACAACACAAGAGCAAACAATAGATACAAATTCAAGGTTAATCGCACCAAACTTGATTGCAGGGAATACGACTTCAGCAACAGAGTGGTCAATGTCTGGAATACTCTCCCTGGCTCTGTGGTTTCTTCCCCAAACCCCAAAAACTTTAACTTTAGACTGTCTACTCTTGATCTCACCCCTTTCCTATCAGGTCTGTAGGGGGCGTTGGTGTGCCTACCATCCCTGTCCTATTGTTTCTTTTACTTTTCTTATATGTACCCATTTCATGTATTCATAACTATGTGTATACCTATTATCTTGAAAGCGATTGACAAATCAAAATAAATAAAATAAAATAAATATATATCCAAAAATATAAATCAATAAATAGAAGTACAAGGCATTTCAGCAGGAAGACCAACTGAAGCCAAAGGATCCTCACCAATCCAAAATTTTCAGAACAATTTACTCGAAGTGAACTTATGTTACAAGTGTAAGAAAGGTTACTTGATCCCTATCTATGATATAGAAGAATAAACTATGTTAGGTTTCATCTTTTAGGAATAAATTTGTGAATGATTTGGCAATTTAACAGATACAAGCGTAAAGTCTGAGTCACCATAAAGAAAGTAACTAGTGTGTTTTGCCATCATGTAACGAAAAATGATGGCTTGAATTATCTTACATCATGAAACTTCAAGAGATAATTAATCTATTAAATCTATTTTATTCTATTATAATGAGATGCTAGTTGGAATCTTTTTTTCCCCATTTATGGTTCATTTATAAAGAGATTTGTTCTGTATATAGAATAGTAGACTCCTAACACAGGATTCTGATTGGCTAAAAAACCTGAATGGGGATTGGTTCAATAGGAACCAATCCAAGAAACCGCTCAAAAGGCGGCAAAACTAAATACCTGTCATTGGCTACAAGCCGGCAGGCAAATCCCTATAAAAAGGCTGCCGCGGCTTGAACCAATGTTCCGTTTTCCCACTGCTGTAAATAATAAAGACTTTATTGTTGGAACCTGGTCTACCTCGCGTTTTTCTGGACGGAACACTGGCGATGAGGATGGGATTGTCTTAAACGTGAGACTGAACACGCGGCGACAAATAAAACTAGACAAAGAACTATGGCAAGAAATAACGCCCCGCCCGCACCCTTTAATCCCAATGAAGAGGATTGGGAATCCTACGTAGACCATTTCCAGATGTATTTGGAAAGTAACGAGATGGAAGAGATCTCAGTCCAGCGTAAGAGAGCTGTTTTCTTGACACACTGCGGGCCCACAATCTTCAAGATGGCCAAGGCTTTGGTGAAGCCCCGAGATGTGAAACAATTGACTTGGCCAGAGCTCCAAAGAATACTAAAGGCTCACTATGCACCGGTGGTATCAAACCTAATAAAGCGGCACGAGTTCTACTGAAGAAAGAAGGTGAGACCATCGCTGACTTTGTGGCAGCCCTCCGACAAATAGGGGGAGCGTGCAAATTTCTAAATTTAGATGAGGCGATGCGGGATCGAGTAATACTGAGTTTAAGAGACTCTAATATACAGAGGAAACTACTAAATAAACCCAACATAACAGTAGCCGAAGCCATCGCCGAAGCCACAGCCGCTGAAGCCGCGAAAAAATCAGTGGTCAAAATGAAACAGATGAACATGAACAATGATGAAACGAGCTTGGACAGAGGGAATAAACAATTTCCCACCACCACTCACCACGAGAATATTGATGAGACGTCAGAATCCGGGGAGGAAGACGACGAAGTCCACCGCCTATACGCCAACAAGAAAGGGCACGAAAAAAAGAATTGGCTGGAATGCGCCGGCTGCAGAGGAAACCATCCTCGGGCCGATTGCAGATTTCTCGATGCCATTTGCAGGGCTTGCAAGAAAAGAGGGTATATCGAGAAAGTCTGCAGGAACAAAAAAATTACAGCCCAAACAGACGCAGCAACTCCCCCACACAAACTGAGCCAAAACAAATTTAGAGAAAGTGGCAGCGGAACAAGTGAGCCACTAACCGAGAGAAAGCACATCAGACTTTCACTATCGGAAGTGCTCAGACAGAAAGCGGGAAGAAAGTAAAAATAATCGTAAAAATAGAAGGCAGCCTCTGCAAAATGGAGGTAGACTCTGGGTCTTTTTTATCAATGGTATCATGGGACACCATCAAACAACTGGTCCCAGATATCAAACTCAAAGAACTCGAGAGACAAAAATTAACCCTGAAGGACTACCAAGGAAACCGAATTCCTGTGGTAGGCCTAGGACATTTCCGAGTTGCCTACAAACAACATGTCGAAGTACTACCATTGACAATAGTCGACCGAGACCGACCAAGCCTCCTGGGCATCGAATGGTTTGCACCATTGGGCATTGGGATGGCCGGACTAGACTGGGTGGCCGCAACCGACTGGGAAGAAAGCCTGATCCAAGAGTTCCAGGACGTTTTTGATGGCTCCCTAGGCAGGTATCGGGGGACCCCAATTTCCTTTAGTCTAGACCCCCAGGTAGCCCCTAGAAGACTAAAGGCCAGACGAGTTCCTTTTGCTCTGAAAGCAAAAATAGAGGAACAACTAAATAAATTAAAAGACCAAGGGGTTTTAGAACCTGTTGACCATGCTAAGTGGGAAACACCGATCGTAACACCAATTAAACCAGATGGGTCGGTTCGAATCTGTGGTGACTACAAGGCTACCCTGAACCACGCATTGCAACAAAGCGCATACCCGGTGCCAGTCATACAACACTTATTACATTCTCTTGGGGGAGGAAAAGTTTTCGCTAAACTAGATCTAGCTCAAGCTTACCAACAGCTCCCAGTAGACCCATTAACGGCTGAAGCACAAACTATAGTGACCCACCAAGGGGCATTCAAGTGCAACAGACTCCAATTTGGAGTGAGTGTAGCCCCAGGCGTTTTCCAGAGCCTCATGGAACGCCTATTGAATGGTATAAAAGGGGTCGTACCCTACTTCAACGATGTCCTAATTTCGGCCAAAGATGCGACCCAACTAAAAAAAAGACTAAAAGACGTACTAACTAAATTCAGAGAATCTGGCCTAAAAGTAAAAAAAGAAAAATGCTGTTTAATGACTGATCGCGTCAAATTCCTGGGCTACTTAATAGACGGAGAGCGTATACACCCTACTGACAAAAAAGTCAAAGCTATTAAAGACGCACCAGAACCAAGGAACAAAACTGAACTGCAGGCATTTTTAGGACTAATAAAATTTTATAACGTGTTCCTACCCCACAAAGCGACAATAGCAGAACCATTACACCGATTACTGGATAAAAAAACAATTTGGACTTGGGGTTATAGAGAAAAGAAAGCCTTCCAAAAAATAAAAAACTTATTAACATCAAACACCGTTCTTATCCAGTTTAGTAACACACTTTCATTGACGGTGATCTGCGACGCCTCACCGTTTGGAGTCGGTGCCATCTTGAGCCACCAATTGCCAGATGGGAGAGAGGCACCCATCGCATACTATTCAAAGACTCTGTCTAAAACCTAGCGTAATTATAGCCAATTGGACAGAGAGGCCCTGGCAATCGTCGCCGGAGTGAAACGCTTCCACGAATATCTATATGGAAGAACATTTTTGATTGTAACGGACCATAAACCGCTACTGGGAATTTTGGCAGGAAACAAGCCAACACCGAACATTTTGTCCCCGCGAATGATTAGATGGTCAGAATTCCTGGCAGCCTACTCGTATACTCTGACACATCACCCCGGGAAACAAATTTCCCATGCAGACGCGTTGAGCAGAGCACCATGACCGAATATAGAGGAAGACCCAGCACCGACGATGAACACCTTGCAGATAGAAACATGCCCCGATCTATCCATATCTGCAAATGATGTCGCCAGAGCCACTGCAAAAGACCCATTGACTGCCTGTATACTGAACTGGGTAGGTAAAGGCTGCCCGAAAAATCAAAAAACTGAGAACTTTAAACCTTTCTGGACCAGACAAACCAAACTCTCAATTCAAAAGGGTTGTTTGTTGTGGGGTGATCGGGTAATTATTCCCTCCAAATTACAAACTAAGGTACTGGGTATGCTTCACGAAGGCCATCCTGGAATTGTTAAAATGAAAAGCCTTGCTAGAAGCTATGTCTGGTGGTCGGGTATAGACAGGGACATCGAATACTGGGTAAATTCTTGCAACAAATGCCAAAGAACCAGACCTTCCCCGCCAAAAGCACCCATTAGGGACTGGGAAACCCCACGAGGCCCCTGGTCACGAATTCACATTGACTTTGCGGGTCCCACTAAGGGGCATACTTTCCTAATTGTCATAGATGCATACTCGAATTGGCTGGAGGTTAAAATTATGCCATCTATGACAACAGAAACTATTATTAAACAACTTGGCAAACTTTTTGCAACCCATGGCCTGCCGGACGTCCTAGTGTCCGACAACGGGCCACAATTAACAAGTATCCAATTCGAACAATACCTAGCCTCCCTAGGTATTAGACATGCCCTGACCGCGCCGGCCCACCCGGCTGCAAACGGTAGGACAGAGAGAATGGTCAGGTTTACCAAAGAAGGGTTAGAAAAAATGGACAGTGGAGATTTCCAAGAAAAAATAAATCGCCTACTCACCCTCCAGCATATTACACTGGGCACAATAACAAACAAAAGCCCCGTTGAATTACTAATGGGGAGAAAACTGAGGTCGCATCTAGACAGATTGCACCCAAACTATACACCAGAAAACCCCCCCAACTCCTCCACCCATTTCAGGACATTTGAAATAGGCGACCTAGTCTATGCAAGAAATTTTACCGGGGACCCATTATGGCTTCCAGGTACAATAACACAAATTACAGGCCCCCGGTCCTACCGACTAACCATAGACGATGGCAGGGAATGGAAGCGGCACATAGACCAGCTTCGGTCCCGAAACATAGAAAGAAGTACAAACACACAACCACAAATATTAAAAAACAACGAAAATCAAACCAGGGAGGGGGGGGAAATACAAGAAAATAATAAAGAACCATTTAAATTAAACACAGAATATGATAACAAACAAAAAGAGCAAAAAAGAGACTTACAGTTAGAAGAAAGTTGCGAGAAAAGTCCACTCGAAGGGGCCAGCCAGGCCAACTCGACCTGCCCGGAGAAACCAGGAGGGAGCGGCAAAACCGCCGGCCTAAGAAACTCAGGCGGCAGTAAAATGGCTGACTCACCCTTCCAGGCAGTTCCATGGAGAAGGACCGGAGAGACAGCAACCCCATCCGATCCGGTCGAAGTCTTCAGCAGGAATGAACCGCACAAGTCCAGTCGAGTCAAAAGAAGCCCCACCTACCTGCGCGACTACGTCACCACGTAGGACTAAACCAAGAGGAGAGGGGTGTTCTGTATATAGAATAGTAGACTCCTAACACAGGATTCTGATTGGCTAAAAAACATGAATGGGGATTGGTTCAATAGGAACCAATCCAAGAAACCGCTCAAAAGGCGGCAAAACTAAATACCTGTCATTGGCTACAAGCCGGCAGGCAAATCCCTATAAAAAGGCTGCCGCGGCTTGAGCCAATGTTCCGTTTTCCCACTGCTGTAAATAATAAAGACTTTATTGTTGGAACCCAGTCTACCTCATGTTTTTCCGGACGGAACAAGATTCATAGAAAGAGATTTATGGAAAATCATAATTATTTCAAGAAGGAAGCAAAGGAAGTGGTCATTTCTCATCTCTATAAATTGTTTAAACTTTATTGAGGACTAGTATTCTTGACTGCTTTGGTAGTACACTAGAAGCATATCATAACATGGTTTGTCAAGGTTTTAAAACCTTTTGCAACATAATATAAGCAGATACATTTGCACATCCTACTGCAACAAATAAATAGGATTTGGGATATCCATTGACATACGAAAGAGAGACTTCACACATGTTAATGTTTAGGAAATAACCTAATCTATTAGATCAGGAGAGTTAATGAGAAGAGAATTCATAAATGTACAAGAGTGCTCGAAAAGAGGAACAATTTCAGGACAAAGTAAAACACAAACAAATTAATTCCCTCAACTCCAATTCAAGGGAGGGAGGGAGGGAAAGAGGTTGGGGGGAAGCAAGGAAGCAAGGAAGCAAGCAAGGAAACAAGCAAGCAAGCCTACTGATGACTCTCCCCAGGAAAATGCTTACTAGGTTATCAGAAAATGTAGGTCAACATCTGCTTGTTTTTTCCTTTTTTTCTTTCACTCCTGGAGGCCAGTCATACACTTCCCTGCAAATACATACTTTTCTACATTAAAACTTACATATGATCATTACTTAAGAATTTGGCAATAGCGAGAAATCCAGACTATTAAAAATCCAGATATTTTGCAATTTATGAAGTATTTTGATTAACTGAATCACAATAGTTTCTTCATGAGTGCCTACAACTTTTAAATACTTTTGTGACCAAAACATGCCTAATAAAAAACAAACAATGAGAATAATTTCTGAAAGTATGCTCTGGTAAATGACTCTGCAAAGCAAATAACGGAATAACCCAGATGGAAAATGAACTACTATAATAAGACTTTGAATTTTTGCATAACAAATATATTATTTATTTGTTTTATTAAAATGCTTACCCAATCAAGAATTATAAGCTATCACAAACATCAGTTTAGGCAGTCTGCAGTTAAAAGAAATGCACACAGACATGAAAATTGTTTTCTTCCTGCACCGCACAGATGATGCATAATTTCTTTTGCTTGTACAGGTATAATTTGTTCCTAGACAGTAAGTGTTATCACATGCCCTTGTTTCTGTATGCAATGAGTTCATGGGATTGTTGGTAAAAGCAATAGTACATTATAGAGCAGTGGGGTTAAGAAGTGGGGTTGAAAAAAAACAAAAGTCAAGAATTGAATATGCAGTTTATTGTGTATCATCACATAACATACGTCATGTAAAACTGCTGAGCAAACGAGTTCTTACATATATACAAAAAATGAACTAGCTAATGGCAAATCAATTTTTAACTGCAGACAATTCACTGCTGATGGTTGTCAGGTCTCTGAAAAATAGAATAACAGAACTGGAAGGGACATTGGAGGTCTTCCAGCCCATCTCCTGTTCAAACTGGAGACCTTATACAATTTGAGACAAGTGGCTGTCCAATCTCTTCTTGAAAGTCTCCAGTGATGAAACACCCAAACTTCTAAAGGCAAGACATTCCACTGGTTAATTGTTCTTACTGTGAGAATTTTTTTTCCTTAGTTCTAGGTTGCTCCTCTCCTTGATTAGTTTCCATCCATTGCTTCTTGTCTTACTTCCTGGTGCTTTGGAAAATAGGTTGACCATCTCTTCTTTGTGGTAGTCCCTCAATTATAGAAATTATAATTCTAGATATCCCCTATCTATTGTGTCATTGGCCACTCTAATAAAGTGTTTCTCAACCATGGCAACTTAAAGGTGAGTGGACCAACTCCCAGAATCGAATCCCTCACCTCTTGCTGATTGAGGAATTCTGGGAGTTGAAGCCCATACATATTAAAGTAGCCAAGTTTAAAAACATTGCTCTAGTACAGGGATGTCAAACTGGTGGTGTCATATTGTCATCATGTGACGTATCATGACTTTTTCCCTTTGTTAAATAGGGGTGGGCATGGCCAGCACATGACACGTCCAGCTCATGGGCTGTGAGTTTGATACCCCTGCTCTAGCATGTTGATTATAGCTTATGGCACTTAGATTAAAATATACAGATATATCAATTGTGATTCTTAAAATATTTTTCATAATCATAATGTGCAAATCTATAATAATATACAATGTAAATATCATAATATACAGTAGTCCCATTTTACTTGCCTTGGATTAGCCCAGTTGAACTCAAAGGAGCTTCCTTCTGAACTTTGTATGGTCGTGTAAAATTGCACTGTAGCAGTCAGAGAACAGGCATAATAAAGAGCTTCAGTATAGGAACACTGAAATCATACCATCGATAATGGATAGATGGTAGTCTGATGCAGGGATGTCAAACTCAAGGCCTGCAGGTGCTTAAATCCATCCTGTAGGATGCTTAAATTTGGCCCATGGGGCCGGCCTGGAAATATCAAAGGACCAACCCGTGGTATCTCTGCCAGCCAAAAGAAGGCCCCCGCATGGGCCATTTTCAGCCTCCCTGGCCTCCAGCATCACTCTGCCAGCCTGAAAATGGGCCACGCAGAGGCATCACAGGGCCTCTGTGTAGCCCGTTTTTGGCTGGCAAAATGTTGCAGACGGCAACCCAAGCCAAAAACAGGGCAAGGGGGGGCGTGCATGGCTATCCCATGCCCCGTTTTGGCCAGCAGGGTGATATAGGAGGCACCCATCCCTCCTGTTCCCCCCCACATTGGCTCACGGAGAACTACAATGCTGATCCAGCCCTTGAACAAATCCAGTTTGACACCCCTGGTCGAATGGATTTGACTCCTTGCAAATACTATATATTTATCCTATGTTTTACAATTACAGTCATTGTGAAAAGGGTCCTTTTCAGGGGTGGGATGCTACTGGTTCTGCACGGTTCTATAGTACTGGTAGCTCTGAAGAGCAGCAGATACCAAACCGGTTCTGTATTTGTTTGGCCCACCCTCCTGCCCAGGCTCTTTCCTATCCTTTATTTCCTGCTTTTTCAACCTCAGCTGCTTTGCGCACACAAAATGTAATCACCAAACTGGTAGTAACACCAGTTGAACCCCACCCCTGGTCCTTTTTATCAATGGAAAAATAAGATTTTCATTGAAGAAGAAAAATATTCATTTAAATTTCTTTCCTGATTTCTGAAACAACAAATCAATGAAGAGGTGCATAGATAAGTCAACATCTTTAAAATATCACACACAGAGAGACACATGCAGGCACACAAACACTCATATTCTATTTACCAAATGGACCCTAACTGAAGAAGAAAAGAAAAGATGATAAATTATCCATTTTGGGGAGGGAAAACCACAAAAGGTGAAACTACAATTCCTAAAATTGTATTTAAAAAAAAAAAGAAAGAAATAACAACACAGAACATTGAAATAGTCCAAAAATAAAGTATCAAATATCTGTGAAGGAAGCAGAACAAAAAGATTTGTGGTCTTGTAAAATGTAACAGATTTATTATTGCATAGTCACAATAAAAAAACTTCATCAACTCCTTCATCAGAGGCAGAGAAAAAAGTATCATACATAACACAAAACTACTGGAGTAGGAGCTTCATAGAGAAAGGGAGAAGTAGTGAATAGAAAGATGTGTGAGGAAGGATGAGAAGAGCCAGAGTCGAACTTCTGGTATATATTAGTATTATATTTTTTTTCTTGAATACCTGCATCCAGTTTTCTCATAGATGTTGAGAAATCACAAAAGCACTCTCTCTTGAAAACCCTCATTCACACACACACACACTACACATTCTTCTATTTTTCTCATAATCACTTCTCATAATTTGCCACATTAAGGCTCGTTTCCATACCAGAATCAACCATCTGAGTTCTTTCCTGAATCTTAACTTCTTCAAAAAAAAAAACCTCTTTATAGATTACATCTCTTCATGTATGTAGGTTAATTTTCTTACTTGTAGGAAAATATTCTGATTCTGTTTTTACTGTGTAGGTGGTATAATATGTAAACAGTGAAGAAAAAGCTGGCATTTTAGGCTAACAGACTTTTGAGGAAATTGGAAAGCAACAAAGCATCATATGCCCTTTTTTGTGTGTGTTTTATTTTCATAAAGAGTGAGGTGACAAGCTGTTTTGTCTCCCACTTTGATTAATTATTTGCCAGCTATTTAATATATCGCCTTCCTCACATATACAAATGATTTAGGCTTGAACAAACCAGTGACTTTATTGCAGTTCTGATTCTCTTATACCAATAGGATGAAGCATCTCATAGAAAGCATGATTGCCTTCCTTAAAAGTTCCCATTCACTGTCACGTTGCATTAGAATGATACAGTTTTAGATCTAAAATGAGATTTGGCTTCTACAATGTAAATGGTGATACTCTTTCAGCTTACATACCAGCTATCTCTTTCTGAATGGGAGGATCTAGCTAAGTTGAGATGTTAGGCAATATTGTAGATATCAGTTGTGATAACTCTACTGCACAGCAATGACTATTTAGGAAGTCTTACACAAAAATGTATTTCTTCAGCATACAAATCTAATCCATAAATTGGAAGCAAATATGTTGTTATAACAAAAGACTGTGCCGATCCAAAGATTATTTTTTAGATGTTAGTACTACTGTACATTTACCATCTTATAAGGAAATAAGGAAATAAAGTTTCATTTAGTTCACTACAATTTTATAATCATGGTTCAAGGCTTTTGAAATGTTTTGCCTCAGACTGAGAACTGCACACCTTAATGCAAAGCTATTTAATTTCTCATTTTTGAATTATTGCATAAATAGAAAGTAATTATTTTCTGAAATGGAGAACATTTCCAATTTTACAAAATACAAGTTAGGGGAAATTACTATCAAATGCACAATAAATACAGTTGTAAATAAGCAAGTATATTAGAGTACATAGGGATAAAAAGGAAGATTTTAAAAACACCCCAAGCTAAATGAAAACACAATAAACCAAACGTTGATGAAAAATAAAACAAAATAAAACAGAGACAAACAATTTAACTGTCTCAGGCAAGAAAATGTTGCCAGGTACATAACATATTGATGACAGTGATTTTTCAATTTAAGTGTGAATAGCTATAAATGGAATGGGAAGCTTTAAATGGGAAGACTCAACCTATCTTCACAACCAAGTGAGCATGCAAGCAGTCCTATAAACTGAACAAATTATGATTTGACTGAACTCCTATGTGTTCCAGGATTTTTCCCCTTTCTGAATCTCTATCAGAAAACAATCCAAGGATCGAATCTCAAGTCCCTGATTAACATGGAGATTCTCAGTCATCCAGATCACAGTTGTTCCAAAGGTGTTTTTTAAAAGAGGCAACTGGGCTTTCTTTGTTTTTCCTTGAGGACGTTTTGCTTCTCATCCAAGAAGCTTCTTCCACTCTGACTGAATGGTGGAGAATGGAAGGATTTATATTCCTTGAAGTCATCTGGTCATTAGCATTTTTTCTAATAAATAATACTACCTTGATTAGTAGTATTATTGGAAGGAAAAGGTAAGATTACAGCGCAAGACTTCCATCGTGGTTGTTTTTTCAAATGAAGCTTCTTTTTGTGTCATCAAAATCTTTATAATGCAGTGTCACCAAAGTCTTTATATTGTTTTCAAATGTTTTGAAGGAAGGGGATAGAAGCTTGTTCTCAGATGGTTCTTACTATCTGTAAGAAATCTCAACTGAATTAAATATCATATGAATACAGGAAGATGAACTCTAACCTCAAAAAGAGAGCGGGGGGAAAGATCCATCCAAAGGAAAGTCCATTGAGAAGATGCTAGATCCATATCTATAAGATTTGAGTAAGCATAGATTTGTCAAAATAAAGCTTGCAAAACTAATTTCATTTTTATTGTGTTTTGGACTTATACAGGTAGACTTTTACCCACAACAATTCATTTAGTGACCGTTGGAAGTTATAACAGCATTGAAAAAAATGACTTGTGACCATTTTTCAAACTTATGACCATTAAAGCAGCCCCACAGTCACATGATTTGCTTTCAGATGCTTGACAACTGACTCACATTTATGATGGTTGCAGTGTCCCAGAGTCATATGATCCCCTTTTGCAATCTTCTGACAAGCAAACTCAATGGGGAGCCAAATTCACTTAATAACTGTGTTATTAATTTAACAACTGCAATGAAAGAGCCTCAGTGGCACAGTGGTTAGAATGCAGTACTTCAAGCTACTTCTGTTGATCACTGGCTGCCAGCAGTTTGGCAGCTCGGGTCTCACCAAGCTCAAGGTTGACTCAGCCTTCCATCCTTCTGACGTGAGAAAAATGAGGACCCAGATTGTTGGGGGCAATAAGCTGACTCTGTAAACCGCTTAGAGCAGGCTGTAAAGCACTGTGAAGTGGTATATAAGTCTAAGTGCTATTGCTATTAACAAATAAGGCAAGAAAAGTTTTTAAATGGGGCAAAATTCACTTAACAAATTTCTCACTAAACAACATAAGTTACTTGTATAGTTATAACTTACCTCACAGGGTTATTGCTGTGGGGAAAATAGGAGGAGGAAGGTGTGTTGGATATGTTCCCTGCCTTGAGTTATTTGTAAAACTAATAAAGATGGGATATGTTTTTCTCTTTTTATGACACTTTAATCCCTTTTTATCAGGGGATGGAGTCAGGGGGACTGAATGGAGCTGAGCATTTACTGGCCAGATGCCCTTCCTGACACTTACATGGAGTTTATAGCAGGCCTTTTCTCTTTGCACCCTGATAAAGGATCATCTGCCTAGGATCAAACTCTCAACTTTCCGAGTGGGAGGCCAGCATCTTCACCTCCAGGCCACCACATCAATCCAAAAGATTGGATACAAATAAATAAAATAAATGCAAACTGTTCAATTCCATTTTGAGTCACCATGGGTGAATAGGTAATATAAATCAAATAAATAAATAGATTTCACTGCATCAAAGTAACCATAACTGAAAATCTCAGAAGTTTCTACAGCAATGTACTGACTATGACAATTCAACACGAGGAAATTGAGACACCAATTTAGAAGAAATACAACATGGTCAGCATACAGCACTTGAAGAAAGAATGGACTTATTCTCGATTGCTCCAGAAGGCAAGAATTAGAATAGTTTAGAATTATGAGCAAAATTCCTTATAAATTGACTAGAATTACAAGGAAGATTCAAGCTAGACATCAGGATAACATCTTGACTTCAAGTTATTAAACAAGCTGCCATATAAAGTGCTAGAACTTTTTAAATAAAGACTGGGGTTGTCATTTGTCAGAGAAGCTTTGGTGGGGATGAAGTGGAGTTCAAAATGGCTAACATGAGTTTGATCGGTTTATGTGGGAAGGGAAGCACCTGGAGTAGCTCTTAATTCAGGCCTGTCAAACTGGCGGCCCATGGGCCAGATGCATCATGCACAAGCCACATCAACTCCAATTCCCCAAAGGCAAAAAATACCACAATACATCACAATAGGTGTAGAATAGAATAACAAAGTTGGAAGGGACCTTGGAGGTCTTCTAGTCCAACCCCCTGCTTAGGCAGGAAACCCTACACCATTTCAGACAAATGGTTATTTGTCATGTGATGTGATCACGTTTGACACCAAGCGTCTTAATTGATTTACTTATACAGCCACTCCTGAAGCTGGAGTTACATATGTTGAAGATTGTCTGTGTAGATCAGGACATTCATTGTTAAATTATAATAGCATAGGAAATTTGACAAAGAAGGAAAAGTTCTCAAGGATATAATGGAAGTTCCTCTTTATTATCCATCTGATAGCCTCAGGCTTCAGAATCTGTTTGACTGCAATGAATCATTAAGATTTCACTAAGAGTAGGGAGTGAGGAAAGAGTAGACACCTTTTCCATACTTTGTTGTCTGAGATTCTAACTAAATAACATCTGTTAGCTTAGATTGTGGATGATTTAATTTTTAAACACGTGCTCCCAACCATTAATTTTCTGCAAAGCAATGGCATACATTATTAATTCCTCTATTTTTCCTCAAGGCGAGTTAGACTTAAGGCCCTTCATAAATATTTAACAATGCTACTGCAAAACAAACAAAAACTTTCACATAACTTTTAATTGCAAGTCCTATGCCTGACAAAAACAAGAAAAACACAAAGGGAAAAAGGAAATAAATAAAAAAAGAATGTTGCTTTATTTTACAACAATGGAAAGGAGAAAATTTACTTCAACTAATTGAGCAGATTGGATAATATATTGCTACACATCTCCAGAAATGTCTTTATTTTAATGATAAAGCAAAAAAGTCTTCTGGTCTGTTAGGATTTATTTATTTTTTATTTATTTATTTTATTTGTCAATTGCTTACAAGATAATAGGTATAAGTAAAAACATACTTATGAATACATGGATACATATAAGAAAAATTGAAAGAAAAAAAAAACAATAGGACAGGGACGGTAGGCACGTTGGTGCACTTGTGCATACTCCCTACAGACCTCCTAGGAAAGGGGTGAGGTCAAGAGGAGACAGTCTAAGGTAAAAGTTTTTGGGGTTTGGGGAAAAAAATCACAGAGTCAGGTAGAGTATTCCAGACATTGACCACTCTGTTGCTGAAGTCATATTTCCTGCAATCAAGTTTGGTTAACCTTGAGTTTGTATCTATTGTTTGCTCTTGTGTTGTTATGGTTGAAGCTGAAGTATTCATTGACAAGTAGGACATTGCAACATATGATTTTATATACTATACTTAGATCAGACCAAAGGTGGTTTAGCTCTACGTTTTCTAGGTCTAGAATTTCGAGTCTGGTGGCATAAGGTATTCTGCAATGAGTAGAGGAGTGGAGAACTCTTCTTGTGAAATATTTCTGGACTTTCTCAACTGTGTTAATATCAGATACATAATATGGGTTCCAGATTGATGAGCTGTATTCAAGTATTGGTCCAGCAAATGTTTTGTATGCTCTAGTTATTAGTGTGATATTACCAGAGAAAAAGCTATGTAAAATTAGGTTAACAACTCTTAACGCCTTTTGGCTATGTAGTTATAGTGGGCTCTAGCACTTAGATCATTAGAGATGAGTACTCCAAGATCTTTGACAGAGTTTGGATCATCAACAAGGTCTTGACTATTCAGCGTGTATTTTATTTTCTGATTTTTTTTGCCAATATGTAACACAGAGCATTTATTTGTTGAGATTTGAAGTTGCCATTTGTTTGACCATTCTGATATATAGTCGAGGTCTTTTTGAAGGATAGCAGTATTGGCCACTTGAATAGCTTTACATCATCAGCAAAGAGAATGCAGTTGCTCTTGATATGATCACAGAGCTCATTTATGTAGAGTATGAAGAGAGTTGGTCCTAGAACACTGCCCTGGGGGACACCACTGTCCCCCAAAGGGACATAGGTACAGGATTTGATAGGATGCTCCCAATTCTGACCATTTTTTGTCTGTTTGACAGGAATGCTTCTATCCAGTTATGCAGTTGTCCAGAGATACCATAAGATTTTAATTTTCAGAGTAGTTTGTCGTGTACCACTGAATCAAAGGCTTTACAGAAGTCTATATAGATTGCGTCTATTGTTTTGCCCTGATTGAGGTTTGTACTCCATATGTTTTTATAGTGCAGATTAGAGGATATTTTTTTTCTGAAACCAAATTGTTTATTAGAGAGTAGGCTGTTTGTCTCTAAGTGGAGGATAATGGATTGGTTAATAATTGATTCCATGACTTTACAGGTGATGCAGAATAAGGAGATTGGTCTGTAATTTTCAACTAGGCTGGGGTCTCCCTTTTTGAAGATGGGGATAACCGTGGCTTTTGACCATAGGTTAGACAAGGAGCTGGTCCTGAATGATTTTTCAAAGATTATGCTTAGAGGTTCGGCTATGGCAGTGGGTAGCTTTTTAAAAAAGGAGGCACATATTCCATCCAGTCCAATAGATACAGGTGGTTTTAGATTGCACAGTGCTTTTTCAACAATGTCTTCTGTAAAATCGATATGTGTTGGATCATTATAGTTTTCTGTGGTTTGGCTAAGAAATACTGGGCATGATCCATTGCTGTTTACAAATACTGAGCCAAAGAATGTGTTAAAGATGTTGGTTTTAACCGTGTTGTCGTTGCAGTCTTTACCATGAGGTCCTTTCAGGAGTGGGATGGACCTTGAGTCTTTTAGTTTGTTGTTGACAAAATTATAAAAAGTGTGGGTGGAATTGGTGCATAGAAGGTTTTCCTTTTGCTTAATGTGATAATTGGTGCATCCAGTCTTTATCTGGTGGCATAAATTTTTGTATCTGCTTTTGAAGTTGGCAATGTACCAGATTTGTTTTTCCGCCAGAGTGATCTCTTTTTGGATTGAAGTTTTCTTATTGTTATGGGTAATCTTTTTTTGGGGGGGGAGGAGTTGTTATTGGTACATATAGTTTGATGACTCTTTTGACTTCAAGTAAAAATATGTTGTAATGGTCCTCAACAGTATTGCATCCAGTGAATAGAGATTGCCAATCAAGGGATGAGTGATTGTTGTTTATAAGACCATAGTTGCCTTTTTTGAAGCTATATTTGGGGAATACATCATTGTGATGCTTTTTGTGTGGACGTATGTTGGACAAAAGTCGGTCATATTGTGGTCACTATTGGAAAAGGGTTCTTTAGTTTGTATTCCATAAATTAAATTCAAACTATTGCAGAAGATGAGATCGAAGTAGTTGTTAAGTCTAATATTGTTGGTTACCAGTTGTTCTAGTCCCAGATTTGTAACAGCATTGTAGAAGGTTGCCTGTATGGGTTCAGTTGTATATTCGTTAAGGGTCCAGTTAATATGAGGTTGATTGAAGTCACCAAGAAAGATAAAAGCATGTGGGCAGGATGTTGCCCATGTTAGTAGTGAATTTAGCTTGTTTACATGTTTAATGTCATAATCAAGTGCTCTGTAACATAGTAAGAATTGAAATGTGATATTTAAGGATAGTTCACAGACGATGATGGTCTCAGGAATAGCAAGCTCCTGGATAACTTGGATGTTTTTCAGATGTAGGGACTTTTTATAGAAAATAGCAACACCACCTCCTTTACGAATTTCATGATCTAATCAGTAAACATGATAGTCTCTTACTGTGGTAATGGAGTCAGGGAGAGATGCGTTGAGCCATGTTTCAACAAATATGATGTCGAATTTAGCCCTATTTAGTTAGAGGAGAAATTCAGGTATTTTATTCACAAGGCTTCTTGCATTGAGTAGCTTGCATTTAAGGCCAGCAATAGTTGGAATTGAGGTAATTAGGGGCGTGCGTGCCTCGTCTTGGGTGATGGTGGATTGGTTGAAGTAGGGTTATGGTTGAAGGTTAAAGTTGAGTTGTGGGTTGTGTGACTTACTTTTAATACAATCAGCATGGTAGTCAATGTTCAGGTCCTTCTCTCCATTGTCTGGACATTTTTTGAGTTCTGTGTGGAGTATATGGGAGTGGGTATAGTACCATTACTAATCATTACGATATGGTTAGGTCAGGGTGAGAACGGAGGTTCTTATGGCTGGTGTTGCTTTTGGCAAGTGAATTTATAGTATAAATGAATTTACGTTTGCTTCATTCATTTTTGCAAATGACCCTGCAGAAGTGTGGAACCACAGAGCCGTCTCTGTTTTTGAACTCTGGGCTGATGCGGGAAATGTCAAATATTTCATCAGGGGAGATGGTTGTTGCTTGATAATGACTGATGATGTTGTGGACAGTTGTGATGTCATCATTGTCATTGATGTCCTCTAGACCAAATAAGATGGCATTTGGACATTTCCGTTCACACTCACCAGTTTCTCTGATGAGGATTGGGATATCATTATTTGTCTGATTTGTTTTTTTGTGGATTGGGTTGTGGATTGGGTTGACAGTATGGATGTTCACAACTTATGAATAACCAGTCCCTTTCCATTGGTACATTAATGGTTGCATTTCTATTTACTCTCAAGACAAAATGACTAACTAGTTTTTATGTATAACTTGTGACATGAAAAGCATTGTCAACACTTTCACAGCATGGTGCCTACCACCCTCTCTCATCTCAGATTCACCTATCTATGCATAGAAAATTCCATTAGATCCTAAGGCATCCTTAGATTTGTTACTCATGAGAAATAGTATCAGGTAGGAATGTTTTCTGGGCAGTTTCCCCCTTCCTTCTTCAAAAGGGAAGGGATAAAAGAAGCTGTTCTGAAAAGGGAGTGTGATCTTCATCAAAACTAGGAAACCAATGGTCCAAAGCTGTTGTACAATAGATGCTTCTCTCTTTTCATTCTAAAATATTTCTTCTGTTTGGATTTTGCTTTCCATTGGCTGAACTGAATCTGAGAAGATCTGATGAAGTTGCCCAGAAATAAGTCTGTGTTGGAAAAAAGGATAATCAGTTTGACTACAGGGTGCTTTAATTATTCATGATAATGGACCTATAGTCCCTGAGGCCAATCATTACTACACACACTTTAAAAGAGACTTCAGCATCCATCTATAATTTATTTATTTATTTTATTTGATCATTTATTTATTAATCAGATTCATTTGGCCACCCATCTCCCAATCATTTGGCCACCCAAATGTGACAGTAGTTTCTCATGGCATCAGTTTACTTAGTGTTATTCTACCTGGATTGTCTTATATATACTCTGTTATTGTTTGTTTTCCAGCTATTGCTATCCAACATATTCCTAAGAAAAGAGAATTACAAGTAATTACAAGAAAAAGATAGTTCCAATATTATATTTCCAAATTAGGAATTCACTCAATTTGGAATACAACCATGCACATTTTTTTTCAGAAAACATTTTTGTTATGTTTCTTAACTTTTAGTCTCAACTTTTGCATGAAGAATAATAGTATATTTCCCAGGTATGTAAGAAAATAGGCCTCTTTGTATAACCTAATGAAAGCATACACATCTATTGCATATTTACAATGTACTAAGTGCTCAAAGCAACATGTTAAATTAAACAGCATGTGACTTCATAATTAAACCTATTCTTGATATATAAAAGCATTCAAATATGAATAACAAGTTTGATGGAAATAACATAAAACTATTTGTCATCATCCATTGTGTCCATTCAGACACTAAGTTAATTGAAAAGAATTGTTTTCTGTATTTTCTTTCTTGAAGGACGCTATTTTTCAGCACAGATGAAAAAAGAAAAGCAGGACCTTTAGGAAATTATATAATTTTAGAGATTTTTTTTTTTACTTTGAACATATTTTTCAATGTGATGCCAGTACAAAAGCTACCTTATTCATCTATCAATTTACCTGGTGTGGGGATTATAATGTCATTATTATGTCAGTCATTGTACTTCCCTCCCTTTACTTATCTCTATTAGTGTATCTGAAACTGGAAATAGAGATTCAAAGGCATTAAATATACTGTGGATGCTGTGAACAACTCCACAGTTCTATTGTTCTGTGTCTTGTGTGGGTGTGGGTGTTTGTCTTTGGGGATATGTATATAGAGTTGTATTAATATACCTGAATACAGTATATCAAGTTTATGAATTCTATATATTTCACTTTGTGTCCATATTAGTAATGTATGCATTTTTTACATCAATTTATTAAAAGTCCAACAGAGAATATGAAAAAAATCCAGATGAGGCAATTTTGTAAGTGCATGGAGCATCAAAGATATGCCAGTCTAGATATTCCCATACTATTTTATATTTCCACATACATTTTCATAAGCATACCGATTTATCTCTCAAAAAAAAAAAACATTTTGTCTTACTTTATGAAGTAGGGGAAAAACAGGAAAATGAAATAGGGCTATATAAAAGAAAGGGCAAGATGGTAGAAAAATGTATGAAATTCGGGGCATTTTTTTCCTATAGTGTTAGGTGTTCAACTAACATCAGGAAGACCCAGTTATCATCTGTTCTCAGCAACTGAAGCTCACTATATGTGTTATCTTAAATGTCTGCATTAAAACTGAAATATAAATCAAAATAAATAAATAAAGGATGGGTAACTAAATAAATCACTGAAAGTAGCATCTATTTAGAGCTTGAGCAATTGATGGTCCAAACAAGAATAAGAGTTAAATATATGAAGTTAATATAGATAACAATTGAATCAAGTTTTTTCATGAGGTTCCATTTGTAAGTATCCCGTTAGTTATTTATCAAAAAAGTGAATAAGATCCAATAAAACAACAATTTGTTTTGAAATCCCATAATTATATAAGTAAATATGACTATATACCAGTAAATAGGTAGTATTTCTCTCTGGAGAAGTATTAAAGAAATTTCCGTGGGCTATACAAAGTGAGAAAAAAAGTTAACTTAGTTTTGTATGAATAGCTTTTCTCTTGCACAAACTCACTCATTATAACATTTTTTTTTCTTAAAATGGCCACATTTAATGTCAGGAACATCTTTCCTGGAAATATCAAGCTAAGCTTCTTTGTTGGGTTGACTAAATCTATGGTCTTCAGAAATTATATTCTTTAAACTGTCATCTCTTGATCTATCAATGTGTAGAACAATGTATGAATATATTCCCTATTGAACAAATCAATGTATTATTGTTTAATGGCACAGCTAAATGATTAGCATGCTGTATTAATAATGGATGCATTGAGATGCTGCACATCTATTCTATGAAATAATGTATTACATTTCTCTTAGAAATATAACTAACTTGCCATCAGAACTTAGTGTCCAAAAATCATTTTATGATTACATTCTGTATTGTATTGGAGGAAAAGATAATCTAAAATTTCTTTAAAAATGCTTTTTTTCCCCAACGACTTTTTGACTTTTGACATTTTTCAGGACCTGAATTGTTAAAAAGAGGAGAGGAAGAATCTACATAGATTTATTGTTTTATCATTAATTGAACAGAAGTAGGTTTTTCCATTCCAAGGGGTCCTTTTCAGAAGCAGACAGCTTCTTTCACTCAGAATAAAAACTGATACGAATAAAAATTCTAAGACAGAATCTGCATCAAGATCACTCAGACTGAGAATATCAATGAGGAAGGTAATGAAAGGCACATATAAACAATAACAGTGAATGAAGAACAGGTGGGAGTTAGCATGTCTATTTTCTTTGTGTTGTGCTTCATTGACTGCCAGTGGAGATATCAGTCAAGTTAGATGAGTCAGAGGAGATGGATGGGGTGCCTGGTTTACCATCAGAGCTGATGGAAGGCCCTGAGGAACAGGAGGTCTCAGAGCCAGATGCAGAGCAGGGCCCATCTACTCATGCTCAGGTGGAGAGACAGATGTTTTCAGCCCCTGAACAGAGCGAGGGCAAGGAATATCTGGGGACCTGTCCCAGATGCATGTATGAACAGAAATGTATGGAGAGGAGAGCAATTCAGGATTGAGGGCCAGCTATCAGAAAAAGAAGGAGATGTAAACAAGCTGGGAGATACGTAAGAGGGCTGTGGCAACGTGGTTGTCAGAGACATCTGTTCATACTCCAGAAGAGTTCTGTTAGATTCTTGCCAGGATTTCCTTGCCACTAACCAGGCTGGTCAGGAGTCTTTGTGTTTGGATTGAAGTGCTAAATGAGGCTCCTGCAGGGAACTCAGAGACTACTTGTGAATCACCTACATTGAATGCCATGAACTCCTGCCTTTCTAAATAAAAATGAGTTTTTCCTTATGAGTAGGCTGTTGAATGGGGCTTGTGAAGGCTGGGTCAGACCACTTTGATCTTGCAGCAGCCTATCCCAATAGAATGCTCTCTGGAAATATTAAAGTTCCAATCTTATGATTTATGGATCCATTGCCTATGCTGGTTCAAACTCAGATATTGACAATCCAGGACCTGAATAAATTTGGATTAGCTCTTTAACAACCATGAAACTAGTGCCATTTTTAGGGCTCTTCAGAATATTTCAAAAGATAAAGCCACAGGAGTTATGCCAAACAGAAGGAGGATGAATAAAGAGGGGAGGAGATGAGATCTTTCCAATTAAGAATTCTTCTGTCCAATAAGACAAAACTGTTCCATATTAGCATACTCCAAATAGCCTATTCCTATGGGTTGAGAAATACTAGAAGCTGATTGGTTCACTACTTGACGCTGATTGGCCAATAACAGCTAACCTGTGATTGGCCAGTTCAGTGGTGGGAAAAACAAGTAGCCGTCAATGGCCACTAGCCACGTGCAGCCTCTCTATAAAAAGAGCTGCCGTGGCCCCTGGTTCAGACGGACTTTCTGCACTAAATAAAAGAGCTGAAGTTACGCTGGTCTCCGGTCTCATTCTTCGTGAACACTACACTGGCAACGAAGGTGGGATTCTGAGAGAGGAGACCAGTCAAGCACGTGGCATCGAGAACTGAGCAGACAAAATGGCTGGAACCAACTCACCACCCACACCATTCAACCCAGCAACAGAGGACTGGGAATCCTACATCGATAGATTTCTCATGTTCCTGGAAAGCAACAATTTGCAAGGAATCTCAGACAACCGAAAAAGAGCCGTGTTCCTGACACACTGTGGGCCCACAGTGTTCAAGATGGCCAAGGTGCCAGCAAAACCAGAAGAAGTGAAACAGATGGCCTGGCCAGATCTAGAAAAGCTGCTGAAGGCTCACTATGCACCGACTGTCTCCAGCCTTATTCAGAGACACGACTTTTACAAACGGGACCAGAGAGAAGGTGAGAGCATCACAGACTTCATAGCAGCTCTCAGGGACATTGCAGGGGCATGTAAATTCCTAAACATGGACAAAGCCATGAGGGATCGTGTGGTCCTTGAACTGAGAGACCTCACCCTACAAAGCCGACTATTAAGCCGACCAAAGATTACAGTCACTGAGACTATCGCTGAAGCCACGGCAGCGAAAGCAACAAAAAAATCAGTGGCAAAGTTGCAGCAGATGAATGCACTGACATCCAAAACACTGGCTGAGACGAGCCAAGGCACAGAGAAAAAGGCAGAGAGTGTACACAAGACCACTACACACTACGTGGATAGTGGATCATCCAAAATCGATGACGACAATGAGGAGGAGATCCACAGACTCCAGGCTGAACAAGATCGACGGCTGAAGAAAGGTCGTAAGTCGGGGTTTCAGTGCACCGGGTGCGGCAGAGATCATCCCCGTTCCGAGTGCCAGTTCCTAGACGCCATGTGCTGGTACTGCGAGAGATGGGGACACATCGCAAGAGTATGCCTGAACCATAAGAGCTACAGCCCCTGACAGAGAGACAACACACCATCAAGAACCAAAGATGGACAAACATGGAGCCATGAGAGTCATGAAAGGAAGGGCAAACGGCTAAACAAGAACTTCAGAAGAGAAGAAACACACCAAACCATCACCATCGGTCATTCTAATGCAACAAATGGCCGAAAAGTACATGTGGCAGTCAGAATCAAGGGCCAAGAATGTAAAATGGATGTGGATTCTGGATCGTATCTATCGATGGTATCATGGGATACCATTAAAAGACTGGTACCGCACCTTGGCAGAACTGAACTAGAACACCAATCACTAGTATTAAAAGACTACCAAGGAAACAGAATACCGGTAGTTGGACTCAGACATTTCCAAATAACTTTCAAAGAACATAAGAAAATTTTGCCTCTAACCATCATAGGCTGAAACTGACCAAGCCTGTTGGGACTCGAGTGGTTCGAACCTCTAGGGATCGGCATTAACAGCATCGCCGAGACAGACTGGGAGGAGAACCTAATGAGGGAGTTCCAGGATGTCTTTGATGGGAAATTACGCAAGTACCGAGGGTCCCCAATATCATTTAATTTAGATCTGACAATAGCTCCTATTAGGCTAAAAGCGAGGTGAGTCCCCTTCGCATTAAAACCAAAGATTGATGAAGAGCTAAACAAACTAATAGCACAAGGCATCTTAGAACCAATTGACCACGCCAAATGGGAAACCCCAATCATGACCCCAGTTAAGCCGTGGTCCGTGAGAATCTGTGGTGACTATAAGGCTACCCTAAACCATGCACTACAGCAAAGCACATATCCTGTTCTGGTGGAACAACACCTACTACACTCACTGGGGAGAGGCAAGGTTTTTGCAAAGCTTGACCTTGCCCAAGCATACCAACAATTACCAGTCGACCCCAAGACAGCAGAGGCGCAAACTATCGTGACTCATAAGGGAGCCTTCAAATGCAAAAGACTGCAATTAGGAGTCAGCGTGGCCCCAGGGGTGTTCCAAAGTCTAATGGGGCAGTTATTACAGGAGATAAAGAGTAGTCCCATACTTTGATGACGTGCTGGTGTCAGCCAGCGATGTGAGCCAACTAGAAGCCCGTCTCAGAATAGTCTTACAAAGGTTCCAGAAGGTGGGACTCAAGGTCAAAAAAGAAAAGTGCCAATTAGCCACTTCAAAAGTCGAGTTCCTGGAGTATCAAATTGATAAAGAGGGCATCCACCCCACAGAGAAAAAAATTAAAGCAATGAAAGAAGCGCCTAGACCAAAAAACAAAGTAGAGTTGCAAGCATTCTTGGAACTTATAAATTTTTACAACATTTTTCTGACACAGAAGGCAACAACGGCGGAACCACTACGTAGGCTACTAGACAAGGCAGCCACCTAGACCTGGGCACGACGTGAAGAGACAGCGTTCCAGAGGGTAAAAGACTTAATCACATCCGACTGTGTATTAATGCAATACAGCGAGACACTACCATTGACAGTCACCTGCGACGCGTCACATTCTGCCAGATGGGAGAGAAGCACCAATCGCGTTCTACTCCAAAACACTATCAAAAACTGAACAGAACTACAGTAAATTAGACAGAGAGGCATTAGCAGCAATATCCGGTGTCAAGCGGTTCCATGAATACCTTTACGGTAGGACTTTTATCCTTATTACAGACCACAAACCTCTATTGGGAATACTAGCAGGGAACAGGGCCACCCCAAATATATGATCCCCACGAATGACAAGGTGGTCCGAGTTCCTTGCAGCCTACAATTATAAACTGATCCACCGACCAGACAAAGACATTTCCCACACCGATGCGTTGAGCCTACTCCCCTACCGGAACTAGAAACTGACCCGGCACCAACCACATCCACCCTACAAATTGAGACACTGTCAATCCTACCCATAACCGCAGCAGACATTGTGAGAATAATGACAAGAGACAAAACCTTGTCACAAGTTTTAAATTGGGTAGGAAAAGGTTGGCTGGAGAATGAGACAGACTCTAAGTTTAAACCATTCAAGCATAGGCAAACTGAACTGTCATTGTTAAAATGTTGCATCTTGTGGGGGGATCAGGTGGTAATACCGGAACTGTTACAAGAACAAGTACTGAGTATGTTGCATGAAGGACACCTGGGCATTGTACGAATGAAATCCTTGGCCAGGAGCTATGTATGGTGGCCAGGGATGGATAAGGACATTGAGAAATGGATTGAAACCTGCGGGAAATGCCAAACATCCCGACCTGCACCCCCTTCAGCACCTATATGAGACTGGGAGACACCAAGGGGGCCCTGGTCAAGAATCCATATAGATTTCGCGGGGCCAACAAAAGGACATACATTTTTAATCACAGTAGATGCTTACTCCAACTGGCTAGAAGTAAGTGTCATGAACTCTACCACCACAGAAGCAGTTACTAAACAACTACAGAAACTATTCACCACACATGGGTTATCGGATTTGCTCGTCTCAGATAACAGCCTGCAGTTCACTGCACTAACCTTTGAAAATTTCCTCGCTGAACATGGAATAAGACATGCCTTGACAGCGCCGGGCCAACTGGCTACAAACGGGAGGGCAGAACGCATGGTCCGATATACCAAAGAAACTTTAGAAAAATTAGACTCAGGGAACATACATGAAAAAATTGAAAAAATGCTCACCATACAACACATAACACCGAATTCTACGACAAATAAAAGCCCAGCAAAATTACTAATGGGCAGAAAATTAAGATCACAATTAGATAGGTTACACCCGACATACAGCTTTGAAAAAACAACAGACTCTTCCAGCAGATACCACGCATTCGAACCAGGAAACTTAGTATATGCAAAAAATCTCACTGGACAACCACTATGGGTACCGGCAAAAATAACACAAATAACGGAACCCCCTTCCTATAGACTAGACACGGACGATGGCAGAAGCTGGAGGAGACACATTGATCAGTTACGATCACGAACACTGGAACGCACCACCGTCACACCCAGACATGAAGAACAACACACACATACACCAGAACCAGCGCAAACATTACACAAAGATATTAATAGACCAACCAGAGAGGGGGAAGACCCCCTCAAACACAAATAAGAGGGAGAGGGAACAAGAAACCTCACAAAATCAAAATATACACAATAAACAAAATTCGCAAATAAATTCAGACAGAAACAACAACCTACCCACAGAAGTCTTCGGCGAAGAGGAACAGGAGGCACAAGAAAACCTAGAAGCCATTCCGGAAGGGAGCAGCCGAGCTGACTCTACCAGCTCAAGTAGGCCAGGCGGGAGCGGCATGGCTGACTCCACCTTCCAGGAGGTTCCACAGAGAAGGACGGGAGGAACAGTGATCCCATCCGAACCCGCTGAAGATGATGACACAACTAAACTGCGCAGGTCAACTAGGCAACCTAAAAGCCCCGCCTACTTACATGACTACGTAAGGTAGGACCATACCAAGAGGGGAAGGGTGTTCCATATTAACATACTCCAAATAGCCTATTCCTATTGGTTGAGAAATATTGGAATTTCACTACTTGACGCTGATTGGCCAATAACAGCTAACCTGTGATTGGCCAGCTCAGCGGTGGGAAAAACAAGTAGCCATCATTGGCCACTAGCCACGAGCAGCCTCTCTATAAAAAGAGCTGCCGCAGCTCCTGGTTTAAACAGACTTTCTGCACTAAATAAAAGAGCTGAAGTTACGCTGGTCTCCAGTCTCATTCTTTGCGAACACTACAAAAACCTTGCATTCAAAGAACTGATTGCCTCAATGAAAATATCTGGCTGAGTACCTTGGGATTCAGAGAGTTCATATTGGGATTTGCACCTTGGGTAAAGAATTTATTTTCTTCCAGAAACATCAGCAGAGTCAGAGGCTTTGAAGCTAGCAGAGTTTATTGCAACTTTTTCTATTTATTACAATAAAGGGAGTTGTTCTCCAGAATTGTGGAGATGTACAGATATCTTATTGATTATTAAGTCACTGCCAAGCCAGCTAATTCACATGGGATCCTATGAAATATATTCAGTCTTGCCTGAAATGTTTTTGACTTCTGATTCAGCTAAATTCAGCTAAAAACTGGAATGCTCTCTGAGGACACCTCAAAACTCCTACACATTTTCCTTTTATAGTATGACTTTGCAAAGTTGATATTAGTTAACTTTAAGTTAACAAGTAACCAGGAAATTTTGGCTGGTTATCCGAGAGGCAAACTATTGATTTTTTGTTTAGCTCCATCCTAAATTCAGTTTCAGACAACAACTTTTCTGTATATTGTATTTCCCTGAAATTTAATAATTCTGTGTCCAATCTTGATTTTTATTTTCATTCGATCATCTAGTATGACTCTGAGCTTCAGTTTGGTTTGAATGTCAACCCAGGATTTGTTTGCTATTCAGGATCATCCATTGTGATCTTTTCTTTGCATGATCCCACTTGGTTTTTATGCTTAGCTGACATTTTCAAGGCAAGAGGTTTCTCTTTAATTATCTAACACTAACTTTTTTTCTTGTTCATCAATGGAGATTTGTGTTATGTTCTATACTGAGAGTTAAAGCCCCTTTTATAGCCCTGTAAAGCAAACTTTTGTTCCTTACATGTCACTTTTAGTCTCCACCTTAACAACTTTAAGTTGTGTGGACTTTGACTCCCAGAATTCCCTAGCCAGTGTGAGGAATAGCTAGGGAATCCTAGAAGTTGAAGTCCATACATCTTAAAGTCACTAAAGGCCCGGTCCCACAGGCCGACGAATGCAAAACGTATACATAAAGGACACAGCGGATGAGCAAAATTTCGGGGGTGGCTCCATCTGTTGTCATCCGCTCCAAGAAGTGGCAAAAATTTGCATAAACAGAAAAGAAAAGAATGGAAAAGAAAGGATGTGGGTAGTATGTAGCGGGGATGTTAAACGGATGTTCATCGGAAGCCTAGCAGATGAAAGCGGATGGAAGCAGATGACACCTCCGAGGGGTTCTGGGGGAGAATTTCGAAGTGGACGCATAGTGAAGGGGCGGATGCATAGCAGATGAAATGGATGCATCATGGACACCTATAGGAAAAAAAGGGGATGCCACACGGATGAATATCGGATGCAAAGCGTACACTGCGCATGTGGGGAGTATGAATTGCATCAGCTCCATGGATATAAAAGGATGCAGCACGCATGCAGTCAGCATACAGGGGAAAGACGTGCTGCCACATACATCTTGTAGGAACACCATGGTTCATCAGTCAGGCAGGAAGCCCGTGCCTATTCATTCAAACCCTGGCAAGGTGAAGAAGGTCAGAACCAGCATCCCATCCCCTGGCACTGACTCCGAAGCTGCTGCTGCTGCTGCTGCGGTGGTGGACCAACCCCAAGGCTCTCAAAGCCCTGCTGCTGAAGGCCCTGCTGAAGCCCCTGCCAGAGGGAGGAAGAGGCAACGGAAGGAGAAGGGAGAGAGGAAACAGTTCACCATTTCCGAGGAGCATGAGGATGAGGTGCTGGAATGGCTGAGGGAGAATGAGTACCTCTGGAGAAAGGGCCACAGACTGTATCAGGACACCAAGAAGAAGCAGGCAGCTTGGAGAGACATGGCAGAAAGCCTGGGGTTCACTGCAGAAGTATTCCTTGGATGGTGGAAGCACATGCACACCTGGTATGGCAAGCTTCAGGGTCAGTGCCAGGGGGTGGGATGGTGGTTCTGTCCTTCTTGCCAGGGCTGGCACAAGTAGGCACCGGCTTTCTCTTCTTCCCTGACTGACGAACCATGGTATTCTTTGAAGGTGTATGTGGCAGCACGTCTTTCCTCTGAATGCTGACTGCATGCGAGCTGAATCCTTTTATATCTGCGGAGCTGATGCAATTCATACTCCCCGCATGTGCAGTGAACACTTTGCATCTGATATACATCTGCTATGCATCCGCTTTGCTTCCTATAGGCGTCCATGATGCATCCGCATCATCTGCTATGCATCTGCCCCTTCCGCTATGCATCCGCTTCGCAATTCTCCCCTGGAACCCCTGCGGATGTGTCATCCGCTTCCATCAGCTGTCATCCACTAGGCTTCCTACGAACATCCGTTTAACATCCCCGCTACATCCTACCCACATCCGTTCTTTTCCATTCTGTTTATGCAAATTTTCACCACTTTTTGGAGTGGATGACAATGGATGGAGCCACCTCCAAAATTTTGCTCATCTGCTGTGTCCTTTATGCATACGTTTTGCGTCCGTCAGCCAGTGGGACAGGGCCTTTTGTCTGTTGGTCCTTTAGTGGGTTTAGTATTTTATTTTGAACTTAGTGGCTGTGAGTCACATTGCTGCATACTGAAAGCTGCTAGAAGGTCTTAAAACAAATGCCACCATCTAGCTACACTGTTTGGTGTTAGAATTACAGGTAGTCCTTGACTTATGACCACCATTGAGCCTGAAATTTCTGTTGCCAAGTGAGACATTTGCAAAGTGAATTTTGCCCCTTTTTATGACCTTTCTTGCTACAATTGTTAAGTGAATTTCTGCAGTTGTTAATGACATGGTTGTTAAGTTAATCTGACTTTCCCATTGACTTTGCTTGTCGGGTTACAAAAGGTGATCACATGATTCTTGGACATTGCAACCATCATAAATATGAACCCATTGCCAAACTTCCACATTTTGATCATGCACCCTTAGGATGCTGCAATGGTTGTGTGAAAAATGGTCATAAATCACTTTTTTCAGTGCCATTGTAACATTGAATGGTCACTAAATGAACTGTTATAAGTCGAGGACTAACTGTATTATATTTTATTGATGAACACAGAGGTTTTTGTTTTTAGTTCTGAGATTCCTAATAATGTCTGTGCTTTGATTTGGCCTACTGTTCATAACGATGACTGGATAAGTACCAGCCTTTTACATTTATAACCAAAATGCTAGAAATTTTAGGTTTTATTGGAGTTATTCCTAGTTATACATGCCATATAGGAATACCATCTTATTCTCCTTACTTTCTATTTACTATTAAACAAGTTAATTATAAATACTTTCCAGTGTGAACTGCCAAATATGGCAAAATTTTGTGACATCTTAGAAACTGGCAAGTGTATTAAAAGCTTCCAATTGATAATGTCATGTTTTTCTGCATTAGATTATCTATCATATTTCACCAGTATATGAAGCTGATCTCTGTCTCTCTGTCTCTGTCTCTCTCCTCCCCCCCTCCCTCCCTCCCCCCCCCTCTCTGTTTTCACCCTTCACTTTTACTCATTTAGTAAATAGTCCCTGTTTCTGGCTTTTCTTTGTCTTTAAAGCTTTTAAAAGTATCATACTGGCCCATGTGTACTAAAGAAACTTCATCTCTTTTTTGCAATGTTGCACTGATGTTAAAATAAATTCCAGCAATCCAGTGTTAATGCTGGTTGGAATTATTTTCCTATGTCCAACTAAACTATTGAATTTTTGGTTAAGACTTCTTGCATAAACCTATCATGATCCATGCTCGAGGGAGGGGGAGGGAATCACCTCTCATTAGTTATAGACATAAAAATTCATACATGTTTGTCAATAGGAACATATTGAATGCTAACTAAATTTTAAGTGTGTGATCAATAAATAAACTAGCACAAAACTGCAACATTTATTGAAAAACCATTTCCCTTTTATATTCAAACATTTTCTGAACTTTTAGATATTATGGTTTGTAAAACATTGGATCTTTTTTTAAAAAAAGAGTAGAAAGACAAAAGATGAAAAGGCTGTATATATAAAGAACAAGGCTATCCATTTTGGGTTTTTTTTATTGAAACCCTAGGATTTAAATTGATTTTACCCATATAAAAATGAGAAAACTTTATTTGTTGCTACATTTCAGCATAACCTTAAAAGTTAATAATAGTTCAGAAGATAAAATATAAAGAAGTTCAACTAATGGGTCATTAGAACATATTTATATGAAACTGAGTAATTTATTTAAAAAACACTCCGTGTCAGTGTAAACTATACCTGTTATTATTTAAACTGGTAAAGTTTACATATAATTAAAAAATTGTAAATTGAGGGTTCAAAATGTTTGAATCATGCATTTAAAGTCATTTCAATATGAAATCTGACTAATGTCAGATTAATGTATTATAACCTTACATTTGACAAGTAATTCTTTCCAAGGATATGTATGTAATATATAATAATATTGGTTTATTGAACCTGAAAATCTAGCAATATGAAGGAGTATGTATGAAACATATGGGCAAAACTTATTAAATGTTAAAAGGTGATTGAGAAACTCAGGGTCATCAAGGGCAATATGGTCTAAATATAAATTGCTTGGCAACTTGAATAGAGTTCAGTACTGCTTTCACATTCCACCTGTAAACATATCTCAGCCATCTGGTCAGCATCTATGGTGGGGCAGGAAACTATTGGCTAACTACTGTTTATTTATTTTATCAATTATGGCTTTCCTTATGTTCAAAGGGTGATTTATATACTGTTGTTTATTTCAAATATTTATATATCACCCTTAAAAACTCTGGCTACCTGTTCCGTCCGGAAAGAAGCATGTGAGACCGAGTTCCAAAGAACAACTATTTATTAAACTCGCAAGGCAAAAGTATACAGAATGACAGCCCAAGCCGCGGCAGCCCTTTTTATGGCGGCTTGCCTGCGCCTTGTGGCCAATGACACTCTTTTGACTGTTCCCGCCATTTGGTGGGCTTCCTGGATTGGTTCTTGAATAACCATTCCGCGAGTGGCCTTTTTGGCCAATCAGAAAGAGGAACTTGGAACTTACCAAGTTCCATACAGAACACTGCCCTTTGAAGATTCAGTGAAAACATCCATAAAAGCAATACAAAAAACATGACACATAACTCAAATGATAGCGTGAAAAAAGCTGTATATTTTGAAACTCCTCCAAATCTGTAAAAAGAAGGTGGGAGTTTGCTTTTATTTTAGTAGCAATTCATTCCATAATATGTAGCCTGCTACAGAGAAAGCTGAATATATCCATGATGGAACACTCAAAATGTGCTAATAATCTAAGTGTGGGACAGACCATAAGGGAGTAGATGATTCTCCAAAATGGTTTTTCCAAGAAGTTTAGAGAGCTTAGAACTAATCTCTCTGCTCCACAAACAAATGCATGTGCACACGGGTGCACACACACACACACACAGAAAATGGAACAGAAAGAGAAATTAACTTTAGATTTGATAGCCAACCTGCAATCAATAAAGCTATTTCAATATGGAGGATAATGAAAAATCTTATATTCTCCACTTATAATGTTGCATTCTTGTCTAGCTGCAAGTTTCAAACTTTCTTCAAGGGTCACTCCAGGAAGAGAACTCTGCAGCGATCCAGGTTTGCTACAAAACCAAGTTACATAAATATGGCTTTCATATCTCAAAGATCATTTGGTTAAGGTATTTGAGTGCTGAATTCAGGAAGACCTCCAAGGCTGTAAATCTGCTCCTTAAGGCTAGGTCCCACTGGCCAATAGATGCAAAACATATGCAAAAAGAACACAGCGGACAAGCATAATTTTGGGGGTGCTCCATCAGTTGTCATCCGCTCCAAAAAGTGGCAAAAATTTTCATAAACAGAACGGAAAAGAAAGGAAAAGAACGGATGTGGGTAGTATGTAGTGGGGATGTTAAACGGATGTTCATAGGAAGCCTAGAGGATGTATATAGGATGCAAACCGTTCACTGCTCATCCTTTCTATTTCCGTGCTACTAATGCTGTGTAGACGTTCTGTGTACCTTTTGTTTCCTCCCTCTTTCCGTTTTCAGCTGCAGTGGATGTGAGTTGCAAGGATGCCCAGAGGATGCAGAGAGGATACAGCGGACGTTTAATGGATGATAAACGGACATAGAATGTTTGTTGCTCGTATGTCACGGATTTACATCATACACAGCAGAAAGTTCATCCAGTTCACAAAGTTTTGTGCAGCTCAAAACTTCTTGAGCGGATGAAATCTCAGTGGATGGATGCTCAAAGGATAGAGCGTATGAAACACATATACAATGAGTACACAACGGATGCATAGCGTTTTCCAACGTTTTTTAACGTTTTACATCCTCTTTGCATCCGTTGGTGCAGTGGGACAGGGGCTTTAAGGAAGAAAGTGTTCTTGACCAGACTGGTATATTTTCACCATACTAGAATCAGTAGCAACTCTGACTTGTCTGAGATTAGCTTTAGTTAACTCTTCCACATTTACCCTTTTACAGCTTGGATGTACTCCAAGTCTCTGGAGACAACCAGTCCAGAACTCTAAGAAAAAGAGATTTACATCAGAGCTTTATCAAAATATTTTATTTAATATATTGAATTCCATTTGGATGCTGCATGACTCCAAACAGATATTGGGTGGCTCATAATAAAATAAACAGTAAACATTCATCTTTATTTATTTTATTTTTATTTATTTATTTATTTTGTCAAGTGATTATAAGATAACAGTTATAAGTATAAACATAGTTATGAATACATGAAATGGATACATATAAGAAAAATAAAAAGAAACAATAGGACGGGGACAGTAGGCACTTTGATGCACTTATGCACGCCCCCTACAGACCTCCTAGGAAAGGAGTGAGGTCAAGAGTAGACAGTCTATGATTAAAGTTTTTGGGGTTTGGGGAAGAAACCACAGAGTCAGGTAGAGTATTACAGACATTGGCCACTCTGTTGCTGAAGTCATATTTCCTGCAATCAAGTTTGGTGCAGTTTACCTTGAGTGTGTATCTGTTGTGTGCTCTTGTATTGTTATGGTTGAAGCTCAAGTATTCATTGACAGGTAGGACACTGCAATATATAATTTTATATACTATACTTAGATCAGATTGAAGGAGGCATAGTTCTACGTTTTCTAGGTCTAGAATTTAAAGTCTGGTGGCATAAGGTATTCTACAATGAGGAGAGGAGTGGAGAACTCTTCTTGTGAAATATTTCTGGACTTTCTCAACTGTTTTAATATCAGATACATAATGCGGGCTCCAGACAGATGATCTGTATTCAAGCTTTGGTCTGGCAAATGTTTTTGTATGCTCTAGTTAGCAATGTGATATTACCAGAGAAAAAGCTACATAGGATTAGATTAACAACTATTAATGCCTTTTTGGCTATGTAGTTACAGTGATCTCCAGCACTTAGATCGTTAGAGATGAGTACTCCAAGGTCCTTGACAAAGTTTGGATCATCAACAAAGTCTTGACTATTCGGCTTGTATTTTATTTTCTGATTTTTTTGTCAATATGTAACACAGAGCATTTATTTCTTGAGATTTGAAGTTGCCATTTGTTTGACCATTCTGATATATAGTCGAGGTCTTTTTGAAGGATAGCAGTATTGGCCACTTGAATAGCTTTACATCATCAGTGAATAGAATGCAATTGTTCTTAATATGATCACAGAGGTCATTTATGTAGAGTATGAAGAGAGTTGGTCCTAGAACACTGCCTTGGGGGACACCACTGTCCCCCAAGGGGACACAGGTACAGAATTTGATAGGACACTTCCAATTTTGACCATTTGTTGTCTTTTTGACAGGAATGCTTCTATTCGGTTATGCAGGTGTCCAGAGATACCATAAGATTTTAATTTTAAGAGTAGTTTGTTATGTACCACTGAATCAAAGGCTTTACAGAAGTCTATGTAAAGTGCGTCTATTGCTTTGCCCTGATCGAGTTGTGTAATCCATGTGTTTTTGCAATGTAAGAGTTGCAGATTACAGGATAGTTTTTTTTCTGAAACCAAATTGTTTATTAGAGAGTAGGTTGTTTGTCTCTAAGTGGAGGATAATGGATTGATTAATAATTGATTCCATGACTTTACAGGTTACACAGCATAAAGAGATTGGTCTGTAATTTTCAACTAGGCTGGGGTCTCCCTTTTTGAAGATGGGGATGACCATGGCCTGTGACCATAGTTTTGGCAAGGAGCTGGTCCTGAAAGATTTTTCAAAGATTATGCTTAGAGGTTCAGCTATGGCAGTGGATAGCTTTTTAAAGAAGTAGGCACATATTCTGTCTGGTCCAATAGATAGAGATGGTTTTAGATTGGGTAGTGCTTTTCCAACATTGTCTCCTATAAAATTGATATGTATAAGATCATTGCAGTTGTCTGTGGTTCAACTAGGAAATACTGGGTATGATCCATTGCTGTTTACAAATACTGAGCGAAAGAATGTGTTAAAATGTTGGTTTTAATGGTGTCATCATTGCACTTAACCTACGACAAAGAAGAACAATCAAACCTTAAAGGCATTATGAAACATTGATACTTCCAACTGAAAATTATATTTAGAAATGGCTTCAGATAGACCTTAAAAACAAGGAAGGTAAAGGTCTTCAGGCTAGAGAGGATCCTTTTCACTTATGAGCTTGCTTTTTCTCCAGTATTCGATTTTGGTTGACAATCGTTAAAAATTTTGCTGGATCCAAAGATGCCTTTCTTATTAAGCATCCTTTAAAAGTATATGATACCCCATCTGCAAGAAAGAAATATATCTGATCAGAATTATCATTGGCAACCCTAGAGGCTATTATAAGTTCAGTTCAGGAGTGAATGATCCTTTGTAAGCCAAACCAGCTTACAAAGCAATGAAAATTGTTCTTTGTCTCTCTCTGTCTCTGTCTCTCTCTCTTTGTCTCTCTCTGTCTCTCTGAAATGTGGGGATTTTTTAATCATACATTTTGTTGTTTTCAGTCACTCTGATACTTCTTGACTTATTGGGCATCAGTTTTCCTGGATTGTAAGTCATAGTTTCTTTGATTTTTGTAAACTTATGTTTATGTCACCAGTGAAAATATCATATTATTTTCTCTTTTTGATTCCCCTTTAATTTTGACCAACATCAGGGTCTTCCTCATTACTCTCATCTTTGTATTATGCTTCCAGAATATTTATGCTTTAGTTTTATCATTAATGTTTCAAGTAACCAGACTAGTTTTCATTCATATAAAATTGTTCTTCTTGCAGTGCAAGATTTTTTCAACCATTTTATCCAGCATAATTCCAATGTATCTATTCTTTGTTCAATCTTTCCAGTGGTCCAGATTCATGGCCAGAAGTTTCAATGACTTTATGAAAACCATGACCATGACATTGTGTATGTTTGTTGTCAGTAGGATGTCTCTACATTGTAATGTTTTATACATTCATAGTTTTTCTCCAAGTAGTGAATATATTTTTATTTTATGAATCAGGCACCATAGTTGTGAATTTCTGATGCTGGCAAGAATCCCATTCTTCAGCATATCTGTGTTTAGTGATGTCATTCCTGGCAATTTTTTAATTCCAAATTCTTTTTTTTTCCTAATTCAACATTTTGCACACACATTATATTAATAAGGTGCAATATAGGGATATTCAAGGGGAGATTATCAATTCAGCTGCAACTGAATAAAACCATAGCCTTTTTTTACATATGTTTGCAATGTATATGATGCATGGATGCACATTAAAAAGGGGTGGGATTTTGATTGCGCAGCATGCCCATCATTTTGACACTGTTGACTTCTTTTGCAGTTGCCTGTGTATATACTTTAGATGTGCTTCTTTTACTATTCTGACCCACTTAGTTTCTCCTTATTCTGTTCTAACTATTGCTTCATACAATAGCAATAGCACTTAGACTTACATTGATATACCATTTCACAGTGCTTTACAGCTCTCTCTAATTGGTTTACAGAGTCAGCATATTGCCCTCAACAATCTGGGTCCTCATTTTACTAACCTCAGAAGGATAGAAGGCTGAATCAACCTTGAGCCAATGAGGATCGAACTGCTGAACTACTGGCAGCTGGCAATCAGCAGATGTTGCCTGAACTACTGCATTCTAACCACTGTGCCACTGCAGCTCTTAAAATTCTTATAAATCTTACAAATTCTTAGATTGTATAAATTCTTTACGAGACATATGCTGTGGTTTGGTACATTCATATTTTTAGCAGTTATACACGAATCATTGTGGTCTACACAGTCAAAGCTGTGTAACATCTAATAAAGTAGCTGCTGATAATATTAACTTTGAAGTAGCCTTTTACCTTGATAGTGACTATTTTACTACTCCTCAGAGCACTTGATTCTTACATTCATCTGTATGCACAGTTTCAAAATGATCTGGTTAGGTAAACCCAGGTTTCCACCTTCAAAATTAAGTGATTCAAGATCATTATAATGGAAGTCTTACAACTTTGATTTTCACCTAAAATACTACTATCTTAACAATCCATTAACTTAACAGGGGGTGCTTGTGAAGCCCTACATATTTATTGCCTCTGGTGCATGTCAGACCATTCTAAATATAACCCCACTTTTGAACAAAGGATTTCATCTAAAAAAACATCAGAAACATGTTTTGACAAAGAATATGTTTCAGCTAAACCTAACCTATTTGATGCACTCAAAATACCCAGATGTTACAGTGTTCATAGCTTCTATCACATCTTTTGCTTTGGAAGCAGAATAGAAAATGCTCCTAAGAAAGGAGAAATTGACTGTGAAAGATTGCTGCAAGCAGCCCAAGAGAACAATTCTGCTGGTTTTTGGCATTTACTTAATGACAATGCCCCCAGACAGTGTTTGGTCCAAGGAGTTTGATCACCTCTGTGGCTGGGTTAATATCACCTATAAGATTAGGTTCCCAAGCAACTCTCAAAGGATCTTCTTCCTGGGTATCCATCTATTTTTGAGATTTTGAAGCACATCTCCTAATTAGAAAATGGGAAAGCTGCTGGTGTTCATTAAATCATAAAAATCCTTTAACATCATACTCAGCATGATAGTTCCTTGTATTGGCCTCACTATTCAGTCACACAGATAAATCAATCCAGATGACTGGAAACACTCTATAAATATCCCAATCTTAATGGAGTACAATAGATGATAGGTCTCATTCAGCTAACTATCAGCCAATTACTTTTTTCCAACTATAATATGCAAGATATATGTCAGGCATATTTATTTAAAGCTGATAAGATTATTGAAGACGGTTCAATAAATGATTCTAGTTGTGGAACAAAATAGTTTTAAGTGAGGCTTTTGGATTTTTGATTAAAGCATTTCTTCAACATCTGTCTGAAAAATATTCTAGTCCTTGTTAAGGGATCATCTATATTGCCTTCCTTGATATTAAGACAGGTTTTGGTTCAATAAAGTTCCCTCCTTTATTGATGATAGCTTTATGTAATCGTGCTCCATGATTCAAATCAAATATGTCCACTGTAGTCCTCACATCTCCAATCTCCATACAGAAGAGGTTTAGCAAGTATGTACTCTTGCGCCCCTTCTCTTTAATTTCTAAATCAGTGGTATCATACAGATTCTTCCATATGTAAATTTCACCCTCTTTTGCTAAACCTCAGATTAATTTCCATGCTGCTTTATTCTAATGTGACTTTTTTTTTCTTGACCCAAATTAATCATGGTCATTCTGTCTGTTAATGTAAAACTTTCAGTTCAAGGGACTAAAAAAGTAAAGCCCTCTAAAATGAAGGTGTTCCTTTTCATCAAGAGATGTTGCCAGGCTAAATGGGAAATTAACAGCCACAAAGAAGAGGGGTTCAACTTATTTTCCAAAGCACTGGAAGGAAAGACAAAAAACAATGGATGTAAACAAGGAGAGAAGCAACCTGGAGTTAAGGAGAAACTTCCTAACAACGAGCACAATTAACTAATGGAACAGCTTGTCTTCAGAAGTTGTGGGTGCTCCATCACTTGAGGTTTTTAAGAAAAGTGGATGGCCACCTGTCTGAAATGATATGGGGTCTCCTGCCTGAGCAGGGGGTTGGACTAGAAGATCTCCAAGTTCCCTTCCAGCTCTAATCTGATAGATTGAAGCTTTCAAATCAAGTAGATATTCAATTTGAAGAGAGTATAATTTCTTTTACCTCTAACCATTGATTTTTTTACCTGGGGATAAAGGAATGTAGTTCAATAATTTTTGGAGACCCCATTTTAGGAAAGATTTGAATAGGCATTTTACCAGAAAAAGTGTGGGAGGGGGGACAAGAGGTTGGGTAACTTCTAAAATATTGTGGGAGATAGTTAACCTTGGTATGAAAAGTTCCCAATATTTATCATTTAAGCTGATACCAATATCCAAGTTGTTATATGATACATTTATTCAAAGTACACCCAAAACAACATATTGAAATGTAAAATAACTACATAGGTAGGATTTACACAACATATTAGACTAAAATAAATTTGTGTTTCAGTACTGCTGTGCAAACACGGCCTCTCTGTGAGAAGCAAAAAATATTTCTTCAAATATTAAGAAATTTTTAAATCTCTTTTAAACAACCTTTAATCAGAGCATTATTTACAGGTTGCAGCAGTATAAAAAAATTACTAGATGACAGAGATCTAGAAAAGACTGACTCTTTGATGTTATCTGGCAGCCATCTGAAGTCCTGAAAGCGAGATAAAATACATTTCTTTCAGTTGAAAGAAGACACAACTTGACTTTTTAAATTTATTTTTTGATGAGAACCAGTTTGGTCTAATGGTTAAAGTGCTGGGCCTAGAAACCAGAAGACTGTGAGTTTTAGTTCCATCATTGACATGAAAGTCAGCTGGGTGACTTTGTGACAGTCAGTCTCTCTATCTCTCCCCCTCCCTCCCTCCTCCCTCCCTCCCTCTCTCTCTCCCCATGATGTCAGGCCAATGGGCCAATTCCGGCTGCAACCAATGGATTTATACTTGGGTGATCTGAAAAAAGCAGGGCCTGAGTTTGCAGAAAAGTGCAAGAAAGTTTAAAAAAAAAGACAATTGGTTAAAATATATCTTTTTAAAAAAACATGAAATGTGTAAACAAAAATCTTAATTATTATAAAGTCATTTATGCACAAAGTCTGTAGCCTATTGCCTTGAGAAGGCAATAATATGGAAGACTTGTGGCATATTCTTTGTATGAAGGTTCTGCAACCTTGTTAATCATATACCGTAGTTGCTGCCTTTTTTCTAAACTGAGTTTCTTATGACATAGTTAATGCAACAGTAACCATATGGGATACTTTTATGGACATTCTAAATATATGTATACCACAGAATTATTTATGACTCTTTTCATCCCTCCCCTGAATCTCTCAATATGGAATGAAATTGTCTGCTCCAAGCATATTTCATCTACCACTGCTTTTAATCCCCCCCCCAATACAGTGTATTCCATCAGCAATGCTTTCATTGTTAAACCATAATATGGGAGAATGGATATGAGCATGAAAAGAAAATGCCTTGTCTTTAAAATATAGCAATTTGATTATCTGCTATTGTTGCTTGCCAGCAATGAACTAAAGAGGTTAATGGATCACAGATACAGCAAACAGCCATACTTCCTCTCATTCAATAGCATTTGGGAGTGATGTTATGCTCACTTGGTTGCTGGTAAATACAAGTTGTAATATTTTACATAACACTTTAAAAGAAACCACTCAGCCTCTTGTGTCATTCAGCATGAATTTTGTGTGATGATGATGAATAAGGATTGGATAATGGGGTCTTGAAACTCATTTCCTTTGCCTCATACAATGGTCCTGCACTTGTGCAAAGTGGCTGTAAAATATTCTCATGTGTTCTTGAGTGATATCATACTTGGTGGCTAATAAATAAGAACATTGTACATCCATACCTCTTGCCCCCAAAATCTGTACCTGGCAAAGACTGAGAGAGAGTGACTGGCCCAAAGTCACCCAGCCAGCTTTCACAGCTAAAAGCAATGCAGATAAGTGCTTTAGTCTGGGAGATTTCTGTCTATAAGTGACCAACAATAAAGAAACTATTCAGAAATAACTCCTTGTGCCTTTCTTGGCTTTTTGAGCCTGACAACAGAAACATGATGAATCAGAGACCAAAAGATAGAGCCTGGGATTATCTTATGAGTCACAGCACAGAATCTTCAAATTCACTTGTATTCATTGGGTAGCTCCATGGGCCATTGGTTACTCTTTTAGACCCATTGCTATCTCATTATTTCTGCTTGCAAATGATCAGGACAGCAGAGAACCAGTAATTCAGAAGGGGGGGGGGGAGTCATTAGGAATGAGAAGATCAATGTCCTTTTCCATTCTCATTCTTTCTCTCTCTCTATTATTCTCTTAGTGTAACTCAACTCACATGGTTGTTGTTGTGGAGAAAATAGGAGGAGGAAGGTATGTTAGATATATTCACCACCTTGACTTATTTGTAAAAACAATAATGGCAAGATACAAATTAAATAATAAATACCTAATACTATCTACAAAGCATGATACCATCCCAGCCAGACCACAACTGCATTACAGTAAAAATACCAGAAACAAGTATAAGTTTAGAATATCTTATGAAAAAGAATCATAGCACGCTACAAGCTACGTATGTATGTATGTATGTATGTATGTATGCATGTATGTACGTATGTGTATTTGTTTACTTAAGTTTTCGTGGGTATTTATATGTATGGTATTCAGCTTTGCTTGGGTATTTTCCCACGTCATTATAGTTGTGCTTTTAAAGTTCTAGCAACGTTTTGGCAGAATCTCATCTGCCATCATCAGGCTTCTGTATAGTGTTCATCTGTGCATCAGACTTTCACAGCCGTTTCAGTTTTAAATTTGGGGCTAGCCGACTGCTGTGCCAGAATGGTTTTTTCTTCATCCTGATTGGTTGGGAGTCTTGGTCTGTGTTTATTGGTCTTGGAGCTTGCTGTGTTTTGCTTGATTGGTGTTTCCAATATCTTCTGTTTTGGAGCTTTTTTTGTCTTGATTGGCTTGCAACATTATGTTCCTGTATTGGAGGCTTTTAGTGCAGCTTGGCTCTAAGTAAATGGACAGCTATCATTTCTTCAGCCCCTGTCATACTGCACCAACGGATGGAAAGAGGATGTAAAACAGAGAAAAACACTTGCCATCCGTTGGTTAACGCGATGCTTCCGTTCTGTACTCACTGCCTCCGTTTTGCTTCCTCTCTCTCCGTCCAGCATCCGTCTATTGACGTTTCATCCGCTCAGAAAGTTTTGAGCTGCCCAAAACTTTTGAGCGGAAACTGTATCCAATGTATCCGTTCTGCATCCTCTAGGCATACGGGGGACATCCGTTCTGCATCCACTACGCATCTGCTATATCCGCTAGGCATCTGCTGCGCATCCGTGCAAATCAAATCTGTTCCAGCAGTAAACGGACGCAGGGAGGAAGCAGAACATACGCGCAGTGTTAGTAGCACGGACGGAGAAAGGATGAAAGCGGATGCAGCTACACATCTGCGTCATCCTCTCTGCATCTGCTCTGCATCCGCTCTGCATCCTCTAAGCATCCTCTACGCACCTCTACGCATCCTCTCTGCATCTGCTCTGCATCTGCTTCCATCCACTAGGCTTCCATTCCGCATCCGCTTTCCATCTGCTCTGTGTCCTCCCCCCGTCCATTCCTTTCCGTGTTATCCGCTCTGCTTATGCAAATTTTTGCCCCTTTTGAGAGCGGATAACAACATTCTCATCCGCTGTGTCCTTTTTACAAACGTTTTTCATCTGTTGGGCAGTGTGACAGGGCCTTTAGGAAGCTAGGTTTCATCTGGGTGCCTGGTTGTGTTGTGTTTGAGCTGGAGGTATCAGAGGGAGTCTGTTTGTGCCCAGGTGTTTGCCTGGCTTGTGGTGTGGAGATCTTTCTATTTGAGAGTGCAGGCTTCCAAATGATTGACAGTCTGGTGGAGTCATCTCTTCTATTCATGCTTTCAGGTCTTTTTTCAATCTCTATGGCTTCTCTGATAATTCTGTGGTTGGGGTTTTCTATAGTGGCTAGGGTTTTAGTGCCATTGAAGTTGATGTTGTGACCTGTGGTTTTCATGTGTTGGACTAGTGAGGAGGTGTGTTCCAGCTTTTTTACTGCATTTTTGTGTTCATCTAGGCGGGTACTTATTCTTCTATTGGTCTGTCCGATGTATCTGGCAGGGCATGATGCACAGACCAAGACTCCCAACCAATCAGGATGAAGAAAAAACCATTCTGGCACAGCAGTACGCTAGCACCAAATTTAAAACTGAAACAACTGTAAAAGTCTGACTCACAGTTGAACACAATACAGAAGCCTGATGATGGCAGATGAGATTCTGCTGAAACATTGCTACAACTTTAAAAGCACAACCATGATGATGTGGGAAAATACCCGAACAAAGATGAATACCATACATACACATATATGCATACACATATACATACATGTATGGTATTCATACCCTTTGAGAGATGTGTGTGTAGGAAGGTAGGTGGGTAGATTTTCATGATATCCACACAAATTAATTATTCTTTTTATTAATCTAACACCCAATTACATTTCTGCAAATCAATTAACTTCCATTATTTCTGATTCATGGTGCATCAAGACCGCACACCATTTCAAAATTTGCCTTATTTTTCTACCTTTTTTCTGAAAAGAAAATCTGTTGTTGATTATGTTGTTTTTCATGGTCTATCAATCTCCCAAAACTATTGTCTCTGCAATTCACAATGGATTTGGAGCAACCTTCTCCAGCTTGGTAGCTTCTGATGAACATGCTTAAGAATTTAATCTCAACACATACAAAGTGCACCAGAAAGATGAGAATATGGGATGTAATAGTGCCAAAATATTCAACTCACATTTCTGTAATAAATGTTTATATTTACAAATTGTAATACACTTCCATATTTAGTCTTCAAGTTTTGTAGTGCAATTTTATGCATATAAAATGTGCAAAATGTATACATTAGAAGAAAGTTTGTACAAAAATGCATGTTTTAAAGAGAGTATATGTAATGTTTAATAAACCAATTAAGATTCATGTCCCAAATGCATTATAGTACAAAAATGTAGTTGTAAAAATGGAAACAATAAACATATGCAAAAAATATTATACTGAGAAACATGTTTTCCTTTTTAAATTGCAAAATGTCAATGGCAGCTTCCTAGTCTCCCTCACTTTTAAGCCTAACCATAGTCATCTAGATGCACTGAAAAAGGTACTTCTATGGAAAAGAAATATAAGATGACTTCACATAAAAATGTAAAATAAAGCCATTATAGGACCAAATTACACCATCTGCCAAAATAGACTTTGCTGTGCCAGGATAGCAATAGTGAATAGACTCTGCGAGTGCCTATATTTTTATCTGGACAAAAATATACAGACATTTATTTGTGAAAATGCACCTGGGAAAATGCACATATTTTGGGAAATTGCATACAACATGGATATATTTGGATTATTCCATTAAAAAATAATCCATGTTATTAATGATCCATCTTTAAAAAGATGCAAAATAACAAATTGCACTAAAATAATATTCCTTTGAGAAATATATATAAAACAGCATGGATATTTTTACCAAAAAAATATTAAATGATGTATTAATCTGTGCTGTCTAATGGGACCCAGAAACAGCCATTTTCAGCCCCTGCTCGATGCTTTGAACTCCTCCTGCAGGCTTCAGGGGAGGAGTTGAAACCATCCAGCAAAGGAGAGGGCATTCAATAAGGAGAGTTTGAAACTGTAAGTGCATGGTTTCGAATATTGTTCTGACAGTTCTGTTATTGTCAACTGTTTACAGTATTGTATTAATGACTATATTAGATTTATAAATTGTCTTTATTATATACAGTTCAAGATGGTGTATACATATCCTCTCCTCCTATGTTTCCCAAAATAGCAAACTTTTGAAGTGGCTGGGCCCATAGAGTAATTGTCCCCAAATCATCCCATTAGCTTTCCATACTTAAGAGGAATAGGCTAAGACTCCTGGGTTCTAATCTATCACTTTAACCACTAAAGGTGAATATTTCGGGTTGGAATGAGGGATCCTTGGTGCCCTCTGAGCTTGGTTTCTCACTTTTAACTAGAACATAGTATGTGCATTTATGCATGTTACTTTCAGTGTTTATAATTATTTACAAAACATGGAGAGAAGTCCCAGATGTTGAGTACATAGAAGGTATTTAAGATATCAAAAAGCTATAATTCAGGTGCAGCAGCTATTCCACTTTTACACTTTGATCAGGATTGCAGAATTGATCTGATGAGTAATGATGACTAGATAATTAAGACACATGAGTAGGATACAAATCTAAGTGATAATCTCTGAGAAAAAGTGAAATCTCTAGAGACATTCAAGAACATCCAAGAGATTCATTTGGATGATAAAAACAAGATTCTTGGATGATGGTCTCCTAAGCATCATGTGTGCATTATAGATAGAATTTGGGATACAGTTAACATTTGCTTATTAAAATATGTCCTGCATTTAGTGCTGTTTATTTTCAAACAAATGTATGGAGAACTTACTGGGTAACAAATATCATTTGAGAGATGAGATGTCCTGAATAATTAAGTTGTTGTTATTCAATACATATTTTACTTTTACTTTGATTACTTACACAAGCATCCTAGTCACTGAAGAACATGATGAATGTAATGTAGTTTTAAAAACTTTTGACAAGGCACATGGGAGATTCTAATGAAATGGAGAATCCTTTAGGATTGGAATGGCATAATACATGCTGATGCAATTTAGATTCATACTGATGTCACTGATGCAACTTCCTTCACAGACAAATTTGGTTAACTCTTGGAGGAGCAATTACCCAATTTTCTTTGCTGCTGGAAATATTTGTACTAAACCATCTTTACATATGACAGATTTCACTATTCTTTATAACAATACTGCAGGTGGATTTGGATACAATGGCTGTTTCAGTGCAAAATGGGTTGATACCTCAGAGTTTTCTTTTTGTAGGATGTTTGATTCAGTTATAATAATGCACACATACCATGTGACTTCAGAACAATATCCAGTGAACAAAAAAAAATGGAAATATTACTTTTGGATGTCAGAAGAAATGAGCACTCCTTTGCTACAAAATAAGAAGAAAATATATAGACTTCAAAAAATGAAATAAATTAATGCATTTTCCTCCAAATATTGTTGTGGGGAAGAGATATTAATTTAGATCTTTCACCATTTATGTTGAATTTGTCAACAATGGTCTTAATTTGTTACCTTCTCTCTAGGAGGAAAGAAAACCAAATAATATCATTAGATATGAAACTAAAGATTCTAGAGTTCTAGAATTAAAAAAGATGTTATGGTTAGATATTTTCTGCTATTTTGTATAAGTATTGTTTCAGATTCCTACTGTTTATCATTATTAATGTGATCGATAGGTTTCTCTTTTAAGCATTGATGTGCAATATTCAATTTTAATGATGTCTATCTCTAACTGCTTAAAATTAGAGACACACCTATTTTAAAAAGGTACCTGGTAATCATTTCTCTGAAAAACACATCCAAAGTATTTTTTCATCCTTTAAATGAAAAGGGGGGATTTTGGTCTTTTGTATATTTCCTCCAAAAAAAGGAGAGACACATGTGTGAAGAGGTTGTCAGTTTTAAGCAGAAAAACAGCCTTGGGTTTATGATAGTTATGATTACAGTCTTTCCACATTATCTGTAAAAGATGGAAGAAACTTAGAATAGTGTTTCACCTGCATAACATCTCTTAGCCATGTGGACAAACAACTGCTGGCTGTTGACAGTTTTTCCCTGATGCCAAATGTATGGTGAATCCAAGTGAAACCCCCAGGCTCCTGGGATTCTTAAATGTATCACCTACCACATGATGCTATTCAGCATGAAGTATCTTATAGTTTCTATATCCCTTTAGATAAGTCCACTACTATTCCAGATAGTCAACCAAAGCTGACCAATTGCTAACAGGGGAGTAAATTCTTTATTCAATTTCTAATCACAGATGGAGTATTTGTTAATGATTGCTTTTGATTGTTCTATTCTTCAATGCACACCATTCTTTATTCTGATCATGCATCTCTGGCCAATTGCTTCTGCAAGAAACAAAAACAATTACTCACTGAATTATTCAGTACAATACACCAAACACTCCCAAAACTGTTGTAACTCCCATTTTCACATTGAGAAAACTGGTTGTTTTATCCAATTAGCTGCTGGTTTTGGCTGTCAACAGATTTCCAATACAGAGAAAGTGTACAAATCCGCATAACTGGATGGAAATCTAATTATTACAGGTTTCCCAACCCCTTTTAATTCCTGTAATTAGCTTGTAATTTTCATTTGCAGGAATCGACTCAGGTATGCTTATGTCAAATACACTGATTTAATGAGGAGTATATGAATTCTGTGCTATCCATCCTAGGAAAGCAATGTCATAATGTATTTATTTATATATTGCATTCGTGTAGCAGTTAACCTTCCAATTCACAATGGTTACAGGAATAAGAATTTACACAATAAACAGATTAAAACTATAAAAAAATAACAATAGCAATTAAGATAAACATTAAAAAGCCATAAATAGAACAAGGTTCAACCCAACAATGGCAAAAGATTACAAATGCCTGTGGAAAACTATGCCAGTATTCGCACAAAAAGCTGCCAGTATTGGCACAATCTGGATTTTCTGAGGGCACAGATCAAAGAGTGGGGTCCACCTCAGAGAAAGGGAATCACCATCTCCAGGACATGATATGCTGTTCCATATCATAAGGACAGATCATGACATACACACTTCTTCTTTCCAAAGCACAGTTCTGTTTGCAGTTGAATTCAAGAGGAACATCATATGGCACTTGACTTTGTTATCTCATGTTGCTTACTTTTATAGGGCTGGTTCAGTTACTCATGCCAATGTTAACATGCATTCTCAATAATTCTGAATGTCATATCCTTTGGATTGAAAGATTCAGTGCTACTCTGAATAGAAAGGATTTCTTTTGCTACAAATTAAATGCTATACCACAAAATAAAGATTTGAACGAGGAGAAATCCTAGAATCTTTTTACCCCTTTCCCCAAATTGTTGTGCTTTAGTAGATGATTGCTAACGCTTCTACTCCCATTTGTACAACTAGTGCTATTTTAAAAACCATTAACAATCATTAATACCAATACTAAGAATGGCAAAGACAGAGAAAAGATAAAACTATCTAAATATATATTCTTTGCCCTAAAAAGGATTAAAGCACTCCACAAAACTTGGCACCCAGTTTCTTCTGGAGTATGTTTCACTTTGTTCCATTATTTGAAATTCCTATTACCTTGTATAACCATGCATGCCAATAAAAGCATATACACCACACATGTAAGTGGCTAAGAAATTCTTTATCACTGAATATTTTATTGTTGTAGCCTTTTATGTCTGGTATCCATTTCTATTGTGATATATTACCACAGTAGATTACTTGTCAAACTGACACATTTACAGTTTTGTTATTTCCCTGATCAATAAAGTTTTAAAATGATTTATTAGGTTACTGCCTTGCTATGGTCAAGGGAAAAGAATAGCACTGACCTTACTCACTTTCCCTTTCTGTAACATTAAATTTTCTTTAATAAACAATGTGTTCACAGTGGCAAATTAAATAACAATGCCATGTCTTTCTTTAGTAAAGTAAATGCAAATATCTATTAAACAAAGGACTGACAATCATTAGAGAACTATAAAGACAACCTCAAATCTGACTTACAAGAAGTGCGCCATTAGTTCCTTTTTGAGAAAAAAAATGCATTTCAGATTTTTGCTGCTACCCACCATCTTGGCATGCATTATGTCATCTAAATAAATAAAAACAATCAAGTTTGCAATCTTCTGAATCATCACAATTGCATTCACTGAGGAGAGGACAGGGAAGGGGAGGGGAGGGGAGAGAAGGGGAAGAGAAATAGTGTTGGACTTAAATAGAATAGTCACATGTTCTTAAGTTTCTATTCTAGAATCTGTGCTGTAGAGGATTTGGTTCAAACAAAGATGAAGGTATCCTCAGGGATTAAATGAGTTGCTATTATAGAAAGAGCAACATATTTAGTCATCATTGGCTCAGTTGCTTAAATCTTAAGAGAGAGATTTAGTGATGTGAAGATCCCAGTAAAACAGAATAAACCACAAAAGCAGGAGATCAACAGCTGTGGAATTAGAAAGAACTATAATTAGCCTAAAAGAAAGAGGAAAAGTAGAATCAAGAATAAAGGCTAGTGGAGGACAATTCTCAAGGCCAACAACCCCAAGTGTGGGAGTAGAAAGAAAACCACTTAAAGAACTACAAACCCCTATAGTTATACTTGGCTTTGTTTTCAAAGCATATTAAGAGCTATGTCATTACTCTTATATCAATTATTAAATGTTGTTCTTCAATTAATTATTAATATAAATATTAAAACATATTGGGGCTATTAACAACTACATCCCCAAATTTATTGCACCAATGTAAATACAGTATTATAACATTCAAGGAGTATATTGGGTTGTGTCTACACATGTATGGATGTTTTAACATTAAATGTCTACCCATCTGATCTGCAAAGTTAGGGCTTATGGAGTCATTATGAGATGCATACCAAAGCAAATTGTCCTATGGAATGAAATATACACCTGTCGGAGTTCCCACAAATGTCAGAAGCAAATCACTTAAGTGTGCTGCGTACATGATAACTCATAATGAAACAGACACATCTTTACAAGATAGATAAAGAGATACACTGTGTTCCTAGAGCTAAAATATGAAACTGTGATAAAATGAGGCCGCGCAGCCGGGTTTGCTTATCTGTGACTTATTATGTATTGGAGATTGGAAATGCTCCACGGGAAGGGAGCTGTCTGGGTAACTGATCTTCTGCAAAAGCAGAGTCAAATCAGACCAGCCGCATCATGGAGCAATGCAAAGCCGTCCCCTTCGTGGGGAACATTCTTTCCGACCAAGGGCCCCTTCTCTTTGCTCTCCCTCTTTCCTACTAAGGATTTGCGGTCCAGAGAGCCGGTGTCATTTCTTTTGTTTGCTTTACTGGATCCCTTGCCGCTGTTGCCGCCACTGCTGTTGCCGCGTTTTCAAAGCGGCTCTTTCAGATGCCCCTGGCATCGAGCCCTCGGTCTGCCATGGGGGCCTGACAAAAGAGGCCGTTTACCATTTGGTGCGCGGGAATCCGAGATTGCCTGAGCCAGGCCACCATCCCAGCCTCACCCCAAATTCCTCAGGCGGGGTGAGGGAATCAAGACACCCACCCACTCACCCTTCCTGTATCCGGCTCTGCCACTCGGTCGGTGGCCAGGCTGACGTGCGTTGCAATGTTTGATCTTTTCTCGCCGCTCCTTCCTCCGCCGTCGCCCCTTCCGCCGCCCCCCACACCCCACCCCCGCCCCGGGCAGGGTAAGGATAATTCGCTTAGGTCGCAAAATTGGAAGGCGGTAACAACAACAGCAGCAGCAGCAGCAGCCAGGGCGACCGGGAGGGAATTCTTGAGCTTTGGCTGAAAAGGAGGGATTGTCGAGAAGGGAAAAAGCAAAGCGAGATTTCCCCTCCCTCCCCCTACGCGAACGAGGCTCTTGTCACAGAAAAGTAGGGGCGGGAGAAGCCACGCCACGCAAGCCCGGGCGCCGGCAAGGAAACGCGGCGACTTGTACCGGGGGGTGGGGGAGGTTGTGCAGAACGGGCGGCGAGCTGCGCTGCCTACAAACAGCGCCGCGGGGAGAAGAGACGAGGCTCATATACGGGCGAGTTTGGCGGCTGCTTCCCGAAGGCGCGGGAAGGGCGAACCGCCTGACTGGAACTCGGGAGAGTTTGTTCGTCTGCAGCCTGTGGAAGTGAGGAAAAGAATGTGCCAAAGCCCCACCTCCTCCTCTTCCTCTTCCTCCTCCCGCCGCTGCCTCAGCTCCTCACAAGCAGAGCAGCCTGGAAGTGAAGGGGCTCGGTTTGCGGCCGCTACAGCCGCCAGTCGCGCTGTGCCTGCGCCGCGGGAGCGAGCGCTGCCGCCGCCGCACCTGGCCTCGGCCGCTCTGGGATGTGCAGCAGGCGCCGCCTCCTGAACTCCGCGAGTTCTCCCGCGCGCTCCTCGGCTCCGGCTCGGAGCTCCGTTCCCGCCCGGCTCCGCTTCGGCTTCTGCGGGAGGGGAAAAGCAGCGAGACCCCTGATTGGCGAACCAAGCTTGGCGTCCTCATCTCACCGGCGGCCAAAACCACCCGCCGGGGCAACCGGGGAGGAGACCGAGCGAGGGCAGTGAGAGGCTACGGAACACCTCGCCCTACCCACCCTCTGGACTTTGAGCAGGAACTGCTTGGTGCGAGGGTCCGGAGGCAGAAAAGGGGCAAGAGGGTTGTGGCGTCCCGTGACCCGACTCCCGTGCAGTTGGAGCTTCTTCTCGGCTTCGCTTGAAGGTTGGGGGTCTACGCATACACTTTTGGGTTTGGGGTGTGTGTGTGTGTGTGTGTGTGTGTTTGGGTGCGTGCTTGTGGGTACGTATGGCGAGCTGTGTGCGCGCGTTTGCCTCTGTGTGTGTTTGTGATGCTTGCAAAGAGGCGTCTGTTTCTCCCTCTCTCCCTGGTGCAGTTTGGAAGGCGCTCCCGCAGTGCATTGTTCGATGATGCTTCGGTGCTTAGGCAGACTTTACCTGGGAGTAAGTCCCATTGTATGCGGGTCCGGGGCGACGAGTGATAAATGGGGCTCTTCTGGTGAATTGCTTGATGGCACCTTAGGGGGAAATGAGTATGGCTGGGATATTTTGGGTTGGTCGATTGGTCCGGTGTGGCAGTTAATTAGTACGGAGCTCGCTGTTCCCTGGCTCCGATGGAGGAGAAGCAGCTGCGACAAGGAGAGAGTCACCCGGGGCTACCTGGTTTTCCAGGTACAAGCTTCCCGGCACCCGTTTTCAAAAAGGTATATAACCACCTTGTGCCTTCCAAGTATTTCCTCCCAGGATCGCCTTCTGCTTCCAGTGCTGACTCTTTTTTTTTTTTTTTTTTTTTTTTTTTTTGGGGGGGGGGACATTTCAGCACCTGGACCAACAAAAACGGCATTGGGTGCGAAAACTCTTTCTCCCCCCCCCCCCCAGTCGCTTTCGCCCTGTGTTTAACAGCAGGCTGTCACTGTGAAATGTGCACCCCCTTAAGGAAACCAGTAATATTTGCAAAATGTTTTCTATCCAATGGGTGCCTGTGAACCAGTTTTTCTCCCTTTCTGCCGGCAACTTCTTTCAGATATGTAACAGTTCCCCGGATGATAAAGGACAACCCTAAATAGATGGGTAGGAAAGCTGAAGAGCCCCACATGACCCTAAATGGTTTATGCAAAATATATAAAGCTGGAGACCTATTTTAAAATTTCATTCGTTCAGCAGTTTGAGTATTTTCTCCTTAATTTTAGCATCAAGTGTTTTTGATGCTAATTTGTCCTTGTGAGTTTCACACGCAAAAGCTTGCTTTCTACAGACTTGAACTCTAAAGGTATATGAATCTCAGTTGGTAGACTGAGGTAATGTTCAATCATAAAATGATAATGTGGGTTTCAGGAAATTGAGAGAAGGAAAACAATTCATGCATTTTTTAAAAAAAGGATAAAAACCAGCCTTAAGGGTGTAAAGGAAAAGTACATAAATCACAGAGTGCAAATTATTCTTGGAATAATCTAACTACAAAATCATAAGCAGTTATATTTAAAACAGTGTGTACTGTATTTATCCTATAGATTTGTGTGTATGTTTGTGCATGCATCATATGATTTTAAAAAAACAACTGGGCATTTTTAGTTAAACACAATTGTTCATAGCTGGATGCCTGATTCATCGCCTAAAACATTTTACAAAAAAAGCAAAGCTATTTATAATTTAATCTGCAAGGCAGTTGGAAACACCTTTGCTTTATTTATTTATGAGGTATCCATAGAGGTTCGTCGCAAAATGTTCAAGCATTGCCTAGTATTCCATTTTGTTTGCAGAAAAATGTGATAAATATTTAACTATGCTTAAATTTATTGTGAAAGGAATGGCAGATAATGTTTTTCCTTTACATTTTCTTAGGCTTCTGTTTCAAGAAACAATTTAAGGTAACATATTATGTGTCCATGCTTTTAAAGCTCTTTATCCAGCTCTGAACTTTTTATTCACTTTTTGAAAAGTGAACATGTAACTGTTTGGAGCAAACATAAGATAGATTCAAAGTTTCATGAAGAAAACATTAATTCAATTACAAAATGAATCATAAAGATTTGGTCAGATGTCTTCCAAATGCCAGAAATATGTATGTCTACTCTGATGGACCTTTTTAAATTTTCCGATGGTCAATGGCAAAAATCCATTTATTAAAGAGAAAACTATGTGGATGAATCTATTGTTTTAGATATTGAAACAAAAGCCTTCAACTTGTATCAACATTTCATAAACTTGTCGTTGTTGTTGCTGTTGTTGTAAGCTTATTTCCAAAATAATAGTGGCTTACAATATCTGAACACTCATACTGAAATTTTGTGGTCTTGGATAGCCCAATGATTTTAATATGAAAGGCTTCTAAGTAAAGTCTCTTAAGATCAATTAAAGATATATATTTTCTGGCAAGCATGTTTAGCACATTGTACACCTAGTTTCTGAAAGAAAATAATGTATGGCTATTAGAATGAAATAACAGTGCAATGCATCATTTGAAAGCAGAATATTGAGTTAAAGATGCTGAATTCCAATAGAAGTGTGTAGAATATTCATAAATGTCAAAAAACCTCTTATGATATGACATCATATCACATGATAGAGCACTTCCAAAACTCAGGGGATATTTGAGCATTACCTAAAGTAAAACCCAAAATGTTTTTCTTCAAGAAAAAACAAGGGTCTTAAACATCCATATGGAAAGACATATTTTCTCAGGTGATCTTTGGATCTTGAATTATTTGAATTAGTAATATCAGAACAGAGATGATTATATGTGCTTATTAAACTGTTAAATATTGATATCAGAATATAGCATTTCAACTTTATCAAACTACAACACATTTGAAAATCTGAAACATCAATGAGCAGAAATATCATCTAAAGATGTTAGCTGCTGGTGTTTTTACAGCAGTGTATCACTATGGATGGATGCTTATGTTAATGTGAATGAACTATAATTCATTCTTTACCATACATTACTCATGTTTTGATTCTTAGGAAAATAATCTTCCACCATATATTCTGTGCATGTTACTATTAGCCAAATATCTATGTTTTAATAGTTATCATTAAGGTTACATTTTTTAGGGAGTGAGTTTCAAACTGATGGGAATTTTGAAACATAAATTTTGTTATGAAGAGAGAAAATCTGAAAAGAAATAGATCATGATGTATATGCAGAAGGCTTCTCAAAATTCACAAGATGTTATATTTAGAGCACTTTGATATTTTACTATTTTGTATAGCTCTTCTCAGCAAGTGGTTTGGAAGAATTCACTTAGTACACAAACAGAATACAGAATCCACATGAACTGAATCGGGTAACTCAAAGGCAATCCATGTAGAGCATTCACACTGGTGTAACACTTGTCATACATATTCTTTCATGACAAACATTTCAAAGCACTCCTGTGGAGGAAGATGTCATAGGAAAGATTTCCTACTTGCAGGATTGTTGAGATAGCTTACCAAAAGCTTTATGTCACCCGTGGGAATACCCCAGGATAAACAGACACTGTTAACAGTAAACACTCTGTGCGGGGATTGGCTAGATAATTTTATAAAGTTCAAGATTTTTAAATGAATGCAAAGAGGATAATTTGCCAGAATCAAGCTGTTAGGTAGTCAGGGACTAAATTAGGTGTTTGACTTAATCTTTTCAGAAATTCTAAGGGGGCGAGAAAGGGAAAATCTCAGTGACTGTTTCTTTATGTAGTTTATTTACTTTTCCTTATCTAGTGGGGTTTTTTTTAATGGGGGGGGGAGCTAGACAGAATATTTTTGCTCAGTCAATTTACTTTGGAGATGAGAAATACATCCATTCAAATCTATAGCAGTAAAATATTATAATTTAATGGCTAGAATAATCTTGAATAAATGTGTGCATTTATTGTAGTCTCAAAGGACTGTCATAAATACAAAGGTTTTGCTGTAGAGACTTTGGGAACACAGATAATTAGGAATTATAATTTAATAAAACTGTAAAAGGTGTAAATAATCATAGTCTTAAGACTGTGCACTCTGACATGGGAGCAAGCCTACTGATTTTCTTTTGAGAAGTTACATATAGCTTAACACAATGTTAATTTCTATTTGTAGTTAGCTTCTTAAAAAGCAAAAGAATGACTATTAGAGCAGTAACCTGCATAAGTAGGTGAAAAAAGGAGGCCTTTGTTACATAAAATAAGTTTTGCTATGTTTCAAAGCAGTTTTTATTGGCAAACACATTGAATCTATCATCTATCTACCTACCTACCTATCCATCCATCTACTGTACCTATCTATTGTATCTACCTATCTATCCATCTATCTACTGTATCTACCTACCTATCTATTTATCATGATAAATAAAAATATATAATGCTGCTCAGGTCAAGATATATTCTACTATAGAATATACATGCATACGATGTTGTCTAGTATATATGAATATTATTTATTTTTAATCTGAATTACTGAACATAAATCATGATATTTTATTATTAGCCTATTCAGAATTTTTCTCCAGCCATGAAGTTTGCCATTTTTTCCACAGTGGAAGCTAGTGCAGGAATAGATTAGGATGAAGAAATGCAAGTCAACTATAAAAGTGTATTCAATTAATATATCTTTTTGTTAAACATATAGAAATATGCATTTCTTGAGTAGATTGTTACACTGATTTTTTTTAAAAGAAATCACTTCATATTTGCACTTAAATTTATGGTGAATTAGCAGTAAAATATTATAAAGTAAAACCCAAAGTCCAAAACATGGTTTCAACAGTAATTTATGAATTAGATTTAAATAAGCCAGAGTTAATTAAAAAAATATAACCAATTAATTGCTTATTCTATAAAGTGGACATTTATTTTTCTTTGAGATAAATTTCATTTGATGTAATAAGGATAAAAACATTATCGAATAGCTGTGTCCAACATTAAACAAGTAGATTTCCATTGGTGCAATAGAGCTTCCTATTACCCTTTTTTCGTCTTCTCACCCATTCATATTTGTTTAATTTGGGAGAATCTTCTTTATCTTCCAGAGCAGATATAGAGGAATACATAAGCAGACTAGACATACAGCATGGAATATTTATCTGGATGAAAAGTATCTGTTAGGGGAAAATCCCCATTGAAGAAAGCCTGTATTTTGCTTGGCATGTGTATCTTATATTTACACTTAATTTTTCATCAGATGCAGGATGGGCTGTAATTTAAAATAAATAAAATTGAATTGTACTGAATTGTTGGCCATGTTGGCATTTTCCACAAAGAAGTAATTGGCATTGTCACATAGATGTATTCTAAGACCCTGACAGGTCTAATTCTGTGCAGAAGCCAAGCATATATAAATTACATTTTGTTATGGAATTAGATTATTATCGTAAATGAACTTTACTTCATAAGAAAGCTTCTATTATAAAGTTTCTAATAAGTATAATTTGCATAGCAATTTAAACAAGACATTTCTGTATGGATCACACCTTGTATTATGGGAGCAACAGCAGTTTGGTTAGCTTTTCCCTTTTCAGAACAGAAATGAGTCATTTGTTCCATGACCAATATAATTCCCATTCTCTCCTCTAATCTGTTTAGAGTCAATAAGTCAACAAGCAAATTGGAACAAGTATTTTGGATTTCATTCTGTTTCACTATATGTTGGGATTCCATTTGTAATATAGTCTGGAGATCAGGGCCTCATTTACCTAAGCTCATGGTAAATATATACATCCTTTCCCCATTCAATGACTATGTCATTCCAATGATTTGGTCATTAAGTGACATAGTCACTAATAAGTGACACATGACAGCAGGGGAAAGAGAGAGAAAGATAGACCACTAGCTGCTCCTGTCTTGTTTCTTTTCATACAGTGTGCTGTGGCTGACCCATCTCCCCCCCCCCCCCGCAATTTTTTTGCCCTTTGTTTAAATAGTCTCATCCTAAGCAGCTTTTCTTTGCAGCATAGCACTTCCCAAAATGTGCTAATTGCAAGTTAAAAAGCTGAGCTCTGTGACCTTAATTAGTGGATTACAATCCTTCCAAAGTTCATTCATGCTACCTGAAACTGACCAGACCTTTAATCAGTTTCACACTAAAGATTTTTGTTGTCAGGCACATGAAATAGGGTCGTAAATGAGTGCACTAGTAGAAAAATGATTTTTATTACCATTTATGACAGTTGTGCCTGTGAATAGTCACTAACTAAAGTAGTCACTGAGTAGTCGCGGAAGTCTATAATATCTGAAGGGCTTTAGGTTTATTTGTTAATTAAGAAAATTTGTATGGCCACCCAACTTTAAGCAGCTTATAGAAGTAAAAACTCCAAATACAAAACCTAATGAAATACAAATACAAATTCCAATGCCCTGGCAACAACAATTAGACAAACCACTTGATAAGTTCCATGCCACCCTGGGGGTTACTAAGCCAGCTGGTAAAACCATATCTTCAGGGCCTTTCAAGAGTATCAAGGTGCATTATTTATCAGAAAGATTGCGAATCTTTGGTGTAAAAGAGGCATAACATAGGTTTGGTCCATATGGCATCTCTTTGGATAAAATTATCAGTTATTAATCAATCCTATGTCCAGGGCTGATATTAGGCTAAGGCCTAATAAGCACTGACCTAGGCTGCCAAAGCTTATGGGCACCAATACTGCTGCTTCTTCCAAATCATTCTAAAGAGGAAAATCTTTACATTGGTGAGAAGTGGCATTATAAGTCAACGTGGCATAGGGCTGCCATATGCACTTCAGCTGGCACTACCTATAGCTTTTTACAATAGCTAAATATATTCATCATGACACCATTCATCATGATTAAATTTACATGAATAGCAAGGTGAGCAAGCATATACTAGTTGACCTTGGTCTTAGTCCAGTCTGTCGATAGTTGCTAGAGTACACATGATTGTCTATAGACAACCAAAGAACTTCATTAAAATATATTATCTGTAAAATATGATTTTTTTGTTTGGCTGTGTCAATGTTTATTTTTAATAAGAGGCCAAGACCACAGAATAAATTGGGTTTATCCAGAAAAAGGCCAAATTTGTAAAGGTAGTCAAATATTAAAGCATCTGTCTTGCGACTGCAGCTTATTGATGTCTTTTAATCAAGAGTGTAAGTCTTTTTAATGAATATATTCTGGTTCAATTATATTACCAAGACCTGATTTAGTTTTGATTGAAATATTGTAATGTAAGATGTCCTAGATAATTATCCTTGTCACTTCCTGAAATCTATGGTTGCAAACCTCCATCTTGCTACGCAAGCCAGCCAGAGACTTTCCATTGCTACCTCGTAATATATAATGTCCAAGTTTACTTAGTGTAGCCTTTCCCCTCTGAAGCTTCTAGATATGTTGGGATTACAGTTCCTTGAATTTCTCAGTAATGGAGGGAACAAAAATGAATGGAATTTCTTAGAACTATAATTCCAGATCCTAGTATTGGTAGAGTGTCGTTTGAGAAAGGCTGTTTTATTAAGATCCAGTTTTTCCTGTAATGAGAAAACACTTGCCTTCAGAAGCTGCAAAGGGTTGAAATGGAGATGCAATTCATTAGGTCTAAATTTTAATATAAATGAACCTGTTTTAACCATCTGACTTACATTTTATGGGTGAGCAAGCTGCATGCATCTTCTAAAGCTTCCATATGGCTTTTGGAGCTATCTCGTCGTTCAACTCTGAAAAATAGCGGCAATCAGCAGAAAACTGCCCAAGAGGCATTGTGAGCAAGCCACTGGAAAACAAATGATTCAAAGATAATGACAATGAAAATAACTTAAGATGGTATGAAAAAAAGAGTTATGGTTTATCTTAATATTAAAGTACTAAAATATTTTGGATTGACCTTTCAGAATGCAACATTTTCTTGCATTACTTGCACATTAAGCCCACTGGTATGCTGTTAGCAGAACTCACACTGGTATGCTGTTAGCAGAACTCACAAATGTTATAATAAGCATGCCTATATGCACATAAATTAATAAAATCATTATTCTAGGTTGCAGAAGTATATAAAAATGAAAAATAAATGAAAAATAATAATTTATTTTAAACATTATTTTCTGAACTTTACACTAAAGATGTGTAAATCGGTGTGTGATAAGAACAATTGTATGGAACAAGATGTAAACTTTCACAGAGTTGTTTGGTCTTGTTTTTATTCTCTTTCTTTCCTTTTTTCTTTAGATTTACTTCTTAAAGTGATATAGAATGGAAGTAAGCCAAAGTAAACTTACAGTGGACAAAATGGGAAGTTGAGCAAAACAAATCGATAGAGGCATCCATCCATGACTTTTCCCTTAATAAGTTCAACTCATCTCTTTTGGATAGGCCACATCTTGGCAGTTCATGGAATAAAGAGATTTGCTTAAGACACAATGCAGGCATTTTTCCAGACCGTCTGTTGGTGAAGGAGCAGAGACATTCTCAATATTATTGTAAAAAATCATAAATTTATTGTATTACAATGAGATAATTAGAACACAGAGCCAAACCTCATTCATTGCAGACATCTGTATTCTTGGTAGGGATTGTTCTTGTTTCTGTACATGGAGTTAAGGATTAAGAGGAGCCCACCACCTCATTAAATCATTAATTCTATTCCTGTGTTACATTTACCAGGAGCAGTTCTGATATTATTTGGGTTTTAAAAATTAAAAAGAATAGGAAATTCTGAGTTAGATTAATTAAACATAATGATAAATGATGAGTATTTGAATAATTTGAATTCAGTGTCAAGGAAAAACAAAGAAAAATATAATAAAAACTCTACAATAAAAGCAATAGCTCTTTGACTTATATACCACTTCACAGTGTTTTACAGCACCTTCTGAGTGGTTTACAGAGCCAACATACTTCCCCCAACAATATGGGTCATTATTTGCTGACATTAGAAGGATGGAAGGTTGAGTCAACCTTCAACCAGTCAGGATCGAACTCCATGCTGTGGGCAGAGTTCACCTGCAATACTGCCAGGATAGAACTCCAGGCTGTGGGCAGAGTTTGCCTACAATACTGCCTTCTAATGACTGTGTCACCACAATGAGGTTCTCATCTCACCTTCCTGCCATTGTCGTGGGTTGTTCGGCAAAAAAATGAAACCAAATAGGGAAATCATCTAGAGATTTACAAGACTGCCTTTCATTCCACTTGTTTTTGAAAATGTATAATTAATTTTTACATTCACAAGAATTCTTAAAACAGAGAATAGCAAATAAGAACAAAAGTTTTGGAATATTAACAGTAACACAATAAAGATAACAATTGAATAAATATTTTTCTTCATTGGCAAGGAAGGTAAAATCCTGAAAAACACATGTGTCTGTTGCCGGAGACTGGGAGTAATAAGAAGGAGTATTGGAAAGTATGGATGCCCTAGGAGTAATTTTCCAATACTCCTTCTTATTACTCTTTCCAACACTCCTTCCAATGCTACCTTCAATTTCATTTACTAATTGATAACTTCATGTGTTCATTTCAGGTGAAATCCTTGCTGGTGTATAGAATCAACCTTTGCATATAAAATATATTGGAACAAATTGTTCCAGTCGTTAGAAAATAGTGCAATCCCTGGGAATAGCAAAAGTTGACTATTCTTGATCTGGAGTTTGGAAAAAAGTGTTAATCATAAAAGATTTATTCAAGTTTTTTAAAACTTAGGAGGAAGGTGCTCTGACAGTTTCTGCGGCAGATATGATTGCTTCTGAAAGTGATATGAAAGAGAATGTTTAATGTACACAGAGACACACATAGTTCAGTTAACTTGGGTGAAGGAGAGATAAGCTTATTATTGGATATTCTGGAAGGAGTGTTATTTTATTTAACACTCATAGTAAAATAGTTGGCTGTAAGTAAGTTGTGTTGATATTCTTCACTTGACAGTTAAATCCTCGATTTAATGAAAGAAACAATCCATTATTGAGCAATTTTCAGAAGAGATAACATAATTGATTGTCTAATTAAATCTGATTCAAAACGATTCTTTCCATTCTATTTCCTTCTCTCTTTTTTGTAATATGTTAACTTTAAGTTTTCTCACACTTCAGTGAATATGTCATTTTTTTCAATTTGCACTGTGTAAATATTTGGCATATTTTCAATAAACACATTCATTTTTATTTGCATGTGTACAGTTTTTTTTGAAAATAACAGCCAGAAAACTGAATCAGAAATGTCAAAAGTACATTTACTTGTCTTTAACTACAAATTAATTTTATCAAAGCTGTCCAGTGATGTTTTAGAAAAATGGAGTGCTGAAAGATTAAAAACATATTTATCAACTCTTAAATACTGTATTTTTGTCATGCTAGCCATACATCAGCTGTGAACCATGCCATTAACTTCCTATCCTGGTTTCTCCTCACTTAAATTAAGACTGGCAATTTTGCCACCAAGCTCTTCGGCATTTCATTGGTGAGAAACCTAGTGATCACTATAATCGTGCATGCCAATGAAATATACCTCAATTAATTTCTCTTCAACTATTTTGGTTTCATATTTAAGTGGGAATTTGTTCCACAACAACTAGGGGTACTAAAGTTCTAGCTATTGACCAGCTTAAAAAGTGTTCCCAATGATTAGACAAAATGGATGGCTAAGGAGATTCACTTTGTTTCTTCCCTATACATAGTTGAACTGCCAATATAATATACAAAAAGAGATCTACAGGAGAAAATAGGGTCATGTGCAAATGACATAGAGAACTGTATAAAGAAGATAGGGAGTGGTGCAGTGGCATAGAGGTGGAACTCTTTCCTCACATTCAGGAGGCTGTTAGTTCGATCCTAGGTAGAGGCAGATATTTCTGTCTGGGCACACTGAGAAATATATCTGTTGAACAAAGTTCTCCATTGACCAGAGGAAGGGCATCCAGCCATTAAAATACTCTGCTAGCTCCATTCAGTTACCCAGACTATCCCGCAAGGGGTTATGAGGTCATTAAATGACTGTATAAAGAAGACAAGTCCAAGTTGTAATCATCAGATGGAATTCAGGCTACTGCAATGCAGAATTTTAAAAGAGAATAAGATTGAAATAGAAAGTTGTGGTAACACAGTGAAAAGCTATATGAGTGGCAAGATAAAGCAGTGAAACAGATGTGCCAACAAATATATAAAGATTGCTGGTGGTGAATTTTACAGATTATTATTATTATTATTATTATTATTATTATTTAAAATAAGCTTAAATATCCACCATAAAGACAAAACTAGGTATCACATTAATAGTATAGCCACAATTTAAACTAGCAACTTGGTTATTAAAGCAATCACCAAGTGAAACCATGACAAGTGAAACCATGACTGTGTTTGCGATCTTATTTCAACTTTCCTTTGTTTTACAAACCTGCAAAAGTGGTAAATGTGAGGACTGTTACTTTTTCATTACAGTCAAAATTGCAAATGGTCACTAAACAAGGCCATTGCTTAGTGAGGACCATCTGTATATTGTTTAGCTTTCTGACATTGTCAGAAAGCACTAAAACTATCTGAAGGCACTATTTTTTTTTTTTTACAATGACCAATGGAATCATACAATGATAAAACCATTGTGAAGGAAGAATACTTGGTTAGTTTGTTATTATTTTATTATAAAATAACACTCGGTTCAGGACTGTACTTAATTACTTAGCTCAGAATTTTTTAATTTCAAATATTTTGCATTTAGGTTGTAATTGATTGAAGTTGAAGTAATGCATCCTCCTTTTTATATTTTTTCACTTACAAGGCATATATCATATGGCTATTTTAATTAGGCTCATTAATACTATTCCTATTCTTCTTTCAACATTCACTTCCACAGAGTGTCATAGGGAATACTTATATGATTCTGTTCTTTTTTCCTACAGAGACTTCACAGCATTTTAGTATCTTTTGCAAAGCTTTTCAAGGCTGCTCTGCCAAATGCTAGCCTGCAGTGTATTTCTTGACTGTTCTTTTACTGTTGATGCTAGATCTTAAAAGGTGGAAGCTGTCCATAACTTCAATATCTCAATTGCCAGTTCTACTTCTTGTTATTCGCTTGGCCTTCTTTATATTTAATTTTAGCCCCATTTTTTTCACTTTGTTTCTTAATCTTCATAATTACAGCTTGCAAATCATTTGCATTTTCAGCTATCAAAGAAATATCATTAAAATTATTGTGTGTTATATTTCTTCATCCAGTTTTTAAAGCATATAGGGAAAGTATACAGCCTTGTCACCCTCCCTTGACATCACAGAGCCAGTGTGCTTCATCATGTATCTATCCTACAATGTTCTAACCTGTATATAAGTTCCTCAGGAGGCCAATGAAATATTCTAGAATTCTCATTTTTCTGAGCCTGAAAAATTATTCCATAGACTAATATTCACACAACCCAAGGCCTTTCTATAATTAATACAGTGATTCCTGTTCATGCTCTTTGGCTTCCTCAATTATCCAGCATGCTTCAGCAATAATTCCTCAACCTTTTCTAAAGTGACCTTGAACATTTAGTATCTCTTTTTTGCATGTGAGGCTCTACTCTGCTTTGGATGATTCTAAGCATTATACTGGTAGCATGTGAAATAATAAATAATACAAACTAAATATAAATAATTTTTGGTTTAAAACCAGAGCAACATACCTTTACCTTTTCTTCCTCCCTGTTGCTGTAAAAGAAGTAAGCTGAAACAAGCAAACAAACAAAGCTATCCAAAAGAGTGCCATCTCAACTTACTTGAAGAAAACCATTCATGCTGAATAAGTCAAATTTCCAGGGAAGGCTGTTCAGCAGAACAGAGATCATGACTGAGACACTTCTTGTGCCCTGTCTTACACACACACACCAACTCTGACATCTCAAAACCTTTTTCTGCAAGACAGATGAAGCTACAAAGCTCCTAGACTCTCTGTGCTTAATTTTTCATTTGCTTGGAGGAGATAAAACAAAGATTAGAACTGCAGACACATTAAAAGTGACTTGACTTCGCAGATATTCTTGCCAGTCACCTCACTTTCCAAGCTGAGGCTAATAATTATCCTAGGTTCACATAATGTGAGAAAGTACAGCCAGACCTAAGCAAATACCAAACCATGATTCAGATTGTGGTGATGATATGGATTCCTTAACATTGTCTGAAGTCATTTTCTCATTCCTCAGCATCCTGAACCTAATATTTCTTAACACATTTCCTGTTATGAAAACCAAAGCAACCAAATTTTTACTCAATCATGGAATACTCGGAATTAAAGTTTCTGTAAGAAGGTTTCCATGTTCTTAATAAAAAAAGGACACTTTTTGTTTAAACATCTTACCATATATACTCGCATATAAGCCGATCTCGCATATAAGCCGACCCTTAAAAAACTGCCCCAAAATGAGGAATTTTGCAAAAATTCGCATATAAGCCAACCCCCAAATACCATGGTGTTCAACCCCTGATCTCACCGTCAAGGCTCACCATCAGAAAGATTCTGGGAGGACAGGGCTTTGGGCGCGACTTCCCTGAACAGCAGAAGTGAAGCCCAGAGGGAAAAGGCGGCAGGGCAAAAGTTGTGGCTCATCATCCATCCAGGGAGAAAAATGGCCGATTTTTGCACGCATTTTCCTTGATGCAAGGGCTGCTAAGGGCCAGCTGACGGAGTGCGAGAGCCAAGACTCTCATTGTGGGAAGTCGCCACACTAAGTCGCTGCCCGACTTCGCATGCGTTTTCCTTGACGCGAGGGCTGCTAAGGGCCAGCTGACAGGGAATGCGAGAGCCAAGACTCTCATCGCAGGAAGCTGCCACGCTAAGTCGCTGCCCGACTTCGTGCGCATTTTCCTTGACGCGAGGGATGCTAAGGGCCAGCTGACAGGGAGTGTGAGAGCCAAGACTCTCATCGCGGGAAGCTGCCATGCTAAGTCGCTGCCTGACTTTGCGCACATTTTCCTTGATGCAAGGGCTGCTAAGGGCCAGCTGACAGGGAGTGCAAGAGCCAAGACTCTCATCGCCACCATGCTAAGCCACCATGCTAAGTCGCTGCTCCGGCGCAAATCGAGGCACGGCCACCGATAAATCAGATTTATGTGCGTATAAGCCGACCCCCAAATTTGGAGAAAAAAAAAGCATTTTAAAGTCAGCTTATATGCGAGTATATACGGTATCTTGTTTGCTGAATGATGATGTCAGTGAAAAACCTGAGTAAATATTCCAGCTTTGGGATTCTAGAGCAAAGAAGTATTATGGAAGTTATACAAATTGTATGAGTAATATTAATGAGCAAACTGTTATCTTAAATTCAATAATATTTAATACTGTGTTCATATAATATATCCATTGGGGTATAAAGTTTCCTATTTGACGTTGGAATAGCTACATGACATAACATATGCATCAGCAGTTCCAAAATAATTGCCAGAAATATTAATACCTTCTACTGATACATTGTAAAAGCTGTTAATATAACTGGAAAGGATTTTGACTGCATTCTGTATAATTCATTAAACTATGGAACATCTCTAGTCTGTTCGGAAAACAAAAAAAAATGTATACTTATGCTACACCAAGGAAACAAAATAATCATCCTTTGAATGGCTGGAAACACAGAGATTAATATTAAAAATAAATACAGACCTTTGTAAGAACTTGTTGAAGGAAAAAAATAGCTGAGATATGTATGAAATAGCAGCACTATGGCAACATTTTATTTTATAAAAGTGCTTCTGGGTTTTGTGTCCCAGATATTGCAAGAAATAGAGGTTGTGCTGAAGACCAGTTATTTGCTTCACAACATTCATTCATTTGATATATGTTCCCCCTTCATTTTGAATAGATCAAAATTGCACACCTCAAACAAGGCTGTTATTCTTTTTAAAAAATTAAAACAATCTAAATAAATAATTAATGCAGGGCACTTGATAGACCTCAAGGATGCCATATTTTGGACCTGAGGTTTGGTGGTGAGAACATAAATGTCTATGACATTCTTTAATCCATTCAACTCATAGAAAGATTTCTGTTGTCTTCTGAATGTACACTCCAAATTCACAATCACCCATTGTCTGAAAAGAAAAAAAAGTCCCCAGATTCCTCAAATATTTTCCCATGTTTTATGATTTGGTGAAAAATAAGTAGCAGGCTTTTCTCTCAGGGATATGCAAAACTGCATGTTCCTGAGGAAAGCAAGACATTCTATGGAACAATGAAATATTCAGGAACAGTGCATGCATGCAAGAATTTGAAAACTCACTATTAAAAAACAAAACACTTAACCTTGTATTCAGAGAGTCAGGGTGGCATAAAGTTAAAGTGCTGGACTAGAAGAGGGAATTCCAGAGTTTGGTCCTCCCTTATGCACAGTTGGGTGATTCTGGGCCAATCACTTCCTCTCAATCCCAAATAACATCAGGCTCTGTGACAAACTGGCTGAGAAACAAGCCTCTTGTCATATCATGCACTGGAAGCTTCACTATGTGAACTACAGTGAGTGCAGGACAAAAGGAGACAAAGACAAATAACCTGGACAAATGCTAAGAACAATAACAATAACTTATCAAGATAACTAGCTAGATGATAGTGATATTGAAGATACCGTAAATACCCATTTCATTCAATGTGTATATGAACCCACTCTAGATGAAATTTTGGCACTGTAACTTACTACATAGAAATATACTGTATATAGCCATTTCTTTTTGATCCTTACATAAATATTCTTCTTCAGAAACAAGAAATTATGCTTTGTTTGTAAAGAATTTTATAGAATTTGAAGAGAATGTATTTTTTTCCCCACAGATAACTATTTTTTCAATGAATATAATTGTCCACACATTCCTAGATTCTAATTTAATGTAGCCTGGACATGGGGACAGTGCTACAGGTAAATCATTTTATACTTCTGGGAGACCCTCCTTTTTGATGGTAACATGTAAAATTATCAATAATAACAACAACAACAAAAGCCCCACTATTCCCACTAAGCAACACAGTAACACAGCAACAGTAAGCTTAGGTCTGATTCCTTCCTTCTTTCTTCATTCAGTTCTGTTTTAGTATTATAATATGTTGTTTTGTTATTGGAATTGTAAACCATGTAGGTTGATTAGACACATACACATTATTGTCCAAACTATTGCAAATTAATAACATTCCCAGCAATAACTCTTCTGTTCTCTCTCTGACTGACAGAAATATAGCATTTTCCTAAGCCAAATAATAAAAATGGAGAGAAAAATATTTAGATATACAGGTAGCCCTCATTTAGAACTTCCTCATTTGGTGAACATTTGCAGTTATGGTGGTGATGAAAAATAATTTTGTGATCAATCCTGACATTTATGAACTTCATGGAAAAGGTCATAAAGCAAAGGAAAGTTGAAATAAGATCTTAAGCACAGTTTCTGTTTCGTTTAGTGGCGGCATCACTTAACCAAATTGCCAGTTCTAATTGTGGTGTTCTAAATGAAGTCTACTGGTACGTATTTCTGAAGAATCGGTATTCATAAAGTCTTGAGATTTCTTTTTGATTATCTTAATCCTCATCAGGCAAAAGAGGACAAAAGTATGTAGGATACTTGTATGGTTAACACAGTGAAGAAACTACATTTATGGTAACTATCACTGGGATAACATACTGTTCTCATTTTCAATTTGTATATGATTTTTAATAACTGTTTACTATTCTTCATTACAACACAGGAGTGTTATTGTTCCTATTTTTTAGAAAGTTTGTTTATATTGCCTTGTGGTGTCCTAGTTTGCATTAATAAATGTTTAGGAGGTCTTTCTTGAAAGAGAGTTTGGGTCTTATCACCAAAAGTCTGTTCTGATAATTCTACCATTCAACAAAATCTGTAAGATCTATTTTCTTGCTCTTTCATCACAGACATTATTCCTCTTTCAATTAGAAAATTCTATATAAGATCTAAGATGCCTTTCTTTATTCTCACAAATCACATCAATCCTTTGAGGATGAGCCCCCTTATCATGAGCAATACACATAAAATTAAATGAAAAATCTTTGCTATTTATTTTTTGTAGATTCAGCTGTTGTTAAAGGCAAGGTCAATTAGAATTTTTTCATACTGCAATACTTGATTCACATGCGTCTCACTTAATTTCTGTTTAGAAGACATAATAATAGTCTTTTAAGGTTGCAGAACTTTATACAGGTTTTAGGAAGTAAGTTCTGCTGAGCTCAGTGTGACGCACATGAGAATAAACATAGATTGTGCATCATGTCCTCTTTCCTGCCCTATTCTGCTATTTTTGATTCAATTCAATATTCTGCTTTCAGCTAAAAAACTTGTCTTTTATATTCTGTCTGAAGTTCAAAACATGCATTATAGTTCATAAATAACTTGCAGTAGGTATTGGTCTTCCTTGATACCAGATTTTAGCTGCAGAAATTCAGACAATCAGTATCAAAAATACTATCTATCAAAGTATCAAAGAATCATTTTATGGCTATCTACTGTCTTTCAGATTTTTGGAGTGCAGGCACAATAGACCTACATTTTTCACATCTTTTTTTTTAAGGAAATGTGGGTGTCCTGATCCTAGTTGAAATTGTTACTGTCTGTCAGAATAGCTGCCTTCTATGAAAAAATGAATCATCCTCTAATTGCTTCATTTCTCAAAAGCCCTACTGTATATCAAGCTTCAATCTTGGCAAGAGGGGTATCTCTATAATAAAGCAGCTCAGGAAAGGTTCCACATAAGATGACCGTTATTTTAACAGCAACATTTTATATTTTGTGTATGAAATTGTATATCCAGTCCGCATATACCTGAAGTAGGGTGTTTTTTTTCTGTTTAGGACACAAAATGTGCATCTTTGTTCTCTCTCTCTCTCTCTCTCTCTCTCTCTCTCTCTCTCTCTCTCTCT
>BLBF01000007.1:62392091-62405052 GCA_015471245.1 Laticauda colubrina | reverse complement strand
CTCTCCCTCTCCCTCTCCCTCTCCCTCTCCCTCTCCCTCTCCCTCCCTCTCCCTCTTTCTCTGTGTGTGTGTGTTTCGAAGCTTTTTGTAACACCATTTTGCCTTATGTTCTCTATTTACTTGGATGTAATATCCAATATGTTTAGCCAAAACCAAATAAGCCACATTACATACAATCCATAAAGCCAATTCAGGCCTTATATTTTTCCAGGGTGCTGTAAATAGTAGTGAAGTGTTATTTAGAACATAACCTATTCCAAAGTAGAATAAAACCCATTAAGTTCAGCTGTCGTTTGCTCATTGTGTTTCAAGTTACTTTGATGACCCCATTTATCCCTTTAATATGTAAACAGATTAAAAGCTAACTAAGTTAAGAGGTGTTTTTCGGGACAATACTTGATTGTGTAGAATGAATGTGAGTTCTGAATTATAATAGAACATTAAAACAGAAAAATAAGCTTTTCTATTAAAATTATGAACATAAATGCAATTTATCTTGAGTCTAGTTAGCTTCTTCTTTTAATAAGAGGTGTAATTTGCTTCTGCAATCAATTATGTTTTCAGCAAAAGAGGAATGAATAATTAGAGAATATTTAAAAGCAAAGTTCTCTTTGAGTTGAATTTAATTCTTGATTGCTTTCCTGTACTTACTTTTTTTTGCAGGGGGCAAAGAATGATGTAAAAATAATTTGTCATTGCCTTTTTCTAGGATATTTTGGGTTTTCGTTTTTAACTGATTATAGTTCTATATGCTCAAAAGAAAGTAGAAAGATTTTGACTGTGTGCTATAGAATTGGCCTTTGATACTCTGTGCTCCAAATTCAGTCCCCAGAATCTTCAGGAAATATTGGAAAAACAGCTCCTTGGAACATTGTGTATTTGCTGAGGTATGTGTCAATACAAATGAATCTAATGGTTTAGTGATTAGGTTTTTGGTAATACAGCTTCCTTTGTTCCATTATTTGCTTATACTTTTCTAGGAACATGGATTAGTGCAATTTATCAAGCCAGTCTTGTGGCTTACTCATTGAACGAATGGCTTAGTATGATATTTGAATCCAAACATTTTTAAAATCTTTAAAGCATCTTATTTCTTTGACAATATATCATAAAAATAATAAAGTGAACACTTAGTTTATTCCAAGTTGACATCATGGACATCTGTGTGCAATAGACTACATTTCTGCAGCAATTTACATCATTTGATTGTGATGTTATTACATTAATAATGCAAATGAAATAATGTCATCATCATCTATGCAATTACATTTCACAGACCCGTGCAATTGGACCATTCAATCAAGGAGTTGCTTGTATTTTTTTTCAAGACAATCTCCCCATCTTAAGGGGATTGAACTGAGCATATGAGTACACTATAAGTATAACAAAATAAAAAATGCATTACACAATGGTTCTTGATAAGAAAATTTTCCTTGTTTTACATTTTGATCATTTTCCAGGCCAGATCAGTTAAAGGTTCAAATCACTGGAAATGATGCAATTATATATGAATCTTATTCAGTATAACTTCAGGGAGCTTTCACCAGGGAACAGATTAATGCATTTCCATCAGTCTCTCAGTGGGATTGAAATATATCTAGTAAAGCTTTATATTAGGCCAGAGTGCAATTCTTCCTGGATTAGAGTTATAAGGGAAGGAATGGGTACATTGAGAAAGCATTCTTTAAAGAAATGATGTAAAGAATAATTCCCAATCAATTTAATGATGTGTCATGCAGATTAGTTGCACTTGAGAGGAGGGTACTTCTGCTGAGGAAATGGTGGATAGCAAAAACATTACAGCTCAAAGGAGCAACTGGATCTTGGATCCAAATCACTGAAATCCTTCTGGAAAGAGATCTTGACATCATCCATAGCAGAGATGGTATTCAGCAGCTTCTGACCAGTTCTCCTATGAGCTGTTCAGAGCATCCAGAAGTGGGAGGTGCTTCAGTCTCTTTTGGAAAGGCTGGGCTTAAAACTCCAGGACGCTCCTCCTCCTCCACGGAACACCTCCTCTGCGTCCCCTAGTTTTAACTCAGCCTCGTGGAAAGAGGTTGTGCACTCCCTGACTGGAACGGCTCTTGCCTAATTCAGGTTTGCTCTTTAAAACCCTTCCCCATCTAATTTGGCTTTTCAGACTTTCCCCTAGATCGTTTCAGAAAACAAGAATATGAATTAGAATAAAACAGTTTTTCCTTGTAGATAGTAGAGGCTGTCACTGCAGGAAGCTTGAGGCTACCGCCTCAGGAAATTGCCTTATCTAGCCTTCCGATCATCTGCCCTGCGATCGGAACAGAACTCTCACAGCTGCGGCTTTCTTTGCCTTGCTGTTTCTCCTGACAGCAGTGTGCAGATCGCAAGTTAGAGCAGCAGCAGCAATGACTCGTCAGACGGCTTAGGATTAGTTCTGGTGATTCCGCTTCCCGTCCTTTTCAACGGCTGTCTCAATTTCGCACCTAATTGCCACAGCCTCCTTTTTCTCGCTGTTTTCCCTTGCTGGGGACTGAGAAAGTAATTGCCACAGCCTCCTTTTCTCGCTGGTTTCCCTTGCTGAGGACTGAGATATTAACTTTCCATAGTGCCTTCCCTGGATTTAGCTATTCTTCTGGCTAACATTACACTAACTGGCTGCTCATTAATCAGGCATTTCTTTGCATTTGCCTTTGGATCTTTTACTCAGATGGAAAGGACGAGTGACATTTATATTGCGGAACGTTTATTTCTGACAGGCAAGGAGGCATATCAGTGCCTGTAATAGCTGGTTTCCCTTGCTGGGGACCAGAGATCCAGAGTTTTTTCTCTCACTTGAAGCACTTGGGGGTTTCCCTTGCTGGGGACCTTTAGATACTGTTCACCATTTAGACTGTTCTATCTATAGATATTCAAATATCAACCACAATATTAATAATAATCATAATATTTTTTAAAAAAATCAAATTTACATTCAGAGGCAGACAATCCATCATACACAATAGAACATGACAATGCCTTCCGCTTCAGGCCCAGTAAGTCCTGAGACAAGCCAGTGGGCCCCCAAAAGGTCTCTAAGGGGGTAGATAAGGATGCCCATAGACAGCACCTAACTTTGGAAAGGCAATTGCAAAAATGAGCCAGGGAGGCAGACAAGATGGCTATGACACAGCAATCTGATCAAATCCATTAATGGGGCCCTTGGACTTATCTACCCAGCCCAGATAGGCTGTTTCTGGACAACCCCCCATAGTCACATCTCCCCCATTGAGCGCTGCCCGGCCAATTCCAGAAGCAACCTTCACACCTACGGGCACCGGCCTAAGATAGGAAGAGGGATTACCTGAGAATATCCCCTTTGAAATGAGACAATGGATGGGGATGGGGATTCAAAGGGGCATTGCAGCTGGACTTCAGCAATCCATCTGGATGAGACACTTCTCGACCACTTCGGATGTGGGATCCCTGTCCTCTCAATCCTTTGAACATACCCAACAACATCAATCTCAGGTATTCCCCAATATTCCTAACTTATCAGCCCAGGGCTTTCGGGAGGAAGTGGATTTTAAGGACCAGGAGGTTTCCATGGAAGGGGGGTCAATCCATCAGATGGACTTGGGGCTGTCAGAGGCTGACCCACTAGAAAGGGGAATGTCGGATGACAAAGGCCTCATTCCAGACCAATTTGCTTTTTCTGGCCTTTTTCTCCCATACCTCTTTAAATCTTTACTATTTAAGGCAAAGAACACCGCTAAACTAGGTACATCAGAACCTCATCCATTGCCAAGAGGGTCTCAGGACAAATCCAAGGACTTAATATTCTCACAACCGGCCAATGAGGTGGAAACTATCCCTGTCCCTTGTATGTTTGCTGAATTAGTACAAAGTCAATGGGCATCAGCAGCATCATACCCAACCCCAACAGGGGACAATAATCAATATTTCAATTTGGCACCAGAGTTTGCAAATTTTCTAAAAATTCCAGAGGTGGATGAACCCATAGTGGCACTGGCCTCTTCTTCCACCTTTCCTAATGAGGCTGAGGAAGCCCTGAGACCGGAAGACAAGAGAGCAGAGTTAGCACTACGCAGGGCACACGTTTCTGATGCCTGGGCTATTAGGGCAGCTACAGCTGCGTCCTTTTTTACATGTTCCTCCCTCCGATGGCTCTCCTACCTGAGGGATATATTGCCGGCATCAAATGTCAGAGCCCACCAGGACATAGCTAAAATTATGGCAGCCGCAGAGTTTTCTGCCGATGCCACATTTAATGCAGTCAAATTCTCGTCTAGGGCCATAGCACCTCACGTATCAGCACAGAGACTGCTATGGCTCAGACATTGGCAGGGGAACACGAAGCATAAATGCAAGCTGGAATCAGCCCCAATATTAGGAGATAAATTATTTGGCAGTGTTTTGGAGTCCCTCCTTATAGAAAACAGGAACAAGAAAAAAGTGTTTCCCCCTCTTTTTCGTAGGTCTGAAAACAGAACATCCCAGTCATTTCGAAGGGGTTCCTTTCTACCCTACTATCAGGGCTCCTATGTTTCCAGATCTCAGAGAACATCAGGATACAGGCCCAGTTTTAGACAGGGCAGGCCTGAATCTTCCGATAGAGGTCAGCGGGGAGGCCAAAATTGTAGAAATCCCAGAGGCACTAGAGGCCAATTTTTTCATCACCCCAAATGAGCCCTTGACATCAGTTCCCATTGGAGGATGGCTAAAATTGTTTGCCAATCAATGGGACTACTGCACCTCTGATGCGTGGGTCAAGGACACTATTAGATTTGGCTCGGCGCTGGAGTTTCAATGCTCCCCCCCGAACTTTTTCATTTGGAGCCCTAGGTCCACGGACCCCATTAAGAGGGTGTTGATGCAGGACGCTATCATTCATCTTCTACATATTCGGACCATCAGAGAGGTCCCTTCTGAACAGCGGGGTCAAGGCTGTTACTCTCTATTGTTTGTGGTACTAAAGAGTTTGGGGGGCTGGAGGGCAATTCTGGACCTCAAGAGTTTGAACAAATCATTGGTTTATCAAAAATTCAAGATGACCACTCTCCAATCCATTCTGCTTAGCATCAGAGAGAACGATATCATGACCTCTATAGATCTCACAGAGGCTTATCTCCATACACCAATTAGACCTGCTCACTACAGATATCTTAGATTTTGCTATTGTGATTGGCACTATGAATATATTGCCCTGCCATTCGGCCTGGCGTCGGCTCCTAGGACTTTTACCAAGGTCCTTGTGGCCTTGGCTGCCTCACTCAGGATCAAATCTGTTCGCTTACAATGTTATTTGGATGATATTTTAATTTTATCATCTTCCAGACATCAAGAAAATTTGGATACCAAGATTACTCTGGAGTCCCTTCAAAGTCATGGCTTTTCCATAAATTGGGATAAGAGTCATTTGATCCCCTCAACCAGGTTAGTTCATTTAGGGGCAGAACAGGTTAAACAGTATTCAGTCTTTGGCCAAAGAGATCAGAGCCTTAAAGAGGGTTTTCCTGGCATTGCTGTCTCAATTGTTAGGGAAACTGATTTCTTGTTTTTCCATTGTGCCTTGGGCTTGATTCCATTCTCAAGAGCTGCAGTGGTTCCTGCTACCTTCCAGAGCCACTTCCAATGCCGGATAAAGGTACCACACAATGTTCTCCGATTGCTCCACTGGTGGTCGGAAAAAACAATAAACAAGGGGTGTCTTTTCAAGGAACCACACAGGGCAATGATCACAACTGATGCCAGGCTGGTAGGATGGGGAGCCCACTTCCAATCCCACACTGCACAGGGAATTGGACTATCTCCGAACAATCACAAAGCATCAACATGTTAGAACTGTGAGCAGTTCACCTGGCCTTTTAGAGTTTTCTACCCCTTTTCCAATCACGGCAAATTCTGGTCTTGACAGACAATATCACAACCAAGGCCCACGTAAACAGGCGGGGGGTACCCACTCCAAACTTCTGATGCTGGAGTTGGCCAAGTTGTTCAAATGGGCCAAGGCCAATCTATTTTCTCTCAAGGCAGAACACATAGCAGGAGCCTTAAACACACAAGCAGACTGGCTCAGCAGGGCCACGATAGATTAGGCAGAGTAGCGCATACACCCGGCTATCTTCCAGGAAGCAGTGCAGAGGTTTGGGCAACTGGTGGTCGATCTATTTGCCTCTCCTCTCAATGCCTAATTGCCCCAGTATATTTCAAGGTACCCGAATCAGGGGGTGGAGGCCGTCAATGCCCTGTGATGCCCATGGCCTCCTGGTCTTCTATATGCATTTTCTCCACTCCCGGTAATATCCAGGTTGATCCAGAAGTTATTGAAGGAATGAGCAGAACTGATATTGGTCGCCCCTTACTGGCCCAGGCGAACGTGGTTCACAGATTTACAGAACCTATCGAGAGAACAACTTTGGAAAATTCTACTATCCAAGGTTTCACTCTCCCAAGGGCCGATACTTCACCTGAACCCACAATGGCTCAGTCTAGCCATATGGAGGTTGAGCGAAGCTATTTAAAGGCCCAACAAATTTCAGAGGATTCTATTGCCACTATTCAAGCATCCAGATGGTCCTCAACAAATCAGATATATGAAGCCACGTGGTCAGCCTTCTATTGCTGGTGCCAGGGGTCTAATATCAGCCCAACTGCTCCATCAATAGGACAATTATTGGACTTCTTACAGGAGGGGTTGACCAAGGGCTTATCTCCAAATACTTTACGTAGACAGGTGGAGGCTTTAGCCTCAGTGATAACCTGGGGTGACCTCCATTCCATAGCGCACCATCCACATGTATGCAGCTTTCTTAAGGGTGCTGCAAACTTACGACCTCCTGTAATCCACCGCTATCCCACCTGGGATCTCAACAAGGTGTTAACTGCACTTACAACTGACCCGTTCAAGCCTTTAAGAACCACTAATCTTAAATTCCTGACATATAAGATGGTCTTCCTAATTGCAATCACATCAGCTAGGAGAATTTCCGAATTGGCGGCATTGTCAATGAGAAAGGACCTGTGCGTGTTTCATGCAGACAGAGTTGGATTGGATCCATCATTCACTCCTAAAGTAAATTCAGCCTTCCACAGAGTACAGGAGTTGGTCCTTCCATAATTTTTTTCCAGAACCTTCTCATAGACTGGAGCATCAATGGCATCGACTTGATGTCCGAAGGGCTTAAACTTCTATCTAGACCACACAGCGGCATTTCAAAAATCAGAGGCTCTATTCCTATCCTTCAACCCATCCACTTTAGTGCAAAAGGTGTTGTCCATGACCATCGGTAGATGGTTGAGAGCCACCATAGCCATATGTTACGAATGCCAGTCCATTGCAGTTACTAAGACCATTACAGCCCACTCAACAAGGAGTGCAGCAACATCAGCAGCATGGGCCACATAGGCTTTCATAGATGAAATTTGCAGAACAGCAGCTTGGGCTTCACCATCTCCCTTTTTCAAAAGTTATAAAATTGATGTCTATGCCTCAGTGGATGCGTCATTTGGCAGAAGAGTCCTGCAGAGGGTCCACAGAGTTTAGGAGTGGATTTCGATCAAGATGGAGTCCCTCCCTAAGGACAGGCCAAGCTTTGGTATGTCCCACTTCTGGATGCTCTGAACAGCTCATGGGAGAAAGGGTGTTGGTACTTACCTGATATGCCCATTCTCTGTGAGCTGTGAAGAGCATCCAGCCCCATCCATTTCTTTTCCATCTGGTGGGGTTCCGTTCCAGTCAGGGATCTAGATTAGATGATGAGTCCTGGAATTAGGCTCTCAGTCTTCACAAAACGGGGGGATGCAGAGGAGGTGTTCCATGGAGGAGGAGGAGCATCCCGGAGTTTTAAGCCCAGCCTTTTCAGAAGAGACTGAAGCACCACCCACTTCTGGATGCTCTTCACAGCTCACAGAGAATGGGCGTATCAGGTAAGTACCAACACCCTTTCTGGATATTTGGTAATGGAAATTTTGAGTAGTTCTGAGAACCGGTAAATACTGCCTCTGACTGGCTCCGCCCCCATCTATTCTCTGCCCTCCTGAATCCCAGCTGATTGTCTGGGTCTCCCTGTACAGAAGAATGGAGCTGGAAAGTAGGTTAGTGGGGTGGGGAGAGAATGGGGATTTTACAGTATCCTGCCATGTCCAAGCCATGCCCCACCAAGCCACGCCCACAGAACTGGTAGTAAAAAAAAAATTGAATCCCATCACTGATCCATACATATGATGGATAGATGATTTTGTGAGTAGATGGCAGAAACTGAGTTTTTGCTGTTGCCAACATTTGGGAGTTGCAGAATTCCACCAAGCTTATAGCCATCACTGTAGCCTTTTTTGGACTCAGGGCTTGACTGAACCTCACATTTTGGATTTTACTTCATTTTTTTAATACTGCTTTTTAAAGGTGAAATTTGGAATGAAGAGATATCTATTTTAAGAGATGGTGATACATTGTTAATATTGATTATATTTTCTGGGAATGAAGTGGGAAATTTCTTCTTTTATTTTTTTCTACAATATAGGTAGATAGAAAGATAGATAGATGGATGGATGGATGGATGGATGGATGGTTGGATAGATATAGAGATATAATGTAGACTGTATTAATTTTATTTTTGTAACATAACCTTTACTAAAATTATTGTAAAAAACAGATTAGTTGCAATTTGGAAATTTACTTTTTAATTGTCAGCCCTTTGGTAATTCTTCCTTTGAGTTAGTTTTTAAAATGACTATTTAAAAGGCTTATTACAACTTCATTTGACCTTGGTTAAAAATGATATATTCTATGCAACTGTTTACATTGGACTCTTGGGTGTACCTATGATAAAATCTATACTCAGTGAAGATGTGCTTTCTATAGAATATTAGTCTTCTTAACATTTCATTATGTACGATAACAAAAATGATTACTATTCATAAAACAAAACCAACTCTCTATCCCCTGAACATTGATTATTTTGAATATATTTTATTATCCCAAGTCAGGTTAATTTATCTTCTGGTAATAAAACAAAGTCAAGGAGGGTTAAAGAAAAAGTGCATTTGTTTCTTCTTGATTATATCATGCAACTTTTAAAATGGGACTCTTTTTTAATTCCAACACTGAGAAGAACAAAAATGGATGAAGATTGTAAAATCAGTTATTTTGTTTTAGTGCTACATTTTTGTCCTGGACTTTTATTTTTCAAATAGAAAAGGTCTATACTATGTAGGCACTTACATTTAGATCCCTAGACTATTTTTTTGTTAGGCTCAACATGTTGGTTGGTGGGGGTGGGTGATGGGGAAAGCATAGAACATTATAAAAGATTAATCTGTAAATTAAACTGTTAAAATATGGCATAGCTTTTCATTGCCAGGAAATCAAGAGTAACACTGAAAATTGACTTTTGTATACCTTTTGCCATGAAAAATGTAATGCATTCAGTGAATTGCATTCTAAACTTTTGCCAAACTATACAGAATACTTCAGGATTTGTTTCTTCAGTAAAATCAATTTGTAGGAACCAAGTAGAGGAAACAAAGATTAAGAAGAATGACAATGGCAGCTGACCAATTTCAAGGCAGAATAAGTTACAAAGCAAATGGGTTTACCTCATGTTGCCCTAGTATACAATGGCAGTTTTTCTTTTATTTTCCTTTTGCAATATTAATGGAAGTGAATAATGGCAGGTATATCATCGAAGGTCAAGTCAGTACTCTACAGTAGGTTAAAAAATGATAATATTTCCTTCGAATTGAACTGACTCCTTGTCACTGTATGTCCATATTCATGTTACTTTATTGTCCATGGGATGGAAGTGGTTTGCCAGTGATATAATCTGACAATTTTTTTTGTTTTCCTATTCTAATCAAGAGTCCTAGGGTTTCCAACAGTTAATTAGGTCCATTTCTGTTTAGCTTTTTGAAATTAGTCATGGTCAGGTAGATGCTGCCCCATTGTCAGCCTCATTAGATAGTTCAGACAGGGAGCGTGCTGAGATAAACCAATTCTATTTATTGTGAGATTGTATTAACAGAATCTTGCAAGCCTAAAAGTACGTTTCAACCCTGTTGCCTTCATAGGTCAAGAAACTAGGGATGGTACCTTCTGAGATGTTCACCATTCCCACATTCCTTCTACCTCTTACCTGACCATTCCCACTGGCTGTGGCTGTTTCCCCTGTTTCCCAAGGTAATTCCCATGTACTACTACAGCCATCAATGGTTCCAAAGGATTGCTCACAATATCATAGACCTGTCACCAACTAGCATCTAGATAGCAGATAAGTGTCTGAATGAATCATATGATCACAGTCTTTGGTACTATGCAAAGGTGAATTTTATTTTAATAAGTAGAAATAATGAATAAATACATAGCTACAATAAATATATTGTATCTATACATGGAAATCTACAATCATTTTGTTGGCATTGCCAACAAAGTGGAAATGTAATTGGCTGTAGCTATATATTTTTCACGGATCAGTGGAACTTAGAACTCCATGAAAAGGAAGAAGGTGAAAAAAAATAAAGGAGGAGCAATAAAAGTTCTCTTTTGTGAATAGTATCTTACTTCAAAGTTTTGGAAATTGTCTAGAGTTTTGAAAAGACAACTGCATATTTGTCTAATAATTGAAATTGGACTCCAGAAGCTGATGTACTTAAACTCCATGTGGATGGCATTGAGTACTGTACTTTAGGAATTGTTATTGTTGTTATACGAACTATAAGAAGCCATCTTAGATATTCAGCTGGGTTTTAGGAGTTGGTTTGATAAAGGAAAACAATAAAACCAAGGATGAAATGACAGCTGTGTTTTGACCAAAGTTTGTGATTTGAGACCTGATTGCACTTTAAAAAATAATGCATGCTTTGATTCTGACCAAAACAATTTCTGTGCTAGTGACTCTTCAAGGTATCTGCCAGCCACCAGTGAAAACTCAAGTCTTATCTGTATGACTATTATTTTGGCCAAAAGGTGTTGTATGACTCTTGAATATGTATAAACTGCTAGTGTGGAAATTATATACATATGAAGTTCCTGATTTTAAGCTGGGGCACAATCCAAGATGAGACACATGCTTCCCATTGAGTGGAATAGGTGAAAAACCCTATACTTTTTTTCTTCTTTCCTGGAATAATATGATGCAGCATGGAAAAAAACTGTCAGAGATAGATGAATAAGAAAAATCCATTTTTTTACCAGCAGAGACCTTAGAAAGTCCCCTTCCAGTTGCAGTTCAGTGTCAATGTTTATGGTTTGAAAATGCCTGCAGCACTGTGGATATCCCCAGCTTAACCAATGCAGTGCCAATGGCCAACTGGTTTCTGATGTGTTATCCCACTGTCCAACAGTGGCCAGATCCCTCTATATTTCTGTGCCATTCAGACAGAAGATGAATGCAAGAAGGACTCAAGAAATGTCTCAGTGCCATCGCCCAGGGCAAGATAAAATAGGCTGCTTCTTATGAGCCAAGAGGTGGTAAGCCAGCATTCCCTTCATCCTGTCTGATTTGCTGTCTGCTGTGTTTGATGGAGTAGAGAGAGGCAGGGAAAATAGGATTATTTGAGGAATAATCAACAACAACAACAACAACAACAACAACAACAATAATAATAATAATAATAATAATAATAATAATATATGAGGAAGCATGGAGAAAAAAAGGACTGAATTAGCTCCATATATGTAGATTTTAGACAAGGTCTCTAAAGGGTTAAGTTGGTATATGTGACTTTAAAAGACAGATTGTCCAATGGATAGATAAATGGACAAAGGACAGAAACAGAGAGCATAAATAAATAGATATAAGATAATACTTCAAGAAGTAAGAGGACTCTCTTGGAAATGATTATAAATCATAGAGGTTTTTTTTTTTAAAAAAAAAACTTTTATGTACAGTACATGAAGTAGAAGGAATTGCTGCAGCAGTTTTATAGATATAGAGAAGAAACAACATATTTCTGCTGTTCATAAAAGGGGAAAGAGCAGTACAAATGTGAAGCACAATGGAAAGTAATTTTAAGGAAATTTTTCAAAGTTCAAACTTTGAAAGAGAAGTAAAAAGAGAAAATATTCTGATGTGTCTCCATTTACTTCTGAGAAAAACATTGCATCTCTGGAAAGGCAAAACTCCCTCTTATTTAACAAGTACTATTGAACAGTAATAAACTGATTTTCACTTCAAATTTATTACAGACAAATTTATTTGTCTGAGATACAGACAAAATAATGAATAAAAGAATAAGTGTTAAGAGAAAAACAATAAATATAATGTAGTTGAAAAAATTAAGAAATTTGTTACTAAAACTGTAAAGAAATAAATTCTATAAGAAATTCCAAAGTGATGGTACAGCATATCATACAAATGATAGACCTTATGAATTTTTAAAATTAGAATGGGTAATAAATATGTGGGAAGCAAATGATAAATAATGAGTTGTGACATCTAACTTAAACTTGTTTGAAAATTGTTGCTTAAGAGCAGCTCTAACATTATCAAAGATTAACATGCACAAACTTTCCATAAAGAAGCCCAGCAATTTTATATACAGCTTTTAAAAATGATGATGATTTAAAGTGATTCCTCAATACCTATAGGGAGTCTGAAAATATTTAATTCCTGATGATGCTTGCTTCCAAGGAAACTGGTATTTCCTTTATGACAAACATGTTCTGTTCTTAAACTGTTAATTATAATGATATATTTCCTGATCACTTATCTCTTTGAACTTCTTGTTGTCCATGTCCCTTTTGAATTATGTTTTCCATTCTGGCATTGACAGGATTATTTTTAATTACCAGGCAGGCAGAGATTTTTTTTTCCTATAGTGTTTTTCTCTGCAGTTTCAAGTAGGATCTCATCCTCTTTTGAACTCAATCTTTATTTTGCTACATTCTTACATCTGCTCTGTTCAAGTTTGGAATAGTTAATCTTGTTGGTAGAGTCCTGAACTTTCCTTTCCTTTTTCCTTTCCTTTTTCCTTTCCTTTTTCCTTTCCT
>BLBF01000007.1:62332815-62392081 GCA_015471245.1 Laticauda colubrina | reverse complement strand
TTTCCTTTCCTTTTTCCTTTCCTTTTTCCTTTCCTTTTTCCTTTCCTTTTTCCTTTCCTTTTTCCTTTCCTCCCCTTCCCTTCCCTTACTTTAGTTTATTTTAGTTTTCAAATTTAGAAATCTCCCACTTCACTATCCAAATGAAATATTTATTGCCAACATTATGTAAGGTTAAAAAGAATAAAAATCATTCTTGAAGTAGTTTTCAAGATTAGTGATAAGATAATCTTTATTTTTAAAATAAGAGGTGTGGCCTACAATGGTGAGGAAATTAAAGGGATGATCTCATTGTATTGACATGCTGTATTTTAAAGTTTTCAGATTCCACATCACTGAACATTCTAAGTTCAGATTCCTGGTTCAGGACATGGTGTGATTCAGTGAACATTCAGGCAAACTGGCTGCTTTTCCAGAGTGACAACATTCAGCACAACTACTTTTAGAAATCATAATGCCCTTGTTTAGTAGAATGGTAGGTATTTGCTGTATGTTGCTTATGTAACTGTAGAAACTTTTAGGACATTTTAAGATAGTAGATCTATTTGGTTCTACTAACTGTGAACCTTCCACATATTATAAGAAAAATGCCTTTAGACTTCGTAGATCAGTGGATAGCTTATAAAATTTTTCATTTGTTGCAGCTTTAAGTTCCTATAGATGGAGAAACCAGTACAAATGCTGTTTGGGGGGCAATTTATGTAGTATACTTTTATAATAAATCCAGTAGAAAAATATTTGAGGGGAAAAAAAAACTGACTCCAATGAAAAAATAACTAAGGAAAATTAAAAAAGACACAGATTTTAAATTCCATCTTTGTTGATGTTCTTGCTTATTTTGTTTAATAACAACTTCTCTGACTGTTGATAGGAAATATCACATACTGTACATACAAACCCACTTTCATTTATCTTAATAATATTGCAACGTGAGATTGTGGATGCACTTTTGAAGCATTGGCAACTGGCAGGGACTTTGAGGAAAAATGAAATGCTTTATTGGCTACGAAAACTGTTGAGCAGAGGTGCAGTCTCCTCTGAATTAAATGGCTCAAATTAAAAGTTGTCAGTGAAGCTCCAGACAGAATTGGCAATGAAAACAGAGCTTCTTTAGTTTATATAATGAATAGGGACACATCATTTTTATGACAGAGTATTATCCAGCAAACTAAACTTTAAATTCAACATTATTCTATGCATAAGTCTGAATATTTGTAGTGATGTAAAAATCACAGCTTGTGAAAAAATTCAGATAAATATGAACTGATGACATTTTAACATATTATGACATGAAATGCACTTGTGATTCCAAGTAATTAATTTTCTACTGTGACACATTTTCTCCTCAAGCACATTTTTTCACAAATATGCATTCAAAATCATTAGATATTTTTAATGACTTTTTCTGATTATGCTGTATCAAACAGATGAAAATAGAGGCTGCACTACATTTGCCTTAAGGTCAATTAGTTGGTGTAATGGAAAAGAGAAGGTCAGCACTTAAATTAGCCTGCAAATCTCCCATGTTTGGTAAATGTTTGAAAATGGATAAAAAATAAGCTCAAACCCAGAGCAGCGTTAATGATTAAAGTGGTACTACATATTGGATCCCCACAAACAATATATGGCAAATAGATTTTTTTAATATGGCAAATTCTTTTTTTAAAGTTGTAACTATAAAAATTATGAGGGCTTATTAACTTTTAATCATAAACCAGTTTGGTGTAGTGGTTATGGTGCTGGCCTAAAAACCAGAAGACTATGAGTTCTAATTCTCCCAAAGCTATCTCAGTGACTTTAGCCAGTCATGTTCTCAGCCCAACTCACCTCACATGGTTGTTATCATGGAGAAAGTAGGAGGAAGAAGCATGTTAGTTATGTTCATTGCCTTGAGTTACTTACAGAGGCAAGATAAAAATCCAATGAATAAATATATTCATGACATGGCCATATAATCATTTTGTATGAATGCATATTAGTGTATATATATAAATATGCTAATGTAAAATTGAATTATATACCATAGTTTTGGAATTTGAATATCAGGGATTAATAATGTATGAGGGTGGCTAAAATCATTCAAAGAAATTGGAAATGTGATATTATTCCAAAAGTCAAAGAATGATTGCTAGAAATGTTTTGGGAAAATCAATATTTTCTACTAATAAAAAGAGTATTTTATTTAAATTCTGTTTTTCTTCAAGATTAATGATTGTTTTAGAAATTGTGCATGCATAAACGAAATAAAAGATTTTTTTTTATAAAAGGGCATTACACCAAGGTATGTTATAATAATGGCATATCCCTATTTCAAGTTAAATATAAATGAGAATATTTTAAGACTGGTAAATAAAAAGAAAGTATGTACTGGAGATACAAAAAGTTTGTAGTTCAAGAAACAGAATGTTCAGGCATGGTCAAGTTCTTTAACTGCTTCTAGTTCAGAGGGTTAACTTTTGGAAAGTCATGATAGAAAATGGCTGGATCTATGTGACCAGAAGTAAAGTGAGACATTTTGGAGTAATCTATAATTTTCTGTTCTTGGCATGGTAGCATATCTTTTCCTACAGTACATGACACCAGGAACATGTAGCTTGCAATAGCTGACTTCTCTCTTATAAACCCTAAAGAGTATACAATATTTTGATGGTTAAAATATAAAATAATTGTCCATTGAATTTGATCCAAAACTTGGACACACATTACTTATCTTTGGTCTACCTGGATATTAATTTGCTCAATATTCTTTTAAATGTACTATTTAATTATATCAATCATTTATTAAGTATCTATCGGCAGGAAGGTAAAGTTAATGAATCTGGTGAAATCCATTAAACCTCAGAAACCCACTTCCTTACTATAAACAAAATAAATTATATTCATAATCTATTTATATAAAACAAGTTGCAACCTCACTCACCTTTGAATGATAATGTATCCTAAAAATTGATACATAATTTTGTTCATGGGACCTCAAAGTGGATAAAGCACTATTAGAAAAAATGGAGATACAGAAAATCAAATTGTGTGAGAAAATTGACTCTGTGAGGAAAACAGAAAATTCTGTGAGGAGCATCAGAAGATAAATGTGAAGTGGCTGGGACTCACTGGTATAAGGTTTTGGTCTGACCTTTTTTTGACTTAAGTTACTGTTTTTTTACTTAAGTGGATTTTTTGCAAAGATTGTGGCTTTGCTAATAAAAAATTTCTGAGGCATCTCTGAGTCATTAAATTTTCAATGAATCACCAATATTTAATACATTTAAAAGTTCTGTGGGAACAGGGCTTTCTGGAGAAGGGTAACTCTGTGCTTGATTCTATCTACATAATGTATGGTCTGCGTTGTAAGCATAAAACCTCAAAAACTTCATACTATGGATGGATTTATGTTCTTCTTTTTGGTTAGTTTTTTTTCTTATATTTTTTGCTACATAATTTATAGACAAAATATCTGTTGAAACTTGTTTTCTTCTGCTGACACCATAGATTTGAAACAAAAGGATAACCATAATTCTTCACTGTTTCTTAGCATAAAGAAAAGAGAATATACTGAATCAAAATGTGAATTATTTTATAGCAGATAATTTATAGACATTTTTTCTTTTCAAAAAAGGCTATGCTACCCACAGTACAGTTGGTCAAAACTTGTACTTTCTTTCCTTCTCCCTTTTCACATGTTCTGCCTTTTAGGGATTATCCCAGAATGCTTCTTATAATACCTTTAATCCTCCCCAAAGGGAATGTTAAGATAGCAGCTTTGAAAGATCTCAAGGGTAAGTATCTGGCATGGCAGATGTTGTGCTTTGGATTTGTTTTTAGCTAATGGCATAGAGCTAAGCATTCCACTAAAGACCATTAAAAACCAGTAGAGCTCAGGCACGATCTAGATAGAACTATTTGCAATGTGCTTTGTTTGCCAAATAATTCAAGGAGGGGGCCCAGCCTGATATGATGTCATTGGTTGCAGTCCTCTCAAAATAAAAATTTTGCAATCTTTTGATGTACAATGATTAGGGTATAATATGGTATAAAATGATTTCTTGCAGACATTTAATTACCCAAACCAGGTAATTTCATCAGGGAGGGAGGGAGGTTTGCTCTCAATTTATATTCTGGTAGTTTGCCTTGTCAGTGTTCGTGGGAGTGGTCTTGGCTGGGCTGTTTACAGTTAATTTGTCTGGCAATCCTTGGTATTATTTACATCTTGGTTTTAATCTTGGTGTTAATCTATTCTCAACTGGATGTTGAGTGTTGATGGGGATGTCTTTTTGTTCCCTTTTTGGCTTGTTTATTGTCTCTTTAGCACAGTACGTAGTTGTGGTCTGTGTTTCTACTGACGGCTGATTTGTCAGAATTCCAGGCTTCCAGGAATTCTCTAGTATTTTTGGACTTAGCTTAATCTTAATAAAGATAGTCATGATTTCCCAGCTGAAATTATACTTAAATCTGCCCACATGTTGTGAAATGAAAGAGTTTTTAACATGTCTTCCAACTTCTAGTTGGTGTTCCTGGATGCATTCTGCTACTCTTCTGCTTGTTTTTCTATGTAGTGACTGTTGCAGTCTTTATATGTATGTTGTAAATGACCTAAGATGTTTTGGAGGGGCTTTAGTTGGTTTGTGTGCTACATTGATGCCATATGGTTGTAATAGTCTGTTGGTAGCTTCTGAGATGTTTTTGCTATATGGCAGTATTATCCTAAAGTTCTGGGAGAAAAATTAGATCTTAGTACAGATTGGGCCACCATATATTTAGAATGTACTTTGCATCCTTGCTTGCAATGACCTTAGTGATTCCTATTAATTAGGATTTTGATCTGACCATTGCCTTAAATATTAAAAGAGATTCTGAAATAGTGCTTATTTTCTCAACTGGTACGCCTAAATTTATCAGCTATGTTTGATTCTCTTGGCTGTCAGATATTTTTGTCCTGGTTGTGATGATTGGTTGTCACTGATACAGCTTTTTCCCAATTCTCCCTCTTTTCTATATTCTTATTCATTTTCTGCTTTCTTTAACAACTCTATTTCATGTAGGCTCCCCTTTATGCTTAGTGCTTCCCAAAGATCAATTCTCAGAAGTGTTCTCTATATGCTTTATCATTTTTTTTTTGAGTGATTTAATCACTAGCCTTCCACAAACTCTATCTTTCTGTTCTGGAAAGCAGGTTAGTGGGGTGGGAAGGGAATGGGATTTTCAGAAACCTTCCCCTGCCATGCCCACCAAGCCACACCATGCCCACCCAGCCATGCCCACAGAACCAATAGTAAAAAATAATTGAATACCACCATTGGATAAAGCATCCACTTTGTCTCAAAATATCAGACTGATTTTTTTTCACTTCTACCTATTTAGGAGGGGAAATTTTTAGGCCCCAAACCTAAAACACCTGTAATAATTTAATGTCATTTAATGGATTCAAATAGCTTTTATAGTTGGATTTCTTCATAGCTAGCATTTCACATAAAGTTTTTTAAAGGATCAAAATACAAATAACAATTAAATGCATGATAGGATCAAATTATCCTTTTGAATGAAATTACTGAATTGATTTGATATGTGGAATTGGGTGCTTTTCAGTGGTGGGATTCAATTTTTTTTGCTACTGGTTCTGTAGGCATGACTTGGTGGACTTGGCAGGGGAAGGATACTGTAAAATCTCCAGTCAGAGGTGGTATTTGCCAGTTTTCCGAACTACTCAAAATTTCCACTACCAATTTTCCAGAACTGGTCAGAATGTGCTGAATACCACCTCTAGTGCTTTTGAATTGATTTGATAACTGATTGTATGCTTGTGCATACAAAAAAAAAACAAAAACCAACAACTGATATTGACACTTTTCAGGTGATGAGTTTCTGCAACCCATAAAAGCTTTTTCAAAATGATTCTAAATGCAACAATTTCATTTATTTATAAGATTTGTAGCCCACATTTCTTTTTCAATTGATAAATAGTTTATAATAAGTGTCCTTATGAGAGAAAGAGGAATCCTTTTCCAAGAAGTGCATGCCAATTTTTTAAAAAGATTGTGTTTGCCATTTAGCATTATGTTCTCCTTAGTAAGTATTTTATACAGGCCATATTTTCAATCAAAATAATCAAACAAGCTTTTATTGCTTAATTGCCCGAATCAATTCCTTTTTTGCTTGATATGGAATTTGCTCAACAGTTAGAAATTTACTTCAGGCAAAGTTTCTGGAAGTTTGCAGTTGAGTTTATGTGGATTGATAGCAATATGTTTCTTATCATTTCCACTTACTTGGAAATCCCAGGATTGACCATTTTGAAAACTATAACTCCTTCCCATTCCCAAAATAAAATAAAGAATTATATTGCTGATAGGTTAACTTCTGTTTAAGCATATTAGGATGATAACTGCATACTCAAAATATGCAAAAGATAATGATGAAGAAATATTATAAAATCAATTATATTCCAATTATATAGATCTTTATATCTGTTTCAAGGCATTATAATTTAGGAAGAGGCACAGCAGCCTGTATATTCCATATCTGTATTTCTATTCAAATGTTTTATCATTTGATTTTAAATCTACACAGCTGAATATTTATCAAAAAAAATAATAGTTTTCTAAGAAAATCTTATCCAGCTGATATAGTTTGCTATTCCCTGCTTTGCTTGTTTCCTTTTGCAATTTTGATAAATGAAAGTGCAGATGCCACAATTAATAAATTGTTGGTACTTCTGAGATCTCTCATTCTATTTCTTATATAATTCACAACAGTACCGCAGTCAAGATGCTGACATAGACATATAAAGTTTTAAATGATTTGGGATTTTAATATTTGAAAAAATATGTGTTTCTGTTCTGCTTACTTAATAATACAAGATTATATTGCCACTGTAAAATAGATCAAGTCCATTAGGTCTTTTCTTGATTGGCCTTGAGAAGCTAAGCACAGTCAGATTTAGTAAGAATCTGGTTGGTACTCCATCAGGAAATACCTAGGATATCGCCTAGTTTGGGAACAGGGGTATCAAACTCAAGGCCCATGGGCCGGATATGTCTCACAGGGTGCTTAAATCTGGTCATGGGGCTGACCTGGAAATATCAAAGGATCATCCTGTGGTGCCTCTGGCAGTCAAAATGAGGCATGGGGGGCCTCAATGATAGCCCCTTGCACTCAATTTTGGCCAGCAGGGTGCTGCAACAAACGAGCCAGTAACTGAGAAAAGACCCATCAAACTGTCACTATCGGAAGTGCGCAGATGGAAAGCGGAAAAAAAGTTAAAATCATCGTAAAAATCGAAGGCAGCCCCTGTGAGATGGAGGTCGATTCAGGGTCTTTCCTGTCAATGGTGTCATGGGACACAATCAGACAACTGGTCCCAAATATCAAACTAAAAGAACTCCAAAAACAAAAATTAACTCTGAAGGACTACCAAGGGAATCGAATCCCTGTGGTAGGTCTAGGACATTTCCGAGTCACTTACAAGCAGCATGTCGAAGTCCTGCCTCTGACAATAGTCGACCGAGACCGATCCAGCCTCCTGGGCATCGAATGGTTTGCACCATTGGGCATCGGAATGACCGGAGTAGACCGAGTGGGAAGTAGACCGTGTGGCCACAACCAACTGGGAAGAAAACCTGATCCACGAGTTCCAGGGCGTTTTTGATGGCTCCCTAGGCAGGTATCAGGGGACCCCAATTTCCTTTAGCTTAGACCTCCAGGTGGCCCCTAGAAGATTAAAGGCCAGATGAGTTCCCTTTGCATTAAAAGCAAAAATAGAGGAACAATTGAATAAATTAATTGACCAAGGGGTTTTGGAACCTGTTGACCATGCTAAATGGGAGACACCAATACTAACACCGGTCAAACCTGACGGGTCGGTACGCATCTGCGGAGACTACAAGGCTACCCTGAACCATGCGCTGCAACAAAGCGCATACCCGGTGCCAGTCGTACAACATTTGATACACTCACTCGGGGGAGGAAAATTTTTTGCTAAACTAGATCTAGCACAAGCTTACCAACAGCTTCCAGTAGACCCCTTAACGGCGGAGGCACAGACCATAGTGACTCACAAAGGGGCATTCAAGTGTAATAGACTTCAGTTCGGAGTGAGTGTTGCCCCAGGCGTTTTCCAAAGCCTCATGGAACGCCTATTAAATGGAATAAAAGGGGTCGTACCATATTTTGACGATGTCCTGATTTCGGTTAAAGATACGACCCAACTAGAAAAAAGACTAAGAAATGTACTAATAAAATTTAGAGAATCCAGTCTGAAAGTTAAAAAAGAAAAATGCTGCTTAATGACTGATCGCGTCGAATTTCTGGGCTACTTAATTGACGGAGAGGGTATACACCCTACTGAAAAAAAAGTCAAAGCCATTAAGGACGCACCACAGCCAAAAAACAAAACGGAATTACAGGCATTTTGGGGTCTAATAAATTTCTATAACGTATTCCTCCCCCACAAAGCAACAATAGTGGAACCATTACACCGTTTGCTGGATAAGAAAACTAATTGGACTTGGGGTCATAGAGAGCAAAAAGCATTCCAGAAAATAAAAAAATTATTAACATCAAACACCGTTCTTATCCAGTTTAGTAACATACTTCCATTGACGGTAACGTGCGACGCCTCACCATTTGGAGTCGGTGCCATCCTGAGCCACCAATTGAATTATTGAATTATTATCCAGATGGGAGAGAGGCACCCGTCGCTTATTACTCAAAGACTCTGTCTGAAACAGAACATAACTATAGTCAACTAGACAGAGAAGCCCTGGCAATCGTCGCCGGAGTGAAACGTTTTCACGAATACCTTTATGGAAGAACATTTTTGATTGTAATGGACCATAAACTGTTGCTAGGAATTCTGGCAGGAAACAAGCCTACACTGAACATTTTATCCCTGTGGATGATTAGATGGTCAGAATTCCTTGCAGCATACTCTTACACATTGACACATCGACCCAGGAAGCAAATCTCCCATGCAGATGCATTAAGCAGAGCACCGCTGCTGACGACGGAGGAAGACCTGGTGCCAACAATGACCACCCTGCAAATAGAAACATGCCCCGAGCTACCAATATCTGCAAACGATGTTGCCAGAGCCACCGCAAAGGACCCAGTGACTGCCCGCATATTAAACTGGGTAGGTAAAGGCTGGCCGGAAAACCAAAAAACTGAAAACTTTAAACCTTTCTGGAGCAGACAAACCGAACTCTCAATCCAAAAAGGTTGTTTATTGTGGGGTGATCAGGAATTAATCCCTCCTAAACTACAGACCAGGGTGTTGGGTATGCTCCATGAAGGCCACCCTGGTATCATAAAAATGAAAAGCCTCGCTAGAAGCTATGTCTGGTGGCCTGGTTTAGATTGGGTTGCCACTTGCACTAAATGTCAGAAAACCAGGCCTTCCCCACCACAAGCACCCATAAGGGACTGGGAGACCACACGAGGCCCCTGGTCTCGGATCCACATTGATTTCGCGGGTCCTACTAGGGGGCATACCTTTTTAATTGTCGTAGATGCATACTCAAATTGGCTGGAGGTTGTAGTAATATCATCTACGACAACCGAGGCGGTCATTGAACAGCTTAACAAACTTTTTGCAACCCATGGATTGCCGGACGTCCTAGTGTCCGACATCGGGCCACAATTAACCGCCATCCAATTTGAACAATACCTAGCCTCCCTAGGTATACGCCATGTACTGACCGCGCCGGCCCACCCGGCAGCAAATGGTAGGGCGGAGAGAATGTTCAGGTTTACCAAAGAGGGTTTAGAGAAAATGGACCTTGGAGATGTCCAGGATAAAATCAACCATCTACTCACCCTCCAACATATCACACCCAGCACTGTAACCAACAAAAGCCCAGCGGAATTATTAATGGGAAGAAAACTTAGGTCGCAATTAGACAGGTTGCACCCAAATTACACGTTGGAAAGACCCCCCGCCTCCTCCAGCCGTTGCCGAACATTTGAAATCGTCGACCTAGTCTATGCAAACAATTTTACCGGGGACCCCCTATGGCTTCCAGCCACAATCACACAACTCACAGGCCCCCGGTCCTACCGACTAACCATAGACGATGGCAGGGAATGGAAGCGGCACATAGACCAGCTTCGTTCCCGAAACATTGGAAGAAATACAAACGCACAACCACAAAAAATAAAAATTGACAAAACCAAAACCAAAGGGGGGGGGGAAATACAAGAAAATAATAAAGAACTTTTAAAAATAAACCCAGAACATCTAACCAATCAAAAAGAGCAAAAAGGAAACTTATGGTTAGATGAGACTTGCGAAAATAATCCAGAGGAAGGGGCCAGCCAAGCCAGCTCGACCTGCCCGGAGAAACCAGGAGGGAGCGGCAAAACCACCGGCCTGAGAAACTCAAGCGGTAGCAAAATGGCTGACTCACCCTTCCAGACGGTTCCATGAAAAAGAGCCGGAGAGACAGCAACCCCATCCGAACCGGTTGAAGTCTCCAGCGAAAATGAACCACGCAAGTCCAGTAGAATCAGAAGAAGCCCCACCTACCTGCGCGACCACGTCACCACGTAGGACTAAACCAAAGGGGGAGGGGTGTTCTGTATAAAATAGTTTACTCCAAATCCTCGATTGTGATTGACTAGAAAAGCCAGCATAGGGATTGGTTCACTAGGAACCAATCCCAAAAAACTGCCAAAAGGCGGCAAAACCAAGTAACTGTCATTGGCTACAAGCCGGCAGGCAAGCAGTATATAAAGCCAAACTGTTCCGTTTTAACTTAATTGTTGAAATAAAGACTTTTACTGTTGGAACCCGGTCTACCTCACGTTTTTCCGGACGGAACAAACAGCAACTAAAAAGGCAATAGAAGTTACCCACAGGTTTATTTCAACCAAGAGAATTTTCGTGCCAATAAAACTAATTTGACTCTAGTTTATATTATGACTTGTTTCCAAAGCAATCAATATAACTTGAATATGAAATATAGATCTCAATAATTCTAAAAACAAACAAAATAATTCTAAAAACAAATATTATAACTATTAGTGGAGTTCATTCTTTTACTTAACCTGTAACCACTCATATAAAGTGGAATGAAACTTTAAGGCAATATAATATGCTGCCTAGTGTAGTTGTTTGTTAAAACTAATATTGCATTTTACAACAGCCTGTCTTAATTCAAGATGAACCGTTTAACCACAGTATAATGAATTCCCTAAAGTGGTATGGTATAGTTTAAGTAATCTTCCATTTGTTGATAGGATCATTTCAGTCAGTGAGAAAACAATATGTTCCAACTTAAATAAAGCAGTCATCCATTACATTAGAAGCACAATTCACAGCATTCCACCATCTTTTATCATGGATAAGAAATAGAAGAAAAGGTTATACATTTCAAAAGGCAGCTCAGCACAAGTAGAAGCCAGTTTGATTTTTCAAAGCCTGAGGTCTCAGGGTATAAATGAGGATGAGAACTTTAGACTGCAGTTCTGCTAATGCAAATGAATGCTGAAATTTATTGTTCATTTGAAAAATAACTCTGTGGTTTAAAAGAGAAGAAAGCTTCCCGATAATCCTAACATTTCAATATCTGGTCTTAACTAGCATAGATTCCATTATTTTGTCCATTATTAAGTCATTATATGGATTTTTGAATAACAATAAATTTAAATTTGAATTTGTTTCCACTCTGATTGCTTCAGTTTTTTATTATTCACTTCAGCTAAATTCCCCATGACATATAAAAGTTGTCTTTTTGCAACAAATGTGAAAGAAGAATTTAATACTGGGACGAGTGGTAGAATTTGTTCTTTCTCTGTGTAGGGTCTCATAAGATATTAGTCTTATTACTCACTGAAACATTTCCAGATTTATTTTTCCCCTTCTCACAGTCTTTTGAATTGCATCCCTTTCAAAAAGAGTGGCAAAATGACCCTGGGCATTTCACTTTCAATGGTATTCTAGTGGAAGGACAAATGGGATTGTGTTAAACAAAAAAGCTATTGTGAAACATGCCAATCCTCAGAGAAAACTAAGGATATGAACATGAATACAAACATTTTTAACAATTTAATTTATGGCCAAACGAATAAGGAAGCTTGCCACATTTATTCTTGAGTGACAAACTTTACTGTCATAAGCAATTAAGATGAAGAGGCCTAGACTGGTTTTGGCTGTAAACTCAGTTGTGATGGTTCTTTCCTGGTTTCTCCGAATTATAAAGAGAAACTTCTCTGGGGGCAGGACAAGTGTGTTCTCACAAGGACTATTTGGAGGGGAAATCCTGCTTGAGACCACTGCCAGACAAGGCTTAAAACCTTTTTGCTATCATTTTGCACTGAAAAAAAAGCTAACAAAAAGCCCCTAGTTTTGCCTTGAAAGGGTATTTACTCCCATAGCAGTGAGGCTCAGCCAATCGCATTCTATACATGTTGTGCATTGAGAATAAAGGTTAATAAAAAATAGAAGAATGATTAAAATTTGGTATGTTTTGAACTGTAATCCTGTTAATAGATATAATTTAAAAGCCAATGTTTGATCTTTTAGAAGGATCTTTTTAAAATCTGTATAAAGGTTACCCATGATATATAGCAATGGTACCTAACCTTTTTGGGCTCCTGTGCCAAAAATTGTGCACACTCTTGCATGCTCGTGCTCACGTGCCAGCACCCAGAAGGCAATGCTCCATACGCATGAGCACGCAATCCCTACCCACCACCACCACTCCCGCCAACCCCTTACCTGCACTGTGCCTCACATCTGATTTTTGACCAGTTTGAGGCGTTTTTCAGCCTCCCAGAGGCTTGATGAAGGCTTCTGCAGGCTTCGCAGGCTGAAAACTAGCCCCATTTCTTCACTTCTGATATTTTCAGAAAAACAGGAAGTGACAAAACAGGCCTAGTTTTTGGCTTGCAAAGCCTGCAGAAGCCTTCGTCAAGCCTCTGAGAGGCCAAAAAAAGCCTCAAACCCTCTGAATATCAGCTGTGAGGTGCATGCATGCGCAGTGAAGTAAGTTTGCCTGCAGCTCGCGTGCTGGCACAAATGGTTCTGCGTGACACAGATTCGCCATCATGGATATATAGTAAAATGTCTAATACATTAAATAGGATTTTAAACAATCCTATCTAGAGTGGTTTTCTTGACATAATCAATTCTTAATTTTATATTGTATGGTTTTGCCTTAAGGGTTTTTTTTCATTATCATGACTTCAAAACTTTACACCTGATAGAAAATTGCATCTCTGCATGTACTGTATGCTTTTCAAAATGTAACTACGAAACCTCAGAATGGATATTCCTAATGAATATAAAAATTTCTTATATTAATTTCCTAAAATTAAATAGTATTATCATGTTATTATTTAATTACAGTTTATAAAGTTAAAAAAAATTGCAAGGAAATATTCTAAGATTCTTGTTTCCCATTTGGCCATTTAATTCATGTTCTGTTCCTGACAAACATTTGATTCTAATTTAAAAAGTGAATATAATTTTAGAAGATGTAATGAGACAGGAGATTTAGAAGACTTACCTAGAATTCCACATATCAGTACAGGTTTACCTAGCAAATTAAAAGAGTGATAGTCAAACACTAGTAGATTAGACTATAGTTACATTTTCACAGTGGGATATCCAAAGGACTTAAATTTATGTTGTAGCTCAAATGAAGGAAAAAGCTGTCAGATTCTTCTGTGATAACTTACAAAGATAACATTCATTTCAAAACAGAGTTTTTCTACTGTAGTTTCTACCATCAAATTATATAATGTTTAGCAATATACACTGCTCAAAAAAATAAAGGGAACACTTAAACAACACAATGTAACTCCAAGTCAAACTTCTGTGAAATCAAGCAGTCCACTTAGGTAGCAACACTGATTGACAATCAATTTCACATGCTGTTGTGCAAATGGAATAGACAACAGGCGGAAAGCATAGACATTTAGCAAGACATCCCCTAAAAGAGTAATTCTGCAGGTGGTGACCACAGTCCACTTCTGATGGCTGCTTCCTATGCTTTCTGGCTGATGATTTAGTCGCTTTTGAATGCTGGCAGTGTTTTCACTCTAGTGGTCGCATGAGACAGAGTCTTCAACCCACACAAGTGGCTCAGGTAGTGCAGCTCATCCAGGATGTGTTGTGAAGTGATGGGAATGACTGAGGCGGACACGGAGCAACTGACAGGAATCTTTATTTAGCAAATAAAGGGTTGCTGCGACTGCTGGGCTAACAAGCAGCCAGCTTGCAGCAACAGCTGATGCCGTTTGACAGCGCTTTATATAGCCGGCTGTCAAACGGCATCAACCAATCAGAGTAGTCCGTGCTCCTGCCAGGAACGCGGACCAGAGGGAAAACTTCGTGTCGACACAACACTCCTTTCCCCTGGCAAGGAGCATGCATAGTCCTGCAAGTAGGCTGGTTATCTTCTCAGGCAGTTGGAATGCCATAGAACAGGGGCCTCCGTCTGTCAGTTGAAGTCCTCTGCTTCAGGGATTCCTTTGGAGCTGGTTACTGCAGGAACCTTGTCCTCTGGAGCTGCAGATGAGTCGCCAGGCGCTGGAACAGGTAGGCCCCTCTGTCCACGGTTCTCCCGGCTGTCATTGGTCAGTGGCGGCAGGTTCTCATCGGTTGGTGGTAGACTCGGGTCGATGGGTTGTAGACCAGGTCCATTGCGGCCACTGTCCAATGCCTCCTCAGCTGGTTGATATGCCTGCGCCAGGTACGACTATCCTCCAGTAGCACCCTATATGACTTAGGCCCTGTCACAGCTATGACCTGTCCTGGAACCCATAAGGGGTGGCCTGCATAATTGCGGGCATAAACCAGGTCATTTAAGGCAAACTTCCTAGGCTGGCTGTCAGACCCAAAGGGAGTCACTGGGGCGTAGTGGGGTTGCAGCCTGTCCAGGGGAGTCCTCAAGCGTCTGCCCATAAGGAGTTCAGCTGGGGACCTATTGGTAGTGGCACAAGGGGTTGTATGCTGATATAGCAAAAATCTGGACAACTTAGAGTGCCAGTCACTTTGGCCAAATCTCCCTAGGGCTTCTTTTACTGACCAAACTGCCCTTTCAGCCATTCCATTGCTAGCAGGGTGAAAAGGAGCTGTGAGGGCATGCCTGACCCCCAGGTTGGCTAAGTATAGTTCAAATTCGCAGGAGGTAAATTGGGGCCCATTATCTGACACTACTGTGTCAGGGATGCCACGTGTCACAAATAGCCTGGTTAGGGCCCTGGTAACTGCAAGGATGGTTGTTGTGGGCACCAAGGCCACATCAATCCATTTTGAGAAGGAGTCTACTACTACTAGAAATGTACGCCCCTGCATTGGGCCAGCCAGGTCAATGTGCAGCCTGGACCAAGGGACTCCAGCATCCTCCCACTTCCCAGGGGATGCAGTTGGTGGGGCAGGTCTGGTTGCCTGACAAGGCTGACAAGTGCTTACCCAGCTGGAGATCTGGGCATCCATGCCAGGCCACCAGACATAACTACGGGCCAGGGCCTTCATTCTGATGATGCCCGGGTGGCCTTCATGCAGGAGCTTCAGAACTGAAAGTTGCAACGAGGAAGGAATGACCACCCTTGTTCCCCACAACAAACAACCCTGGAGGGATGACAGTTCCAGCTGGCATGCCTTGAAGGGCAGGAACTCAGGGGAATAAGGGACATCTGGCCACCCCCTTCCCACCCAGTCAAGGACTTGGGTGATTACCTTGTCCCTTGAGGAATGGTAAGCGATATCAGAAGCTGTAATGGGCAGATTGAGATCGTTGAATTTGAACACAGCATGGATTGGTGCAGGGTCTTCAACTGGAACCAGCAATGGGCAGTGGCTGAGAGCATCAGCATGTGCGAGGTTTTTTCTGGGTCTATGGATCAGTTTGTATGAATAAGCAGCCAAAAACAGAGTCCATCTGGTCATCCTTGGGGATAGAATCTGAGGTGTTTGTTTATCAGCAGACAAAAGGCCTAGCAGAGGCTTGTGATCTGTGATTAGTTCAAAATGATGGCCATAGAGAAATTCATGAAATTTCTTTATAGAGGCGACTGCAGCCAAAGCCTCTTTGTCTATCTGGCTGTAGTTGCGCTCAGCTGAAGAAAAGATTCTGGAGAAAAAGGCAATGGGTGCCTCAGAGTCATTTGGCAGTCTGTTACTAAGAACAGCCCCTATGCCAAAAGGGGAAGTGTCTGCAGCAAGAATTAATGAAAGATGCTGGTTGAACTGAATTAAAACTGCTTTAGAGGTGATCAAGGATTTGACAGAGTGGAAGGCATGGGCTTCCCTAGGTCCCCAACGCCAGGGGGACTTTTTGTCCAAAAGTCTATGTAAAGGCTCTGCGATTGAAGCTTTGTGAGGGAGGAATGCAGCATCGAAATTGAGAAGCCCTAAGAAGGCCTGGAGCTCAGTTTTGTTAGTAGGAGTGGGTGCCTCGTGGATGGCCCTAACTTTAGATTCTATAGGGTGTATGCCTGAGGCATCAATTCTATAGCCCAGAAAATCTACTTGCTTAGTGGCATTGGTGCATTTGTCCTTTTTAAGTTTGAGGCCATTTTGCCTGAATCGATCTAGAACTGACCTTACTGAGGTTTGTCTGTGGCTGAAATTAAAATATCATCGAAATAGGGGACTACCCCTGAGAGATCTTGAAGTAGTCTCTCCATCAGGGATTGAAATATCCCAGGGGCTACACTCACGCCAAACTGAAGGCGTCTGCACCTAAAAGCTCCCCTGTGAGTTACTATTGTCTGCAATTCTGCTGTGTGGTCATCTACAGGGAATTTCTGGTATGCCTGGGACATATCCAGCTTTGAAAAAATAGACCCAGGTTCAAAAGAATGTAAAAGGTGCTGAATGATGGGAACTGGGTAAGCACTGATTTGGAGGTATCTATTCAGGAAAATTTTGTAATCAGTGCATATCCTAATGCTACCATCTTTCTGAAGAGGGGTCCCTATGGGGGTCTCCCATTTCGCAAAATCTACAGGTTCTAATACTCCTTGTTTGATTAGTTTGTCAAGTTCCTTATCTAACTTTGGACGAATTGCAAAAGGCACTCTACGAGGTTTCAGGCGTACAGGAGTTGCTTGAGGGTCTACACTAAATGATATGGGGGTGCCTGAGTAACATCCCAAACCCTCGCTGAATACATCAGCATAGTCTTTGAATAGGGAATCTACTTCAGTATTTAACACAGGGTGGATGCCTGTTATATTTAGGCCAAGGGCAGGGAACCAATCTAAACCCAGTAAACTGGGGAGAGCACCATCCACCACAACAAGAGGCAAGTGGCCTTTAAAAGTTTTGAATTGAATGAGGAACTTTCCTTTCCCGAGGACTGGAATGTTCTTGCCTTGGTAATCTCGCAGAGTCAGGTGGCAGTCAAGGAGCTTCTTCTTTGGAAATCTGGGTAGCAGCTTCTTAAGGGTGTTCCATGAAATAATGGATAGAGCAGAACCTGTATCCACCTCCATCTTGCAGAGTTTACCTTTTAAGGAAACAAAAATACTGATTTTGTTAGAGCTGTTGTTGGACTGATTGAAGTGGAAACAGGTATAGCAGTCTTTTACTTGCCTTTGAAAGATGGGGTTAGGCTGAGGTCTCTGAGTAAAGATTTTCCCAGCTTGGCAGACCCTTGCTAAGTGACCCTTCCTCTGGCAACTTAAACAGATGGCATTCCTGAACCTACAGGATGTTCTTAAGTGATTTCCTCCACAGCTTAAACAGATGGGTTGCTGCCGGAGAGAAAAACTAGCTTTTGACTTTGAATCTTCTGGAAGGGGTCTCTGTTGTCTAAGACGATTTACAACAGCTGAATCCTCAGAGTCCTCATCAGGAAAAACCTCATCAAAATGGACTGTTGAGCTATTTTGTTTGATTGTGTTTCCCTGGATTTCAGCTGCAGATTGAGCAGAAAGCTCAGCAGCCTGAGACTCTTCAATGGCTACTGCTAGGGTTAGATCCCTTTTGGCTAATAGCCGCCTTTGCAGCCTTAAATCTTTAACCCCATACTCTATTTGATCTAGGAGCATATCCTCTAGATAATCCCTGAATCCACAATGTCAGGAAGCAGACCTCAGAGCAGCCATGTATTCATTGATAGTCTCTCCCTCACCCTGAACTCGCCTCCTAAAGGCATGTCTCCTTGCAATCTGTGAGGGCTTGGGTGAATAGTGATTAGAGAGGATTTCTTGTAACTCCCCCCAAGGGACTTCTCTGACAGGTCGTGGGGCTACCAATGCTGTGGCAATATTAAACACTGCAGCCCCACAAAAGCTTAAGAAATAGGACTTTTTTCTATGGGCTGAAGCTTCAGTGAGGTCTATAGCATCCAAGAAGCAGTTAAAGCGGTTCCTATTGGATTCCCAAGTCTCTGCCGCTGGTCTAAATGGCGGGAACGCAGGAGTTGAAGACATCTCTTCTCAGCGATGACAGTCTATTCGGCTAGGAAGTTGAATTTTGCGCTCACGAAATGGCATCAGCGGCTTGTGACAGTCAGCTTGTAGTGGCTTCGGCTCTTTTGTTTTTAGTGACTCCGGCTCTTTAACAGTGACTGCACTCTGCTGCATTGTCTGGTCGCCTCTTATTTGGATCCTACCTTCATCGCCAGTGTTGTGGAGCGATGGGAATGACTGAGGCGGACACGGAGCAACTGAAAGCAATCTTTATTTAGCGAATAAAGGGTTGCCGTGACTGCTGGGCTAACAAGCAGTCAGCTTGTGGCAACAGCTGATGCTGTTTGACAGCGCTTTATATAGCCGGCTGTCAAATGGCATCAACCAATCAGAGTAGTCCGTGCTCCCATCAGGAATGCAGACCAGAGGGAAAACTTCACGTCGACGCAACAGGATGGCACATCAATGCGAGCTGTGGCAAGAAGGTTTGCTGCTCACCTACTAGTGAGCTTCGATCTCATATCCCTCTTCACCCAAGTGCCTATAAAAGAAGCTTTGACAGCCATCCAAAACAAATACAACCCCCCCAATTACATCCTAGATCTTACCAACCACTGCCTATCCAATACATACTTCACCTACAATGGACAAAAATACAAACAAATAGAAGGAACACCCATGGGATCACCCCCTCACCTGTCATCGCAAACCTCTACATGGAACACTTTGAAACACAAGCTCTAAAAAAAAAATATGATCACAAACCCAAACTCTGGCTCAGATACGTGGATTACACCTTCATAATCTGGCCACACGGGAAAGAAAAACTGAACAACTTCCTCACACACCTCAACAGCCTACACCCCAAAATACAATTCACCATGGAAACAGAAGCCAACAATCAACATCCCTTCCTAGATGTCTTAGTATACAAAAAATCCAATGGCTCCCTAGGACACACCATCTACCAGAAGAAAACACATACAAACCGCTATCTACATGCACTCTCACACCACCACCCAGCACAGATCAATTCCGTAGCCGAGACACTCATCTCCAGAACAAAATGCTTAGCCGATGAACAACACTTAAAAACGGAACTACACACTCTCACTAATGTACTTACAGCCAATGGATTCCCAAAAAAGATTACCCACCTAATCCAAAAAGAAACCCCAACCAAAAGCCAAGAAAAGAACAAGAGAATGGCAAAGCCCTCCTCCCATATATAAAAGGCACTACAGACAAAATCAGCAAGATCCTCCAAAAACACAACATTAAAACAGCATTCTGCACAAACAGAAAAATTTCCACCATCCTAAGAAACCCTAAAGACAAAATCAAGTTAGAAAACCAAGGAGTATATGAAATCCCTTGCACTGCCTGTCCCACCACATACATAGGACAAACTAACAGAAGAATAAGTGCATGCACTGAAGAACACAAAAACTCAATCAAAAAAGAACTGACTTCTTCCCTGGTCCAACACCTCAAAGACACAGGACATGAAATTGACTTTAAAAATACCAGAACTATCACCAAAACAGAACACTTCAACAACAGAATAATCAGAGAAGCCACAGAGATAGAAAAACGCCCACACAGTATGAATAAACGAGATGATACCTCCCACCTACCAACCATTTGGAAACCTGCCCTCATTAATAAACAAGTACCTAACATGAAGAATGACACCAGACCCACACCCACGAGTGCCACACAAGATGCTACCACCACACTTCCACGTAGAAAAAAGACTCACACCCACACAGAATATGAGACACAACCATGGACCAGAAGCCGTGCCGCAGCTGCACCACTACCCGCTTCAAACCCCTCTGACCCATACAAGAAGTGAACTGACATCCACCATGAAGATGTGGCACGACTACGAACGTGAAGCCAAACAAGATCACAGCTCATCAGCTCAAATCCCCCAGCAACTAAGACTAACCTGAGCACAACCAAGCCCCCACCTGAACAGAACACACCCCCAGCCAATCAGAACACAGCCAAGCCCCCACCGAATCAAGTCACACCCCCACGAGCAGTTAAAAGGAAGAAGCAGCTGCAAGCTCACATTACTCTGAGAAGCACAGAGCTGAAGAAACAATCCTGAAGATGATGAATGAGACTTCATTGAAACGTTGCCTAGATACTTCCAATTTTACGCGGGAGAAAACCCGAATAACTATATATAATATATATATTATATATAGTTATATATATAATAATAATATAATATATATATATATAATTTAACAAATAATGAAACAATTGTGAAGATATAAATAAATAAATCCAGAATCTTTTGGAGGAGGGGGCAGAAATGGGCTTGTAAAGTACTCAACATTTGTGTGGCTCTTTCTTATGCGAATGTATTTAAGTGAGAAGTGAAATAGGGCATTTTAAAACACCCAATAATAAGCTATTTACATACTGGCTACTACAGCAATTACATAGTTATAATTTGTAGAAAGTTTTGAATAACATCTACATGTCTCTTCTCCCAATTTCTTCCTGATCATGAAGAGCAACAAAATGGTTTTTATTTTTACTAATATTTTTAATACAATGCTAAAACATCGACATTTACTTGGACCAGCAGTTTTGCCACCTGAGAGACATAAAGACTTACATACTTGCTTGCCAGAATCACACATGTCTGTTATTATTAAATTATCAAGAAAAATAAGTCTTGCAAATGTGTCCCCCTTACAAATCATTAACCTCAATATCAAGTGACAGCTATCATACCAGTATTAAAAATCTTTTTTAAAATAAATGTATGACTCCAATAACAACAAAGCAAAATGTCCAGATGTTGGTTGGTGTCTAATCAAGAACTAATGTTAGTAGTTAATCAATGAAATTTGTATTTATTGATGTATGCAGTTCACTATTTGTAAACCTTTAAACCTTTAAAATGCAGTAAAAGGAATAATGATTGTTGGGAAAATCTCCTACAGATTGTTATCTAAAAATCTTGCCACCATCCAAAAGTCCAAAGGGATAAGGAGGGGTGCACTTTCCCATCACGACTTATCACAAGTCATCTGGGAATATGATCGAACCTCTTTTTGTTTCATACCTGAACTTGAACCCAAGATTCCAGATAAGCCGTTTCATCGAGATGGTTGCAAAGTTGACCAATGTCTTGATATAGAGATGTTATCTTCAAAAGGGGCCTCTGTTCTAGCATGTGTAGATCTGTGCCTGCACACTACTCCTCAAATTTGTAGATACTTTAAAAAGTTGGCCACACACAAAATTAATTTTCCACAAATAATAATAAATTTAGACACCATAATCTCTGGAGTCAAGAGTCACAGCTTGGAAGTTGTCCTGAACAAGCTCACAGCCTTGGCTTTACTACAACAGGGAAGGTCATTGGGACAGTAGATGGTTGGTGGTAGTGGTGGTGGTGGTTGTTTGCCTTATCATTGCAGCCAACCTGCTCAGGATTCATCCTAGATAAAGACACACCAGGTGCAACCTCGGGCCTCCCTACCTCCTACCAACAAGGTTTAATTGATTTTAATTTTAATTACTTTCCTTTCTTTCTCTCAAAACTGTTTAAATTAATTTCTGTTTGGTTTCTGGATACACAAGGCCTATAATTGTTATTATCTTTATAAAAATTTCTTTTCTTACTCTTTTTCTAATGTTTTCTCTCATCTCAATGTCAAATTCCCAAGAAGCAATTCTAAATGCTTGTCTGAAAGGGTATATAGGGTCTCCTGCTTAAGCACGGGGTTGGACTGGAAGATCTCAAAGGTCCCTTCCAGCTCTATTCTGATTCATTAGGGTTCTGGAGTGGATCATTTGAAAGGGTTCTTCTGCCATCTAATAGAAGTCATGTATGATAGGATTCATGAAATGAAAAAATCTGAAATGGACGGCAGAGGATGAAATTATGACAAGTTTTATCTTAAGGCCCTGTCACACTGGCCGATGGATGCAAAACGTTTGTAAAAAGGACACAGCGGACGAGAAAAATGTTCCATCCGTTGTTATCCGCTCTCAAAAGGGGCAAAAATTTGCATAACCAGAGCGGATAACACGGAAAGGAACGGATGGGGGGAGGATGCAGGGCAGATGGAAAGGGGATGCTCCACGGAAGCCCACCGGATGGAAGCGGATGGGAGCGGATGGCACATCCACAAGGCTTCCGGGGGACCACAGCAAAGTGGACGCGGAACGGATACAGCAGATGCAGAGCGGACGCCGAGCAGATGAAGCAGATGCACAGCGGAAGCCGAGCGGATGAAGCGGATGCAGAGCGGAAGCCTAGCGGATGCCTAGCGGATGCCTAGCGGATGCCTAGCATTCACTGCACATATGGGGAGGATGCATTGCGTCAGCCCCGCGGATATAAAGGGAGGCAGCTCCCAAGCAGGTCACCATTAAGAGGAAAGACCTGCTGCCAGACACATCGACTGCCTGCCTGCCGTGCCAGCCTGCCTGCCGTGCCTGCCTGCATGCCTGCCTGCATGCCTGCCAGGCTTACTGCCTGCCAGCCTTGCTGCCTGCCTGCCTGCCTGCCAGCCTCCCTGCCAGCCTTGCTGTCTGCCTGCCTGCCAGCCTTGCTGGAAGCCTGCCTGCCAGCCTCCCTGCCAGCCTCCCTGCCAGCCTTGCTGTCTGCCTGCCTGCCAGCCTCCCTGCCAGCCTTGCTGCCTGCCTGCCAGCCTGCCTGCCTGCCTGCCTGTCAGCCTTGCTGCCAGCCAGCAACCCCACAACCATGGGGAAGAAAAGGAAGCCTCAGCCATCCTCTGCCAGCCCTGGCAAGAGGGACAGGGCCACCCTTCCACCCCCTGGCCCTCTGCTGGGGCTTCTGCTGGGGCTTTTGTAGCATGGGCTCACTCTTCTGGGGCTGGGGCTTCTGCTGCTTCTGCTTCTGGAGGAGCTGCTGCTGCTGCTTATGGCGGTGGTGCTTCTGCTCATGCTAACTCTGATGATGCTGCTTCTGGCAGTGGTACTTCTGCTGATGCTGCTTCTGGAGGAGCTGCTGATGCTGCTTATGGCAGTGGTGCTTCTGCTGGTGCTTACTCTGCTGAAGCTGCTCCTCGTCCTGCTAGTCCTGCTCATCCTGCTCGTGCTCCTGGTCTTGCTCGTACTCCTGGTCTTGCTCGTCCTGCTGGTCCTGCTCGTGGTCCTGGTCTTGCTCGTCCTGCTGGTCCTCCTCATGCTCCTGGTCCTGCTGGTGCTCCTGGTCCTGCAGGTGTTCCTGGTGCTGCTGGTGCTGCTGGTGCTTACTCTGCTGCTGCTGCTGCTGGTCCTGCTGCTGCTGCTGCTGCTGCTGCTGCTGCTGATCCTGCTGCTGCTGCTGGTGGTGGTGGTGTGGAGGAGCAGCCCCTACAACCTCAAAGCCCCTCTGATGAGGGTCCATGTGGTCCTGCCAAAAGGAAGAAGAGGCAGACGTGAGAACAGGAGAGGACGCAACACAACATCGAGGAGGAACATGAGGATGAGGCTGGAGTGGCTGAGAGAGAATGACTATCTATGGCGGAAGGGACACAGGCTCTACAGGGACACCAAAAGGAAGCAGGCTGCTTGGAGAGAGAAGGCGGAGAGCCTGGGCTACACTTCGGAGGTTCTCCTCGGCTGGTGGAAGCACATGCACACCTGGTACGGGAAGCTGCACCTCAAGAAATCTGGCCAGGCCGCGGTCAAGCTGACGGACAGAGAGACCTACATCATGGCCAAGTGCAGCTTCCTGGAGGGTGAGATCTGCCACTGAGGAGAAGCCCCTCTCACAACCCTCTCTCTCAGGCAGCCTGCTGAGAGCCAGTCCTCTTCCGGCCAAGAGTCAGCTCCTGTCTCCAGGCAGGTGTCTGTGGAGCGACCCACAGCGGAGAACCCGTGGACAGCTGTTCCAACCATGGCAGACCATGTGGAGGACTCCCTGGCACATTGGGAGAAAGGAGACGGCACTTCCACCACAGTCCTACCCGCATCCACCCCCAGCTCCACCTCCACAGAAAGGCAGAGAGCCAGACAGGAGGGACAGAGCCACACTGTCCTGCTGGAGATAAGAGACACCATCAGGAGCAGCGTAGATCTCCTCTCTCAGCTGGTCCATACCAACTCCTCATCCTCCAACTGCAAGCCCTTCCTCACCTATGTCAACCAGACGCTCATGGACATGGCGGAACCTCAGTACCAGGTGTTGAAGGACAGGATCACCGATCTGCTTCACAACCCTCCAGATCCAGATGAACCTGCTTCCACCCAGTCCAGGTTTGCTCCTCCACCCCAGGTGATGTTACTCCCATTCCAAGGATTTCCACAGGCCCTCACCTACCAAGGCTACGGCTACCAGGAGGTCCAGCAGCACAGGCAGCAGCCCTTCCCAGTCCAGGCACAGACTCATCGGATGCCACCGTTGCCACCAGTTCCACTGATGCCACCAATGCCACCCACGCCACTGATGCCACCGATGCCACCCATGCCACCGATGCCACCCACGCCACTGATGGCACCCACACCACTGATGCCACCCATGCCACCGATGCCACCCACGTCACCGATGCCACCCACGTCACCGATGCCACCCACATCACCAATGCCACCCACGCCAGTCCTCACACAGCTGCAGACCAGACAGCCCCACTACACTGCTCCTTCCTCCACCCCACAGCCAAGCCCGGCCTCAGTACATCTGTCATCGGTACTGGGGCTGACACCCCATGTCATGGAGGAAGGAGCTCTCAACATCACGGGGCTGAGCCAGCTGTCCGAGAGCTTCCTCAACACACCGTCACCTGTTGTCCTCTCGGAGCCAGGCTCCCCAGTGGCGCTTCAGACCAGCACTCCAGCAGCACCCACCTCCACAGCATCTGGACCCTTCACCCCTGAGACTGGGCACACCTCTGAGTGACAGAGAAGAGTGCCAGAGACTGGGTGGCTACCTGTTGACTTTATTTTGACACTTGACTTGGGTCATTTTTCTTTTACAGCTTGTTATTAATAAAGATTATCTTTGCTTCACACACTTGCTTCATTTATTTTTGTAAATAAAGACTTGGTGGAAACTTTTAGAATTGATTTAAGCCTTTCCATGCTCGTGGGATGGGTAAGGATAGCAGTGGGGTGGGCAGGGATATCTTTGGGATGGGTAATAGCTGTGGGATGGACAGGGATACCTTTGGGATGGGTTGAGATATCTGTGGAATGGGTTGAGATAGCTGTGGGATGGGCAGGGATACCTTTGGGATGGGTTAAGATAGTTGTGGGATGGGTTGAGATAGCTGTGGGGATAGATAAACCTCCAGTGCAAGCATAGTGGGACTGTATGGTCAACCCTCCCAGGTGCCACACCTATGGCCCTTCATTATCAATACTAATGTAATCATTGATCCACACATGTCAACATAAACACAACTCTTTATTAAATGCCCTGTTCATTGTAGGCCCACCCAACATCCATGGCCCAATCTCATCAGTGTGATGAAACAGGCTGAAGGAAGCATCCATTAATCATCTATCATCCTGTCTTGCCACTCCACTGCTCCAGCTGGGGAGTTGCACCAGTGTTTCAGGAGGTTGCGCTGCTTCTTCCCTTCATGTGAGACTCTGTTGGGGCCTTGCACATCCTCAGTGTCTATCAGGTTTTGCCCTTGCCTCTATTCCCCAGGCTCCATGTCCCCATTGCCTTGTTGGAGGTCCACAAGCCTGTTCTGCAAGACTGGGTAGCGGGTGCGCATGAGATTGTGCAGGATGCAGCAACCTTCCACGATCCTCCTCACGGTCTCTGGGCGATGCAGCATGGTGGTGAGAAGTACCTGGAACCTGTTGGCCAGGATGCCAAAGGCGTTCTCCACCACCTGCCTTGCCCTGGACAGCCTGTAGTTGAAGATCCTTTCTTCACGGGTGAGGCATCTGGAGGTGTAGGGCTTCATGAGGTAGGTTCTGAGGGAGAAGGTGTCATCCCCCACGATGAAGTAGGGCACATCTTGCATGTTGTTGGGCAGGGGGTCTGGATCTGGGTAGCCCATGATGCGGTTGCGTTCCAGCCCCTCCTTGAGGTCACTGGCGTTGTATACCTGGGCATCTGAAGCTGACCCATTGGCTGAAGCATCAATGTACATGAACTTGTTGTCAGCATCGACCATGGCCAAGAGGACAATGCTGAAGAAGCCCTTGTAGTTGAAATAAGTGGACCCCGAGTTGGCTGGCGCTTTGCAGGCCACGTGCTTGCCATCTATGGCTCCAACGGTGTGGGGGAAGTTCCACCTCTGATACCTCTGCTCTGCAACTTTCTTCCATCCTTCTTCAGTGGAGGGGCACTGGAGGAGCTCCTCCATGTATTCTTCGATGATGGCCTGCACCACTTCCCTGACCACAATGCTGATGATGTTGTGTGGCACCCTCCAGCCATACTGCATGCTCCTGTAGGTGGTCTCTGAGGCCAGGTGGTGCAGAGTCAGTGCCACCTTGAGCCCAGGGTCCAGGCTGGGCCAGAAGTTGGTGCTCTGCTTGGTCAACCTGGGTATCAGCCGCTGCACAACTTCATCAAACATGGCTGGAGGCATCGTCATGAAGTTCTGGAATGCACGAGGGTCTTCATTCCTGAGCTCCACCATCAGCTTGTTGTATAGTCCGTACTCTCCTCTTCTCCCGATCCATCTTCGGACCCAGACACTTCTTGGCTGCCTCCTTTTCTTCCTGTAGTAGAGTTCACAGAGCCTGTAGATGGCTTCGCACTGTTGCAGAACAATGGTGGCTGCCAAAAGGACTTTGTTACGATCCACGGTGGACATGATTGGATGCTGTGGAAGAGCAAGAGTCAGATGAAGGCTGCAGAGGTCTGCACAGCTGGGCTGCTTGTCTGAAAGTGAGATGCAGGTGAGTTGTTCCCCCTTTTTATAGGCCATATAGGTTTTTCACTAGGTGTCCTTTTGCATCCTCTAGGCATCCTCTAGACATCCTTAATATCCGAGATAGGTCCCCTCTGCAAATATTTTTTCCCTTTTAAATGCTTTCTTTGCAAGCTGCATCCGCTTTCATCCTTTCTCTGTCCGTGCTACTAATGCTGCGCATCCGTTCCGCGTCCGTTCCACTTCCTCCCTGTGTCCGCTTTCTGCTGGAGCGGATTTGAGTTGCGCGTATGCGCAGCAGATGCCTCGCGGATGTAGCGGACGCGTAACGGATGCCGATGGATGCAGAACAGATGTTCCCCTTATGCCTAGCGGATGTAGAATGGACGCGTTGGATACATTTTCTGCTCAAAAAGTTTTGAGCAGCTCAAAACTTTTTGAGCGGATGAAATGTCAGTCGACGGATGCTGGACGGATATAGAGGAAGAAAAATGGACGTAGTGAGTACAAAACGGAAGCATCGCGTTAACCAACGGATGGCAAGCGTTTTTCTCCGTTTTGCATCCTCTTTCCATCTGTTGGTGCAGTGTGACATGGGCTTTAGTCTGTTTAATTTGTTCTTTCTAACTTGGCCTCTACATTTTATTTCTAATCAGAAAATCTTGCAATTTTATTTCATGTTTTTTTAATACAATTTGAATTAATTTGCCCCTGCCCTCAGTTCATTAATGGATATATGTTTTGAATTGTAACTTCTAAATTCCTGATTATTAGCTAGGATAAAATTATGAGATTGTAAAAATTGGGAATACTGATATTGGGTTTTATAACTCTAATTGCCTATTGAATGTGTAATGTACAGTAGCATAATTAGTTTAATTAGCCTTTCTAGATTAATGTATACAAATTAACACAAAAACACATTTCAACTATGTTTAGATCTTTTCCTTGATGAAGTATCTATTCATAGAGAGATTCCTTTCCTGCAAATTTTTACTTTTTGCATTAGCAGAGTTAATGTTGTATATATTTTACTCTTTGAAGTTTGCTGAATAATATCAAATTCACTGCATATCCACCACAAGCATACAGCATCCTGTATTGTACTGTTGGTCTTAATCTGATATCACCGTTGATTTGTTCTTTGCCATTTGCTCCTTCAATTTGAACACTTGTATGTTTATAAAAATATACACATTTGAACACAGAAAATGTTTTGAGCTTATATATTAAATAGCTTGAGAACCAGACAGGCAGAAGCCCATGCTGGGTGTCTCTGTTATTTCACTCTTTAAGATGCAGAAATATGCTGCACATTTTCATCTATTGTTCTTTGCTCTATCTTGCCCATAGTTAGTAGCCTTGTATAACATATCAGCAGTGTTATAATTAAATTTTAACAGTAGACCATGGGATATTTGACATACATATTTAATAATGATGGTAGAGCTTATTAATTACATGCATTAAACATATTTATTACTTTCCTTCAACATTTAAATTCAAGAAACAAAATTATATTTTCCAGTGATTTAATTTCGTTGTACGAGGTGCAATGACAATGAAGTAAACTAAAGTAAAACATCTTTATCATTTGAATCTCTCTGATTGTGTGGGGTTGGTAAAAATATTATCCCAAGATGAAGTCTTCCTATAATTTGAACATGCATATGCTAAATTAATGGACTAAGTCTGGGTTGTTTTTTTAGAGAATGAAGTGATTATATGTTTTAAATGATAGCATTTTTTGGTTTATCTCAATTGAACAAATGTATATTATTGGTTTATTTTATAACTGTTGCATAAAAAGGATAAAATAGGAAATCGGTTTTGTTCTGTATGGAACTTGGTAGGTTCCAAGTCCCTCGTTCTGATTGGCCGAAACGGCCACTTACGGATTGGTTGATTAAGAACCAATCTGGGAAGCCGCCAAACGGTGGGAATAGTTAAGTGAGTGTCATTGGCCAAAAGCCTCAGGCAAGCGCTATATAAAGGGCTTCCATGGCTTGGGCTATGTTCTGTATCTTTTGCCTAGCGAGTTTAAATAAAATAGTTGTTGTTTGGAACCTGGTCTCACTCGCTTCTTTCCGAATGGAACACTGCCGCCGAAGGTTGGATTGTCACAGAAGGTGAGACAAGGTGGGATTGTCCCTGAAGCACGCGGCGATCTGAACTGAGCAAGAGAAATGGCCGGTAACAATGCGCCACCCGCACCATTCAATCCTGATGAGGAGGATTGAGAATCGTATATCGTTTGTTTTCTGATATTCTTAGAAAGCAACAAGATGGAAGAAATCTCAGACCAAAGGAAGAAGGCTGTCTTTCTTACACACTGCGGACTGGCCGTTTTTAAAATGGCAAAGGCGCTGGCGAAACCCAGAGATGTCAAACAGATGACTTGGTCCGACCTGAACCGAATGCTCCGAGCACACTATGCACTGGTGGTCTTGAATTTAATAAAAAGGCACGAATTCTATAAGAGGGACCAGAATGAGGATGAAACTATAGGAGATTTTGTAGCAGCCTTGAGACACATCAGAGGAGCCTGTGAGTTCCAGAACATGGATGAGGCAATGAGGGACCAAGTGGCCCTTGGCCTGAAGGACACTACCCTTCAGAGCAAACTCCTGAATAGGCCAAACATAACTGTGGCGGAAGCCATTACAGAGGCAACCGCCACCAAAGCAGCAAAGAAATCAGCAGCCACCATGCGGCAAATGAACACAATTCCAGACCTGCCAAACCAACCCAGGGAGAAGAAGGCAGAGGGAGGAAAGAAACAGCCCACAGTGACAGCCCACTACAAAGACATTGAATCCCAGAGTGATACCAAGGATGACGACGAAGACATCCATAGACTCCATTCAGATAAAAAATGGCGCGAAAAGAGGAGAAATCGATGGGAGTTGAAATGTGCGGGTTGCGGAGGAAATCACCCGCGAGCTGAATGCAGGTTCCTCGACACAATATGCCGGGCTTGTAATAAGAGGGGGCACATCAAAAGGGTCTGCCACAACAAAAAGAGCTATAGTCCAAAAAGACGCAGCAGCTCCACCACCCCAGACATGAAGAAAGACAAGCCAGCAGCAGATGCAACCGTAACAAGAGAACTGATGACAGGGAAGGAACACATCAGACAGTCACCATTGGAAATGCCAGGACAGAGAGTAGAAAGAAGGTTCGAATAGAGGTGAGCATCAAGGGGAGATCCTGCGAGATGGAAGTCGACTCAGGGTCGTTCCTATCTATGGTATCCTGGAATACCATCCGGCATCTGATACTGAACATTAAGCAGAGAGAACTACAGAAACAAAGACTAGTGCTAAAAGACTATCTGGGAAATCAAATTCCAGTAGTGGGCCTTGGACATTTTCTAGTCAAATTTAAGAACCACGCCGAAATCTTGCCTCTGACCATCGTCGACCATGACTGCCCTAGCCTGTTTGGGATCGAATGGATCGTGCCCCTGGGAATCGGGATGACCGGGATCAACTGCATCGCTACAACCAACTGGGAGGAGAGCCTGCTCCAAGACTTCCAAGATGTTTTTGACGGGACTCTAGGCAAGTACAAGGGGACCCCAATTTCATTTAGCCTAGACCCGAAAATAGCCCCCATCCATTTAAAGGCCAGAAGCATCCCATTTGTATCAAAACCAAAAATTGACGAGCAACTGAATAAATTAATAGCTCAAGGGGTTTTAGAGCCAATCGACCATGCCAGGTGGGAAACCCCTATCGTCACACTGGTGAAGCCAGATGGGTCAGTGCACATCTGCGGGGACTATAAGGCAACCCTGAACCATGCGCTCCAACAAAGCACATAACCAGTGCCGGGAGTGCAACATTTACTGCACTCGCTCGGGGGAGGAAAAATTTTTATGAAGCTCGACCTCACACAGGCCTATCAATAACTACCCATTGATCCCATTACGGCAGAGGCACAGACTATTGTAACACATAGAGGGGCATTCAAGTGTAACCACCTCCAATTTGGTGTTAGCGTTGCCCCAGGCGTGTTCCAAAGCCTCATGGAACGTCTGCTAAAGAGAATCAAGGGTGTCGTCCCCTACTTCGACAGTGTACTGGTCTCAGCAAAAAATGCCAACCAGCTAGAGACCAGATTAAGAGAAGTCTTAACAAGATTTAGGGAATCAGGCCTCAAAGTCAAAAGGGAAGAGTGTGAATTAGCCACGAACCGGGTCAAGTTTTTGGGCTACTTAATCGATGAACAAGGCATTCACCCCACCGAAAAAAAAGTGAAGGCTATCAAAGAGGCTCCCAGGCCCAGGAACAAAACTGACCTTCAAGCATTCCTCGGCCTCATAAATTTTTACAACATATTCCTGCCCCATAAGGCAACAATATCAGAACCCCTACATAGACTGCTAGATAAAAAAACCACTTGGACATAGGGCCACCGGGAACAGAAAGCCTTCCAAGGTATCAAGGAGCTATTAAAGTCAGACATCGTTCTCATCCAGTTTAGCAATACCCTGCCTTTGACAGTCACCTGTGATGCCTCGCTTTTTGGGGTCGGCACCATCCTGAGCCACCAGCTACCAGATGGCAGAGAGGCACCGGTCGCCTTTTACTCCAAGATGCTCTCCAAGTCGGAACGCAATTTCAGTCAACTCGATAGAGAAGCCCTCGCAATCATCGCCAGAGTCAAAAGATTCCATGAGTACCCTTACGGTAGAACTTTTTCTGTAATAACTGATCACAAGCCCCTTCTTGGAATCCTAGCAGGCAACAAGCCAACCCCGAACATTCTGTCATCTAGAATGACGAGGTGGTCTGAATTCCTTGCTGCCTACTCCTACACACTTTGCACCGACCCAGCAAAGCCATCACACATGCCGACGCCCTGAGCTGTTCCTTGCTGCCCGTCACAGAAGATGACCCTGCTCCAGGAAGACGTTCTGGGCATGTTGCATGAGGGACACCCGGGCATAGTCAAAATGAAAGCCCTGGCCAGGAGTTACATATGGTGGCAAGGGCTGGACAAAGACATTGAATGCTGGGTTGCAACATGCCATGACTGTCAAAAATTGAGGCCTACCCCTGCACAGGCACCAATAAGAGACTGGGAAACTCCCCGGGGTCCATGGTCTAGAGTACATATTGACTTTGCTGGGCCAACGAAGCGAAACACTTTTTTGATAGTGGTTGATGCATACTTGAACTGGTTGGAAGTCATCCTCATGGTTTCCACAACCATCGAAGCTGTAATTTAAACAGCTAGACAAACTATTTGCGACACATGGGCTACCTGAAGTACTGGTTTCAGATAATGGGCCCCAATTTACAGCATTGCAATTTGAACAATATCTGGCTGCCCAGGGTATCCGACACGCCTTAACTGCGCCGGCCCATCCAGCTGCGAATGGCAGGGCTGAACGCATGGTTTGCTACACTAAAGAGGGCCTAGACAGAATGGACAAGGGGGACGTGCAGGACAAACTAAACCGACTGTTAACCTTGCAGCACATTACTCCTAGCAGCACAACTAATAAAAGCCCAGCAGAACTTCTAATGGATAGGAAACTACACTCCTACCTGGACAGATTACACCCCACTTACACCTGGGAAAATCCCCCCAATTCCTCCAGCAAATACCGTACATTTGAAATCGGTGACCTGGTCTATGCCAAAAACCTCACTGGGGACCCATTGTGGCTTCCAGCTACCATCGCCCAAATCACAGGCCCCCGGTCCTACCGACTACTTTTAGACGATGGTAGGGAATGGAAGCGGCACATAGACCAGCTTCGTTCCCGCAACCTCAAATGAAAAACCCCCACAGAATCTAAAATAAATACTGAATATAAAACAACCAAGCGGGGGGGGAGTACAAATAAATAAAAAAGGAAGAGATGAACCTCCCATAACAAGACAACAAACTATGCAAAAAGACAATCTAACCAAACAAAAAGAGCACTCATGGTTAGATGAACCCCAAGAAAGAATTCCAGGAGCAGGAGAGTGAAGCGAGGCCTTCCTGGAAGGAGGCAGCCAGGCCAGCTCAACCAACCCAGTCAAACCAGGAGGGAGCAGCGGAGCCATCTCTACCGACCCAAGAGACTTAGGCGGGAGCAGCAAGGCTGACTCACCCTTCCAGGAGGTTCCATGGAGAAGGACAAGAGAAGCAGCGATCCCATCCGAACCGCTTGAAGACCACACCGAGACTGAGCTGCGCAGGTCAACTAGGACTAGAAAAGGCCCCACCTACATGCATGACTACATCACCCACATTAGACTAGACTAAAGGGGGAGGGGTGTTCTGTATAGAACTTGGTAGTTTCCAAGTCCCTCGTTCTGATTGGCCGAAAAGGCCACTTACGGATTGGTTGATTAAGTACCAATCCGGGAAGCCGGCAAATGGCGGGAATAGTTAAATGAGTGTCATTGGCCACAAGCCGCAGGCAAGCCGCTATATAAAGGGCTGCCGCGGCTTGGGCTATGTTCTGTATCTTTTGCCTAGCGAGTTCAAATAAAATAGTTGTTTTTTGGAATCTGGTCTCACACGCTTCTTTCTGAACAGAATAGATTTTCTATATTTTGCTAGAAGAAGTGACAGTATTCTTGTTCATGAAACTTGTCTTTGAAATGGACTTGAATATCTACAGTAAGTAGAAACTGCAGATCCCCACATCAAGCTGTAGAACACATCATGACTAGCTGTAAACTGAGAACATACGCTGGCTGATTCAGTTTCTGACTTCTATCAGATAAACAATGTTGTGCTTCAATGGTTAGATGGCCTAGAAATTGGTATCTGAATATAGGTCTTTTTAACATTCATATTTTACTGTTTTTAATTGAAATGTCAATATACCTTATTAAGTCCATGTATGTTGTACCATCCAATAAATAAATAAATGCAGTATGAAAGGAAGAATGATTTTCTTTCAGTACTTCCAGTACAATATCTTGTATTACCTTTCATCTCCAAATGTTCCTGTCCTTTCCTTTCCTCTCCTCTCCTCCCCTCCCCTTCCATATAATTTTTACATGTGAAAAATGCATATTTCAATGTTAAAATTGGCTATTCAGACCAACCATCCAACCCTATCTTCTTTCCTTACTGCAGTCATTCAGTTTACAATATCATCAATTACAATTCAATATTAAGTATGCCAACTTCAGTTTTATAGATGAAAGTGTTTATTTATTTAAATGTTTCGAACTTACAAATAACCAAAGCCCTCTGGGCAGTTTATTATAAAGCACATTAAAATATACAATATGAATAACATCATATGTACTCAGATAAAATGCAAAAATGAAAACAATTTCATGAAATATTTTAGCATTGTTCAAGACATGGTGGCACAGTGGTTAGAATGCAGTACCATAAGCTTCTTCTGCTGACTGCTGGCTGACTTCAGTTTGGCAGTTTGATTCTGACCAGCTCAAGGTTGACTCAGCTTTCCATCTTTCCGAGGTCAGTAAAATGAGGAGCCAGATAGTTGGGGGCAATATGTTAACTCTGTAAACCACTTAGAGGGCTATAAAGCACTGTGAAGTGGTATACAACTTTAAGTGCTATTGGTATAGAGGAATCTGTGCAATCTGTTTCCTTCAAGGCTCATTCAAATGACATGTAAAGGATGAAAACCTGCACAGTTAGAAGATATTTCTCTTGCAGATATCATAGAAATAGTGTTCTTCGGTCAAGAGGGGTAAAGTGAGCACTCCAGACCTTGACAGGTCAACTGGTTTCTAGTGGAAGCAAGGAATCAAGCAAGGACCACATATGCATTTGAAAATGTTACTGTACTATTAACTTTTCTGGTAAACAAGTTAAGGGAGGCAATTATAATACAGTAGGTATAATGGAGACATACTGGGTCTGAGATCAATTTCATGACTGGAATATTATAATCAGGAAACTACTTAAATGTGAAATAGATGGCATGACAGTTAAGAGGCTAGATAGCTAGCTGAAAAATCGTATGTCAGAAAATGCTCATTGATCATTTTTCATTTAACTGGCATTGGTATTGACAGGAGTGCCTAAGATTGAATCTTGACCCTTTTGTTTCTCAATTGCTTTATTGGGAATTTTGAAGAAAACATGGATGAACGCTGATTAAATATGTTGAAAATACATAGTAGAGGGATAGGAATATAGTACAGAAGGATTTTAATGGTTAAGACAAATGGGATGAAAATTTAAAGCCCATGTCACACTGCCCAATGGATGCAAAAAGGACACAGCGGACGAGCAAAATGTTCCATGTTATCCGCTCCGGTTATGCAAATTTTTGCTCCTTTTGAGAGTGGATAACACGGACGCGGGGAGGACGCAGGGCAGATGCAAAGCGGATGCAGAATGGAAGCCCAGTGGATGGAAGCGGATGGGAGCAGATCGCACGTCCGCTAGGCTTCCGGGGGACCTCAGCAAAGCGGACGCGGAACGGATACAGTGGATGCACAGCGGACGCGGAACGGATGAAGCGGATGCACAGCGGATGCACAGTGGAAGCCTAATGGATACCTGGCGTTAATTGCGCATGTGGGGAGGATGCATTGCGTCAGCCCCGCGGATATAACGGAAGCAGCTCGGAAGCAGGTCGCCATTCAGAGGAAAGACCTGCTGCCGGACGGATTGGCTGCCTTGCCTGCCCTGCCCGCATGTCTGCCTGCAAGCCTTGCTGCAAGCCTTGCTGCAACACTCCCTGCAAGCCTACCTGCCAGCCTTGGTTCCTGCCAGCCTCCCTGCCAGACAGCAACCCCACAACCATGCGGAAGCACAGCAAGCTGCAGCCATCTGCTGCCAGCCCTGGCAAGAGGGACAGGGCTACCATCCCGCCCCCTGGCCCTTACTCTGGTTCTCCTGGGGCTTCTGCAGCACGGGCTCGCTCTTCTGGGGCTGGGCTTCTGCTGCTTCGGCTTCTGGAGGAGCTGATGACAAGCACTCCAGCACCAGCCACCTCCACAGCACCTGGACCCTTCACCCCTGAGACTGAGCGACCAAGAGGAGTGCCAGAGACTCATTTTTGTCTTATAGCTTGTTGTTAATAAAGTCTACTTTTGATTCACACACTTGCTTCATTTCTTTTTTTTTAATAAAGTCTTGGTGGAAACTTTTAGAAATGGTTTAAGCCTTTGCATGCCTGTGGGATGGGTAAGGACAGCTTTAGGATGGGTTAGGATACCTGTGGGATGGGTAATAGCTGTGGGATGGGTTAGGATAGCAGTGGGATAGATAAACCTCCAGTGCAAGCATAGTGGGACTGTATGGTCCACCCTCCCAGGTGCCACACCTATGGCCCTTTATTATCAATAACAATATAATCAATCATCCACACATGTCAACATAAACACAACTCTTTATTAGACGCCCTGTTGATTGTAGGCCAACCAAACATACATGGTTCAATCTCATCCGTGTGATTAGACAGGCTGAAGGAAGCATCCATTAAGCATATACCATCCTGTCTTGCCACTCTACTGCTCCACCTGGGGAGTTGCACCAGTGTTTCAGGAGGTTGTGCTGCTTCTTCGCCTCACATGAGGCTTTGTTGGGGCCTTCCACATCCTCAGTGTCGATCAGGTTTCGCCCTTGCCTCCATTCCCCAGGCTCCATGTCCCCATTGCCTTGTTGAGGGTCCACAAGCCTGTTCTGCAAGACTGGGTAGCGGGTGCGCATGAGATTGTGCAGGATGCAGCAAGCTTCCACGATCCTCCTCATGGTCTCTGGACTATGCTGCATGGTGGTGAGAAGTACCTGGAACCTGTTGGCCAGGATGCCAAAGGCGTTCTCCACCACCCGTCTTGCCCTGAACAGCCTGTAGTTGAAGATCCTCTCTTCACGGGTGAGGTATTTGGAGGTGTAGGGCTTCGTGAGGTAGGTTCTGAGGGAAAAGGCGTCATTCCCCACGATCAAGTAGGGCACATCTTGCTTGTCGTAGTGCAGCGGGTCTGGATCTGGGAAGCCCACCATAAGGTTGCATTCCAGCTCCTCCTTGAGGTCACTGGTGTTGTATACTGGGCATCTGAAGATGAGCCATTGGCTGAAGCATCGATGTACATGAACTTGTAGTCTGCATCGACCATGGCAAAGAGGATGATGCTGAAGAAGCCCTTGTAGTTGTGATAAGTGGACCCCGACTTGGCTGGAGCTTTGCAGGCCACGTGCTTGCCATCTATGGCTCCAACGGTGTGGTGGAAGTTCCACTTCTGATACCACTGCTCTGCAACTTTCTTCCATCCTTCTTCAGTGGAGGGGTACTGGAGGAGCTCCTCCTTGTATTCTTCGATGATGGCCTGCACCACTTCTCTGACCACAATGCTGATGGTGTTGGATGTCACCCTCCAGCCGTACTGCATGCTCCTGTAGGTGGTCCCGGAGGCCAGGAGGCGCAGAGTGAGTGCCACCTTGAGCCCAGGTTCCAGGCTGGGCCGGAAGTTGGTGTTTGTCTTGGTCAACCTGGGTGTCAGCCGCAGCACAAGTTCTTCAAACATGGCTGGAGGCATCCTCATGAAGTTCTGGAACGCCCGGGTGTCTTCGCTCCTGAGCTCCACCATCAGCTTGTTGTACAGTCTGTCCTCTGCTCTTCTGGTGAACGATCTTTGGACCCAGAGTTTTTTTGGGTGCCTCCTTTTCTACCCGTAGTAGAGTTCACAGAGCCTGTAGATGGTTTTGTACTGTTGCAGAAGGATGGTGGCTGCCGAAAGGACTTTGTCACAATCCACGGTGGACATGACTGGATGCTGTGGAAGAGGAAGAGTCAGATGAAGGCTTCAGAGGTCTGCACAGCTTGCCTGCTGTTCTGAAAGTGAGATGCAGACGAGTTTCTCCCCCTTTTTATAGGCAGTATAGGTGTCCCTTTGCATCCTCTAGGCATCCTCTAGGCATCCTCTAGACATCCTTAATATCCGAGATAGGTCCCCTCTGCGAACGTTTTTTCCATTTTAAACGCTTTGTTTCCGTGCTGCATCCGCTAGGCATCCATTCTGCATCCGTTCTGTGTCCGTTCTGCTTCCTCCCTGTGTCCGAGCGGATTCGAGTTGCGCGGATGCGCAGCGGATGCCTAGCGGATGCATAACGGATGCGTAGCGGATGCGTAGCGGATGCAGAACGAACAAACTGAATAAATTTTCTGCGCAAAAGTTTTGGGCAGCCCAAAACGTTCGGAGCGGATGAAACGTCTGTAAACGGATGCTGGACGGATAGAGAGGAAGCCAAACAGAGGCAGTGAGTACATCGCGTTTTCCAACGGATGGCAAGCTTTTTTGTCCGTTTTACATCCTCTTTGCATCCGTTGGTTCGGTGTGACATGGGCTTAAGGCTGAATTGAAGTTAGACCCTCTCCCTTTATGGTCCTACTGGCCGACGGACACAAAACGTATGCATAAAGGACACAGTGGACGAGCAAAATTTTGGGGGTGGAATGGAAAAGAACGGACATGGGTAGTATGTAGCGGGGATGTTAAATGGATGTTCATAGGAAGCCTAGCGGATGAAAGCGGATGGAAGGGGATGACACCTCTGAAGGGGTTCTGGGGGAGAATTGCAAAGTGGACGCATAGCGGATGAAGCGGATGCATTACGTACGCCTAAAGGAAAGAAAGGGGATGTCGCGTGGATGTATATCGGATGCAAACCGTTCACTGCTCATCCTTTCTATTTCCATGCTACTAATGCTGTGTAGATGTTCCATGTACCTTTTGTTTCCTCCCTCTTTCCGTTTTCAGCTGCAGCGGATGTGAGTTGCGAGGATTCCCAGAGGATGCAGAGGATACAGAAGACGTTTAACAGATGATAAACGGATATAGAATGTTTGTTGCTCGTATGTCGTAGTTTTACATCGTACACGGTGGAAAGTTCATCCGTTCACAAAGTTTTGTGCAGCTCAAAACTTCTTGCATGGATGAAATCGCAGTGGACGGATGCTCGACGGATAGAGCGTATGAAACACGTATGCAATATGTACACAATAGATGCATAGCATTTCCCAACGGATGGCAAGCTTTTTTTAACGTTTTACATCCTCTTTGCATCCGTAAGTGCAGTGGTACAGGGCCTTTAGGATTGATGGATAAACAGTTTTAAAAAAGTAATGGGAGATTATTTCAATATATGATTTCTGAGGTGAACTTATATACACAAAGATGAAAAGATTCAGTACTCCCACAATTGGAAGAATGATTGGTGAAACTTATCGGTCTTGCTGAGATGTATAAATTAACTTCTTTGATTAGTAAAAAACCAATGTATTTATTGATGACTAGAAACCCATTATAGATTTTTTTGTGTAAATTAAAAAAAAATGTAACTTATGATTTATAGCTTTGATGATTACAGAATAGAAATAAAAGAATAATGATGTAATTTTAGAGAGAGAGGTTAAAATATAATTGTATTTATAATTACTGTGAGGAATATTGAAAGCTAATTTTTGTACATTTTTTCTTTTTTTCTTTAACTCTTTTCTTGCATTTTTAGCTCTGATTTATTCCTTTTTCTTTTTTCATTCTTACATCATATTAGTTTGTATAAGTTTTATCTTTTTAAAACATTTTAATAAAATTCTATACCATATTTTTGGACTATAATATGAATCGAACCATAAGACGCACCTAGGTTTAGAGGAGGAAAACAAGGAAAAAAATAGGGTTTTTTTTTGCCTCCGAGGTGTCCCATTTTTGCCCTCCCTGGTATCCAGAAGCACTCTGCAGGCCAAAATTGGGCCTGTTCTTTGCCTCCGAAGGCCTCCATGAGTCCTGTTTTTGCTCTCCCATGCATCTGGAGACTGAAAACAGGATGTGCTGAGGGTTTGGGAGGCCAAAAATGGGCCCGTATTTGCTTTATAAGACGCACAGACATTTCCACCCACTTTTTTGGTGGAGGAGTGCGTTTTATAGTCCAAAAAAATACAATGTGTGTGTATGTATGTATGTATATGTGTACATATATGTCTATTATATAATGTATATATTATATACATAGTTTATAAGTTATATATTATGATATAAATTATTTAATGTTATTAAAAATTTTGAAAAGATCAAAAACTTATACAACTAATATAATGTAAGAAAGAAAGAAGAAAAAAGGAATGCTGAACAGTATTATGCATTTAGGAAATAGAAATCAAATAGGCAAGTCATGGAGAATACCTGAATTGGCAAGAGTACTTATGAAATTCAGTAACTGATTGCCAACTGATTATGAGTCAGCAGTGTGATCTGGCTGTGAAAAGAAGCATATGCCATTATAGGCAGAACAGTAAGCTGAATCAATAGTATAATTATGAAATCTCATAAAATAATAGCTTTTATTTTATTTATATTATTCTGACCCTTATGGAAAAAACTAACTGGAACAATTTAGAGTAGGGCAACAAAGATGATTAGGAAATAAGACACAACATTCTTTGGAGAGGAATTGTTTAACTTTATAAAAAGCCAGAGAGAGAAAAGAAAGATAAGCAGGCCAGGATCTATTTCATGTCATTCCACAGTGAGGGATTTAAATTATATAAAGACAGATTTTGATTGAAAGCTAGAGAAAATTTCTTAGCAGTCAGAACCAAATAGTTAGCTATAGCAATGATTGCCTCCTCTTTTTTTGCTGAATGTGTTAACTAGGGATACATTAATTCACTGGGGAGGGATGTTAAATTAAATTCCAAAATTGAGTCCCTTCTAACTGTATGATTCCAAAATATTTTCCATTAAATGAGTCCAAAACTATATTTCCTTAACGTGGAGTACCTTTTTTTTCATTCTACAAGAAGGGAGATGCACTTGAAATATCATTTTAATGTAAAGCAACAAATGTATAGAATTAATGCTTAAAGTACTATATGGAGATACACACACACATATACCTCACCTATAAACTTTTCCATAGATGTTAACTGGACACATAGAACATAGAATAATAGAGTTGGAAGGGACCTTGTAGGTCTTCTAATCCAACTTTCTACTCAAACAGGGGACCCTATACTATTTCAGACAAATGATTGTATGGTCTCTTTTTGAAAGCCTCCAGAGATGGAGCACCCACAACTTCTGAAGGCAAGCTATTCCATTGGTTGATTGCTCTCACCATTTGGAAATTTCTCCTTAATTCTAGGTTGATTCTCTCTTTGGTTAATTCTGAAACTGTGAATCTCACAACCCTTAAAATACTGAGAAACTGAATAAGGAAAGATTTCTAAATTCTGTTCCAAGGAGCTTAGTAAAGTTGCTCATATAAATGAAACACAGAGTTTACAACATTATCCCATTGCTGGAATATTCTATGATGCACTGAAATGCTATTTAATATATTCAGGACTGGTCAACATACAAGTTGTTGTGAAAAGGATTATTTAAAACTGTGAACTCTAAAACTATGAGAAAGAGAATTCCTAAATAGCAAGCATTTTAAACTTGTAGTACAAGGAAAGATTATGCAGAAGCATGTCTTTAATGAAGGCATATCATATAGTGTGCTATACATTTTTAGAATCTGAATTCTCATTTCTAAGGATTCATTTTTCTAGATATTGTTCTTTATGTAATGATAAAAGCATATATCCCACCATTGTATCATGAGCGTGTATATATATGTGTATATGTATGTGTGAATGTGTGTGTGTGTGTTTATATATATTTGCATCTCTATTTTCTCAGCTCGAAGATAATTCTCTTAAAAAAACACTCTCATCCTGTTTTTTCACTGCTCTTGAGGTGAAAAATATAATTTATTGAAGGCTATTAGACTCAAACCTCATACACTCAATAATGATTTTTGTAATTATGCTGAGAAAAGATTGCAAACCCCTTACAGTGAACTGCTAATTATTCTGAGCCTACAAAAAGAACAATACATTCAATAATTTGTCTGTGTGCACCAGTTATAATGCTTGATAAGAAAAATACATTTAAAAGCAAAATCATGCAGTATTTAATGCTTGTTTGAAGGATGTTGTCTGCATATTAATTAAAATGAATCTTTACAATGTGGATTTATATTAGAGAATTTCAACGATGAATGTATTGAGAGCATACTGATACTACATGGAATTAAGTGTGTGTTTGTGTGTGTATGTGTATGATATATACACACATACATACACACACACACACACATAAAAAGGTTTTTCTGAAACTGGAGATCATTTTTTTCATGACAAAAATGGCAGTTGCCAAATTTTTAGATTTTTATCGATCTAGAAACATGCAACATGTGCATTTTTTCCTTTTTATTATGGCATTTACTAATCTTGTTGATAACTCTAATCACACTGTATTTTATAATAGAAAATATTTTGTCCGTATATTTCAACTTGTTACTATAGCTCTGAGTTACCAACCAAAATCTTAATGCTATATTCAATTGTGTTGCCCAATTTTTTATTGCCTGTATTTGTTAAATATTTTGATAATATCGAGATTAAGCCCATGTCACACTGAACCAACGGATGCAAAGAGGATGTAAAATGGACAAAAAACCTTGCCATCCGTTCGAAAACGCGATGTACTCACTGCCTCCGTTTGGCTTCCTCTCTATCCGTCCAGCATCCATTTATTGACGTTTCATCCACTCCGAAAGTTTTGGGCTGCCTAAAACTTTTGCGCGGAAAATGTATCCAGTTCGTCCATTCCGCATCCGCTACGCATCCGCTACACATCTGTTACACATCCATTACGCATCCGCCATATCCGCTAGGCATCCGCTACGCATCCGCGCAACTCGCATCCGCCCGGACGCAGGGAGGAAGTGGAACGGATGCAGAACGGATGCAGAACGGATGCAGAACGGATGCCTAGCGGATGCAGAACGGAAACAAAGCATTTAAAAAAACGTTCGCAGAGGGAACCTATCTCGGATATTAAGGATGTCTAGAGGATGCCTAGAGGATACCTAGAGGATGCAAAGGGACACCTATACTACCCATAAAAAGGGGGAGCAACTCGTCTGCATCTCACTTTCAGACCAGAAGCTTGGCTGTGCAGACCTCTGCAGCCTTCATCTGACACTTCCTCTTCCACAGCATCCAGTCGTGTCCACCATGGATTGTGACAAAGTCCTTTCGGCAGCCACCATCCTTCTGTAACAGTGCGAAATCATCTACAGGCTTTGTGAACTCAACTACGGGAAGAAAAGGAGCCACCCAAAAAAACTCTGGGTCCAAAGATGGTTCACCAGAAGAGCAGAGGACAGACTGCACAACAAGCTGATGTTGGAGCTCAGGAGTGAAGACACTTGGGTGTTCCAGAACTTCATGAGGATGCCTCCAGCCATGTTTGACAAAGTTGGCAAGCGCCTGACACCCAAGATGACCAAGACAAACACCAACTTCCCGCCCAGCCTGGAACCTGGGCTCAAGGTGGCACTCACTCTGCGCCACCTGGCCTCAGGGACCACCTACAGGAGCATGCAGTATGGCTGGAGGGTGCCACCCAGCACCATCAGCTTTGTTGTCAGAGAAGTGGTGCAGGCCATCATCGAAGAATACAAGGAGGAGCTCCTCCAGTGCCCCTCCACTGAAGAAGGATGGAAGAAAGTTGCAGAGCAGTGGTATCAGAAGTGGAACTTCCCCCACACTGTTGGAGCCATTGATGGCAAGCACGTGGCCTGCAAAGCTCCAGCCAAGTCGGGGTCCACTTATCACAACTACAAGGGCTTCTTCAGAATCATCCTCTTCGCCATGGTTGATGCAGACTACAAGTTCATGTACATCGATGCTTCAGCCAATGGCTCATCTTCAGATGCCCAGGTATACAACGCCAGTGACCTCAAGGAGGAGCTGGAAGGCAACCTCATGGTGGGCTTCCCAGATCCAGACCCGCTGCCCAAAGACAAGCAAGATGTGCCCTACTTCATCGTGGGGGATGACGCCTTCTCCCTCACAACCTACCTCATGAAGCCCTACACCTCCAAATACCTCACCCATGAAGAGAGGATCTTCAACTACAGGCTGTCCAGGGCAAGACGGGTGGTGGAGAACACCTTTGGCATCCTGGCCAACAGGTTCCAGGTACTTCTCACCAACATGCAGCATAGCCCAGAGACCATGAGGAGGATCGTGGAAGCTTGCTGCATCCTGCACAATCTCATGCACACCCGCTACCCAGTCTTGCAGAACAGGCTTGTGGACCGTCAACAAGGCAATGGGGACATGGAGCCTGGGGAATGGAGGCAAGGGCAAAGCCTGATAGACACTGAGGATGTGCAAGGCCCCAACAGAGCCTCATGTGAGGCGAAGAAGCAGTGCAACCTCCTGAAACACTGGTGCAACTCCCCAGGTGGAGCAGTGGAGTGGCAAGACAGGATGGTAAATGCTTAATGGATGCTTCCTTCAGCCTGTCTCATCGCACGGATGAGATTGGGCCCTGTATGTTTGGTTGGGCTACAATGAACAGGGCGTTTAATAAAGAGTTGTGTTTATGTTGACATGTGTGGATGATTGATTATATCATTATTGATAATGAAGGGCCATAGGTGTGGCACCTGGAAGGGTGGACCATACAGTCCCACTATGCTTGCACTGGAGGTTTATCTATCCCACAGCTATTACCCATCCCAAAGGTATCCCTGCCCATCCCACAGGTATCTCTGCCCATCCCACAGCTATCTTAACCCATCCCACAGGCATGCAAAGGCTTAAACCATTTCTAAAAGTTTCCAGCAAGACTTTATTAAAAAAAAGAAATGAAGCAAGTGTTGAATCAAAAATAGACTTTATTAACAACAAGGTATAAGACAAAAATGAGTCTCTGGCACTCCTCTTGGTCGCTCAGTCTCAGGGGTGAAGGGTCCAGGTGCTGTGGAGGTGGCTGGTGCTGGAGTGCTTGTCATCAGCTCCTCCAGAAGCCGAAGCAGCAGAAGCCCCAGCCCCAGAAGAGCGAGCCCGTGCTGCAGAAGCCCCAGCAGAACCAGAGTGAGGGCCAGGGGGCAGGATGGTAGCCCTGTCCCTCTTGCAAGGGCTGGCAGCAAATGGCTGAGGTTTGCTGTGCTTCAGCATAGTTGTGAGGTTGCTGGCTAGCAGGGAGGGTGGCAGCAAGGCTTGCAGGCAGGCATGCAGGCAGGGCAGGGCAGGCAAGGCAGCCAATCCTTCCAGCAGCAGGCCTTTCCTCTGAATGGCGACCTGCTTCCGAGCTGCTTCCGTTATATCCACGGGGCTGACGCAATGCATCCTCCCCGCATGGACAATTAACACCAGGCATCCGCTAGGCTTCCGCTGTGCATGTGCTGTGCATCCGCTGTGCATCCGCTTCATCCGCTCGGTGTCCATTCTGCATCCGCTGTATCCGTTCCGTTTCCGCTTCGCTGAGGCCCCCCGGAAGCCCTGCGGATGTGCCATCTGCTCCCATCCGCTTCCATCCGCTGGGCTTCAGTTCCGCATCCGCTTTGCATCCGCCCTGCGTCCTCCCCGCGTCCATGTTATCCGCTCCGGTTATGCAAATTTTTGCCCCTTTTGAGAGCGGATAACAACGGATGGAACATTTTGCTCGTCCGCTGTGTCCTTTTTGCATCCTTTGGCCAGTGTGACATGGGCTTTAGACAATATTTCAATTCAGTAGATGAGAAAATTTTATTTGCAATTACAATTTCAAACTTTCAATATTTCAATTAACATAATTCATTTTCAATTACATAATCAAAAGTTATTTTAGGCAATATAACTGCTGAAATTCAGCTGTTTTAAAATGCATATATTGCCTTCTTTAAAATTGTCAACTATTGAATGGTTTAGAGCAAAATTCAGGGAGAGTAAAATATAGTGTACAATATTACAACATGTAATCTATCTTCCTGCCTGCCTGCCTGCCCCCCCCCCTCTCTCTCTCTCCCTCTCTCCCTCTCTCTCTCTCTCTCTCTCTCTCTCTCTCTCTCTTTTTCTATCCCCCTTTGCTTCCTTGGGAAATAATATCATTTCCAAATGCCTAATAATTAGAGGTAAGAATTCCAAATACATGTAATGTATATCACTTACTGAATATATGAAAGTGATGTCAGGATATGTTTATCTAGTTGTGAGGTTGCTATATGATGTTGTAAATAGACAGCTCTGAATTTAATAGAAACAGCACTGATTTAATTCTATGTTTTCTGAAATCTGGAGGGGAAATGATGTTTTCCCAATCTTATCACTGTTGGGCCAAGCTTGAAGTTTGCATCTTGGATTGTTTACTAATTTATTTTTCAATTAATTTAAATTTTAAACTCAAACATTACTTACTTCTCTCTCTCTCTCCTCCCCCGCCCACATCCTCCTCCCCACTCTCTCTTTGCCTCTTAGACCATTAATCTGATTTGCTGATATTGTTGATATAGGAACACCATGCAATGCAGGGAAATAAAAACAAAGCTATTTGCAATGCTTGACAGAATAATTCAGTGAGGTGTAGAATTAGACTATAGTGTGGGAAATGTCTTTTGGTGCCAGGAAAATGCTTCTTGCCGAAGAGTAGTTTTGTGCTACTTTTTCCATTTCTTTCCTTTAAGTTTCTAATCACAATTACAGAATGGAAGAGAGATGACATACTCTCCCCCCTACCCACACCTATCCATTAATACAGGGTTTTGTTAATTATTATTTTCCAGTCATATAAATATTCATTTAAAAATTGCTCTCTGTCTAACACTATTCACTCTTTGACACTTCCATAGCATTTAGATGAGCCAACAATGGAATCTGATATAGATAGTTCTGTCTTATGTTCAGCACAGCAGAAAAGAGATAGTATAGTATGATTTTTAATCTTTTTCACATTTTACAGTATATTTAATTTGGAATATATAAATGGAAATAAATTAACTTTAGCCTACAACAATAAACATTTATTTTAATCAGTACAGGCCCAGACAGACAATATTTGGCTATCTTCTTCTATGCTGCCTCTTCATTTCATTATAAAAAATATTGTTTGATTGGGAGGAGGTTATGTTAAATTCTCCATAGTTTAATCCATTTCTCTGCATCCTTTCTTGCTTCAAGCCTTTCCAGAGTAAAAGAACAATAATAAACCTCATTATCACTTGAAAATGTAATCTCTAGATCAAAGCTGGCCAGTTTTTTCTTATTTAACAAAAGTACTATTACTTGTTTGAAGAATGCTTCCTTATAGTAAATATTTTTTCTCTCTTTTCTACTTTATTAGATTGGAGAAGTCTAATTTTAATTGTGGGGCACTTGATTAATATTCCACTTAAAACAACAACAATAACGTAATATAATTTACTTCAGTTCAGAACAGAAAGCAAATGTACTTAGCAATCTAACAAACAGTGATTGTGTTTTAAAGATATAAAGATATGAAGCTTTGCTCTCTCTTTAGTCAATACAGTTAACTAAGACCAAATGCAATATGGAATTTCAGTGCTGATCCCTGGTTCACCGTAGGCATTCAGATTAAAGCATCTTTAGTAAGATACTGTCTGCTCTTGCTGCTATATTTTATCTAACATTTAATAACGATTTGCCTTCTGTGACTTAAATCTATTATTCCATGTGATACACTTTGGAATGATAGGAAATAGGTCTTTTGTGTCATGAATCTTCAAATTTTTGAACAGTCCTTTTGACCTTCTAACTTTTTTTCCTATGAATTCTCTAGGAATAATTCAGAATAATTTGGCAATCTTTCATCTTTTTGCCCTTTTCCAAACTTGTTTCAATTTCTCTCCATTCTTCTTAAAACAAGCCCATGAGCTGGCATAGTATTCAGGATAACCTAAAGCAGGACTAAGTGGAATGATTTGAAATTATTTTTCATTGGTGCAAAATTGTGTTTGCCTTTTTTGGAGCCGTATCCTGCTGACCATTAGAACTGCAGCCAACCATTAGAACTTAAAAGATGTTTTTGTAATAGTTTCTATTCTGTTCTGTTCTGTTCTGTAGTATTCTGTTCTGTCTTGTCCTGTCCTGTCTTGTCCTATTATTCTCAGTCCATTTCTCTTTCACTCTAAATTTTATTTCTCTGCTTCAGAGTTTCAGCCAGTTTTGTGTCATCAATCAAATAAGCATTCTTTGTTGATGACAGGTATTCCACTATTCATATCAATAGTAATTACTATTACTATTCATATCAATACTAATAGTGATAATGATAGTGATAGTAATAATGATTTAAGATCTGTGCTTTATAATTCACAGATATCAGTGTCAGTTATATAATGTCACTAGTAGTTATTAGTTATTAGTTTCTTGGAGCCTACCCACCCCATTCATTTTGACAATTCTTTTCCATTATCAGTTCTCAAAGTTAAAACACAAAAGTTTAGTCAAACCATAAGCAAATACCTTTAGTACCTAAAGGACAATTCATTTAAACCTGTTTAAATACATACTGTATATATTTCCTCTTGAAGTTTTTGTTAGTCTCAGATTTCAAGCTTGCCTTTTCATAGTTTTCTGATAGAAATATATTTTGAACCCAAATATGGATCCAAATAAGAGTTAAAATACTTTGCTTTATTAATATTTCACCCTGGGCAGTGGTTTTTCAACTGTTATATTTTGTTTTATTTTTAAAACATATATTACGGAACACATTGTTATTTTTAGCTTCCTTCACTAGTCTCAATCTATTCTGAAGCAAAGGTTTTTTTTCCCCAACAGATGCTGGTATAATTAAAGTCATCCATTGCTATTGCTTCATATATTTTAGGGGAAAAAAATCTTCATTTGCTTTTGGAAGTTATCATGTGCATTTGCTTCTTGACTGAGCAGGAAATAGTAATCCCTAACGACAGTTTTGCTATTATTTGTCTGCATCTTTACTTGTTTTCACTGAAATGCTGTCTCTAAGATTGCCATGTTCATTCACTTGGATTTTTGAGAGGGACTAGATACTTTCAACATATAGTGTAATTCCCCTACCTTTGTATTTGTTCCTTTTGAATAAACATTCAATTATCTTTCAATGGTACAATTACCTAATAATTCAGAAATGTCACAAACAGTTTAGAAACATCCCTTGCTTTGGGTTTATAGGTTTGATCCAGAGCTCTATCACAAATAAGATAGCTAACGGTATAAGAAAATAATTGTGATATGTTCTGTATAACTTGGAAGTTTCCAAGTAGTCTATCCTGATTGGCCAGGAAGGCCAGTAGTGGATTGATTCATTCAGAACCAATCCAAGGAGCCGCTCAAAGGCGGCAAAGTTAAAACAATGTCATTGGCTACAAGCCAGCAGGCAAGCCTCTATAAAAAGGGCTGCCATGGCTTGAGCCAATGTTCCGTTACTGTTGCTGTTAACTAATAAAGAGTTATTTGTTGGAACCCGGTCTACCGCATTTCTTTTCCGGGCGAAGGTGGGATCATCCTAAAGCGGAGACTGAGCATGCGGCGAGAGAACAACCATGCTAGACGAGATGGCTGGTAGTAATGCACCGCCCGCACCCTTCAACCCCAATGAGGAAGATTGGGAGTCTTATATTGATCTCTTCCTGATGTTTCTGGATAGCAACAAAATGGAAGAAATTTCGGATCAGCGAAAGAGGGCTGTCTTCCTAACACATTGTGGGCCAGCCATGTTCAAAATAACAAAGGCATTGGCGAAGCCCAGAGATGTGAAACAGATGACCTGGTCTGAGCTTAACCGAATGCTAAAGGCTCACTACATGCCGGTTGTCTCAAATCTCATCAAGAGACACGAGTTCTATAAAAGAGACCAGAGGGAAGATGAGACCATTGCTGATTTCGTGGCAGCTCTCCGCCATCTGGGAGGAGCCTGCGAATTCCAGAATATGGATGAGGCCATGTGAGATCGTGTCATATTAGGTCTAAAGGACTCTACTCTACAAAGTAAACTCTTAAACAGACCTAAGATAACTGTGGCAGAAGCGATCGCAGAAGCCACCACTGCAGAAGCCGCAAAGAAATCAGCAGCCACAATGAAGCTGATGAATGCCAGTACTGACACGACAACCTTACCAAGAGGGAAGAAGCAAGCTGCCACAACCACACACCACGAAGACCTAGACGAGTCATCAGACATGGAAGAAGATGACAATGAGATCAATCGCCTGTATGCAAACAAAAAAAGGCACGAAAGGAGAAGAAATTGGTGGGAATGCACTGGCTGTGGCAGAAACCACCCCTGAGCCGAATGCAGGTTCCTTGATGCCATCTGTTGGGATTGCAAGAAGAGGGGACACATCGAAAGAGTCTGCCGAAATCGTAAGAACAGCAGTCCTAGCAGACACGGTAATTCCCCACCAAGAACTGAACCAAGGCAAGCCAACAGAAAACGGGAGCGCAGCAAATGAACCAGCCACTGAGAAAAAACTCATCAGACCGTCACAATCGGAAGCGCACAGACGGAAAGCAGGAGAAAAGTCAAAATTGTAGTGACCATTGAAGGAAGCCCTTGTGAAATGGAGGTCGACTCAGGATCTTTCCTATCAATGGTGACTTGGAACACAATCAGGCGGTTGGTTCCAAACATAAGACAAAAAGAACTCAAGAAACAAAAATTAATTCTCAAAGATTACCAGGGAAATAGGATTCCCGTGGTAGGTCTGGGGCACTTCAAAGTCACTTACAAGCAACATGCCGAAGTTCTGCCACTGACTATAGTTGACCAAGACTGTTCCAGCCTTCTGGGCATCGAATGGTTCGCACCATTGGGCATCGGGATGACCAGAGTAAGCTGAATAGCCGCAAGCGATTGGGAAGAGAACCTGCTACACGAATTCCAGGACGTCTTCAACGGCACTCTAGGCAGGTACCGGGGGATCCCAATTTCCTTTAGTTTAGATCTCCAGATAGCACTGAGAAGGTTAAAAGCCAGACGAGTCCTCTTTGCATTAAAGCCCAAAATAGATGAGCAGTTATACAAATTGATTGCACAAGGGGTCATAGAACCAATTGACCACACTAGGTGGGAGACACCAATAGTAATACCTGTAAAACCTGATGGGTCTGTGCGCATCTGCGGAGACTACAAGGCTACCTTGAACCATGCGCTGCAGCAGAGCGCATATCCGGTACCAGTCATGCAGCACTTACTGCACTCACTTGGGAGAGGAAAATTTTTTGCGAAACTTGATTTGGCTCAGGCATATCAGCAGCTTCCAGGAGACCTAATAACAGCTGAGGCACAAGCAATAGTAATTCATAGAGGGGCATTCAAATGTAACAGACTTCAATTCGGAGTGAGCGTTGCCCCAGGCGTCTTCCAAGCCTGATGGAACGCCTATTAAACGGAATAAAAGGGGTCGTTCCATACTTTGATGACGTCCTAATTTCAGCGAAAAACACGACCCAATTAGAAGCAAGACTAAGAGAAGTGCTAACCAAATTTAGAGAATCCGGCCTAAAAGTAAAAAAGGAAAAATGCTGCCTGGCTACCGACCAAGTTGAATTTTTAGGGTATTTAATTGACGAACAAAGTATTCACCCAACAGAAAAAAAAGTCAAAGCAATTAAAGATGCACCCAGGCCTAGAAATAAAATGGACTTACAGGCATTCTTAGGTCTGATCAATTTTTATAACGTATTCCTCCCTCACAAAGCAACGATAGCAGAACCATTGCACTGTTTGCTGGATAAAAAAACTGTCTGGACTTGGGATCATAAAGAACAAAAAGCATTCCAAAGCATAAAAGACTTGTTAACCTCAGACACCGTTCTTATTCAGTTTAGTAATACACTTCCATTGACGGTCACCTGTGACGCCTCACCTTTCGGAGTCGGTGCCATCCTGAGCCACCAATTACCTGATGGGAGAGAGGCGCCCATCGCCTTTTACTTGAAAATGCTCTCCAAAGCAGAATACAACTATAGCAAGCTAGACAGAGAGGCCCTGGCAATTGTTGCCGGAATTAAACGTTTTCACAAATACCTCTATGGGAGGACATTTTCCATTGTGACTGACCATAAACCGTTGCTGGGGATTTTGGCTGGGAGCAAACCCACACCAAACATTCTATCCCCACAGATGACTAGGTGGTCAGAATTCCTGGCCGCCTATTCATATACCTTGCTGCATTGACCCGGGAAACAAATCACCCATGCAGACGCTTTAAGCCAAGCACCTTTACCAACAATAGAGGACGACCCAGCTCCAACCACTGCCGCGCTACAAGTAGAGACCTGCCCTGAACTCCCATTGTCTGCCAATGACGTCGCCAGAGCCACGGTGAAAGACCCATTGACTGCCCGCATTTTGACGTGGGGAGGTAAAGGCTGGCCAGAAAGTCCAAAGACTGAAAGTTTTAAACCTTTTTGGACTAGACAGACTGAACTGTCAATACAAAAGGGGTGTTTATTGTGGGGAGATCGGGTGGTAATTCCATCCAAGCTGCAAGAAGAGGTGTTGGACATGCTACATGAGGGCCACCCAGGCATAGTAAAAATGAAAAGCCTGGCCAGAAGCTATGTCTGGTGGCCTGGTTGAGACAAGGATATTGAATATGCTGGGTTGCAACATGCCACAAGTGTCAGAGAGCTAGACCCACACCACCACAAGTGCCCATATGGGACTGGGAGACCCCACGAGGCCCTTGGTCTCGAATCCATATTGATTTTGCGGGACCAACTTGGGGCAATATGTTTTTAATGGTCGTAGATGCATATTCAAATTGGTTAGAGGTTATAGTAATGTCCACAACAACCAACGCTGTTATAAAACAGCTAAACAAATTGTTTGCAACTCATGGTTTACCTGATATATTAGTATCCGACAATGGGCCACAACTAACGGCTATACAATTCGAACAGTATTTAGCATCTTTAGGTATACGCCATGCACTAACCGCGCCGGCCCACCTGGCGGCAAATGGTAGGGCCGAGCGAATGATCAGATTTACAAAAGAAGGCCTAGAAAAAATGAACCAGGGGGATGTCCAAGACAAGCTGAACCGCTTACTTACACTACAACACATCATTCCCAGTAGTACAACGAACAAGAGCCTGGCAGAACTATTAATGGGGCGAAAACTCAGATTCCATTTAGATAGATTACACCCAAATTACACTTGTGAGAAACCCCCCGACTCGTCCAGCCGATACCGCTCTTTTGAAATTGGCGACCTTGTCTATGCAAAGAATTTTACCGGGGACCCTCTTTGGCTTCCAGCCACAATCACACAAGTAACAGGCCCCCGGTCCTACCAACTAACCGTGGATGATGGAAGAGAGTGGAAGCGGCACAAAGACCAGCTTCGTTCCCGCAACATCGAGCGCAAAACAACTGTGCAACCTCAAATAATAAAAATTGATGAAAACAAAACCAAGGAGGGAGGGAAAACACAAACAAATAAAAAAGGGTACGAAAATGAACCTTTAAAAGTAAATCCAGAACATCTAACCAACCAAAAAGAGCACTTACGGTTAGATGAAACCATCGGAAGTAGTCCGAGCAAAAGCGAAGCCATCCTGGAAGGGGCCAGCCAGGCCAGCTCAACCAGCCCGGTTGAACCAGGAGGGAGCGGCAAAACCACCAGCCTGAGCAACTCAAGCGGTAGCAACAATGCTGACTCACTCTTCCAGGCGGTTCCATGGAGATGAGCCAGAGAGACAGCGATCCCGACCGAACTGCTTGAAGTCCTTGGCGAGACTCACATAGGACTGAACTAAAGGGGGAGGGGTGTTCTGTATAGCTTGGAAGTTTCCAAGTAGTCTATCCTGATTGGCCAGGAAGGCCAGTAGTGGATTGATTCATTAGGAACCAATCCAAGGAGCCGCTCAAAGGTGGCAAAGTTAAAACAATGTCATTGGCTACAAGCCGGCAGGCAAGCCTCTATAAAAAGGGCTGCCACGGCTTGAGCCAATGTTCCGTTACTGTTGCTGTTAACTAATAAAGAGTTATTTGTTGGCACCCGGTCTACCGTGTTTCTTTTCCGGATGGAACATGATATGTATTGGTAATAATTATTACTTCAAAATTGCTAATTCTCTGACCTCAAAGCAACACACCTTATAATGAAATCTTAAAAACTATAGAAGACCTGAAAATGTTTTATAAAATATAATGAAGCAACTGAGGATAAGAAACACAAAGAATTCTGGGAAAGCAATGTTTAGAAAATGAATTAGTAATCTGCTTCAGTTCCTGTCTAAACAAACAAGATAATTGCTATTACTGAGGCAAGATGATGAAATAATGTGAAATAAAATTAGAGCAGCTCTTTCAAATTAAAAAGGAGGCAGTGAAAAATTCATAAGAGATGTCAGAAAAGGCAATGCTCCAGTCATACAACCACTCCAGAAAATGTTATGAAAATGAAGTAGCTTCTGTAGAAACTCCTTGTCAGGCTATGAGGCATGTTAATTTAAATTTTTTTTAAATGTTCAAAAAAACTCCAATGGCATGGTTCTTTTTAAAAAGGAAATTGAGTTTTGTGAAGGGAAAGTAAAACTTTTTAAGAAGATTTCTTTTCTCCACCAGATTGACTGATACATTAACATCCATTGGGATCTGGGGTGGGAGGGGGGGAAATAACACCTATACTTGAAAAGCTTGTGTGATCTTTTATTTGATCTCCTTTCTTTTCCTTCATTCAGGAGTAGAAATGGCTCTTCCATTTATGCTTGGGTCAAATTGGATCTTACTATGAATACGTATTTGGAAAAAAAAATTGCACTTTTAGTGCACATGATATTCATATTAATGTGAAAGAAAACAGTATAATTTCAGCCTCTAGAAAGCCCCCTCATCCATATTATGTCATTTTACGATAGTATAATTACAACCTCATATCTAGATCATTCAACATTTTTCTTCTATCTCTTTTTCCCATGTATAAAAATATCTCACTACAGTTGATCATGAAATACAAAAACTGTGGGCGGGGGTGCTTAGAATTTGAAACAAAGCAGCTCAATTTGGTATATTTATTTAATGTCCTAAGAGTTCTTTAGACAGAAACAAGTCAAAACTTCATGAGTATTCTGAAAGAATAAAAGTTGAAAATTCTCTGCTCTGGCTAAAAGAAAAAGCTGAAATGATATGTTAAAAGGGAAAAGGGAATGTGAAAGAAGTTTCTTGTTCCCTCTGCTTTTGTCCTGTGATGTTAAAAAAAGTATATCTGTTGCATGTTAGTACTAAGCACCAGAGGGGAACCTTCAGGGCCTTCTACGCCTTCAGAGAAGGCCTTAAAAAAATCTGGATCAAAAAATATAAGTATTAAATTATTATATATAATCTATCTAATTTAATTTAATACAATACATTTAATACATTTTCTCTAATCTATGTTCTAAAGTTAAGTTTACTGTCAAGTTCACATCAGCAATGAAAGGGTTACTGTCCTGAAACATATTATCCAATCAGAATTGTCCGTCTCTATCAAAGCCCGGTTAGCTGGCTCATTAATTGGTTAGGACTTCATGAATCCAGGGGAAGGCCAAGCTATGTGTTTTGGTTTGGAGAGTGATGGGAAAACTGACCAATCACGGTTTGATTTTTAAGTGGGCGGGATAAAAACAAAAGATCATAGGCCTTCGTGAAGTCCGAAAGGTGGGCAGAGTGGTGAGAGTGGTGAGTGACAATAAAATGACGCTGCCATCACCCACTTCACAAAGAAAGACCGACGAATGGATTTCGTTTTCATGTTACAACTTACAAGCCACCTTGACTATTATTTCAAGTGATTAATTCGGGCCAAGTGGACATTCAGTAATTTGTATTTATTGCGGAGGTTGTTTGTAAAAAATCCAGCGCAATTTGTGCCTTTAATTCCTTTGCCTTTAATTCAATATGTAAACTTATCAAACTTATCAGAAGTGTGTGGTTGGACTGTGGTTGGGCTGAGGTGAAGGCCCAGCTGTAGTGCTCACGGTTTGCCACTGCTAAGCACTATATACCATCTACGCTCTAGATAAACTTTATATGGTTTTTTTAAAAGCCTTTAAATTATCAAAGAAAACAGTAGAACTAGCCATGACATAATTGCTTTACAGTACAAAAGTGGCCATAGAGTTGAATATATCAAGATAAGTATTGCATAGACCGGTTTTTTTTGAATTGACTAATTTGACTGTTCACCTTGCATAACACAATATTTGCATTTCCTATCTGAAATCTGAATAGAATAACTGTGTCAATAATGCATAAGACTGCACGGTTCACAGTTCTGAATCTGACCCCATTATTCGATTTTATTGCAGTCAATGGCAATAAATATGGTAGTACTGTTTATTTTTCAATGGCTGCGTTGTTTCGATGGATTTTTTTTTTTAAAGAATACCACAAGTGGATTGTGGAATATCAAAATGCTTGAAAAAATGTTGAACAAAGTTTGGAACATATGGATTGTTTTTGTTTGTGCATGGGATAAAAACTAAAACATTCACAAAACATTCAAAGCAGCTATTTTAAGTCTGAAATACTTACCAGAATTAGGAAAAAAGTCAAAATGTTGACAAAATGGTATAAGATGGAGAGCCAGTTAGTGGCAGTACTAAGGCACCAAGCTAGAAACCAGGAGACAGTGAGTTCTTGTTCCAGGTTCCACATCAGGTCAATTGTTCACTGTTATCCCTAGGAAATAAGCAAATAAGCAAACCACTTCTGAAATCTTCCCAAGAAAACTGCATTTTCTTGACTAGTCCAAGAGTCTGTATTTCCAAGAGTTCACATTGATTAGAAGGCACACCTGTCTTTGAGAGCTGGTGTTAATACATCAAACTTCATAGAAATAGAGATAGCAAACCATTATAATTCATTTAGTTAACATGTTTTGCTATCGCGTGACTCTGTGTTATATTCTTCAAATGTTTCCTTTTCCATGATATTATTTTTTCAGTGGTCTTGTCTGAGGTAGAGCATATAATTGAAATGTACAACTGTACCATGGCAAATGTAATCATATGATAGAATTATTTCAGAGTAGGAAATTGAAGCAAGTTAGATGGTTTTTTGGCCAGTCAGCTAATCAGGACAGATTTGACAGGCTAGCTATGACAGCACAGATAATTTCATAGATTGGATATTAACCAATTTGAGAATGTGGATAGCAGGAGCCAACATTTATGATGCCATTGTAAGGCTGCTGATCTTTAGGAATTCTCAGTGCAATCTTTTTGACTTCACCTTGTATAAAAACCCAGAAGCTGAATACAAGGAGAGTCTCATATAGAAATTATTCACCTCTCATCCATCCTGATAGAAGTTTGTTGTGAAGACTGCAATTTTTATTTCTTTATTCCTTTAAATTATATTTATACCTTTTTTATTCTTTTAAAATAGTCCAGACTAGATTGCCTCAGATTAGGAATAAAATGCTATAGTCATTTAAGCATAATATATCTATCTTTCAGCATAGTGTGTCAATACATGTTTGTTTGTTTGTTTGTTGGATTTATTCAAGCCAACCCAACTCCAAGAAGACTCTGGGTGGCATATAGTAGGCCTAATATATATATATAAAACAAAAGCACATTAAAAACCACATTATTTGCCAAATACATCATTGGTATATTTGGCAAATGTATGCAGTCTTGTTTTTGATTGATGAAACTGCTCTTATGTTGAATAACTTTTCATTCAACAACATAACCTAGCATACCCTAAAACAGGGGTGTGAAACTCAAGGCCTAGGGGCCAGATTTGGCCCACGGGGTACTTAGATTTGGCCCACAGGGCCACTCTGGGAACAGCAAAGGACCGGCCCACAGTGCCTCTGCCAGAGAAAACAGGCTTATTGAGTTCCCTTTTTGGCTGTGACAACCTCCTACAAACCTCTGCTAGCAAAAACAGAGTTCCTTTTTTGCTGGCAGAGGGTTGCAGGAGGCCGTCATGGCCAAAAATGGCACAGCTGAAGCACTCAATGCTGAAAAGGTAAACTGTCACTGGACTAATCTGTTAACTTGCAGTTTCTTTTTTAAAGTCCTTATGAAAGAGCTAGTCATCCTCCCACATATAATCTAGTTCTAATTTTTCTGTCAATGCCCAAAGCAACAAGTCATCTAATATTAGGATATAGGTTGGATGCCATAAAGTTAACAAGATGAGGGTATTTCTTCCTATTTGTTTGCTAATGAACAATATCCATACTCATTTCTATGTATTTGTAGGAGCTTTCATCTGCTTTAATTTTATGTATGGACCTCAAGCAATGTAATTTTGTTATAGACGACACCTATATTTGTATTTGTATAGTTTATATGACTTAGAATCTCTGACATCTCTCTCTTCACACACACACCCATATTCTTTGTGTTTATCAGGATGAAAAAATGGTTCTTCATGTAGTTATGAATATAATTGCAGATTAGAACTTCTTCTGCATCTTAGCTGCAGCTAGCTGTCTCTTGATTTAATATTTGAGAGTAAGGCTAAATTTTGAAAGAGCTAGATGCTTGCGTTCCAATCATAATGTTGGTTCAGCTTGTTTTCATCACATTAGATGCCAATTAAGTTACTGATTTCATAATTATAATGTAGCACATTAGAATTGATAATAAATGTTGTCTCACCAAAGCTAAATAATTATTATACAAAAACCCAGTTTTTCTTTCTGTTGATGTATTAAAACAGAAGTTTGCGAATAATGTATTGTTCAGGATTTTTTTAAAAAAACATTGTAGCAATTTGTTCTGTGTTTCCTACCACTTACAGAATTATTTGTGAATCAAAATATTTGATTTTTTAAAACCATTTCTGTCTCTGCCTTATCAAATGCACAAAGACTACAATGCACTAGCAGATAAATGCTTTTGTCATTCTCCTATGAGCTTTTCAGAGCATCCAGTAGTGGGAGGTGCTTGGTCTCCGCATTCACAGGCTGAGCTTGATTTGTGGAACGCTCCTCCTCCACCACGTGACTCCTCCTCAGCGTTCCCCAGTTTTTGCTCAGCCTCGTGTGAGACAGGCAGTGCTTTGGAAGCTTTTTTAACCGAAACAGGAACATTAGCAGGTTTGATTGCAATTCGGTTTTCCTTTGGTTTTCTTTGTCTTTAGCCTTCAATCCTTATCAGCCTGAGAGTCTAGTTTAAGGGAAGCACTGTTCGTGCCGCCGCCCCCCCAAAAAAAGAGGTGGTGGGAAGTTTTTGGAGCTGCTCTGCACCACCTCCCCACAGCCAAAATTTACTTACCTCTGCCTGTCTGATTGCCTCTGTGTCTTTATTCTGTTTGCTTGCTAGCAGCTTGATATGTTGTTTTAAAAGTCGTATCGCCTTTACCCCCCCC
>BLBF01000007.1:62300959-62327815 GCA_015471245.1 Laticauda colubrina | reverse complement strand
TTCATTAGCAAGCTGGGTTTCACCTGGGTGCCTGGTGGGGGGGTTAGGTTGGAGCTATCAGAGGGAGTCTGTTTTTGCCCAGGTGTTTGCCTGGCTTGTGGCATGGAGATCTTTCTATTTGAGAGTGCAGGCTTCCAAATGATTGACAGTCTGCTGGAATCATCTCTTCTATTCATGCTGTCAGGTCTTTTTTCAATCTCTATGGCTTCTCTGATGATTCTGTGGCTGGGGTTTCCTGTAGTGGCCAGGGTTTTAGTGCCATTGAAGTTGATGTTGTGACCTGTGGTTTTCATGTGTTGGACTAGTGAGGAGGTATGTTCCAGCTTTTTTACTGCATTTTTGTGTTCCTCTAGGCGGGTACTTATTCTTCTATTGGTCTGTCCAATGTATGTTGCCGGGCATGATGTACAGGGAATTTCGTATATGCCTTGGTATGTATGTGTATTCCAGACGCAGCTTAACTTCACAAGGACAACAGGCCTAAGTGTCTGGAACACCAACCAGACAGGCCCCTGAAGCCACATTCACTCCGACAGCCACTGGTCTTCGCCAGGGTGACAGCCACTGGTCTTCGCCAGGGTGACAGCTTCTTTGAGGAGGTTCCAGAAAGGATGAAAGCCTGGATGGCTATTCACCAAGGGATTGCAGCGGGGCTTCAACATGCAGTAATGTCCAGACCTTACCCTATAGCTACTGACCAAGAGCTCCAACCTCTGAGGTCACTGACCAGGTCGGAACAACACCAGTGCCAGGTACAATTACAGGGGGAGACCCCTCTCCAAGGGACGGAGGAGGAGGAGGAGGAGGAGGAAGTAGATCAAATCTTTCAAATGGCCAAGTCTGAAGTGGGATCAACTCACGATAGCTAACCCCTGTCAGTGGCAAACCCCTTAGAAGGGGAAATGTCTGAGGATGAAGGTCTTATTCCTGACCAGCCTGCTTTTACAGGCTTGTTTCGGCCACAGCTTTTCAAATCTCTCTTGTTTAAGGCAAAGAACATTGCAGGTCTAAACAAGCCAAAACCTTCTGACACATCTGACCCTTCAGGGGAAGGACCAGAGGACATGATCTTCAACCAACCAGTAGTTGAAGCAGAGGTAATTCCAGTCCCACCCATATTTTCAGACCTGGTGCAGAAGCAGTGGGCTTCTGCAGCAGTATACACCTCCCCAACTGGACATGATGGGAAATACTTCAACTTGGACCCTGAATTTGCAAAGTTACTGGGGACTCCCAAGGTAGATGAGCCTACAGTGGCTTTAGTGTCCCCCTCTATTCCCAGTGAGGCACTGGAGGCCTTAAAGCTGGAGGAAAAATGGGTCAAGCTAGCCCTACGCAGAGCTCATCAGTCTGATACGTGGGCTATCAGATCAGCCACGGCCTCCTCCTTCTTCATGCGGTCGTCTCTTCGATGGCTTCATCTTTTGAAACATGTTTCTTCTTCTAACATCAGGGCGCACCAAGACATCGCCAGACTTATGGCAGCTGCTGAATTCTCTGCCGATGCTACCTATCACGCAGTCAAGTTTTCAGCAAGAGCCATTACCTGGCATGTCACAGCGCGTCACTTGCTATGGTTAAGACACTGGCAAGCTGACTTCAAACACAAATCCAAGCTGATATCATCCCCCATTGTAGTAGATAGATTGTTTGGCCCTTCCCTGGATCTGCTACTAATTGAAACACGCAACAAGAAGAACATTCTCCCTTCCCTTTTTCGGAAGTCAGACTTCAGAAGCCCCAGTCCTTTTGGGGGGGGGGGGTTCTATCAGGGATCCTTCTCTTCCAGATACCAGAGATCTGCAGCAGTTAGATCAGGATAACAACCAGATAGGTCCGACTCAGTGGATAGAAATAGAAGGGGTGGTCAATCCAAAAGATCCTTTTGGGGAACAGGCCCTTCCGGTGACCAAGATAACCCCCGGGACCCAATTCCCATTGGCGGACATCTTAAGTTATTCGCTGACCAATGGGACTCCTCTACCTCTGAAGATACGGTCAGAGATACGGTTAGATTTGGACTCGTGCTGGAGTTTAGATCCACTCCTTCGGATTCCTTCATGTCATACCCTCCTTCCAGAGACCCGGTCAAGTGTAATCTCATGGATTCCGCAATCCAACATCTTCTGGATATACGAGCCATCCAACCAGTAGCGACCAACCAGCAAGGGCAAGGTTTTTATTCACATCTTTTCGTTGTGCCAAAAAATTCAGGGGGTGGAGAGCGATATTAGATTTGAAATGTCTCAACTGTTTCTTAGTATATCGCAAATTTAAAATGCATACCCTCCAATCAATATTACAGGGCATCAGGAAAGGGGACGTGCTCACATCCATAGACTTGACGGAGGCGTACCTGCACATTGCTATTCAGCCCTCCCATTATAGGTTTCTGAGATTTTGCTACAGTAACCACAACTTTGAATATGTGGCCCTTCCATTTGGATTAGCCTCTGCCCCCAGGACCTTCACCAAGGTCCTCGCAGCACTAGCTGCCCACCTCAGGAATATCTCAGTACGCCTCCAGTGTTATCTTGACGATATTTTGATTTTATCTCCTTCCGCCCATCAGGCAGTCAAAGACATTCAGAACACATTATTATCCCGATAAGAGCATGGTTTCTTAATAAATTGGAAGAAGAGTCAACTAACACCTTCGACGCGGTTAATTCATTTAGGGGTGATCATAGATACAGTGGAAGGCAAAGTTTATCTGTCACCAGATAGACTAAATAGCGTTCAAAAATTAGTTAGGGAAATCAGGGCACTTAAGAGGGTGTCCCTAATGGAACTATCTAAATTGGTGGGAAAAATGATTTCATGTATTTCTATTATTCCTTGGGCCTGCCTTCACACTAGATCCCTCCAGTGGTTCCTGCTACCGTACCAGTGATCTGGCCGAAGCAACTCCAAACACAAAGTCAGGGTTCCACCTCAACAGAGGCTGTCTCTTCAAGGAACCACAAAGGCTCACCATCACCACAGATTCCAGTCTGTTCGGATGGGGAGCTCACGTGCAGTCGCTCACAACCCAAGGCCGATGGTCTGACATAGAACAGTCATGCAGTTTAAACTGGCTGGAACTTCATGCAGTACATCTGGCCCTTTGAAATTTCTCCCCCCAGGTACGCGGTCAGCACATACTAATACTGACAGACAATGTAACACTCAAAGCTCACATAAACAAGCAGGGAGGCACACAATCGAAGCAGCTAATGCGGGAAGCAGAGCGCCTGTGTCACTGGGCGGAGAACAACATACTTTCCATCAAAGCAGAACACATTTCGGGTCTGTCGAATACACAGGCAGACTGGCTAAGCAGGGCCACCATAGATCAATCGGAGTGGCGCCTCCACCCATCCCTGTTCCAAGAAGTAGCACAGTCATTTGGTCAACCAATGGTAGACCTATTTGCTTCCCCTCTCATCACTCAGCTCCCGAGATTTTTTTCCTGATACCCATCCCAAGGGGTGGAGAATTTCAATTTGCTCCACTGTTGTTGGCCCCCGGGGCTCCTGTATGCATTCCCTCCACTTCCACTGGTTTCCAAAGTCATCCAGAAGTTACCAGATGAGAGAGCGGAATTACTTCTAGTAGCGCCTTATTGGCCCAGACGGCCATAGTTCGCAGATCTCCGCAGTCTCTCGGTAGCCCCCCCTGGAGAATCCCATCAGACAGAATCTCATTAACTCAGGGGCCTCTTCAACATCCGGATCCTCAATGGTTACAATTGACCTTCTGGAGATTGAGCTGACTGGTTTGAAGTGCAAAAAGCTCTCCAACAGAGTTATCGACACTATTTTAGCCGCCAGATGCCCCTCAACAATTCGCATTTACAACGCCACATGGTCAACTTTCTGCAAATGGTGTAGTAAGCTTCAAATTGATCCTGCCTCTCCCTCTGTCGCCCAGATTCTAGAGTTTTTACAGGAGGGACTTGATAAGGGGTTGTCACTTAATACATTAAAAAGGCAGGTGGTGGCCTTGGCATCAGTTCTCACTCACAAGGGCCTCAGTTCTCTTTCACATCATCCATGTATAAGATCTTTCCTTCGAGGAGCCACCAATTTACGCCCTCCAGCAGTGCATAATTATCCCACCTGGGATCTTAAGAAGGTCCTTGTCGCTCTCTCTAAAGGTCCTTTCGAACCTTTGAAATCATCAGGTCTCCAATTTCTCACGTATAAAGTAGTTTTCCTGGTAGCAATCACTTCCATTCGTTGTATCTCGGAAATTGCAGCCCTGTCTGTCAGACAAGATCTCTGCATTTTTCATGCTGATCGTGTGGTCCTTCGTCCCGATCCCACATTTATGTCGAAGGTCAGTTAGGGTTTTCATACAGCTCAAGAGCTTATTCTTCCAAATTTTTGTCCCAGACCATCACAGGGGATAGAAAGACAATAGCATAAGCTTGATGTGAGGCGTGCCCTGCGAATCTATATCAAGCGTACAGCAGCTTTCAGGAAATCAGAGGCTTTATTCGTGTCCTTTCAGCCAAATTCTCACGGTTGCAAGGTTTCACTTCTACGATAGGCCATTGGATACGGGCGGCAATAGCAAAAACATATCAAACCCAATCTCTGCCTAAGGGCATAACAGTTCATTCAACAACAAATGCAGCAACTTCGGCAGCATGGGCCACACAGGCATCAACAACTGAAATCTGTTGGGCCGCGGCTTGGGCTTCCCCATCACCCTTCATTGGACACTACAGAATTGATGTGTTTGCTTCTGCTGAGGCTTCCTTTGGCAGAAGAGTTCTGCAAAGGGTCCACAGAGACCAGGAGGTGATTCCAGACCAGACGGAGTCCCTCCCATAGGACAGGGTAAGCTTTGGCATATCCCACTACTGGATGCTCTTCACAGCTCATAGGAGAAAATGCATCGGTACTTACCTGATATGCCCGTTCTCTTTGAGCTGTGAAGAGCATCCAGCCCCACCCTTTTTTCCATCTGGTGGGGTCCTGTTTCGGCCAATGAACTTTTTAGTATGTGAGGATGAGAGCGCTTATTTCTCTCATCTTCGCCAAAACTGGGGAACGCTGAGGAGAAGTCACATGGTGGAGGAGGAGCGTTCCACAAATCAAGCTCATCCTGTGAATGCGGAGACTATGTGGAGCACCTCCCACTACTAGAAGCTCTTCACAGCTCAAAGAGAACGGGCGTATCAGGTAAGTACCAACGCCCTGTTACTTCCTGCTTCAAAAGAGTGGGGCAGGGTCCTATAACTTTACTGCTAGTTATACTCAACCAATTTTTCTTTATAAATACCTAAATATAATTAGTGCTGTGTTCTCAAATTAGTGAGATGTTTACTTTAATATGTAGTCAATTAAGATTCCAGAAATTGCCATGAACTGTGAATCTTTGTAACCGAGAGTGAAAATGATTCAGAGAAAGGAGTTGGATTTTATGGAAGAAAGACACAATGGAAATAGTTAATGGGAAAGGGAATAGAAGGACAAAGCATTTATGATTGAGGAAATAGCATTCAATGGGGCAAGGGCATTTCAGCAGCAGAATAGTAATAGTAATCCCTGGGAACTATGAGTGAAATCTAAAATATGCTACCATTTTTAGGAAAGAGGAATTCCAATGCTCTGAATTAGTCCTTTCAATACCCTGTAGAGTGAAAAATTTATGAACTCAGTTCAGGGCTGAGTTTTGGATAAGCGTGATGGGATACTTGTCAGTTTCACTAGGTACACCAGATCAGGAAATCAATTACTATGGAAGGCTAAAGCTATTTTATTGAAAATCCCGCAAATCTGATAGTGCTACACTTCCTCTCCATTCTGTAAATGAAACCTGAACTCAGGTAGCTCAGTAGTGTTTCTGTATAGGACAGGCAAAGGCTTTCAGGGAGAAGCAATGTTCAATCAACTTTCTCACATCTGTAGTTTTTTCAATAATCAGTGATGAGCAGAGCATTTGACTTCACGCTTCCCACAAGTATAAAATCATACTGTAATTGCTAAATGCTGTTCTTTGTCTGACTTCCAACCAGAGTTCTGCCAGACACATACTCTGCCATGCATAATAAACTTGATCTTCTGTAGTTTTTGCATTCTTGCTATATTTTCCATTCTATAAGGAATAGAAGCATTATTCCAATCACCCAGCACAGATCTGTCTTCATATTTGTGTTAAGCAAGCTGCGTGGCCATTCCATAGTTGGCTGTGGAATGGCTGTTGCAACTCATCCATACTTTAATATTTCTCCAGTTACTCTTACATTTTCAGCCTTAGCATGTTTCAACATTGTCATAGCATTTATCTGCCTTATATCTTAAGAACCAGGCAGCATGGAAATAAATGTATTATTTTATTTTCATCTTTTTTTGAGGGGAAGAGGCTAACATATGTAGCATTTATTCCTTATTATGTCACTATCATTCAATTAAAAAATGTTCCCTCTTGAGTTTTCTTCATTTTCATTTCCATTTTTCTAAAGATGCATTATAAAAAAAATGGTTTATCTCACATTTTGTGCCACTCATTACTACTATATCAGTAATGCAAGAATATCAATTCTTGTATTCTTCTATCATAAACAATCAAATCTAATATGCTTTTATTCTTTATTTTTTGTGTGTAGGCATTCAAAACAAAAAGACAGTTTTTGTGCTGATATCTACCAATCACCATTCTCCTTCCTTCTTTTATCATCTCTCTCTCTCCCTCCGCCCCATCCCATTTCTACCCAGCTTTTCATATCACCAAATGGAACAGTTTTCCCCTTGGATCTCATTAATTCAAAATGTTGCACCATTTTCCCCAAACCTTATTAACGTTTACTGGAGTGTAACACACAGCAATCATCAAACTATGGGTTCTTACTTTCATATACACTTGCAACAACCTCACACTTTCTGACTTAAGTTTTAGCCTTTTTATTCATTTTCTCACATGCATTCATCATCTCCATTCCATAAAATCAGAGTCTTACATTCCTCAAATATTAGGATGCAGTTCTTAGGTAGAGCTTTTCTTATCAAGGTGGACAGTTGTGACTAAATTATCCTGCCTCTCAGCTTTAATGGAGCTGTAGTTATTTATGTAATGTGAGTTAAAAATATTCTTGAGAAGAGATTGGGGTTTTTTTGTAAAAAGAAATCCATCTATATTTCATTTAGCTTCTTTGCTTCTTAAATACTAAATTCAAGATTTCTCTGGAAGGAAACATTTAAGAAAAGCCTCTTTCATAAAGCACAGATAATATTTTAAATGTAGACAGCCTTTTCAGAAGAGAGGATAATAAATGCATATGGAAAAGCATACTTTTTTAAAAAAAAAATGAGCTTGTATTTCAGCAGCAACTCATTTTCACCTAATCACCATCCCCATTTTTAAACTAAAGGGAAGAGAAACTGAACTAAATTTCTGTAGCAAAAGTTCTGAAAGCAATGAAATTAAGCATTTAAAAAAGGAACACTGCTTATCCCTTAATTACTTCTCTCCCTGGTTCCTAGTTGGCATTTCAAATGCATGAGTACCAGAAGGATGTTGCTGAGTTGAAAGATGTTCCTAGAATCTGAGACAAATTGAAGAGATAGTGCAATTTTTCAGAAGATTCAAAAATAAGAACTAGTTACTTTACCAAACTTACCCTGGATGCTATCTACTACTAATAGTTTCAATAGTTTCTAATAGAAAAAAATTGTAATAAAAACTCCAAAGAAGGCTCTTTTTGCCTTTATTCATCATAGTGTTGTTGAGAAAGACAACAGTGTAAAGGGACAACATTAAAAAAAAATTGAACTCCTTGTGTCTCCCTTTGATTACAAATATTATAAGGAACCTAAGCATGCATTAGATACAGTATTAGGCTTTTTCAAGAGAGGAATCAAAACTACTAAAGGTAACAAAAAAAAAAAAAGGATATTCTAGAACAGTGATTCCCATTCAAAGCAACTTGCAGATGTGTGTATTTCAGCTTCCACATTCCTCAGCAACAGCATGCTTGCTGGGGACCCTGGGAATTCATTTCCACAAATTTGAAAGTTGCAAAGCTTGGGAAATATTATTCTATGACATCTTGAGAATCTGTGAAACAAATTATACAGCTTTGATTGCATTTTCCCTAGCAGAAAGCTTATCCCACAAATAAGGTCAGTGCTAGAAAACAAACATTCCATAAGACCCCAATTTTTAAAAGGGAACTAAGGGAATCTGAGGAATTATAATGCATTCAGTTTAATGTATATTATGGAGAAACTGGTAGAAACAATAATCAAATAAAAAACTATGCATATAGAGATACAACCTTGCTGAAGGCAAATCTGCATGAATACCATGAAAGTAAGATTTGCTTTGCCAATGTTCTGGGGAGGAAAGTTAGGAGATTAATTAGCAATAGAAATTTTTCTCAATGGAAAAAAGTAAGAACTCCTTAAAGGATTTTAATTAGGACTAGTGCTTTTACACTTCTTAATTTGTGCTTCAATTTATGTTTCAGTTTATTAATAAATTATCTGGATCTAGGGCTAAGTAGAAAACATTTAGAGATCGTTCACATGGAAAAATGATTGTGAAGAATTCTGAACAGACCAGAAGTTTTATTTGGCTAAGTGTGATTACACAAACAGTATAAGAAATTTGTCTCCGATGCATAAACTCTCAGTGTACATATAAAAAACAAAGTAACATAATCATAATAATGACACCAATAAGAGAAGGTAGTAGGAAAGATGTGAAGGATAATGGTGAATGGTCAACTGAATATATTTCTTGAGCTTCTGATGTCTATGAATGCACCAAACCAATGTGCCACAGCTTTGAAAAATACAAATACTAGAGATCAGTATGAAAGAAATTGAAAATAAATCTGCACATATTGAAATGCCTTTCTGAAATTTCTGGAATCTGGAAAATTATTGCATGTATCACCCCACATGGGAAGAAATAGTACAACCTCAAAATTATAGAAAAGGATAACCTAACTGAAACAAAGGCTCAGCCAATCTCATTGTACACATATTGTACTCTGAAAGTAAAAGTAATAATAATAATGATGATCAGAGGGTTTGAATGTTTGTTTTATGAGAAAGATCTAGAACATTTTGGATCTAGATGAGCTAAAAGGCAACTAACATGATCAAGATTTGTAAAATCATGCACAGCATGGAGAAAGTAGATAGAGATGTACCCAGGGTAGGATATGGTAGTGGAAATGGTGGTGGGAATAATGGAAATGTTTCAGTACTATCTGACAATGACTTTGTTATCTACACATGATCTGCTTTTCCTCTTTTGAAAAAGATACCTTGAAACTACCATTTAAGGATATCCGTAATTGGTATTGACATCATAGTTTCATTGTTGGAGCAGTGGTGTCAATTAAGTCATCAAAACAGGAAAGATAGTAAACTCCACCGTGCCAATGTTATGCACATGCAATATATAAAGAAACAGGTCTTCATTAAGATTCTAGGACTGCTATCTTGATTGTTTTGACACCCTCTGCAGATACCATGGGGTCAGAAATTCTATCATGGATTGATCTTAAAGCCCCTGTCACACTGCACCAACGGATGGAAAGAGGATGTAAAATGGAGGAAAACACTTGTCATCCATTGGTTAACGCGATATATTCGTTCTGTACTCACTGCATCCGTTTTTCATACTCTCTATCCGTCCAGCATCCGTTTATTGACGTTTCATCCGCTCAGAAAGTTTTGAACTGCTCAAAACTTTTGAGCGGAAAATGTATCCAATGCGTCCATTCTGCATCCGCAAGGCATACGCTAGGCATCCGTTCTGCATCCGTTATGCATCCGCTATATCCGCTAGGCATCCGCTTTGCATCCGCGCAACTCCATCCGCTCCAGCAGTAAACGGATGCAGGGAGGAAGCGGAACAGACGCAGAACGGATGCAGAACGGATGCCTAGCAGATGCAGCATGGAAACAAAGCATTTAAAACGGAAAAAGCTTTAACAGAGGGGACCTATCTCGGATACTAAGGATGTCTAGAGGATGCCTAGAGGATGGGGAAAACCTATATACTGCCTATAAAAACGGGGAGCAACTCATCTGGATCTCACTTTCAGAACAGCAGCCCAGCTGTGCAGACCTCTGCAGCCTTCATCTGACTCTTGCTCTTCCACAGCATCCAGTCATGTCCACCGTGGATCGTAACAAAGTCCTTTTGGCAGCCACCATCGTTCTGCAACAGTGCGAAGCCATCTACAGGTTCTGTGAACTCTACTACAGGAAGAAAAGGAGGCAGCCAAGAAGCGTCTGGGTATGAAGATGGTTCACCAGAAGAGCAGAGGACGGACTGTACAACAAGCTGATGGTGGAGCTCAGAACGAAGACACTCGTGCATTCCAGAACTTCATGAGAATGCCTCCAGCCATGTTTGACGAAGTTGTGCAGCGGCTGATACCCAGGTTGACCAAGCAGAGCACCAGCTTCCGCCCCAGCCTGGAACCTGGGCTTAAGGTGGCACTCACTCTGCGCCACCTGGCCTCAGGGACCACCAACAGGAGCATGCAATACGGCTGGAGGGTGCCACACAACACCATCAGCATTGTGGTCAGAGAAGTGGTGCAGGCCATCATCGAAGAATACCTGGAAGAGCTCCTCCAGTGCCCCTCCACTGAAGAAGGCTGGAAGAAAGTTACAGAGCAGTGGTATCAGAAGTGGAACTTCCCCCACACCGTTGGAGCCATAGATGGCAAGCACATGGCCTGCAAAGCTCCAGCCAAGTCAGGGTCCACTTATTTCAACTACAAGGGCTTCTTCAGCATCGTCCTCTTCGCCATGGTCAATGCTGACTACAAGTTCATGTACATCGATGCTTCAGGCAACGGATCATGTTCAGATGCCCAGGTATACAACGCCAGTGACCTCTAGGAGGGGCTGGAACGCAACCTCATTGTGGGCTTCCCAGATCCACACCCCCTGCCCAATGACACGCAAGTTGTGCCCTACTTCATCGTGGGGGATGATGCCTTCTCCCTCACAACCTTCCTCATGAAGCTCTACACCTCCAGACTCCTCACCCGTGAAGAGAGGATCTTCAACTACAGGCTGTCCAGGGCAAGGCGGGTGGTGGAGAAAGCCTTTGGCATCCTGGCCAACAGGTTCCAGGTACTTCTCACCACCATGCAGCATCGCCCAGAGACCGTGAGGAGGATCGTGGAAGCTTGCTGCATCCTGCACAATCTCATGCGCACACGCTACCCAGTCTTGCACAACAGGCTCGTGGACCTCCAACAAGGCAATGGGGACATGGAGCCTGGGGAATGGAGGCAAGGGTGAAACCTGATAGACACTGAGGATGTGCAAGGCCCCAACAGAGCCTCACGTGAAGGGAAGAAGCAGCGCAACCTCCTGAAACACTGGTGCAACTCCCCAGCTGGAGCAGTGGAGTGGCAAGACAGGATGATAGATGATTAATGGATGCTTCCTTCAGCCTGTCTCATCACACTGATGAGATTGGGCCATGTATGTTGAGTGGTCCTACAATGATCAGGGCATTTAATAAAGAGTTGTGTTTGTGTTGACATGTGTGGATGATTATTACATTATTATTGATAATAAAGGGCCATAGGTGTGGCACCTGGGAGGGTGGACCCGACAGTCCCACTATGCTTGCACTGGAGGTTTATCTATCCCACAGATATTACCCATTCCAAAGGTATCCCTGCCCATCCCACAGCTATTACCCATTCCACAGGTATCCCTGCCCACCCCACTGCTATCTTAACCCATCCCACAAGCATGCAAAGGCTTAAACCAATTCTAAAAGTTTCCACCAAGACTTTATTCAAAAAAAGAAATGAAGCAAGTGTGTGAATCAAAGATAAACGTTATTGAACAACAAGCTATAAAAGAAAAATGACCCAAGTCAAGTGTCCAAATAAAGTCCACAGGTAGCCAGCCAGCCAGTCTCTGGCACTCCTCTTGGTCACTCGGAGGTGTGCCATTCTCAGGGGTGAAGGGTCCAGGTGCTGTGGATGTGGCTGGTGCTGGAGTGCTGGTCTGAAGCCCCACTGGGGTGCCTGGCTCCGAGATGACAACAGGTGACGGTGTGTTGAGAAAGCTCTCGGACAGCTGGCTCAGACCCATGATGTTGAGAGCTCCTTCCTCCATGCCATGGGGTGTCAGCCCCAGTACCAACGACAGATGTTGTGAGGCCGGGCTTGGCTGTGGGGTGGAGGAAGGAGCAGTGTAGTGGGGCTGTCTGGTCTGCAGCTGGGTGAGGACTGGCGTTGGTGGCATCTGTGGCGTGGGTGGCATCAGTGTCGTGGGTGGCATCATTGGCATCGGTGGCATCAGTGTCGTGGGTGGCATCGGTGGCATCAGTGGAACCGGTGGCAACGGTGTCGTCCAATGACTCTGTGCCTGGACTGGGAAGGGATGCTGCCTGTGCTGCTGGACCTCCTGGTAGCCGTAGCCCTGGTAGGTGAGGGGCTGTGGAAAGCCTTGGAATGGGAGGAACATCACCTGGGGTGGAGGAGCAGACCTGGACTGGGTGGGAGCAGGTTCCTCTGGACTGGAGGGTTGTGAAGCAGCTCGGTGATCCGGTCCTTCACCACCTGGTACTGGGGTTCCGCCATGTCCCTGAGGGTCTGGTTGACATAGGTGAGGAAGGGCTTGTGGTTGGAGGATGAGGAGTCAGTGTGGACCAGCTGAGAGAGGAGATCTATGCTGCTACGGATGGTGTCCCTGATCTCCAGAAGGACAGTGTGGCTCTGCCCCTCCTGTCTGGCTCTCTTACTTTCTGTGGAGGTGGAGCTGGGGGTGGATGTGGGTAGGGCTGTGGTGGACACGCCATCACCTTTCTCCCACTGCACCAGGGAGTCCTCCATGTGCTCCACCACAGTTACAACAGCTGTCCGCGGGTTCTCCGCCATGGCATGCTACACAGACACCTGCCTGGAGACAGGAACTGACTCTCGGCCGGAAGAGGACTGGCTCTCAGCACTCTGCCAGAGAGAAAGGGTTGTGAGAGGGGCTGCTGGTGCTCCTCCACACCACCCCCAGTAGCAGTACCAGCAGGATCATCATCATCATCATCATCATCATCATCATCATCACCAGCAGGATCATCATTATCATCAGCAGCAGCAGCAGCACCAGCAGCAGCAGCACCAGCACCAGCAGGACCAGGATCATCAGCAGCAGAGTAAGCACCAGCAGCGCCAGCAAGACCAGGAGCACGAGTAGGACCAGGAGCACGAGCAGGACAAGCAGGACGAGCAAGACCAGGAGCACGAGCAGGACGAGCAAGTCCAGTAGCATGAGCAGGACGAGCAGGACCAGTAGGACGAGGAGCAGCTTCAGCAGAGTACGCAGCAGCAGAAGCACCACCGCCAGGAGCAGCTTCAGCAGAGTACGCAGCAGCAGAAGCACCACCGCCAGGAGCAGCTTCAGCAGAGTAAGCACCAGCAGAAGCACCACCGCCAGGAGCAGCTTCAACAGAGTAAGCACCAGCAGAAGCACCACCGCCAGGAGCAGCGCCAGCAGAAGCTCCAGCACCAGAAGAGCGAGCCTGAGCAGCAGAAGCCCCAGCAGAAGCAGAGTCAGGGACAGGGGGCGGGAGGGTGGCCCTGTCCCTCTTGCCAGGGATGGCGGCAGGTTGCCGAGGCTTTCACTTCTTCCCCATGGTTGTGGGGTTGCTGGCTTGCAGGGAGGCTGGCAGGGAGGCTGGCAGGCACCAAGGCTGGCAGGAAGCCTGGCACCAAAGCTGGCAGGAAGCCTGGAAGGCAGCCAGGCACAAAGGCTGGCAGGCAGGCAGGCAGGCACAAAGGCTTGCAGCAAGGCTTGCAAGCAGGCATGCAGGCAGGGCAGGCAAGGACTCGATGTATCCGGCAGCAGGTCTTTCCTCAGAATGGTGACCTGCTTGGGAGCTGCTTCTCTTTATATCCGCTCGGCTTCCGCTGTGCATCCGCTAGGCTTCCGCTGTGCATCTGCTTCATCCGCTGTGCATCCGCTGTGCATCCACTTCATCCGCTCAGTGTCCACTCTGCATCCGCTGTATCCGTTCTGCGTCCACTTTGCTGAGGCCCTCCAGAAGCCTAGCGGATGTGCCATCCACTCCCATCCACTTCCATCCGCTGGGCTTCCGTTCCACATCCGCTTTCTATCCGCTCTGTGTCCTCCCCGCGTCCATTCCTTTCCGTGTTATCCGCTCTGGTTATGCAAATTTTTGCCCCTTTTGAGAGCGGATAACAACGGATGGAACATTTTTCTCGTCCGTTGTGTCCTTTTTACTGCATCCGTTGGGCAGTGTGACAGGGCCTTAAGTCCTATAGCTGCTGAACACTGGTTCAAAGAGACATTTTAGCCATATATTTAATACTCGTATCCAATTTGGATTTCGTAATTTTAAATGTAATAAACCATCTGCATTCAGTTAAAACATCATTACAAAAACAGTAACAATATAATTTTTCAAATTTACTAGTTGAATATGGGTTGAATGTCATCATAAATTGAATATTTTCTTTCAACACCTCCCCCCCCCAAACAGAACATAATTTTCTCTGTTTAGCATGATCATGTCATGGGGGAGGCTTTAGAAATACTCATTGTAAAACTACTGATACAATATCATGAACAATTCTCTTTAAGAAGATACAATTGGATGCCAAATCAGAGATTTTATAACATTTGTAACTCAGATATACAGTTATTATTGTTCCCTATGTATGTAATTGCATGACTCAGAGTTACCTTTTCCTCTTCTTTTCTACAGCCTTAAGAAGTCAGAACACAACTGAGAAGAAGTTGTGTTTAGAAGAAGTCTATGTTTATTTTCTGTTTCTGGACACCTTTGTAACAAATCATTGGTCCTTTACGTAAATGCTGAAGACTTTTAAGCACTGAAGACCAGCAGACATAAATTTTGCCTTGAATATTCGTGATCAAAACTAGATGTATCAAATCCTTTGGATGAGCAAAAGGATAAAAAGGTTAGTGATACTCTGAATGCCTACAGTTTCAATATTTTGTATTTCTGCATATAACTTGCGTATGCTTTAATTTACTGTATGCTATAATATTTTCTGATCTACAGAAAGGAAAACCTAGCAGGATTTGTTTTTCTTTTTCTGGAGTTTTTGTAAAGCAGTTGAGGTTGAAAAAGCAGGAAATAAAGGACAGCCAAGAGCCCGGACGGGCGGCTGGGCCAAACCGAGTAGCAGACATCAAACTGCTTTCGTGTCTGCTATTCTTCAGAGTTACCGGTTCTATAGAACTGGGCCGAACCGGTAGCATCCCACCCCTACTTCTATGTATACCAACCTGACTAACAGAAGGAAGGCAAGAATTGAACAGTGATAAGCCTGTATATCAGTATATTCAAATAGTTTAACAAATTATCCTTTTGCCCATAAGAGTTAAACCTTGTGTTGTTTACATTTCTTTTTAACTTTTAAAAGTTTGTGTTTTTGGATTTTAATAGCAGTTAAATGGAAACTCAAAGCAAATGTGACCATGCCATTTTTGTTGGATCTGCTCCTATTTTTAAAAAAAATGTATAATTCTTACTAAAGGAAATTAGATTATCAAGATCAACAGAGATAAAGTAGCAAATAGAGGGAAAGGCATTAAATGAAAATATGGAGGTTTCATAATGAAATATGATCTCCTAAACTGTGTACATAGGAAAGCAGTGGTAGCAAAGACATCTTCAGTTATTTCATATTCATTTATTGCTCCTTGTACAAACAGGTTTACATCTTGAAGTATTTTTTCATGTTATAGGACATACAAATTGTGCAGGAGTTATTTATGCATTTTGCATACTTCTTTGTTTTATTTAAACTGTGGGGGAAAATCACAAAAAGAAAAAAAAGTACTGAAAACTGATGATATCCTAACACATTTAGGTAACCAAGAACAGTGAATATATGTCAATGATGTATTTAATAAAAAAAGTTAGGCTTGAAGAACAGAGGAAAGATCTGCTATCAAAGCAATGTGTATAGGTCTTCATGGTACCTGCTTCTTACTCCAGTCTACAATATAGGGCTGACAGATGATCTCTGATTTATTTCAGAGTTTAATTCTTCCATACTACTCACTTGGGTGTTGGGACATCTTCAGTCTACCCTTTTTATAGCTGGGATCATCTGATTCAGCACTGCAGAAACTGTGCTCCCTTTCTCTAAAGTGACTTTGACTGTTTCTTTGAAAGAGTATGAGAAAAGCAAGCTTAGAGCGGCATTTTCTGATTATTTCCACACTTGTGTGTGTGTGTGTATGTGAAGCACCTTGGTTTCCCTTGCACACATCTACACAGACAGCTAGGGATTGCTTGCAAGAGCAGCTGGAAAAAGATGTGTCTGTTTATTGCTTGGAAGATAAGTGCTTCCTATGCACTTTGGAGATTTGCATATACATGTTTTAGAAGGATTTGCACAATTTTGAGAACAGTAGATAATGCCTCTTCTGGTAAATGTTACCCAAAGCATTTGCCAACAGATGAACTGGATGTAAAAAAAACTCAGTTCTCTTATCATTTTTTTAAATTTCTTTTCAAAGTAGAGGTAAAGAAAGCACATCCTCAGTTTAGTTTTTTATGTGGCTGTGTGAATATTTATTTATTTTATTTATTTATTTAGTTCGTCAAGCATGCTTGAGAAAACAAGTATAAGTATGAACATAACATATAAACATATATGTATAAACAGTTATAAATATATACATAATAAATATAGTACAAATAAATGGGGACAATAGGACAGGGACGGTAGGCCAGTGGTATGCTTGTGCATGCCCCTTTACAGACCTCTTAGGAATGGAGTGAGATCCATGGTAGACAGTTTAGGGTTAAACTTTTGGGGCTTTGAGGCTGTAACAACAGAGTCAGGTAGTGAGTTCCAGGCATTGACCGCTCTGTTGCTGAAGTCGTATTTTCTGCAATCAAGTTTGGAGTGGTTTACTTTGAGTTTGTATTTACTGTTTGCCTGTGTGTTATTGTGGTTCTCAGATATATTGGAAAGGCTTGACCCTGAATGGGAGTCAATTAGATTGGGAGTTGAGAGTAAGTTCAATAATTGAATTGGCACTCATAGGATTACTGAGCACACATTTATTATCAGTCATTGAACTATCTCTGCTGAAAAAGCTCTGTGTATGAATGGTCTGCAAAATCTGATAGTGGGGTTTGAACCTGTAGTCAAACATATGCAGTTTAACTTATTGGTTATATAGTTTAACATACTTCTACTTGTGTCTCTTCTACTATATAAATCAATACTGCTGTTTATACTTCTTCATGAGCTCTCAAAACGTCATCTCTGCTTTTTAAGGATACTATTAATTTTCATAAGAAAGAAAGTGGACAATGTGAACTAGAGATTAAAAGCTAAACAAAGACTAGGAATATTTTGTTGGAAAACCTGCTGAATTGAATATGTGTGACTTTTCTTTTCCAGTGTATCCTTTGTTGGGGGAGGAGTCCTGCTAGAAGTGCACTTTGAAAACATCAAGTGTGAAATAACAATTGGATAATCATTTCTTTAAAAAGTTTTCATATATGACTGTAAAATTGGACTGATTAATAAAGCAGAACTCAAGTTAATAATAATCTCTACTTTTCTTGCAAATAACACCACAGATATCCCTGAGCACTGGGTGCTATGTAGGACTTATGGAACAAATAATAACAACAATAATAAAAACAACAACAACAACAATAATAATAATTTATTTCATTTATATTGCCGCCTATTCACCCATGGCAACTCAAGGCAGCTTGCACAATGTAAAACCATATTTAAAAAAAATAAAAATAAAAACAATAAACCTAACAAAAAGAATTAAATATATTAATAAAGTACAACAGAACAAAATCTGGAAAAAAATCACCCCCAACTCCCCTCCCCTGCCCTGATGACAGCAGATCACACTAGCCATTTGATGGGTTCCATCCTGATCTGGGTTCCCCAGGCACGCTGGCAAAACCAGGTATTCAGTGCCTTCTGGAAAAGTGCTAGAGTGGGGCCATTCTAATCTCTGGGGGAATGATATTCCAGAGAGAGGGAGCCACCATGGAGAAGGCCACTTATAGGTCCCACCAAGTGTATCTCCCTCAGGGATGGGACCCGCAACATTCCCTGCCTCCCCACTCCAATGGGTCAGGTAGATGTGACCGGCAAGAGACGGGCCCTCAGATAACCTGGTCTCAAGCCATGAAGGGCTTTAAAGGTGACAACCAGCACCTTGACTTGCACTCGGAAGCAAATCGGCAACCAATGCAGCTCCTGCAGGAGAGGTGACACATGTGCATACCAGGGTCTGCACAAAGCCATGTGGGCTACTGCATTATGCATCAACTGGAGCTTCCGGATGCTTTTCAAGGGCAGCCCCATGTAGAGTGCATTGCAATAATCAAGATGGGAAGTGACTAGGGCATGAGTGACTGTGAGTAGGGACCATTGGTCCAGGAAAGGGCATAACTGATGCACAATCCACAGTTGCAGAGAGAGCCTCCTGGCCACGACTGCCACGACTCTTCGAGCAGAAGTCTTGAGTCCAGGAAAACCCCCAGATTACACATAGGGTCTGTTTGGGATAGTGTCAGATTCAACAGTGAGTACATTAGTCCAGACTGACAGAAACCTAATTAGGATCGCTTTTCTATGACACATTATGATGAGTGTTTCACAGTACAGAATGAAGAACAGCCATTGGTGGAAGTAGCTTGCCAAGCATATTGAGATTAGCTAGTATATCAGCAGTACACTTCACTTCTGCCCAACTTGAAGGTAGTGCTACAGCTAAATATAGATGAAAGAAGCAAAGAGATACTTTGGTTTCCAACTCTTACACAGGGGTGGGATTCAACTGGTGTTACTACTGGTTCAGTGACAATGTTTTGCACGCCTTAAGGCCCTGTCACACTGCCCAACGGATGCAAAACAGACACAACGGATGAGCAAAATGTTCCATCCGTTGTTATCCGCTCTCAAAAGGGGCAAAAATTTGCATAAACAGAGCGGATAACACGGAAAGGAATGGACGCGGGGAGGACGCAGAGCGGATGGAAAGCGGATGCGGAACGGAAGCCCAGAGGATGGAAGCAGATGAGAGCAGATGGCACATCCGCTAGGCTCCCGGGGGGCCTCAGCAAAGCAGACGCGGAACGGATGAAGCGGATGCAGAGCGGAAGCCTAGCGGATGCACAGCGGAAGCCTAACGGATGCCTAGCGTTAATTGCGCATGCGGAGAGGATGCATTGCGTAAGCCCCGTGGATATAAGGAAAGCAGCTTGGAAGCAGGTCACCATTCAGAGGAATGCCGGACGGATTGACAGCCTTGCCTGCCCTGCCTGCAAGCCTGCCTGCAAGCCTTGCTGCCAGCCTCCCTGCCAGCCTTGCTGCCAGCCTCCCTGCCAGCCTTGCTGTCTGCCTGCCTGCATGCCTGCCAGCCTCCCTGCCAGCCTTGCTGTCTGCCTGCCTGCCAGCCTTGCTGCCAGCCTCCCTGCCAGCCTTGCTGCCTGCCTTCCTGCCAGCCTTGGTGCCTGCCTTCCTGCCTGCCTTGGTTCATGCCTGCCTGCCAGCCTTCCTGCCAGCCTGCCTGCCAGCCTTCCTGCCAGCCTTGGTGCCTGCCTCCCTACAAGCCTTGGTGCCTGCCAGCCTCCCTGCCAGCCAGCAACCCCACAACCATGGGGAAGAACAGAAAGCCTCAGCCATCTGCTGCCAGACCTTATAAGAGGGACAGGGCTACCATCCCGCCCCCTGGCCCTCACTCTGGTTCTGCTGGGGCTTCTGCAGCACGGGCTCACTCTTCTGGGGCTGGGGCTTCTGCTGCTTCTGCTTCTGGAAGAGCTGATGATGCGGGTGATCAGACAAGCACTCCAGCACCAGCCACCTCCACAGCACCTGGACCCTTCACCCCTGAGACTGAGTGACCAAGAGGAGTGCCAGAGACTCATTTTTGTTTTATAGCTTGTTGTCAATAAAGTCTATTTTTGATTCACACACTTGCTTCATTTCTTTTTTTTCATAAAGTCTTGGTGGAAACTTTTAGAAATGGTTTAAGCCTTTGCATGCTTGTGGGATGGGTTAAGATAGCAGTGGGATGGGTTGAGATAGCAGTGCAATGGGCAGGGATACCTTTGGGATGGGTAATAGCTGTGGGATGGGCAGGGATACCTTTGGGATGGGTAATAGCTGTGGGATAGATAAACCTCCAGTGCAAGCATAGTGGGACTGTATGGTCCACCCTCCCAGGTGCCACACCTATGGCCCTTTATTATCAATAACAATGTAATCAATCATCCACACATGTCAACATAAACACAACTCTTTTTTAAATGCCCTGTTCATTGTAGGCCCACCCAACATACATGGCCCAATCTCATCAGTGTGATGAGACAGGCTGAAGGAAGCATCCATTAATCATCTATCATCCTGTCTTGCCACTCCACTGCTCCAGCTGGGGAGTTGCACCAGTGTTTCAGGAGGTTGCGCTGCTTCTTCCCTTCACATGAGGCTCTGTTGGCGCCTTGCACATCCACAGTGTCTATCAGATTTCACCCTTGCCTCCATTCCCCAGGCTCTATGTCCCCATTGCCTTGTTGGAGGTCCATGAGCCTGTTCTGCAACACTGGGTAGCGGGTGTGCATGAGATTGTGCAGGATGCAGCAAGCTTTCATGATGTTCCTCACGGTCTCTGGGCGATGCTGCATGGTGGTGAGAAGTACCTGGAACCTGTTGGCCAGGATGCCAAAGGCTTTCTCCACCACCCGCCTTGCCCTGGACAGCCTGTAGTTGAAGATCCTCTCTTCACGGGTGAGGCATTTGGAGGTGTAGGGCTTCATGAGGTAGGTTGTGAGGGAGAAGGCATCATCCCCCATGATGAAGTAGGGCACAACTTGCATGGCGTTGGGCAGGGGGTCTGGATCTGGGAAGCCCATGATGAGGTTGCGTTCCAGCCCCTCCTTTAGGTGACTGGCATTGTATACCTGGGCATCTGAAGATGAGCCGTTGCCTGAAGCATCGATGTTCATGAACTTGTAGTCAGCATCGACCATGGCGAAGAGGATGATGCTGAAGAAGCCCTTGTAGTTGTGATAAGAGGACCCTGAGTTGGCTGGAGCTTTGCAGGCCACATGCTTGCCATCGATGGCTCCAATGGTGTGTGGGAAGTTCCACCTCTGATACCACTGCTCTGCAACTTTCTTCCAGCCTTCTTCAGTGGAGGGGCACTGGAGGAGCTCCTCCATGTATTCTTTGATGATGGCCTGCACCACTTCTCTGACCACAATGCTGATGGTGTTGTGTGGCACCCTCCAGCCGTACTGCATGATCGTGTATGTAGTCCCTGAGGCCAGGTGGCGCAGAGCGAGTGCCACCTTGAGACCAGGTTCCAGGCTGGGCCGGAAGTTGGTATTTGCCTTGGTCAACCTGGGTGTCAGCCGCTGCACAACTTTGTCAAACATGGCTGGAGGCATCCTCATGAAGTTCTGGAATGCACGAGTGTCTTCGTTCCTGAGCTCCACCATCAGCTTGTTGTACAGTCCGTCCTCTGCTCTTCTGGCAAACCATCTTCATACCCAGACGCTTCTTGGCCGCCTCTTTTTCTTCCCGTAGTAGACTTCACAGAGCCTGTAGATGGCTTCGCACTGTTGCAGAAGGACAGTGGCTGCCAAAAGGACTTTGTTATGATCCACGGTGGACATGACTGGATGCTGTGGAAGAGGAAGAGTCAGATGAAGGCTGCAGAGGTCTGCACCACAGAGCTGCTGTTCTGAAAGTGAGATCCAGATGAGTTGCTCCCCCTTTTTATAGGCAGTATAGGTTTTCCCCTATATTTCCCCGGATGCAGAACGGATGCCTAGCGGATGCAGAATGGATGAATTGGATACATTTTCCACTCAAAAGTTTTGAGCAGCTCAAAACTTTCTGAGCGGATGAAACGTCCTTAGACGGATGCTGGACGGATAGAGAGGAAGCAAAACGGAGGCAGTGAGTACAGAATGGATACATCGCGTTAACCAACGGATGGCAAGCTTTTTTGTCCGTTTTACATCCTCTTTGCATCCGTTGGTGCAGTTTGACAGGGGCTTTAAGCTGTGCTGCCGGGACAGCTGAAAAGCACTGCACACAGGTGCACAGCATTTGAAAAGCCTCTTTTTCCTGCTTTTTCAACCTCAGCTGTACCACGCAAAGCAGCTGAAGTTGAAAAAGCAGGAAATAAAGGAAGGTAAGAGCCCAAGCGAGCAGGTGGGCCAAATACAAGCAAACACAAAACCGGTTTAGTGTCTGCTGCTCTTCAGAGCTATCAGTTCTTTAGAACCGGGCAGAACTGGTACCACCCCACACCTGCCTTGAGCCCAATCTAAGAAAAAGAGTGTCATAGCCAGGCACTTGTTGATCACGAGATCGGTATAAACATAATACTACAAAACATAGCATTATAGCTGAGTTATATGGAGATGCACGTTCAAATCATATATCTGAAACAGATGTTTACTAGCTGTACCACATTATACATAAATCTACATGATTGCAAGAATATCTATCTATCTTACACACACAAAAAAAAATTCTTTTAAACATATATTTTAAACACATTATTAAATATAACACTGGAATTACATATTCTTGGGGAGGGAAAATCAGACTTACAGAGGTAGATGTGAATATAAAACAATGTACATCAGTGTGTAATATAATGTCAGATGTAGAGTAGAATAGAGTAGAGCAGAAAGAACAGAATAGGACTTAAGACCAAACTATACTTTATTGAAAACAAATTTCAGAAGGCTTTTTATTTTCATGTTAAATTATTTCTTCTGTTATGGCTACCATGAGGAAATTAGAAGATTTGGTGTGCATCTTAATTATTATTTTGCTATATCAACCAGCTAAATATGCTATGCTAAATAATATATGTTTTGGGAGTTCACTTGGCATAGTTAATTTTTTTCTGACATCTAAACTTTCTTTACACCCTATAGTAAGCATCTTTTAAATATGATAAGCCACCTAAGACGAACAATGCATGCATGAGAATCCTGCACATTTTAAGTATTTTTTAAAATGAGAAAAAAGTGATATACAAATACATTATCAATAAAAGGCAGAAATAAAGATACTTTCATGTTCAGTTGAAATCTTCTTGATTATTTTATTTTTATTTATTTTATTTCATTTGTCAATCGCTTACAAGATAATAGGTATATGTATATATCTAGTTATGAATATGTGAAATGGGTACATATAAGAAAAATAAAAGAAACAATGGGACAGGGACGGTAGGCATGTTGGTGTGCTTATGCACGCCTCCTACAGACCTCTTAGGAAAGGGGTGAGGTCAATAGTAGACAGTCTAAGGTTAAAGTTTTTGGGGTTTGGAGAAGAAACCACAGAGTCAGGTAGAGTATTCCAGACATTGACCACTCTGTTGCTGAAGTCGTATTTCGTGCAATCAAGTTTGGTGCAGTTAACCTTCAGTCTGTATCTATTGTGTGCTCTTGTGTTGTTAGGGTTGAAGCTGAAGTATTCATTGACAGGTAAGTCATTGCAATGTATGATTTTATATACCATACTTAGATCAGACTGAAGACAGTGTAATTCAAGGTTTTCTAGGTCTAGAATTTCAAGTCTGGTGGCATAAGGTACTCTACAAGTAGAGGAGCGGAGAGCTCTTCTTGTGAAATATTTCTGGACTTTCTAAACTGTGCTAATATCAGATATGTAATGTGGGTTCCAGACTGATGAGCTGTATTCGACATAATCTTATAGCTTTCATGGACATAATCATGTAGCTTTCTCAGCAGAATTACAGACATATCATAAGGCTGTGAAGTACACAGAAGTCAAAATTCACATCCCAAAAAAGCAGTATTAAATTTTATCTGTAACTCTGCCGAGAAAGCTACGTAATCATAAGGTAATACCGACATAGTTTGATACTGCTTTCTCTTTATCTTATCTGATAGTCTTTGGATTCCATAGTGATATCCTATATAAAGGCTAATTAGGAACAACCATTATTAACTTCTTGCCCCATCTGCATTGTGTCTTGTATGGAAAAGATATCTGAACGTTTGCTTCTATAGATTGGCAATCATTCAATAGCCAATATATATTCTTTGGTTAAAACAGAGAGCTGGCATTTCAACAATTAATGGGATAATAGCCACTTCAAAAATCCTTAAAATTGTGGTGTGTAAAACAGTCTACTTCGAGAGGTATGGAGGTTTTTATCAAATAAGATAAAGTTTATTGAGCACAGAAATAAAGCCAACTGTAGAAATGAATAGAAAAGCAACTGTGGGACAGGGATGCTCTAAAACTACTTTGATGTATTTGTGACAGAGGAAATATGTCACTGATCTCAAAGGGCCATTTCTGAATAAAGAAATTAGAAATCTTGAATAAAACATGTTAAATTGGAATTGATTAGGAGATTGAATACTGTGGATCAAATAAAGACCAACACTAAACACTGACACATATTATTTTTGTTTTGTCAACAGTGTTTTAAATTTAGTTTTATTAAATTTACAATTAAAAGGTAAAAAATCCAAACTTTAAAAATAAAAGGAAAATGGAGAGGGGAAAAAAGCAAAGAAAGGAAAAAATAAGAATGTAGTAAAGGAAAAAAAAGTAGTATATTATATAAAGAAATGGTTTCCTCTTCATCACAAGTATAAACAATTTAAGTAACATCATTTCTTTTAAAATGTAACAAAAGATTTCTTCTTCCTTTATCTCATGTCTTATCTATCAACAAATTCTTAAGCCTTATTCATTTCAGGCCTGGCCAGCAAAAGTCTACTAGTTATCAGAGATAACAACATAACTATTTTAATCTTGATCAAATAAACCATCCTTGTATCCTTTTATTTTTTAATATTGATTTTTAGTCCTTTCAAATAATGTGCTGGAATTTGATTTAAAAAAAAAATATTTGTGCACTTGTTGATCCAAAGATTCTTAATAGCTAAAATGCAATTAAGAATTTTCAAAAATCTTTCGGAAAAATCGTACACCAATCCAGTATTCATAAAGGTGCTGAATGTAGTTTGAACAAAAATGGCTTTCCCTTATTTCCCATAGCACTAAACACACTAAACACACTGGAGACCATTGTTTTGCAGTCTCCTCACATGGAGGAGCGCTTGTGGGTTATGTCAAGACCTTTTCTTGTCCAGAGAAGAATTATCAAAGAGTCTGTCTACACACTGCTTCTTTATTCAGCTTAATCTTCAGATCTGTTTTTATTAGAGCCGTATTCAGTTCACCATTTCTTCCCCAGAGGTATAGAATTTCTCTCTATATAGCAAAAACAGACACAATCCGATTTTATCATTGTGCTTGAATAACTTGCTATATAGCATATTGAATGCACACCAAGTATGAAACCTGACAGAGATTGCCATTCCATGTTCTGAATTTTGAACTCTAAGGACAAAGTGATTGGGCCAGCATGTTTCATTTGTACACTTACATGTGTAATTCCCCTTTCATAAGGAACTCTGGGACAGTTGGAATAATCTTTTAAATACAAAAGAGAATATATTCCTCAGTAGGTAATTTATTTACACCAGATTTCTTTTAATGTGGTGGAATCAAGTCATTTTCAATTTCTCATCGGGAGACATATTTGGCCAACCTTGGCTGTACTTGGAAGCCAAGCAAGGCAGCATATTATTCAAATTTGAATGGGGTATATTTAATGAATATTAGGATTGTAGATTAGAATGGAAAGTTGAAAAAGTATCCTAGAAGAAGGTAATGGAAACCTTTGTCTTTTGCCTAGGAATTAACAATAGCCATGGTATTCTCTGTAAAGGATACTACATTATATAACTATCTCTTATTCAGTAGAATTGATACTTGCTTTCACAAATGTTAGACTCAAAGATTCACCTAATAAGCTATATACATTGATTCAAGTACACATAGACTTTATGTATGTTTTTCTCCGTAGATTATGCATTGTTATATTGGGTTGTGTCAAATATGGCAGCAAAAGAGTTGTTGCAGCCTTTTTAATCAATCATTTGGCCACATTCTTCTTACAGTTTTCTCCTGGACTCAATACAAGCATTCAGTTTTATTTGTTAACCTAGCAGAACATTATTTATTAATGAGTTCTTCATGCTTTATTAAGTCTAATGTCAAAATACCTCTGTGGGACTATAGTCATGTTCTGTCTGTTAAAAGCCTTCTCAAGAAAATGAAAAATTACACAGTAAAGCTGCATCCGGTAGATATCAGTTCAATTACTTTTGATCCTGGCAGATGATGTTTCCGAGTAGTTTGAAAGAGCTACATCAGATAACATAAGCTGTCTGAAATGAAAGAATTCTGCACTCTCAAATGTGCATAATTAGGAAGGCTTAGAAACTTAACAAAGCCATTCTGTTCCCAAATGCTGAGTGGTATATTCAGCAGTTGAGAACTGACAAGTTTGGTAAAGCAATACAATGCTTGCCTAGTTTCATTTATTTTTTCTTATTCACATCTTTTATGCTTGGGAAGCAAACCTTTATTTTGGAACATTAAAATGCTGGAGTTTTTCAATACTCCAGGGATTAACTGCAAGGTCTTTTTTTAAAAAATGATGCAATTAATTTTGTTTATGAAGCTAATATTGGAGTTCATTCATTTTTCCTACTTCTTTCCTTGCTTTCTCAATAGCATTACACTTGAATATCATTTCTGTAGTATTGTCATTCAAATTAAATTTATTTTAGGGACTGTTATTCTGAACTTTGACCAGTTCTGCATATGGCTTTCAATATTAACTGGGTAGACTATATGTAAAACACAGAGAAAGGGGGGAGAGAGAAGGAGGGAGGGAGGGAGGGAGGGAGGGAGGGAGGGAGGGAGAGAGAGAGAGAGAGAGAGAGAGAGAGAGAGAGAGAGAGAGAGAG
>BLBF01000007.1:62276265-62300949 GCA_015471245.1 Laticauda colubrina | reverse complement strand
AGAGAGAGAGAGAGAGAGAGAGAGAGAGAGAGAGAGAGAGAGAGAGAATACACAAAATGGAAATGTTAGTTATAAGACCAATAAGGGTTCAGGAAATGATTTTGTGAATAGATCCCTGCAACTTCATTCACTATCTCCAATATTACCAGTTAATAGAAAAACCATTAGAAAAAAATTCACCCTAATGTTTAAGGAGATAAATTCATTCTAAATGGAAAATAGCTCAGTTTTTAAAATCTTTTCTCTTTCACTTCTGTAAATCCTGTTAAGAAAACTCTGTCATTCATTTTTTTAAAATGGTCTGTTTTTGGAACTTGATGCTTCCATAAACATTACTCCAAATATTTTAATTGTCAGAAGAAGAAAATATAAAACTCTAAAGTAACTTTTATAAAAAGATTTGAGGGAGGGAGTCACTTTCAAGTCAGGTTGTGACTCTTGGAGATTGCCTGGACAAGTTGCAGGTGTCTTCTTGGCAAGATTTGGAAAGTAGTTGCCATTTTCCTTCATAGGGCTGAGAAAGAGTGACTAGCCTAAGGTCACTCAGCTGGTTTTGTGCCTAAATCAGGACTAGAATTCACCATCTTTCAATTTCTTGCCTAGGACCTTTACCATTGCAACAACTGGTTTCCATGAAATGATTTCTAGCTTGTTTCAATTAAATTTAATAATTCAGCATGATCTTAATCCCACATCAACATATAAAATATTTTGGAACTGAGCATTGCCAAACAGTTATCTTTGTCTTCAAGAAAAGTTTTGAATAAATTCAGAGCAATGATAAATAGCAGTCTGGAGCAGTTAAAAGGAAAAAGAACAGAACATGAGTTCTAATAACAATTAAAGCTTAGTTATGATGACAGACCAAACTTGTCATCATTTTGTGACTATACTACCATCACAGACCAGCTCAGAAACAGAAACAGTTGCAAACAATTCTAATGGGAAGAAAACATGAAGTATAGCAGAGGAAGGCTGTGAGGCTAAAACAAAAGGTTTAGCAAGGATCTGAAAACGACAACAACAACAAAAGGACAGAAACAGGAAAATAAAAGAGGACCCATGTAGGAGAACAGCAGGCTAAGCTGGAATTTGGGGTTAAATGTGTTATCAGTTTGGAGTCATTGTATTGATACAAGAGACCTAAATCCAGCTTCTTATGAAATCAATCCATTGATCCTTATCTAGCACCAATTTAGCTTTGATTATTAGTTGAATAGTTTTTGTATTAGAGGATGTCAAACCTGTGTCATCATGGCATTGTCACATGACATATCATGACTTTTACCCACTTCGCTAAACCAGGAGTGGGTGTGGCCAGTGTGTGATGCATCGGGTCTGCAGGCTGCAAGTTTGACAGCCCTGCATTAGTGGTAGCAACAATAAACTCTTCTGTGCTTTATGTGCTCCTGGTTATTTGCCCCAGATACCCAGTTACAGAAGAGTATGAATGAAAATCTTTATTTTGTTTTTTTAAAAAACCCATTACTTAATAAAACTACATATTTATAGAAAGCTACAAATTATAAAATTAAGTGTATGTATCAGCCAATCAAATGCATATCTTACATACAATATAACAGAATTTTGATAGTTTGACAAGAGAATATATATCTGAGAGTATAAAGAAGGGGAGTTCATAAGTTTAAGCTAAAACAGTTGTCAGAATAGTGAAATCTTGAGAGAAAATGAGGCTACCATAGGATTCCAAGACTGACTCCAAATTAAATATAAGCCAACACATCATGGTCTAGAAAATGTTCCGAAACTCAAAGGCAGTTTTAGGCTGTGTCATCAGAAACAAAACTTCAGAATTATGAACATTATTTCATTCTATCTTGAATTGATCAGACCCCAATAATAGTACTGTGTTCAGCTTTAGAGCTTTAAGAATGATTCTAAGAAATTAAGACAGGAAATTCAGAGAAAAGCAAAAAATGATGATAAAAGAACAGGAAACTAGGCCCCTGGAGAGATTTTGAAGGATTGGATATAGTCAGCCTTCAGAAAAGACTAGTGCAGGGCTGATATGATCACATTCTTCCAGAAAAGATGTCATATAGATAAAACTCTGTTCTCATTGCTCCAGAACCAGAGGTGGTATTCAGCAGGTTCTAACCAGTTCTGGAGAACCGGTAGTGGAAATTTTGAGTAGTTTGGAGAACTGGCAAACACCATCTCTGACTGGAGATTTTACAGTCTCCTTCCCCTGCCACGCCCACCAAGCCATGCCCACAGAACTGGTAGTAAAAATTTTTGAATCTCACTACTGTCCAGAACACATGTACAGAGTAATGGAAATGACTTTGACAGAAAGAAGCAAGAACATTCTATAAGCAAGAAGGCTAAATTATTTAAGTCCAGGGAAACAAAATAGGATCCAGAAACAACTCAAGCAGGATCTTCTTGATTCCATGGAATATCAGAGGAAGACACAGTCAGACTTGCAAGATTTTGTTAGTATAGCCTCATGATAGTGAACCTATGGCACGTGTGCTGGAAGTGGCAGGCAGAGCCATCTCCGCCGGCACATGAGCTGTTGCCCCAGAGCAGGTCCACTGTGCAGGCATGCCCGCTGCCCACCAGCTGATCATTGGGTACCTGCTGTGCATGTGGGGAGGGGGAGGGGCATGTGCAGCAGACACGTGCACATGCACAGAAACATGGGGTCACATGCACATGTGAAGAGACACACAGCATGTGCATGGGGGGATCATGCGCACATGCACAAGGGGCGTGGTGGCCCCCTCATGCATTACCTTATAGGTGCTGGCATGCGTGCATTTTTGGCAAGCGAGGATGGAAATGTTAGCCATCACTCTTATAGCCTGTTTCCTATAGACTTCTTGTGGAACTGATGTCATGATCTGGACCACCTAGAGGGCTGACCATTTCAGTCCAAGACCTGAAATAATAGCAATCAAAGGCAAAATTCATTTAAATATTTGGATTTTGGTCCCTAACAGTGAGGAGTTCAATAATTATTCAGAGAGGTAATAGACTCCTATTTATGGAAATGTTCTGTTAAGAATACTTTAATCTGGATTCCTGTATTGAGCAGAGCACTTGATGGTATCAATAACCTTTCAATAGCCTTTTTCAAAATTTGATTCTGTATTTGTTTCTTATGGATCATTTTTATATTTATTTATCAAATCAAATTAAACTCAACTTTGAGATAACAGCATTGTCCGTTGCTCAAAGAAACAACAGCAGCTAAAACAGGAGCCAAATACTAGGCTATATACCATATAAATGATCCTGAATTCCTGATAGAGTTTAACTTAAAATCAAATAAAAGACCAGGTTCTCTTTCTTCTCTACATGAATATTGTGGGCTGGTGGGGGGAAGATACAGATAAAGAAATGACACAGTGATATATTAGGAAAATGATAGATGGTATACCCACTAGTGCAAAGTACAAAAGATAAACTCTAACTGGGAGAAATTCAAATCTGTGATGATGGATGACTATAACATATTTTCTATGTGCTACTGGATTTGGCTATTAAAAGTCAGGTTTTAAGTATATCAAGACTGCAAAAGGAAACTGGGAAAGGATTAGTCTGTTAGATACAGATATATAGATAAATAGATACATACTTAGACATATATGTATATGCATACGTACATACACACAAATTCACTCAGAAAAGCTCATACCAAATAGAGAGCCATATTAACTGAGAACAGCTATTTTGCTTTTTTTATTCCATATACTGTATTCTGACCTTCCAACTAAAATGAAATGCAATACTCATAATGACAGAGAGATTACTTCCTATTGTATTACTCTGGCTCTAGATTATTGTCCATGTTCTTTTCATGTTCAATAAGGAGCCAGTCTTCTTTAGATATTCAGTAGCAGTTTTGTTGGAAATCTTTGGGAAATTCTTTGCCCACTGTTGACCCTATGCTACATTTTAAAGAGCTTCCTGCTTTTTTGCTTCTACGCTTTTAGAGAAACAGTGTTTTCAGTTGTGAAAGGTACAGAAGTTTAGAAAAGGGACAGTCCTCTTATCACTTTATTTTGGCTATATGAGTCTGATGAAAAACCCCTTCACAGTCCTGTCAAATAGCACATACTGTATTTTCCATAATAACTTGTACCATGAACAGCTCATTCCCTTTGCACTATCAAGATACTATTATTGGTCTAAAAAATATTCTGTTTTTATCAAGGTAGAAAGAAAGTAGGGAATCATTTTCTTCTGGGTTTTGGGAAAATAAATTCTGTGATATTGGATTTGCTACTTGCCCTTTAATAGGCTCCTTTATATGGACTCAAAATATCAGCTGGGAGAGCCAACCTGTCAAAAACGGTATGTCAACGTTGTGTCACTTTGCCTTTCTGAACCCATCCATATCTCACAGTGGCTTACATAGTTATAATTTACTTACATTCTGCCACCCTATAATGTTTCTATATGACTAAAAATCTGCTATGATTATTTCCTATTTCATTAGGGTTTTTTTTAATTCACTGGAGATTAATTGGAATTCTGGAACACAGGAGCAACACTGATCCCCTGAAAAGCAGAAGCAACTTTTTCACACTTCTGATGTCCATCAAGGGTTGAATGTGCACATAGACATTTTCACATACTTTCATCCTATTCTTTCATCTCCCATTGATTGCGAGTGAGAAATAGAAGGAGGAAGAGTGGGATTTCCCAGTCCCAATGATCCTGTTTAAAATCTCTGCTTTTCATTTGAGACTGTCAAGGTGAATTAGATTTCATTCCCCTTCATTTAATAATTCTTGAACATTAGTGTTATTATTTAATATTTTATGATTTTCTTTCATCTGAAGCCTTTCTTCTGAGGTACTGTATATATGCAGTTGACCAGAGCAAAGACATAATAACTACTTTGTAAAGTTTCTGTCTTACTATAAACCTCAATGGCCTTATCCCAATTAAACGTATCATGATCAGAGTATTGAATATGCTGTTTATCAAAGTAGTTTGGATAAATATTACTTGATAAAATTATATCAACTCAAACCTTTGTAATTTTGAGTTAGTAAGAATCCTCATCTTTCAAGACAACTTTCCTAGTTTTAATATACAAATACATGGCGTGAAAATGTATGTAGGAATTACTTCTAATATCCATTTTGAACTATACATTAAAGGCACAAATTTTATTCTTTTAATACTTGTTACATGTGTACGCTCTATACCTATGATGCTTTTGGGGTAACTTTCCTTCAACAATTGCTTCTGTTTTTAAATAAGTTAAATTAAATGTTAATATTATGAAATGTAGATGAAACAGGAAATTGATTTATGATGGAATTGAAAAAAAAGATGGGTTTTAGTTTAGCCATAGTCATTTTGGGTTTTGAAGAAGTAATGTAGGAAGAATATGGATGTCTTTGAACTTTGGTGTTGGAGAAGACTTCTGAAAATATCATGGATAGCAAAGAAAATAACAAGCAAATTCTGATGGATCATTGAACAAATCAACCCAGAGTTGTCCCTCAAGGCACAAATGACCAGGCTCAAATTATGCTAGTTTGGACACATTATGTGAAGATTCAGTTCTTTAGAAAAGACTAATGCTAGGAAAGATGGAAAAAAGAAGAGGATAATTAACAACAAGCACTAATTTACAGTAATGATGAGTGCTTCACTAGTGAAAGACTTAAAAGAGCAGGTTCGGGTAAGATTACCATGAAAAAAAAAAATCTATTTATGTGGTCACTAAGAGTTGAAAATAATTTGGATGCCATAAACACTGTCTGTGATATTTATTCTGGGTATATACCATTCATATCTACATTTCACTTCTCAGAGTTGGAAACTTGAGGTTCTTGCTTGGTTGCTTGCTTTGACATTGAGCAAGAAATTAAAATTTGTTTAGTTTTAGCTTTATTTATTTTTTATTATTGATAATCAAGACTTTTTATGTTATTATCATGGGTGCACTATTATTGTTTGTTAATTGCCTAAACTTACCAATGGATGCATAACTTCTGAAAGGAAAGCAAACTCCTAGAAACTCAAGAATTGCAAATAACACTTTAGCTAATGGCCCTGTCACACTGCCCAACGGATGCAAAACGTTTGTAAAAAGGACACAGTGGACGAGAAAAATGTTCCATCCGTTGTTATCCGCTCTCAAAAGGGGAAAAAATTTGCATAAGCAGAGCGGATAACACGGAAAGGAATGGACGGGGGGAGGACGCAGAGCGGATGGAAAGCGGATGCGGAACGGACGCCTAGTGGATGGAAGCGGATGGAAGCGGATGCAGAGCGGATGCAGAGAGAGTGCAGAGCGGATGCAGAGCGGATGCAGAGCGGGTGCGTAGAGGATGCATAAAGGATGCAGAGCGGATGCGTAGAGGATGCAGAGCGGATGCAGAGCGGATGCGTAGCGGATGCGTAACGGATGACACAGATGCATAGCTGCATCTGCTTTCATCCTTTCTCTGTCCATGCTACTAACACTGCACGTCCGTTCCGCTTCCTCCCTGCGTCTGTTTACCGCTGGAACGGATTTGAGTTGCGCAGATGCGCAGCGGATGTCTAGCGGATATAGCAGATGAGTAATGGATGCAGAACGGATGTCCCCCATATGCCTAGCGGATGCAGAATGGATGCATTGGATATATTTTCCGCTCAAAAGTTTTGAGCAGCTCAAAACCTTTTGAGCGGGTGAAATGTCAATAGACGGATGCTGGACGGATAGAGAGGAAGCAAAACGGAGGCAGTGAGTACAGAACGGAAGCATCGCGTTAACCAACGGATGGCAAGTGTTTTTCTCCATTTTACATCCTCTTTCCATCCATTGGTGCAGTGTGACAGGGGCTTAAAGGAGAGTTTCCAGAATTGTGAAAATTTGATAAAATATCTTGAATGAAAAAATCAAGACAAGAAAATTACTTAGATCAGTTTTTGATATAACTGGCTGATCTCAAAAAACTCAATCCTCCCTATTTGGCTAAGAGACTAATAAGAGATGCATGCTAGATTTTGAAGTTAAAAAAATAGGCCTGAAAAAGACAATGGCAATTACTGCTACAGTTTTGTAAAGAATATTTCGTAAAGTCACAGGGATATTTCAGCTCAAAAGATACTTTTTACCTCCTGGCTAAGTATCTCTACCATCTTTAAGTAGAAAGATTTGCCAATATTTCATAGATCTATCCATTATAGTCAATGTCTGAATGCAGTGAATTTTAATACACAGCCTCTGTCCCCAGAATTTGATTGAAATGCTATTGGCTAAAACATGTCTCTGCCCAATTCTGCTTGTTCTGCTGCTATTGCACAAAATAATTTCTCACTTGCAACCTTGAAAATAATTTTTGTTCTTCCCAAAGCAAAACAGTAGACAAAATACATGGCCAACATTATGATTACATTTTGACTAGGGCATTGCAGGTTGCTATAAGATCTTTAGAATAGGTTATAGGTTCTTCTGTTTTGTTCATGAACAAGTTTCACCTCAAAATCACAGGTGGAAATGCAATATGAACCTAGGGACTCCAAACTAGGTTGATTTGTTTTGTTTAGTTGCTAATTCCTCGACTAGAGTCAATGGATTCCCAATGCACAAACCACAAATGGTTTCTCTGGGACATTATATTGCTTAACTGATCAAACATTCTCTAGGACATTCCATTGCTTAACTTGCCAGACATCAATAAGAGTTGAAAACTATAGTTGAGTGTAGAGAATGACTTGAGGGAACGAAAAGGGAAAAATACTGTGGTATCCCCCTTCTCTTGGTACCTGTCAGGCCCAGCCCAATAATGACATAGAACAATCTAGTTCAATTATTTATTTTTTCACACTTAATAGACAAACTCTTGCCAGACTAAAACTTTACTACTCTCACCCCAATGGATATAACCTGGAATATTCTAAGGAGTGGTTTTCCTAACTCTCTTCCTCTGCCTCCAGTGCAGTTCTGGGCTGTGCTTCTTCTTGTCTCACCTCCTCTTTGGAATGTGCTCCCTTCTTCCTAGGAAACAGCCACTTCACTATAGACCATCATACATAGACCATCACTATAGACACATCTTCTCCTTTGCAGATCAATCACATCCTTATTTCTTCATTGGTTAATACAGATAGCTTAGTACCATGAGACATTTCTCAAACTTACATGTTACTTTGATGTGATAAAGCAGTTAAGAAAATTAAACTTTAGTTTAGTTCCTTTTTACTACACATATTTTCTTTGAATACCAAAGAACTTTCTGCAGCTGCATAATTATTAAAGTGCCTGTTTGCTGTGTAAACTTCCTTAAGTTAAAGGGTTAATTCATGAATGCCTCTTATACCTGATTAGCATCTTTGGCTGATTTTACTTTGTTAAATTTCAATTGTGTAAATATCAAACTGTAGAGCCTTGAAGCCAGAGCCAGGAATTTTACCAGGAATACTGTTCTATCAATGTTTTCTCATTAGTCTATCTACTGCTTGATTGTTCATCTTGTGACCTTAAGACTTCTTCACCTGCCCTAGTTGGTGTACAACTGAGAACTATTAGTCTACCTTGCTAACCTTTAGAATGACTATTGGACTTCTTGATTGCCTATTGTTGTGTCTTGAGACACTAAATGTTATTTCTTGACAAAGTCTTTGTGCTTGCTTGCTTGAACTGCTATAGAATAGGATGCAGTCTCCATTAAGATACTGTTGTGCCTCTCCAATTATTGCCTTGCGATAATGACTTTTACGTTTTGTTTTGAAAAATGGCTTCTTTTCTTTCCTCTCATCTTCCAATATGTTTTGCTGAATGTTTTTCTACCAGTGGAGCAAGTACCTCATTGTGAATAGTGCATTACTTTAGAGTTAATTAAAATCTCCACTGAATTTGCTCAGTAGGTTCAGGAACTTTAAAATATTTTGTGTGTCTATGCATAAGTGTTATTTAAAGGCACACTTACATTAGGGCTGAACAGTTTAGACATTTGAGATGTGCTCTTCAAAAGTGCTTTAGAAAATACAATCTCATTAGTAGAGAGAAAAGTCAAGAAATAGTTTGAAAAATATAGTTAAGTTATGTTTTCATTTCTGTCTTTTGCATTATTCCCTTCAAACCTTAAACTTCATGTGGCATTTACCCTATTTTATTATGCTTTTTATGAAGACTTTATCTAGCAGTGAGTGCTGAAAATGCTATTTAAATAACAAACAAACAAATATCTAGAAGAATAAGCATTTTTCTTTGACAAATGAGAATACTGACATTTTTTTATTATTGAAATTATTATGGCAGTCATTCATGTCAAGTAAGAGCACAACCCAATCTGGATTGGGTAAAAGAAGCTATATTTAGGCAACTAAGGAGAGAAAATGTGTAGAAGGGGAAGTCCAAGATCAGAGCCCACAGGTAGAAAAGCAGATTTAGAAATCCATCTATAAAATATTACTTCAGCATGAGACTCTTCTGTCATGTGGCTATCATCCTTTTCCCTTCCTAAGGACCTTAACTGATGCAGTCCAGCAGCAGAACAGTCACAATGTGGCTACCTGTAATAATTATGAAATGCATAGTAATCAGACTTAGTATGGTATAGTGTAGAGAACAATAGGAGGTTTTCTCTACAGAAGAAACTATAAGTGTTGGCCGCTGAGAAATGGTTTAGTTGTGATGTTGGATTATTTTGTATGTTAACATATTCTAACTTCATTTGTTTGTTTATATCAGAATCAGTCAAATTAGATTGATGTGTATCAATAAATGTTTGAGTGAAAGTACCGCGCCAATAAAATGTTTGGTGAATCTCTGTTGTCACAAAAAGAATAATACTAGATAATTTGATAGATGTGAATATGCAATAGCAAATGCTCTATAACTGTACAATAATGACATAACTATATAAAATTCTGTATGTCAGAAGATTTTGTAAAATAATGTAACAAAATCTATAGTTATTGTTTGTCAGTTGTATAAAATGTTCCTTGCTATTGTTATTCATAAACAATGAATATATCTCTATATACAATAAAGATTTCTCAATATATTATTTCTAATGTATATTGTGTGCATGCATGTGCTTACACACCCGTGTGTGTGTGTGTGTGTGTGTGTATGTACAAAACCTCTTGGATGAGAAGCAAAACATTTTCAAGGGAAAAAAAACAAGAAAATCCTGTTGCCTTTTGGAAAAGTATCTTTGGAACATTGATAATAAACAGAGGCACCCTGAACAAAGACAGAGGGAATCTGAATAATAAAAATGCAATTTAATTTTAAAAAATCTATTTAAATTATTAAAATACATTGAAATTTCTTAGCTGCTGAACCACACTCTCTTTTTTAAAAGGAACATCTTTATATCAATCCTTTTTTAAAACTTGTGGTATATTTCAGAAAATGTGAGGTAAAAAAACCCAATTATTATCATGGAAAAGTGCCACAAGAAGATAGAGCACAAGATATAATCTAAAAAAATCAACAAAGCTGTTTTGTATTTCTTCTTGCAAAACTGTTAAAATTTGTAAACAGAATTGTCTTTATCTAAATCTTTGTTTAATTGTTCTGAACATTTACATAAAGTATTTGCCAAAATGCTCCTCAACTAAATTCCTGTCCTTTGTGCCCCCCCTTGCCCCTGCCAAAAGTGATTTTAGTCCAGGGCTATAGAGTTCAGCTAAGAAATAAACTTCTTAACAAATATAAATTCTTTTATAAGCTAGCTTCTAATAATGCCCAAGTCTTTCTTATTTCACGCATTGCAAATCTTTTGTGATATGCATTATTAAATATTAATGCAGTCTTCTATTGGAGACCTACTCATCATAAAGCAAGACAGCATTTATTTCTAATATCTAACTGTGGCTTGCAAATTGTCTATTTTTTTCCCTAAGAAATCATTTCAGCACCCATGGGTGTCGTTTGTCAGAGTTGGCTGCATCAGATGAGTCCAGTGCAGACAAATATTTATTTATTTGTTTATTTATTGATTAATTTGACAATCGCTTACAAGATACAGATATAAGAATAAACATAGTTTTGAATACATGAGATAGATACTTATAAAAAAAAAATAAAAAGAAACAATAGGACAGGGACGGTAGGCACGATTATGTGCTTATGCCATAATGAGCTTTTTTCTTTTCCTTACCTTTTTTGTGCACTACTGTGAAACTGCCTGGAGACCTCCAACCTGGAGCTATTATTTACCGCATGTGGCTTTGAAACCACCAAAGTTCAGCTGCCCTTTTCAGCTTTACCAAAATGAGGCAGAGACACCTCTCAAGCATTTGTACTGAAAGGCCAGTATGATAAAGAGGCGACATGAGATCAGAGAGTTTGGTTACCACAACAAGAACTGAGTTCAATCTAATTAAACCAAGACACAATAGGGATTATTCTAGTAACAGATTAAGAAATAAGACTGTTAATTCAGCTGTCAGTGTTAAACATGTACGTTGTTTATTTATGGAGCCACTGTGGCGCAGTAATTGGAGAGCAGTAGGCTCCCTGCAGTAGGCTCTCTAAGTAGACTACAGGCTACTTCTGCCAACTGCTGTCTGCCTGCAATTTGGCAGTTCAAATCTCACCAAACTCAAAGTTGATTCAACCTTCCATCCTTCCAAGGTGGGTAAAATGAGGACCCTGATTGTTTGGGGTCCATATGCTGACTCTGTAAATCACTTAGAGAGTGATAGGCTATAATGTGGTATATAAGTCCAAGTGCTATAGCTACTGCTATTATTATTATTGCTATTATTTGATACCATTAAATAGAATTATATGCACAGACTACAAGACACTACATTAGAAATATATATTATTTGTGTATAAACAATTTGTATGTTCAAATTCAGCATATTCCTTTTATTTAACAAGTTTGTTTTATTCCAAAAATTCCAGCATTAAATTGAAAATTAATGGCAACAAAATACAACTGGGATGTGTTCCATGTTGCATTTTAAGAACTGGGGAAATAATTCTATTTATAATTACTCAAACAGAAAGATGAAAACAATAAATTATAATTCAAGAAATAAATTATTTAGGAAATCTAAAGTTCGGCAACATGAATAAAAAACTCAGTTTGAACCATATCAAAAGCTTTTCTTTCATCCAATGGAACCAACTGCAGATTCATGTGAACCAGCATATAAACTGATTATTTCAACAGAAGTGTTATATTGTCCAAAATATGGGTCCCCTTCAGGAAACCAGACTTTGTATCCATTATTGTGGGTAATACCTTCTGAAGTCTTTCTGCCAATGTGGTAATATAAATATTTTAGCAGATAGAATTTTATTTTCATAGGGTGTTTGAAATCTTTACCTACATTTGCAGAAATGTAAGTATCCTGTATACACAGTTTCCGCAATAAATAAAATCTTATGCCAATTGAAAACAAGGTTACAAAGGGGATAGAAGTTTTAATTATTGTCCAGAAATTATTAATTACCTGAGAAAATACCCAATTTAGTTGTTAAGAACATTTTAAAATATATTCCAAATGAAAGAGTATATTGAGACCCAGATGAGACCACCTAAACTTGTGGGGAAGAATTAAAGATGGAAAAATAGATTTTGCATCTAGATATATGAAATATAATCAGTAGGTAGGGGAATAATATTATATAGAACAATTGGGGAAGGGTGGCAATTGTCATCCAGGAGTCCTTTAAGATTTTCAGGAGCATTGCTGCACCCATTGCTGGATATGAAGCCCTGTTCATCTAGGCATCAGTTGGCATTGCTGCTCCCGGCTGCATAGCAGCCTCTCTGCCTGAGCTGTTTGATATCATTTGATATCCCTAGACTTATTGTCCTGGGGGATTTTAATCTGTCCTTTCCGAGAGTGAAATTTGAGGTTGTCCAGGAGTTCATGGCTATCATGACAGCCATGGGCTTACCCCAGGTAATCCAAAACCCAAAAGGGGACAGTGATCTGGTTTTCCTATTGAAGCATTGGCAATGAAATGTAAGTCACACTCTGATTGCCATGCATTCTCCACCGCAGGGAGGCAGAACCTATTAATGACTGATGGACCTGGATGAGTTTCAGAGGAAGCCAGAAGTTACTTCTGCTATACTACAACAATCCATCTAAAGAAGGCCTGTCAAACTGGTGGCCCATGGATCAGATACAGCCTGTGAAGGCCATGCCCAGCCTGGCTCCACAAAGGTAAAAAACATATTGATTTGTCATGCTATGGCTCATGATGCAATAGTTTTTAACACTCCTGATCTAAAGCCTTGGTTGCCACTTAGAATAAGAGAGTGCTCAAGACTTTGAATTGGTTCATGTCCTGGCAACCTCTTGCATCTCATAGATCCCATCATTTGCAGCATCTTAAAAGTTTTTAAAATATTCTGCAGAGACAGAATATAGAAGAAGAAAATAATATCCCAATATTTTTAATGAGACCATCTTAAAATAAACTGATGGGGGAAACAAAAAAGAATATACAAAGGCAGCCTGGATAAGGTACAGGTTAACAAAGGAGAACTAAAAATGGCCAGGCTTAATGGATTATGACTGTGACATCATTCCATAAATAAATCAGTGAAAATATAGGGCTACCAGGCATTAGAAGAAACCAAGTCATAATACTTGTCAGCAGAAGACAGACTCATGTAGTGTCATTGTAAAGAAGTTAAAGCATGTTGGGTAGATCCAAGTTTACTACAGAAACTTACTTGATGTCTTGGGAGCAATTATGATCTTTCTGCACAGCCAGGAAGTTGCTTTGCCTAATGACCGTGGGATTTAGCTACTGGGACTGCAGGAAGTAGACATCAGTTAATGGGACTGCAGGAAGTGCTGTCAGTCAGAGATGAGGTCATGCTTCACAACCGCTTTTTGTAGCAATGGAAGTTCTAGTCCAAATTGCCCTTTGTATGAAGGATTTCCTGTATTTGGAATAGTGACTCTATTATTATGTTTCCATCTTTTATATATCTTATTTTTCTTATAACTCAGCAAACTCGGTTAATATGTGCTAACAAAGTTGTAGTCAATATAAAGAAGGAAATAATGGGGCCAGTGTTTTCTTCACTCAGACAGTGTGTTCTAAGTGGAAAATTGTCAGGTTTTTAAAAAAGAGTTTTAGTGGAAAAGCAGGAAATTTTAAGACACTGGCCCTTCTTAAAAAGAAGCCTTTATTTTTCCTTCCTTCCTTCTTTTCTTCCATCCATCCATCTATCAATTTGTGCAGCACTTGACTCCCAGTGACAGTGAATGGTTTTCAAGTAAAAAAAAAAAACATTTTTAAAATCCAATATTTTTTAAAAAATTGAAAAAGAATGAAAGAGGGCATGATGGCAAAACTGGACAGGAGGAAAAACCGGACCTGCACAACCCAAATTAATGGCTTCTGCAAGACCAATTTAATCTCATCAACTTTCCAGGTTTTGGGAGAGTAGCAACAAGAATGTAGACATGGGTAATGCAACAGATATGGCATACTTGAAATATTAAAATGGCTTTGACAAAGTCACTCCTTAAGCCCCTGTCACACTGCACCAACGGATGCAAAGAGGATGTAAAACGGACAAAAAAGCTTGCCATCCGTTGGTTAACGCGATGTACTCACTGCCTCCGTTTTGCTTCCTCTCTATCCGTCCAGCATCCGTCTACTGACGTTTCATCCGCTCAGAAAGTTTTGAGCTGCCCAAAATTTTTGCGCAGAAAATGTATCCAATTCGTCCATTATGCATCCGCTACGCATCCGTTCTGCATCCGTTCTGCATCCGCTATATCCGCTAGGCATCCGTTCTGCATCCACGCAACTCGCATCTGCTCGGACGCAGGGAGGAAGAGGAACGGATGCAGAACGGATGCAGAACGGATGCAAAGCGGAAACAAAGCGTTTAAAGCAGAAAAAACGTTCACAGAGGGGACCTATCTCGGATATTAAGGATGTCTACAGGATGCCTAGAGGATGCCTAGAGGATGCCTAGAGGATGCAAAGGGACACCTATACTTTTTATACTGCCTATAAAAAGGGGGAGCAACTCGTCTGCATCTCATTTTCAGACCAGCAGACCAGCTGTGCAGACCTCTGCAGCCTTCATCTGACTCTTCCTCTTCCACAGCATCCAGTCATGTCAATCGTGGATCATAACACAGTCCTTTTGGCAGCCACTATCCTTCTGCAACAGTGTGAAGCCATCTACAGGCTCTGTGAACTCTACGACAGGAAGAAAAGGAGGCAGCCAAGAAGCGTCTGGGTACGAAGATGGATTGGGACAAGAGCAGAGTACGGGCTGTACAACAAGCTGATGCTGGAGCTCAGGAACGAAGACACTCGGGCATTCCAGAACTTCATGAGGATGCCTCCACCCATGTTGGACGAAGTTGTGCAGCACCTGACACCCAGGTTGACCAAGGCAAATACCAACTTCTGGCCCAGCCTGGAACCTGGGCTCAAGATGGCACTCACTCTGCACCACCTGGACTCAGGGACCACCTACAGGAGCATGCAGTACGGCTGCATTGTGGTCAGAGAAGTGGTGCAGGCCATCATCGAAGAATACCTGCAGGAGCTCCTCCAGTGCCCCTCCACTGAAGAAGGATGGAAGAAAGTTGCAGAGCAGTGGTACCAGAGGTGGAACTTCCCACACACCATTGGAGCATAGATGGCAAGCATGTGGCCTGCAAAGCACCACCCAAGTCAGGCTCCACTTATTTCAACTACAAGGGCTCCTTCAGCATCGTCCTCTTTGCCATGGTCGATGCTGACTACAAGTTCATGTACATCGATGCTTCAGGCAGCGGTTCATGTTCAGATGCCCAGGTATACAACGCCAGTCACCTCAAGGAGGGGCTGGAAGCCAACCTCATCATGGGCTTTCCAGATCCAGACCCTCTGCCCAACGACACGCAAGATGTGCCCTACTTCATCGTGGGGGATGACGCCTTCTCCCTCAGAACCTACCTCATTAAGCCCTACACTTCAAGACACCTCACCCGTGAAGAGAGGATCTTCAACTACAGGCTGTCCAGGGCAAGGCAGGTGGTGGAGAACGCCTTTGGCATCCTGGCCAATAGGTTCAAGGTACTTCTCACCACCATGCAGCATCACCCAGAGACCGTGAGGAGGATTGTGGAACTTTGCTGCATCCTGCACAATCTCATGCACACCCGCTACCCGGTCTTGCAGAACAGGCTCGTGGACCTCCAACAAGGCAATGGGGACATGGAGCCTGGGGAATGGAGGCAAGGGCGAAACCTGATAGACACTCAGGATGTGCAAGGCCCCAACAGAGCCTCACGTGAAGGGAAGAAGCAGCGCAACCTCCTGAGACACTGGTGCAACTCCCCAGTTAGAGCAGTGGAGTGGCAAGACAGCATGATAGATGATTAATGAGTGCTTCCTTCAGCCTGTCTCATCACACAGATGAGATTGGGCCATGTATGTTGGGTGGGCCTACAATGAACAGGGCATTTAATAAAGAGTTGTGTTTGTGTTGACATGTGTGGATGATTATTACATTATTATTGATATAAAGGGCCATAGGTGTGGCACCAGGGAGGGTGGACCATACAGTCCCACTATGCTTGCACTGGAGGCTTATCTATCCCACTGCTATCCTTACCCATCCCACAGCTATTACCCATCCCAAAGGTATCCCTGCCCATCCCACAGCTATTACCCATCCCAAAGGTATCCCTGCCCATCCCACTGCTATCTTAACCCATCCCACAAGCATGCAAAGGCTTAAACCATTTCTAAAAGTTTCCACCAAGACTTTATGAAAAAAAAGAAATGAAGCAAGTGTGTGAATCAAAGATAAACTTTATTAAACAACAAGCTGTAAAACAAAAATGACCCAAGTCAAGTGTCCAAATAAACTCTACAGGTAGCCAGCTACCCAGTCTCTGGCACTCTTATTGGTCACTCGGAGGTGTGCCCAGTCTCAGGGGTGAAGGGTCCAGGTGCTGTGGAGGTGGGTGGTGCTGGAGTGCTGGTCTGTATCGTCATTGGGGTGCCTGGCCCCGAGAGAACAACAGGGGACGGTGTGTTGAGGAAGCTCTCAGACAGCTGGCTCAGACCCACGATGCTGAGAGGTCCTTCCTCCATGTCATGGGGTGTCAGCCCCAGTACTGATGACAGATGTACTGAGGCTGGGCTTGGCTGTGGGGTGGAGGAAGGAGTAGTGTAGTGGGGCTGTCTGGTCTGTAGCTGGGTGAGGACTGGCTTGGGTGGCATCGGTGGTGTGGGTGGCATCGCTGTTGTCGGTGGCATCATTGGCGTGGCTGGCATTGGTGGCATCAGTGGAACTGGTGGCAACGGTGTCACCTGATGACTCTGTGTCTGGGCTTGGAAGGGCTGCTGCCTGTGCTGCTGGACCTCCTGGTAGCTGTAGCCCTGGTAGGTGAGGGCCTGTGGGAAGCCTTGGTATGGGAGGGACATCACCTGGGGTGGAGGAGCAGACCTGGACTGGGTGGTAGCAGGTTCCTCTGGGTCTGGAGGGTTGTGAAGCAGCTCCGTGATCCAATCCTTCACCACCTGGTACTGGGGTTCCTCCATGTTCTTGAGGGTCTGGTTGACATAGGTGAGGAAGGGCTTGCGGTTGGAGGATGAGGAGTCAGTGTGGACCAGCTGAGAGGGGAGATCTATGCTGCTACGGATGGTGTTCCTGATTTCCAGCAGGACAGTGTGGTTCTGCCCCTCCTGCTGTCTGGCTCTCTGACTTTCTGTGGAGGCAGAGCTGGGGGGGGTGGATGCGACTTCGACTGTGGTGGACTCGATTTCTCCTCTCTCCCACTGCACCAGGGAGTCCTCCATGCACTCCACCATGGTGACAACAGCTGTCCGCGGGTTCTCCGCCGTGGCACGCTCCACAGAAACCTGTCTGGAGACAGGGACTGACTCTCGGCCGGAAGAGGACTGGGTCTCAGCAGGCTGCCGGAGAGAGAGGGTAGACAGAGGGGCTCCTGGTGCTCCTCGGTGGTGGATCTCACCCTCCAGGAAGCTGCACCTGGCCATGACGTAGGTCTCTCTGTCCGTCAGCTTTACTGTGGCCTGGCCAGATTTCTTCAGGTGCAGCTTCCCGTACCAGGTGTGCATATGTTTCCACCAGCTGAGGAGCACCTCCGAAGTGTAACCCATACTCTCCGCCCTCTCTCTCCAAGCAGCCTGCTTCCGCTTGGTGTCCCTGTACAGCCGGTGTCCCTTCCGCCACAGATAGTCATTTTCTCTCAGCCACTCCAGCACCTCATCCTCGTGTTCCTCCTCAATGAAGTATTGCCTCCTCTCCCGTCCCCGCATACGCCTCTTCCTCCCTTTGCCAGGACCAGATGGGCCCTCATCAGAGGGGCTCCCAGGTGGTAGGGGCTGCTCCTCCATACCACCAGCAGCAGCAGCACCAGCAGGATCATCATCATCATCATCAGCAGCAGCAGCAGCAGCAGGATCATCATCATCATCATCATCATCAGCAGCAGCAGCAGCAGCAGGATCAGCAGGACCAGGATCAGCAGCAGCAGAGTAATCACCAGGAGCACCAGCAGCACCAGCACCAGCAGCACCAGCAGGACCAGGAGCATGAGCAGGATGAACAGGACGAGCAAGACCAGGAGCACGAGCAGTACGAGCAAGTCCAGGAGCACGAGCAGGACAAGCAAGTCCAGGAGCATGAGCAGGACCAGCAGGACCAGCAGCAGCTTCAGCAGAGTACGCAGCAGAAGCACCACTGCCAGGAGCAGCTTCAGCAGAAGCTCCAGCACTAGAAGAGTGAGCCCGAGCAGCAGAAGCCCTAGCAGAAGCAGAGTCAGGGACAGGGGGCGGGAGGGTGGCCCTGTCCCTCTTGCCAGGGATGGCGGCAGGTTGCTGAGACTTTCGCTTCTTCCCCATAGTTGTGGGGTTGCTGGCTGGCAGGGAGGCTGGCAGGCACCAAGGCTGGCAGGAAGCCTGGCAGGAAGCCTGGCAGGAAGCCTGGCAGGAAGCCTGGCACGAAGCCTGGCACGAAGCCTGGCAGGAAGGCAGGCAGGCAGGCAGGCAGGCAGTAAGGCTGGCAAGCAGGCAGACACCAAGGCTGGCAGGCAGACTGGCTGGCAGGGAGGCTGGAAGGCAGGCTGGCAGCAAGGCTGGCAGGCAGGCAGACAGCAAGGCTGGCAGGGAGGCTGGCCAGGAGGCTTGGAGGCAGGCTGGCAGGAAGGCTAGCAGCAAGGCTTGCAGACAGGCATGCAGGCAGGGCAGGCAAGGACGATGTATCCTGCAGCAGGTCTTTCCTCCGAATGCTGGCCACGTGCGAGCTGCTTCCCTTTATATCCGGGGGGCTTGCGCAATGCATCCCCCCCGCATGCGCAATTAACGCCAGGCATCCACTAGGCTTCCGCTGTGCATCCGCTAGGCTTCCGCTCTGCATCCGCTTCATCCGCTGTGCATCCGCTCTGCATCCACTTCATCCGTTCTGCGTCCGCTTTGCTGAGGCCCCTCGGAAGCCCTGTGGATGTGCCATCTGCTCCCATCCGCTTCCATCTGCTAGGCTTCCGTTCCACATCCGCTTTCCATCCGCCCTGCATCCTCCCCGCGTCCGTGTTATCCGCTCCGGTTATGCAAATTTTTGCCCCTTTTGAGAGCGGATAACAACGGATGGAACATTTTGCTCGTCCGTTGTGTCCGTTTTGCATTCGTTGGGCAGTGTGACAGGGCCTTTAGCTGAGATGAGGAAACATTGTCTCTCATAGATTGGTAACTGGTTAAAGAAGAGGAAACAGAATGTCGGAGTAAAGAGAGAATTTTTACATTAGCAAAACATGCAAAGCAATCCATCAGAAATCAGTATTGGGGTTGGTACTTTCAAAATTGTTTATAAATAAATATGTGATTAGGAATTGGCAATGATATCACCAAGGGTATCCATAATATAAAATTCAGACTAATAAAATAAAACAGGTTCAGAAAAACCTTCAAAGGCATCCTTCCAAACTAGGTAAATGCATTCCACACTTAAAAGGCAAACATAGCTCACTCTCAAGGAACTGCTTGGAAAGTTCAAATTATATGAACAAAACCTGGATCCTGCTCAGAAAAGGAACAGTATCATAGTTTTCATAGTTTGAAAAAAAGCATCAATCCACTATGTTCATACTGTAAACAAAACCTTAATCCCATAATAGGAACAAAATTGAAAATAATATTGCCCATACATTACACCAATATTCATACATTACTCTAAACTGCCTTTGGATTTGGAGTGCAGTGTATGTTTTTGAACACTGTTCTTTAAAAAAAAAAAAAAGACATTGAAATCCTAAAAATGTTGTAGTAAATGGCAACACAAATGATTAGGAGCAGCTGCCTAAGAGGAAAGGTAAGAGCATTTGAGATTATTTGGTTTGAATGATGGCAGATTACAGTTGACATGAGAGAGGTAAATAAAATCAAGCATAATCTGGAAAATGTTCACCAAAGAAATATGAATTTCCCTCTCATGTTTAGTTGAAAGTGTTCAAGAATTTTTTTTTTTCACAAGAAAAAGCTAAATTACGGAGTTTGCTGCTTTGAAATCTGGTGATGGACATCAGTTTAGATGATTTTGTAAAGAACTGTGCAATCAATGGCAACTTGTTTTGATGGGTTTATATTCCTCCCTGAATCTGAAGAAACACAATAAGAAACAGCTTCTGGGAACCAACAAGTGGAAGACAGCTTGTCTTCTGTACTTGTGTATCTCCCAAGAGTAGTGGCTGGTGACTGTGTAACTGAATACTGGTCTAGAGGGGGGCTTTTCTTCTTATGCTCCTAATGTCAAGAATTATGGAAATGAAAAAATTAATAATGAACTTTATGTCATTGAATTTAAAATATTAAAGGCCCTGTCCCACTGCACTTACGGATGCATAGAGGATGTAAAACATTAAAAAAAGCTTGCCATCCATTGGAAAACGCTATGCATCCATTGTGTACTCATTGCATGCGTGTTTCATATGCTCTATCCATCAAGCATCTGTCCACTGCGATTTCATCCACGCAAGAAGTTTTGAGCTGCACAAAACTTTGTGAACTGATGAACTTTCCGCCGTGTACGATGTAAATCTGCGACATATGAGCAACAAATGTTCTATGTCCATTTATCATCCGTTAAACGTCCTCTGTATCCTCTCTGCATCCTCTGGCATCCTCGCAACTCACATCCGCTGCAGCTGAAAATGGAAAGAGGGAGGAAACAAAAGGTACACGGAACGTCTACACAGCGTTAGTAGCACGGAAATAGAAAGGATGTGCAGTGAACGGTTTGCATCTGATATACCTCTGTGCGAAATCCCCTTTCTTTCCTTTAGGCGTACGTGATGCATCTGCTTCATCCGCTATGCGTCCGCTTCGAAATTCTCCCCCGGAACCCCTTCAGAGGTGTCATCCGCTTCCATCCACTAGGCTTCCTATGAACATCCATTTAACATCCCTGCTACATACTACCCACGTCCGTTCTTTTCTGTTCTGTTTATGCAAATTTTCACCACTTTTTGGAGCGGATGACAATGGATGCAGCCACACCCGAAATTTTGCTCATCTGCTGTGTCCTTTATGCATACATTTTGCGTCCGTCAGCCAGTGGGACTGGGCCTTAAAGCTAGTTGATGGTCCTAATAGATTGTGAGACATTCAGTCTATTCATATTCAATATCTGACCATCAGTTCTGGTGGTATCAGAGTACTCATCATGTGATAGATGACCCATGTTTAATATGGGAACCAGATAAAGTTGCAGACAGACAGATAATGAAACAAATCAGAGAAGTAGAATCCTATTTATTTCTCTCTTTGCAATAGTATATAATCAGAGTACTGAATTTGTATAATACAATCTCTCTAGGAGGATGTAATGCCATTAAGTCCTCCCAGGGACACGTGCAGCTCCATTTTCTAACTGCATGCTTAATGCAACTTTAAGGGAGAAAAAAAACTTGGACTCCTTCTTAATATAGACCAGGAGGGTAATATAGATGCCAAATTCTCTCCAAAAATTATTAATGAAGAAGAATATTTGTAGCTCATGGTTCCTTGGTGTTCTTTGGGCTTGCTTGTTTTCTTGCAGACATTTCATTATTCAAACTATGTAACATTATCAGTGATAGTAACTGCACTCCTTACTAGCACTGATGATGTTACCTAGTTGGGTAATGAAACATCTGCAAAAAAACAAGCAAGCTCAGAGAGCACAAAGGACCTCTAAAAAATGATGCTTACTGTTTTAGAAGAAAGATCTATTAAAGCATGGCTCTGATTGGTCTTACCATGGTTCGTCTTTGAATGAAAGTTCTGAAGTAAAATTCTCTGCTTTTACAGCAAAGCCAAAGAGAACACTTCTTTTCATGAAATTTCTAATTATAAATAACATTAAAGGACCATCTGTTAAATTTTCAGATTTTAAATTGATTAATTTTAGATGTAAACTAAACAGTAAATCTGTGTTCAGATAAAATTGAATGTCAGAATAAAGCTGTCCATCAGAAGTGAAATTAACTTGAAATATATCTTTAAATGAGAAATATCTAAACAAGGTTTGTTTCAAAACACAGGCACATACCACACATATACACAACTGTTCATTGGAGAGAAGGGTGCAAGACAAAAGAAACTGGAGGCAAATTAAATATAAAGAGCCCATATAGTGAAAAATGCAACTATGGATTCTCTCTGTTTATAGAATAGTTATTGACTGTTGATTAACATATTCCTTCTGACTAATCCATATGAATTAGTGTTAAGTCTACTGAGCCTTTAGAGAGGATCTAGGGAACATTGTTTTTAAATTGTTGTCATTGTTTGCTCTGTAGTTGTTTTTTTTCAAGAACAGGTGTCTGGGGTTTAAAATCGTTCAGAGAATCATACAATGAAAGAGTTAGAAGGAACTGTTTATTTTTGCCATTGCAGCATCAGATCTCACACTGTACACAACAAATATTTTGAGTTTTCTTTTGCTTTTCTGTTCTATTTATAAATCCTATTCATTTCAGCAAAACAGAGAGAAAAAAATGAGACAGAGGAGGGGTGGACTTCAACTTCTGGAAGATACCCAGATTAAGAAATGGCTATTGTATAAGATTACACAACTATGCTTCAATCCTATATCTGTGTGTAGATATGTAGATAGTTACTCCCCCTTCTCCAAAGGCAGATAATTTGTTATTTGGGCAATAACTTGTTCACTATAATTTCCCAGCTGCAATCAAATTGAGTCTTACAAACATTAGAAAAGTCTTTTGTTAAGTGGAATTTATTTATGAGAAACCACGGATCAAGATCCCATTGTGCCATTAAGCTGGTGGAAACCACTCCATCTTCAAAGTAAATCCATCATCTCCTCATTACATGCATGTCAATTTGCTCCAGAGTTTTAGGGCTAAATATGTGTCACCTAGAAGATGTTGCCAAATCATTCTTTGACTTAGGAATACATATGAAGAGCTCAAATTATCCCCCCCCCCAAAAAAAAAGAGGTGGTTTTCATCAGTGGAAGGTATATATAAATGCTGAACAAAATTAATGGAAGCATTTTCCTTGGGCAATATTCTTTCCATTAGCTCTATAATTGAGGAATAAAACACAAAATGGTATTTGCAGGGATGGTAGGATTTGCCATTATCAAAACTCATATCTTCAGTGTAAACTACTACTTCATGAGAATTTGTTTTTAAAGAATGTATATTACACCCCAACTCAAATAATACAACTCTGGGTGATTTATAAAAGAAATCAAAATAAACCCACACATACCACAAAAATAACAATAATAATAATAATCAATATATATGCTTCATATTGTTACTCAATTCAGGTGGGAACTTATTCATCCTGGCCCAATACTTTTTAAAGTGTTCCCAAAGGCCAGCAGAATTAAAAAGACTTCTTTAAGATGGGTATCATTTCAAAGGGCAGTATTCAGAAGGAACATACAGGTCAAATCAAGTGGCACTCTGTCCAGTGTCCAACCCAAAAGTGTCCCCTCCCCAGAGGTGGTATTCAGCAGGTTCTGACCAGTTCTGGAGAACCAGTAGTGGAAATTTTGAGTAGTTCAGAGAACTGGTAGTGGAAATGTTGAGTAGTAATACTACGTCTGATTGGCCCAACTCCCATCTATTCTCTGCCTCCCAAGTCCCAGCTGATCAGTTGGATCTTCTTTTGTTGCCCTGTACAGGAGAATGGAGCTGGAAAGGAGGTTAGTGGGGTGGGGAAGGAATGGGTATTTTATAGTATCCTTCCTCTGGAGTGGGGTGGGAATGAAGATTTTGCAGTACCTTTCACCTGCCACCCCCACCAAACCATGCCATGCTCACAGAATCAGTAGTAAAAATTTTTGAATCCCACCACTGCCCCTCCCCCTCAGTTATTATTCTCTCAGGCATATTCTCTTAGCCAGGGGTAGTTCTTCAAAACCCAATCCTGTAGCATGCAGTAATGTCACACTGTATATAATACACAGCATCCGGAAAGAAATATATACCTAGTACTGTGAAACTTTTAGAAATAATTGAGGCAAACATGCCAAATTTTAAGAGATCAACATAATTTAATCATCAGGACATTACAGGTTTTTGGGGTCTTCTCAGGATTATGATCTAAGTCTGTGCACATCACTTTTGTTTTAATTTTTTTTCACTTAACAACAAAAGCTGCTGCCTTCAGCTTTGATTCTGGGTAACATTCTTTTTTCCTCACTCTCCTGTTTTGTTTTGTTTTACTGGTAAGGAAAGAAAGAAAGAAAGAAAGAAAGAAAGAAAGAAAGAAAGAAAGAA
>BLBF01000007.1:62213974-62273077 GCA_015471245.1 Laticauda colubrina | reverse complement strand
TAGTATTTCACCTAAAACAGTTAGGGTGAACAATGTTATCCCTAACAAAAGGGGTTCACTATTCTTGCCTGTATGTTTTTTTTTACCCTCATTGTTTTTGCTTCTAAACATACAGGTGAAACTCAAAAAATTATAATATCGTGCAAAAGTTCATTTATTTCAGTAATGCAACTTAAAAAGTGAACCTAATATTTGAGATAGACTCATTACATGCAAAACAAGATAGTTAAGCCGTGATTTGTCATAATTGAGATGATGATGGTTTACAGCTCATGAAAACCCCAAATCCACAATCTCAGAAAATTAGAATATTGTGAAAAGGTTCAATATTCTTGGCTCAAAGTGTCCCAACTCTAATCAGCTAATTAAGCCATAACACCTGCAAAGGGTTCCTGAGCCTTTAAATGGTCTCTCAGTCTGGTTCAGTAGGAATCACAATCGTGGGAAAGACTGCTGACCTGACAGTTGTGCAGAAAACCATCACTGACACCCTCCATAAGGAGAGAAAGCCTCAAAAGGGAATTGCAAAAGAAGTTGGATGTTCCCAAAGTGCTGTTTCAAAGCACATTAACAGAAAGTTATGTGGAAGGGAAAAGTGTGGAAGAAAAAGGTACACAAGCAGCAGGGATGACCGCAGCCTGGAGAGGATTGTCAGGAAAAGGCCATTCAAAAGTGTTGGGGACTTTCACAAAGAGTGGACTGAGGGTGGAGTCAGTGCATCAAGAGCTACCACACAGAGACGGATCCTGGACATGGGCTTCAAATGTCGTATTCCTCTTGTCAAGCCGCTCCTGAACAACAAACAGCATCAGAAGCATCTTACCTGGCTAAAGAAAAACAGAACTGGTCTGTTGCTCAGTGGTCCAAAATCTTCTTTTCTTATGAGAGCAACTTTTGCATCTCATTTAGAAACCAAGGACCCAGAATCTGGAGAAAGAATGGAGAGGCACACACTGCAAGATGCTTGAAGTCCAGTGTGAAGTTTCCACAGTCTTTGTTGATTTGGGGAGCCATGTCATCTGCTGGTGTTGTGCTTCATTAAGTCCAGGGTCAACGCAGCTGTCTACCAGGAGATTTAGGAGCACTTCATGCTTCCTTCTTCAGACGAGCTTTATGGGGATGCTGACTTCATTTTCCAGCAGGTCTTGGCACCTGCCCACTTTGCCCAAAGCAGCAAAACCTGGTTCAATGACCGTGGGATTACTGAGCTTGGTTGGCCAGCAAATTTGCCTGACCTGAACCCCATAGAGAATCTATGGGGCATTGCCAAGAGAAAGATGAGAGACATGAGACCGAACAATGCAGAAGCATCCCACTCCCACTCAATGCAGAAGCGTCCCACAATAGTGGCCCCAAGAGCTGAAGGCTGCGATTGAAGCATCCTGGTCTTCCATAACACCTCAGCAGTGCCCCAGGCCGATAGCTTCCATGCCACGATGCATTGAGGCAGTAATTGCTGCAAAAGGGGCCCAAACCAAGTTCTGAATACATATGCATGCTTATACTTTTCAGAGATCCAATATTGTTCTATGGACAATCCTTGTTTTATTGATTGCATGTAATATTCTAATTTTCTGAAATTGTGGATTTGAGGTTTTCATGAGCTGTAAGCCATCATCATCACAATTCTGACACATCACAGCTTGAACTATCTTGCTTTGCATGTAATTAGTCTATCTCATATATTAGGTTCACCTTTTAAGTTGCATTACTGAAATAAATGAACTTTTGCACGATATTCTATTTTTTTGAGTTTCACCTCTATATACAAACAGAAGAGTAAATATTTTCAGATGTCTATCCTATAGCTATGTAAAAGCTATACATATATTATGATATGTAAGATGGGGTACTGGCCAGTCATCAAAACTGATCAAATCAATTTGAAAATGCTTCCTTAGAAATTAGTCCCGTCTCTTTTGACAGACTTTATTCATGTCAAATAACAGAGTTTATTATTATGATGGAGAATTATATTTCAGAGAATTACTAGAATGCAGGAAACATTTGTGGAGGCAGGATAGGGACATAAAAGAGAAACAATTATTTTGGCAAATTCTAAAACAGCAAGCACTAACACTGAAGAAAACAGATATTAATCACCAGAGGGTAACAGCTTCATCCTGATTGCTATCTTTGATATGCTATTTTACAAGAAAAGGTAATCTATTTAAAAGCACTTCATTTTTGTGTTTTGGGTATGCAAGTCACAAAACATAGGCATATGTATGCGTGTATATTTTGTAAAGAGGGCTTTTTGCCAAACAGAATGCTCTCATAATGTGACAGTACAGCTGGTGTCTACTGCCGGAGACCACGATAGCAAAAACTGCATAATTAAATGAGTAGCCGCAATTCCCTTCTCTATCATTTATATGTGCTGCTGCTACTGACTGCATTTTATCATGATGAAGATGGAGCACAAAAGTAAAAGTTGGACCAAGAATCTCTAAATACAGTATTTTCTGTCTAGTATAACAAAACCAGGGGCAGGTGAAGAGTTGTTGATCAGTTATCACAAAACTGCTGTCATCTGCTTGTCTATGAGTGTGTGTTCTCAAATGGATTTACCATTTAGGATGGTGTTCGAGATTAAGTAGTATGGATTAGTGTTTTAAATTAATGTTGTGTTATTTTTCTTTACTATCATACAAATGTGGAAGCTTTTTGAAAAACAGTCCCATGTGGTGTCCAAAACAAGAGATAAATTACTGATTTAAAATAGTGACCAACCTATTAGTGATCTTGCTTTAACTTTCACTATCTAGACATAATGAAGAAATGTAATTTCTTTTGAATCTGAAGTCAATCTTATAATTTCCTATGGTATATTAAAAAAAAACCAGCACAATATCCGTCCACCCCCACCCCCACGCCCTAGTGAAAAATCATGGTTTCCAGTTATATTTCAACTGTCTTCTAAAGTGTCTGTCATAGTGAGCTCAGACTCCTCAGGCAAGGATCCTGACAATGATCAGTCTCCACCAGAGTTCCTGGAGGATCTGTTGTCTGAAGATCTGTAGGCAGTTGATATGGGGCCATCTGGTAATCCATAGGATCAGCAATGATCTCTGAAGATGAAGGTTTGCTGCTTCCCCCCAAGGAAGGCCTCACCACATGGAAATGAAAGGACTCACGCTCTTCGATAATGAGCAACAAATCCAAGACTCTCCATTAGAAACAACTCTTCTTTAGCCCAGATGCTATGTGCCCTGAATTTTGACTTTTGAGTGAACATTTTGACTGACCTTCAACTTCACCAACTACCAAACTTTTGTGATTCTTTGACCCTTGGATCTCATTTTGACTACTCTTTCCCAGATACTTTGGAATTAGTAACTTTGGGATCTGTTAAGGCAAACCTACTTGACTTGAAATTTTTTCAGGACAGTATCCATCATGGAAAGAACAAATCAAGGCTAGTCTCATAGAATACAGTATCTGAAGCTCAGGGTTGAATTACAGAGTCTTCATGATGTTACTTAGAAGGGTAATGAAATATCTGCAAGCAAATAACAAAGCTCAGAGAGGACCATGGATTCCACAAGGTTAGTCTAATGACATTAATTTACTTTGAACAGTTCATATGGAGGTACTTATATACTTACAACCTTATTTGTTTATCAACTTACTTTCTGTCTCATTGTTATAATACTTTTGTATTGTAACATGGCTTGTATTGTAAGGTAACAATACTTTTGTATTGTAACATTAGTGGACAATACTTTTTTTCTAAAATGCCCAAATGTAATATTGTTATGAAGCTGAAAGAAAAGGATAAAAAAAACCCATTGAGAGAATCTCTCCCAAACTAAAAATTATTTGAAATACAGTTCAAAACCAGCCAATATTAAATAATGATGCCTATAAATCTTTAATCTCAAATAAAACAAAAAGCCATCGTACAAATAAGTGATACACTGGGGAGCAGAGGTTAGATCAGTTGTACAAATCATACTGAGTATTTCCAGATAAAAAGAAAATAAGCAGCACAGCAACATTGCTGTTTTTAATATTATAGTTTTGCAAGATTGTATAAAAATCACCAGCTGCCAAGAGGCTCTCAGGTCAGTTTCTAATGCAGTTGAAGATCAAAGCTCTAAATATGGTTTAGATGCCACTTCAAAAATACTGTTAAGGAACCGATAATGATCAGAAGTCATACAAGGTAATTATATTTAAATGAAACTTAAGTAAAGTCAGCTAAAATAGCTGTTTTCATTGACCCTAAAAGCATTCAGCCACGATAAGTAGTAGGATTACATTAATAAGTAATAAGTAATAAGTAGGATTACATTAATCGTGATTGGGTGATCATTGGTACTTGAGCCTTAATAAATCTTAGTGCAAAATCAAAATAGTTAATGTTAAGTGTCAAACAGCAAAATAAAAATTATTTCTCATACATTTGAGCAGTTTATTGACAAAATTCTACAAGTATGGTAGATATAATCCAAAGGTAAAGGTAAAGGTTTCCCTATTCAGTCATGTCATACTCTAGGGGATAGTGTTCATCTCCATTTCTTAGCCAAGGGAGCCAACATTGTCTGAAGACATTTCTGTGGTCATGTAGCAAGCCTGACTATATGCCAAGGCACATGAAACACTGCTACCTTCCCATTCAAGTGGTACCTGTTTATCTACTTGCATTTGTTTGCTTTTGAACTGCTCGAAACTGGGTCAGGAACTGGGGAAATAAAAGGAACTCATCCTGATGTCTACCTGATGTCAACATCTTTAACTGCAGAGCTATCGTGCTCCCTGTAGATATATTATAACAATATTCAAAAAAGCCAAAATGGATGGCCATCTTCCTGTTTGTTCCAAAGCTACACAGGCTTTCAGCTCATTGCTCGGTGGAAGGCTGCACTTTTCACATGCATAAGATCTCGGATTCAATCCCTGGCAACCGAAAGATGAAAAAATGCTTTGGAGGATGCTATTCTGCTAATTGTCAGTATTGAGTTAATAGAACCAGTAATTTTAGATAAAATAAAACAGCTTTTTATATTCTGTCTGTTTATTATGCAAAGGTTACAGTGGAGCCATAAGGGGCATTGGGAGTAGAGCCAATGAATGTAGCTCCACTGTCCTTCAATGTTTTCTTTAACACATAGAAGTGACTTCTGAAACATCTAAGATACAGCTTTTGGGATGATTTTGAAAGAGATTAGTCAAGCTAACAAACAGCTTCTGACAGCATTAAGGAAGGGAATATGATAGGGCTCTTTACACAGAAGTACAAGACCTGTTTTCCACTGTTCCAGAGTTGAAAACATAGAATGATGGATTTAAGCTACAGAAAACCAGATTCAATTAAATGTTATATGGGAAACCCTAAATTATAATGCTTAGAGCAGCTTAGCAATAGAATGCATTGCTCAAGGAGGTAATAGTTTTCCTCATATCTGATAAGCTGAAGCAGAGGCTAGAAAACCACCTACAGAAGATAATGTTAATTTGGATTCCTGAAAGTTAAGTCAGTGACTGAAATGTTCTCTAACTACTCTGATTTTCTGTCTCTGTGATCAACAGCTATTAACTGCGGTAGCCAAGTGGAACCTCTTTGTTTATTAACACCATTCGGTATCAGATGCTTGTTGAAAACATTAGTGAAATATGATTAATCTTTGATATGAATTTTTATGGTCTTATGAGTTATGCTTATCCTCCTCCTCCATGCCAAAATATCTTGTCTCTTTTACATTGATACAGCCTTCTTTCTTTCCTTCCTTCCAACCTTCTAGCCTTCAGCAGAATCCTCCTGATTGGCAGCAGCGCAGCCAACCAACCCAGTACACACCAAACACACACACACACAGTATTTATAGAGAGACGGCAGCTCCGATCACACACTGCTTGCACTGGCACAAAGCAGAAAGCACCAGCCTAAGGATGGCGAGTGGGACCTCGCTGAAACATCACCAAGATACTCTTAATCTTACATGTGAAAAGACCCAAACACACCTAGATCTGTATATATATACACACACACACACACACACATACACACAAACACAAAATCAAAAGGCAAGACATAAATACATTAATTGGATGATCCATCCTCTCATTCATCTCCAAACTCCTGGTGTGCTAATTACTTTGCCCAGATAAAGTTGTTAAGTTACATATAAATTCCAGCAGGGAATAGTCCTATGTTATATTCAAAACCAAAAAACAAAACAGCCCTTTCTGTTTAAAGAGCCTTGCTGTCAGGAAGCATAAAAACTGTAAAGACAGGCAGTCTGTAGCATTGTATTGAAGCTGATGTATTAGTTCAGCATATTTAAGATTTTGTGCCTTTTTTCCAGAAGAATTGGCTTACTCCATTCAGAGATATTTGTGAAAGATTAAAGAAAAATCCTATTTTTATAACCTTTGAATGGATTAAAGCAGTTGCCCCAAATCCAAAACGTGTGATTTAAACAGATGTATCTGCAGGGTGCAATCAAAAAGGTTCACCTGCTTTTTATGTGTATTGCACAGGTAACACCTGTAGAAAAAACCTGGCAGTTTTGATTGTCATCTTGAGTTTTTTTGTTTTTTACCATATCCTGTAGGCATTCTGATTTTAAATGTAATAGGAAAGTTAATCATTTTATTACATTATTGTGGCTTCCTCTTTTGTCATTTTTCTTTTGTTGCCCTGTTTTTGTTTTATTTTGTTTTTTTTGAAACAATAGCTTTTCTTCCACTGCAGCAGAAACGCTATGCCATGGAAAGCAAGCATTTGCTTACATTTTGGATGGGTTTGCTAAAATCCCTGAAAATTTGACTGTTGGAAGAAAGGAAAAAAAAGGGCAAGATTTAGCCTTAAAACTTAATCATTTCCAATTAATCTGAGGAGAATATAGAGAACGAATCAATCATATTGATTGAAGAGTGTCCATTCTACACCAATATTTCATTATTATCTATTGCACTCAAGTTATGACACACTGTAGATTAGCTTTCCTCCAAAGAAGTGAAAACTACCATATTGCCTATAAAATATTTATGGGGGAAAAAAAAACCAATGAAAATACATGACTGGGCTGATTTCAGGAAAATTAAGAGAGGAAGAACAACTAGCAGGACAAGACTATTAAAGCATAGGTTAAAGCAGTAGTCCCCAACATTTCCAGCTTTGTGGACCAATGTGATGGGAAGGGAGAGGGAGAGGGAATGGTTCTGTGTGTGCAGTGGGCAAGTATAAGCACCTCCATTTGTACCAGCAATGGGCACCCATGCCTACTGCTCATACTAATGGAGCTGTTAGTACATGCTCACCCACTGGTCATACCAGGCCAGTGGAGCTGCATGCATGTTTGCAGCCTGGTTTTGAACAAGCCACAGTCTGGGGTATGGGAACCTCTGGGGTAAAGGATCATTTAGATTAATTATTTTAGCTACAAGGATAACCGATCTGTGCTTCAGTTTTTTTAAATTCATAATTATAATTTGGTTTTTTTTAAACCCTCAAACTTCCAGAAACCTTTCTGTAGTTTTTGTTTGAACAATAAATAATAAAAGAAAACTTGTGTTTAAAAATGTGGAATGATGAGATTTTCTTAAAGTGAATTCTGATGTTTGAATTAATGAATTCTGCAGCTGAAATAACAGGTTGTTCTTTTAATTCACTTGAGAGAGCAAATTCATATTAATTCCACATTCCTAGTTTATTCCATATGGATTTCAGCAGTACCAGCAGGGACTGTGTTTATTAGGTCAGTTCAGCTTAAAGTTGTTCAAATGAGACATCTGGCTTTGACAGTTCAAAGAAGGCAAAGCCACATCAAAAGCAATTGGTTAAAATAGTGGCCAGGAAAATCTAGGCCCCAGATTCCATAGATATGTTCTACTGGCAAGTTCAAGTTGAACTCCAAAATAATGTTCTATAAGCTGATTCTCTCTGGAAGAAAACTTTTTTGCACTGACCATTGTACACAGCCATCATCATGCAGATATTCGATATCGGGTTGGAGACCAAGTGTTTTCCAACCTTGGCAACTTTAAGATATGTGAACTTCAGGTCTCAGAATTCTGAGACCTAAAGTTCACATATCTTAAAGTTGTCAAGGTTGGAAAACATCACAGTAAAGTCTATGGCTGCAGCACGTGCATAAAATATTCAAAATGAAGGTAGAGGGAGGAACTAAACAGAAGCTCTTGCTACAAACCTCTTCCCACTGCTGCAACAGTCTCTACCTGCTGCTACTCTTATTTCCTGCCCTCTTATTTTTTGAAAAGTAAAAGTCAGGTTGTAGAATCATTGTGAATTGCAAGGAAACCTTATGCCTCTCTCTATGCACCTCCAGACCTTTCTTTGCAAATAAAAAGCAGTGAACTGCTGCCGACTGCTGAATTTTAGTGTTATCCTGGAAAACATTTTTACTGGTTTTCCTTTTAATAAAGGTGGCCTTTATGGTTCACTAGCTTGCTAGTTAATGGCATGTTCTCCTCATTACAGACACCTGTAATGAGTGCCCACCACGTTTGAAACTTTTCAGAGGTGAGTACTGGCCTCAAAACATTGGACACTCCGACCTAAATTTGGAGGCTATATTTTAAAAGTCATAAACATGTCACCATAAACACTTTCTCTCTCTACTTTTATTCCTATGTGCCTGAAACTGATAGGAGTATTCTTAATCTTGGAAGAATTTCATGCGAGGGGACCTTAAACTACCTCATCTCTCTAGTACGCATCCTGAGTAAATGAGTCCATTTATTCTATTTCAGCTGCTCCTCCACATTTTTGTACACTACTTAATGCAGCACTTTCACAACCCACTCATCCATGTCAATATTTCATCAGATTTCCTGCTTTTAAAATTGGAGATGTACTTATGCAACAGATCCAAATCATGAGACGATGTGCCCTGAGATGTAACATTTTTTAGTCTTGCAGCCATTAAGAGGACTTTTTATTTGGTTCTATAAATGTTATTTTTTTCTTTATGCTTTTTGTGATGCCCCCTCAATTCTTTTCTCTTCCTCTGATTTATCTATCAAGCATTCCAAAGGCCTCATTGGAGAAGGACAAACAGCAGCAGTAACTTTTCCTTCTGGCTTGCAGGGCAGTAAACCTGGAAAATCTCTTCAATATGCTCATTTCCCCCTCTTCACCCCCCCCCCCCAACTTTTCTTGCTTTTTCATGGGCAGATGAACATAAGCAAATAATATAATCCTATTGTTCCTGCTGCTGTTTTTTTTTTTTTAAATCATCAGTCTGTTGCTGATGAAGGAACAATGAAAGCTGTCTTTAAATAGAGAAAGCATATAAAACGTGGCTTCTGGAATTCTTTCCAGCCTATTTACCACAGCAAGAGCCATAGGAGGCTTCTGTATTTTTTCCAGTTTATTGAAATCATATTTCAATCATATTTCACTCTTCAGCCTGTATGAGTGTGTGTGTGTGCACACGCATGTACTTGTATGGGTCTACTTTCCTCTTGTGTCATATCTCTGGGTATATCTATGGAAAGCCCAGGAGAGGTGCATGCATCTTGCTCTGTGGCCAAAAGAAAAAGAACCTGTTGGCAGCCTGTGATGCTGCTGGCAATCTGATTCTCCCAGAGGGATATGTTAGGGTTTTTTTTTTTCAGGAATATTTTTTTTCTGCAGCCCTGCTGTGATTCAGCTATTTTTGAGCTCAAGTCTTTCTTTTGCTCATTTCTCCTACCATACCAAAGCATTTTTCATTCTATTCAGTTTTTGGAGACCTGTGGGTAGGTAGACAGAGTTCTGAGCCCCTTCACCTACCTTTTGATATTTTTTCTGGATTGGAATAGATGAAAAAGAAAATGTCACTACATTATTTATATGACATCTTTGCGTGCCTGCAGGCAAATGACATCTTTATGCATTGTCCCTACAACCAGTGGTTGCCTCCAGCATTGTACACCATCCAGATTAACACAAAAACAAAGCAAGAACAGCATTAAAAGCTTAATGGAACAACGTAGCTGTTAAACAGCATCTAAAATAATAATAAAAGAGAGTCTGTTTTGGCATATTCTGGGTACTACAAATACGAGGGGCATTTTTTCATTCCCAAAGGGTGGGTGGATCTATAGTGGAAAGTCTCATTGCAAATTACAGGTAGATACAATTAAGAGGCAACAAAAGAAGACCCAGCCAATCAGCTGGGACTTGGGAGGCAGAGACTTTAACATATCCTTGCCCCCAAACTATCCAGAGACTTTTAAGAAAGCAAGCGATTTGAATTTTTCTTGAAAGTAAACACAAAGCAAGTAAACCTGATCCAGAATCTTTATTGCATGACATGTAACCTCACCCTTGTCATTAGTTTGGAAAGATGCCTTACACTACAGATGACAGCAAAATGTACAAGTATCTCCTAAAACAATCAACAAGATTTTGTCATTTTTTCATGTTATACAGGTTCAACATGCTAGAACACATTTTTCACATGCAATAGTTACAGTGAAAGACCACATCATCCCTTATATCTCCTTGGGCTCGTGGAGGTGTGATGAGTCATCAGTATGTTAGCATTTGTTCCTCCAATTCATTCATGGCTGGCTGGAGAGACAGCTAAATGCTAGTAGGACAGGTAATTCTCATTTACTGATGGTAATTGGGACTGGAACTCCCTTGCTAAACGATGTGGTTATAAAGCACAATATCATGTGATCACACTGACTTATGACAACAGTTCCAGCATTCCCAGTTGCCATTAAGTGAGCCCCTGAAGTTGCAGCATACCACAATCACCATTGACCTTCCTTGTGGGAAACCGGAAATGAAAATCACAATTAGTTAATCGCAAAAAGTAGCTTTACTTGGAACAGCTTACATTCAGCAATGATCTATTAAATACCATCAAACAAGAACAACTACCTATTCCAGGTCCTTGAGAAGGACTCAGTAGGTGCATAAAAATGCCAAATTCAATCTAAACATCAGGATAACTGCATGATGAACCATAGTAAGGCTGTCCTAAAGGTGTTTTTTCAAATGATAACTGGACTTTCTTGTTTTTTTTCTCTTTTGAGCACATTTTTCTTCTCCTCCAAGAAGCTTCTTCAGCTCTGACTGGATGGTGGGGAATGGAAGGATTTATATTTCTTGCAGGCAGCTAGTCATTTGCATTCTTTTAAAGAGTCATTGAGGCTATTTGGAGATTTATCTGTGTCCTCAAGGTCACCTGAGGAGTTGAAATGGGTATGGAGTCTTCTTGGCTGCAGGATGTTTTTCTATTCTTCACTGTTGAACATAGGTGTAGGCTATTTGTGGATGAGTCTGTGTTGTCTTCATCTCAAACTGAAGTGCAATTTGTTCTGTAGTCAGCAATTTTTTCTGGAAATCCATTCATACTCCCATTCCATTTGAAGAGTATTTATCCCAAAGTGCATAGGTTATCCTAATGGTGCTTTTTCAGGAGGCAACTGGACTGTCCCCCCCTTTTTTTTTCTTTTGAAGATATTTAGTAAGGATAAAAAATGGAAATATTACACTTCAGAGAGTCGGCATTTATTTCTATTTCTCTTGTATTCTTTTTTTTATTGGTCATCTTCCAGTGTCTATAAGCATCATATTCACCCTGAGAATAAAACACAAAATTTCACAACTGATTGTTCCTTGACAACCTTTTTTAATGATTCCAGTCTTTTTTCTTCACTCCTTCCTTTCTAATTGTCAATAGCTGAATTATACAGCTTTTCTTTTATAGCAAATTTAATATAGGCCCTTTGATGTGGCACAGCTCTGTTAGATTGTGAGTTCTCGATGGTTTCCAACTTTGTAGACTTTTTAAAAAAGAAAATAGTCTCTAAGTTCAAGCAGTCATTAAGCATATGCTCCAGTGATTACCAAAATGACAACCCTGTCATATAAGAAAATGAGTAACAATAGTTGCTATGGATTTCTGAGCTCACCTAATCGCATTTCTTCAGAGCCTATATAATTATTGTCATTAGGCTGAGCTTCAATAGCATGACAGATTTATTTGAAAGCTAAAAATAATGTCCAACAACAGATTATTCTCCTTCATTCTCCTTTTATTTCCCACCCACCACCACCCCTTTTCAAAATATCTGTACAGAGGGACAGAGGGAGCCTCACTGCAAAATTGTTCAGAAATCAGTGTGCTGTTTTCGAAACAAGCTGGATGACCTACTTTTGAATTTCAGCAAAGATAAGAGAGCTTGCTAAGGGAAGATGTAAGGCACCACTTTTTTTTGCAATTGTTTTATTGTTATTCCTTCTGGAAAAACAGTGAACAGAGGGGCAAGGGTTTTCTTTATTCCTGTGCAATTAAATCAGCATGCGATCAACAACTTTTGTTGGTAAAGTACATTTAATATGTGAATCCCATATTATTTATTCATGGACTAGAACTAACCCAGAGTATTCTAGCATAAAATTTCCCCTTACGTATTAAAATATGGAATCTACTGTCAAATAAAGATTTAAAAAAAAAAAAAAACTAGATGCTTGGGGTTTTATTAATACTCCAGAATTTATTTTCAGAGATGTGGGAATTCTGAATAATTCTTCTACACAGCAACGGCAAACCACCGTGCATAATCATATGCATATTTTTGGAATAAATAATTATCAGTAAAAATGGACAGGATCAGACTGAACAGGACCAGACAAACAATTCCAGGAAACTTCAGGCAGAGAGAAAGGAAAGTGGGAGCTGCTTCACATACAGTCAAAGACATCAGATCCTACCATTGTCAGGAAACCAGATCTGAGGGGCAGATGGAGTGAATCAACCTGATAATGTGGTAATATATCTAGCAAGTTTACAGTGCAGCCTGAAGCCATTTAGCAAATGAGAACTCATTTACTCCTCTGCTACTTTTTGTATTCCTTTTCTATTTGGGAAGGAAATTAAGAATGCAGCCAAAAATTATGATGTCCTCTCCATCTGCTACATGCTGCAAAGCCATGTTTATGTATATGTGTTTGTTTGCTTTTTACAAATTTTTATTGAAGTTTATCTTCATATAAAATACAAACAGAAATAAATAGGAGAATGAAGAGGTACAGGGGAAAGAAAAGAAGCAATGACTTCCCACTTTTTTCAGCACAGTAGATACAGATACAGTAGATGTAGCTCTATTGCAACAACTTCAACTCCAAGAAGGCTCCACACCAATTATTACCACTCAGGTGACCCTGGTGACTCCGATAAACTCCAGGTGACCTTAATGATCCACTAAAAGAATGCAAATGAACAACCATCTGCAAGGAGTATAAATCCTTCCATTCCCCACCATCTGGTCAGAGCTGAAGAAGCTTCTTGGATAAGAAGTGAAATGTCTTCAAAGAAAAACCAGAAAGTCCAGTTGCCTCTTGAAAAAAGCACCTGTCAGGTTCCAACTAAGGTAATCATGATAAAACAATTATAAAAAGCACCTTTGGGACAATCATGACCTGGATGACTGAGAATCTCCATAGACATCTATAGCTTCAACATTTTACCTTTACATAGTAGATACTAGCCTTTTCTACAGCAGAAAACTAATAATTGAAAACCAAAGTCAAAATTTATTTTTTCCCATTTCCAACACAAAGTCTAGATGGAAAACAAAACTGGATATGTTCTTTTCTTTAATGAAAATAGCTTTGCCATTTCTGTGAGTTCCATCATTTTTTACATCTATTCTTCCATTGTAGGAATGGACATATCTTTCTTTTTTTTTTCACATGTAGAATTCTTGCTACAGTCAGGATGTATAACAGTTTATGCATACATGTTTGTCTATTGGACAGTCGTAAAATACAAATGAAGGCAAATAGACGTGTCCCAAGATAATGTTGCAAGATCCAATCTGAGTCAGTCATCAGAATCAGAGGTTTTCTCTTCTGAGCTTTTGGACTTGTACTGGAGCCCATCTTCAGGGAACTTAATATGACATACTGTCAGGCCTGAGGAGAGGGGGGTACAGGCAGTACATTGTTATGGGGCCCATGGAAATCAAAGGGGGTCCATGAAGGGGAATTTTTTTTTTAAATTTTTACAAAACCAAATGTTTAAAAGAAAAACAGCAGGACGGTGTATCAACCTGGACACGCCAGGCAGGAGTGCGTGACAGTGGGGGTGGCTCGCACAAAACACTCCAAAACTCGATCAAATCAACTCATTGGAGGGCAAATGGCAAGGAAGGAAGGCTTTGTCCTTCCCACAAGCAGCAGCAGCAATGTTCGCCCTGCCCTCCACCTCCTCCTTTCTCTTTCTTCCTTTCTCCTCAGTTCTTGAAGAATTGAACTTCCAGCTCTCACCATGTTGAAATCCTTCATGCTAGAATGAAGCACCACTGTTAGCTTAGTCGGAGGATTTGTACACGCCAGCCATGCCAAAGGGTAACTGGCAAGAGAGGTAGCTTTAAAATGCAGGAGGATAAACTGGAGGAGGAGAGGGGAGGGCAGGCAAAAGCGTCACTTTTCTTTCATTCGTATACACTAGAATGAATCATTTCCCTCCTCCCTTTTTTTAAAAAAGCCTCTTGGTTGGTTAGGAGTTGCGTGACTTTGTGCAGGGAGTAACGTAAAATCCACAGGGTGGTGGGGAGGGAGAGAGAAGTTAACTTTTTTTTTTTGAAAATTTTATTGATTTTTAAAAACAAACATAAACAAACAAAACATAGAACATAAAAACCTAAAACATCTTTTTTGAAAGCAGCCTGATTTCAGGTTACATCTCTTCATACAGACACAATTCAAGTTCATGCTCATTTTTATATACCATTCCATATCTTATCATTCTACATTTTCTATCTAGCTTCTCTCCTCTTTTAATTTTCTTAATTTTATTTTATTTGTTTCGTCTCAATTCAAATCATTGTACTTATATTCTTCATCTGTCCTGTTTCATCTGTCTATTATCTACTCTCATGAAACAAAATTTCTCCTGTAATCACTAATTGGAGTATGATGCCTTTATATCTTTCCCCTAAAGTTATAACACTTAACATAATACATAACTTCGGTTCAGATTCTGCTCGGTACATACTAAAACTACACAGTACATTTTTTAAAAAAGAAAAAAATTATAAATATATAATATAATTAAAACAACAATCCGGACCAATTCAATTCTATCATTAATATTAATGTTCATTTAAATCTTAAACATTTTACACATTACTTTTCAAATAGATATCATATTTCTATGGGAATACTTATAAACTTTCCATAATTGCTTCCCCCCACTTCATTGATATTTTATAAAATATTGAACAGTTAAAATGTTCCCATTCCTTCCTAATTCAATTCTCTCATTTATTTCATTTCCTTTTACACTAACTATTTTAGCCCACTTTTTAATCATATGTTATTTCCAATTTTCTAACATTATTTCTAGTACAAATATAACAATACAATCTTATTGTATTTACAGAATCCCTTTTTCAGTTAAATTTTCACCCATTATCTCTGAATAAATCCTGTTTCTTTACATCATGCTCTAAACCTTTGTAACTTCTCTTCCCTTCCTTCTTCCCTTTCTTCTTTTCTCTCCCCTTTTTACCCCCTTGTCTCTCCACCTCCATTTCCCTCTTCTGTGTTCCCCTTTTCTGTTGCTTTCCAACATTATATCCACTTTTTACATTATTTTTCCCTTTTTTGGCTGTTTTTTTAAGTCTTAAATTCTCCATTCTCTTTCCCCTCTTTCCCCTTTCTTCTCTGGATAGAGTTACTTGTTCATTAAAGATGGCTTCTTCTTTGTCCCACTCTTCTAATTGCACAATTCTTTCTTGTTGTTTCTCATAGTTGCAAATCGCCATTTCTAAAAATTGAAAAATGGAGCCAAAGGAGTCCTTCCCTTCTTGTGCCTCTTCTTTATATTTTTTAGATTCCATTTTCAATTCATCCAGAAGTGAAGACATTGTGGAGTTTTCTTAAACAATCATCCAAATTGTTTTTAGTCATTCAAATATAATTTCTAAAGATTCCAATGTCACCAAACAGTCTAAATACACACAAGCTGTTTCTTTCAACTCGTTCTTCTTTTTTCACTTTCTCTTCCTGGGGTTACTGTTTAGTTGCAGAGTTCCAGTTATAATGTATCTTTTAGAAGTCTTATTTAAATTCAACTTTTAGTTCTTTTCAGTTCCAGGCAGACTTCTCCTTCCAAATCCTGCCCTTATTCTTTTCCTCTCTCTTCCCTGTTATAACAACAACAACAAAAAAGAATTATTTTAGTGTTCAGAAATCTTTCTTATCCTCTTGGCATTTAATTATATTTCCAGTTTAGTTACCTATTGGTGCCAAAGCGAATTTTTCTGATTTCTCATTCAGCTCTCTTTGCTGTCTACGTAGGGAAGGAGAGTGAAGAAAAAAAAAACTTTCCCTTTTCACTTTCATTCACTGCTTCCGACTCTTTGAGAGCGATGTATCTTTTATAAAATTTAAATTCCAGGATACCTTGGTTGTTACTTGTTCTCCCGGTCAGCCAAAACTTTCACTTCTTAACTTCCTCCTGCACTTTCTTTTCCAGCTGAGTACTTCTTTGAGGCGTCCATTTCTGACCGCCGCTCTTACCGCCTTTGGGAAAGGGAATTTAGCCAGCTGAGGAGAGATGCGGCTCCCCTCAACCCTGCTGGGGCTCCCCCATCTTCGCCACCTCTACGGGATGGCTTAGCCCCAAAGCCAGCTGGCTTGGGGCACTCCAGCGGCGAGCCCAGGCAGAAACTATGCACTATCGCGGATTTCTGCCTGCCGCCGAAGCCCTGCAAACCAGAAGTCCAGGAGAAGTTAACTTAATGTGTGAGTGAGGGGATCCATATTCAGGGGTGGGATTGATCAATCAACAGGATTGATACCTGTTTACACCTATTCATTAGAATGAGTTGTTAACATTCTAAGCAGTTTGAAGAACCAGTTGTTAGAAGAAATTACTGGCCTAATCCTGTAAGGAAGGCAGGATTCTGGTATTGCTTACAGAAGCTGCCTCTCCGTTAACCCTTATTAGATTCTTGGCAGGACTAGACTTCCTGTCTCTGGAACTTCTCTGGAGTTTTTTTTCCTCCTTTTCTGGTACTTTGCTTGTGTGGAGTGACCATTCAAAGTTACAATGGCACTGAAAAAAGTGACTTATGAATGCTTTTCATACTTATGAGTATCGCAGCATCCCCACAGTCATAAGAGGCCAGGTGAGGAGATGCATGCCTCAATGTGAGTGATGTTGAGTTGGCCGCACCCAGCCAATCATATGACCACCAAGCCATACCCACCAACTAAGCCATGGCCACAAAACTGGTTTTAAAAAATTTGAATCCCACCCCTGCCTATATTAGTCTTGTTTCAGCACTTAATAATCATTTCAGCGGCCCTGCGTGCAGTCATACTCATAACTGAAGTGAAATAAGCTTCCTCCATTAATTAGTTGTCAGTATGGCAGGTTCTTCCCAGCGCACCAAGCCTTGGCTTCCTCCTGTGGCACTGTTGAGAACTTGTGCGAAGGAAAGAAGGTGGACCCTGAAATAATTGAAAGCACCCAGTGGCACTTTTAACTGAATGGTGAGAAGCAGATTTTGCATCCCAGATAAATTTGAAGCTTCAGTGGATATTATGTGTTATCACTGAGAACAAGTCAGAAAAAGAGGAGAATGTTTCTTCTGTGCTATCAAATGGTAATATGTGTAGGAATCATAGAATGAGGGAGCTGTGATGCAATTATCCTGAAGAGAAATGACAGAAGGCCTAGATGGCTGTATGATGATGTGAGATCTTAAGGATGTTGTATAGGAGCTAAATAAAGAGAAAACATGTTGTTTGGAGAGCCTGGAAAAAGACATGCAATAATGAAAGGAAAGTAATGGGGGAAGTGAAGGATTTTAGCATGCACTAAGCCACGGTGACCTGAGGAGGGTCTGAAAGAGTATTGATTTGGTTTTATTTTCAGAGATAAACTGTTGGGAGATGGGGAATGTAAAAAGACCCAAAAGCAGCTTCTTGAATTTCTAGTTCTTATGTTCTTTCTTTTAATATAGTAAATTTACAAAAAGAAATTTCTTTCTTCCTCCTATTCTGCCTGCTTTTCTTTTTAAGCTCCATAGATTCATATTGTCAATGCCAGCCTTCCTGGATTGCTAAGCATCTTTATGAAATGCAGTAACATTGCTGCAAATATCTATGTCCTTGATATTAATTCAGGCAGAGTATTAAAAGAGGTTATAAAGTTAAAAAAAGAAAAAAAAACCACTTAAGTGATTGTTCAGTGCTGTCTTTGTTATGGCTTCTTACCCCCTTCATTTCAAATACAATTTGCTTGTTTTTAATGCAGAATGCATTCCTCTTCTCACTTATGGATAGTTATCACTTTAAACAACAGTCTCATTTACAATAAATATAAGTAGAAACCTCAGTTGCTTCTCCCCTCCCCCCCTCAAAAAGGGGAGAATCTTATATGTTGCGGGTTTAAATAGAAGATATAAAACTGAAGAGAATTTATAGTGTCAGTCCATTAAGTAGATTTAATGGCAGGAACACAACCAATATCTCTGTGTAAAATTTAAAGACTACTTGAGACTCCATGAAACTAGATTAGATTAGATTAGAATAGAATAGATCAACAGAGTTGGAAGGGACCTTGTAGGTCATCTCGCCCAATCCCCTGCCCAAGCAGGAGACCCGACATCATTTCTGACAAATGGCAGTCCATTCTCTTTTTCAAGGCCTCCAATGATGAAACTTCCACAACTTCTGAAGGCAAGCTGTTCCATTGGTTGATAGTTCTCACTGTCATAAAATTTCTCCTTGTTTCTAGGTTGAATCTCTCTTTGATCAGTTTCCATCCATTATTCCTTTCTGTGGCAGCCCCTCAAATATTGGAAGACTGCTATCATGTCTTCCCTGGTTCTTCTCTTCACTAGCCAAGCCAACCCCAGTTCCTGTAACTGTTCTTCATATATTTTAATCCCCAGTCCCTAATCATCCTGGTCGCTCTTCTGTACTTTTTCTAGAGTCTCAACATCTTTTTTATTGTGTGGTGACCCAAACTGGATGCAGTATTCTCAGTGTGGTCTTACTAAGGCTTTATAGAGTGGTATTAGTACCTCACTTGATCTGCCCTCTTTAACAGATGACCTTAAACAAGGTTTGGTTTGGTATTTATGGTGATACCATCTAAGAAGATATTGGTAAGATTCACTGTCATTTAGTGCTAAACAATTGTTTCTCACTTCAGAGACAATAGAAGTTTCTCACAGGACAATCCAACAAAAGTATTGTGGATTGCCCAGGTGTTCTTTCCAATTATCTGGAATAGAAATTAACACTTTTTAAAGCTCCTAGTTGCCAAAAGACTGTTACAATTGATACCAATGCATTCTTTTGCACATTATGATGAAGGAGTTTATCATATTGTTGTTTTTCATATCAGCGTTTTAGGTTATTTAGCTGTAAAGTTGACATATGGGTAAAGAGGAAACATATTATCTTACAGTTGAGTGATACATTTCCTCTTGAAAGTGTGTTTTGTTTTTAATAGCAGGTAATTTTATTATCTCTTACTCGAGTAAAAATTTAATACAGTATATTAAGTACATTAAAATTTAGTATAACTTTTAGTATTTTAGTATATTATATTTTTAAGTAAAAGTTACCCTACTTTTTAGCATATCAACAGATATCATATAAACAGTTAATACAAACAAGCACGTACAGTATTAATACTACTGTATTAGATGAATACTTTTTTTTCCAGATAATTTATCTTTTAAAATGAAAGATCATCTTAAGTTTATACATTTTAACAATAATTGATCATAATTTGAAAGAATAATGGAGCAGGTGTACTTGTCTAATCTTCCATTCTTGGCAGGAAAAAATTCAAAACACAGTTTGTCTTTCTAAGATAAATACTGTACGTTTTGATCATGTATGAATGTTTCTAGCTTTTTGGAGAGAATGTATGTTTATTTATATACTTCTGTTTTAGCAGATAAACCTAATTAATTCTGATATTATAAAGATAGAGTCAGTTATCCATCACATAGTTCTATACAGCAGGGGTCCCCAACCACCGGGCCTTGGACCGGTAACGGTCCATGGATAATTTTGTACCGGGCCACAAAGAATGAATAATCGTGATTAAAATATATATAAAAATATGTTTTTAGTAAAGAAATAGCAAAGGAGCCCTTTACTATTGGGGAAGAATTGATTTTGCCAGTCCTTGAAAAAGTGTTTCTGCTTGAAACTGGTCCCTGGTACAAAAAAGGTTGGGGACCACTGCTCTACAGAACAAATAACTGGGTGTAATAAATTTTAACTACATTTTATGCATAATGTTAAATTCATAATGGTTATCATTTCTGTCCCCTGAATATGATACCCAACTTGCATTGTAGAAAAACTACCCTAGAGAACAAAATCCTGCAAATGTCCCCAGATTGGAAAAAAATGACTGTTCAGTATATTAAAAACTGTGTGTTTCGCACTAACATAGTAATGAACCAACTATAAAATTTAATCCAATTAATCCTCTAAGTGCTCTTTGCCCAATGTTATCATTCTGTGAGTATGTGTATAAGAGGTAGACATTTACTGTCAATAATTAATATTTGTAGCATTTATAGAAAATAAAATTTCAACTTATATAGTATATAAACCATATTTAGACATATTGTAGTTGAGAGGGAAGGTGAAGAACATCCAAGGTATAAAAATGTAATTTTTGTAAGAGAAAATATCTTAAAAATGCAGTAATATTCAAATGAAAATCGAATGGGCTATAAGACTGGTATATGCCATAGCCTGATGGGAGGTAGAGAATGAATTGTTGCAAAATTCAGTGAGGTGAGATAGAATGATAAAAACTAGGTTGGGAAGTTTGATGGGAAGATTGCCAGTAGATTGCCAGGAAGTTAATCATGCGTACATTTACATGTGTGCAAAATGGCAGATGGAGTTAATAGATATTTTGTTTGGAAAATGTAAGAAAGGAACATGAAGATGCCAAATCTAAAATAAATATCTTCTTTTTCCACTCAGTTCCACTCAGTGCTTCTCCATAATTTCCTATATGACAACCAGAGAAAATCTATTCCTTCTTCTACATTCAGAAGAAAGCTTGGAACTAAAAATCTAGGAACCAGGAAAGATGCTCAGAGGCAGAATGGGTGGGGGTTCTGTGAATAGGCTCAATCCCTACATCGTTCAAGCTGTGATATGCCCGTGTAAAGGATGTGGAAATTCTGGTGTTTGTTATCAGATTGAGCTCTGAGATACATGGATGGATGAAAGGGCATTAAAAGGGGTCAGGAGAGGAGGGAGGGAGAGAGGGAAGGAAGGAATTGCTTGTGGGTGTCAACTCTGTTTTTAACAAAATGTAGTGATGACTTACATTAAATTCAAACCAAAAACAATGTGAATATGCACTACCTCCAAATAATCAACCCTTGTAATAGAGTGATTAAAAAAAAGCTACATGAACATTTAAGTATACATTATATTACCCTTCTCTTGAAGATTTATTGTATACATGATTATTCTATTGAAAGTCTTTCAGATTAATATTTGTACATCGCAGTATTGTGCATTAAATAAATAACTTGAAAGAGAGAGTTGCTGTGAAATTCATTAATTACTTATTTAAAGGCTCTGCAACAGTGTATAACAATAAATAATTCAAGAAGACCTCTAATCTTGTTTCTTTCTTCTTAATTGGTTTTATAGCATCATTTTGGTATTTAGCCCTTTATTTTTAAAAAGAAAATATTTAACATATTAAATATGAAAAAAGGCAAGCTTTATATTGCTACACATCCAAATAACTATTTGTATGAAGGAACTTCAGCATGCAAGAATTCTGGTCTGAGTTCATGACTGTCATTAGTGAGAAATCATATGAAATGTTATAGGTTTATCAATTTGCCCAATGTATGAAATCTATGTACATATATCAAATATTTTTAAAAAAACATTCATAAAAATATAATCCCCAGTTTGGGAAAGTAAACCATAATGAATAATTATGACAAAGTTCTTCCTCTGTATGCATGAAAAAAGGAACAGAAGTCAAGGGTGATATTTGAATGTGTCAGTTTAAGAACAGATTTTACCTTTCAGATATAAATAACTTAAGGCCACAGAAATAAGACCTACACAGTAGCCTTTCTGTGTTCACTGTTAATGGTTTTGACAATGGTGCACCAAAAAGACAGTACAGTGACATAGCAGATGTCTAGAATTAAGAACTACTGATAGACATTTGTCATAAGTTTTAAGAATCAACAAGTTTCACATAAATATAGAGATAACCTCTTGTTAGATAACCTCTGCACTTATTTTAACATATTAGAATAATTGTTATGAATTTAAAAATTCAGTACTATTTCCAAAAGTCAATATTCAGTGGGTGTTCATTTAAAATGTCTAGAATTATAGAAGGAATCATCTGGACCATCAAGACTAACCTTCTAGTCAATCATTCTTCTTGTAGATGCCTATTCAATCTTTAGAATAGAATAGAGTAGAGTAGAGTAGAATAGAATAACAAAGTTGGAAGGAACCTTGGAGGTCTTCTAGTCCAGTCCCCTGCTCAGGCAGAATACCCCAACCTTATGGTGGTGAACCTATAGCTCTCTGAGGGTACATGTAGTGTTGCCCCAGCTCAGCTCCACTGTGCATGCACCCATGCCTTCTGCCAGCTAGCTGGTCTTCGGGCCTCTGCCATGCATTCACTGGGAGTGGAGTTTATATTGGGGGCAGGGCACATGCACAGGGAGGTGGTGCATATGTGTGTGGGGGTACGCATTGGATTTTGGGTATGCGTGCATGTGCTTTTGGCACTCAATGCCAAAAAGGTTCACCATCTCTGTCCTATTTCATTTCAGATAAATGGTTGTCCAATCTCTTCTTAAAATCTTCCACAGTTGGAGCATTCACACTTCTGGAAGCAAGTTTTTCCAACTGATAATTGTTCTGAGTGTCAGGAAATTTCTTCTTAGTTGAAGACATCCTGATGTTCCATATTGTAATCCATGCACCTTATTCAGTAGGGGCTTGTCTTACATGGTGTCCGATTGTACCACCAAGATCTGAAAGGTGCAATGCCCCAGATCTCGTCAATGAAATTGTGTTCTGTTGCAGAATGGAGGAAGCATGCTTTGCCTGCTGTGGTACCCACACTGTGAGCAGTTTCCTCCTGAGATCTGGAGGGTCTTAGCTCTCCTGGCCTCCTAAAACACTGCCAAGACTTAGCATTTCCCAATTTTTCCCATGGATGTTTGCGAACCCCCTCATATATATGCTTGAAGTGGGGATTTGTTTTATAGCATCGTAACTTTCTTTTGTATTAAACTACAACTTTATGATGTATTTGTATATGCATTTGTAAACTGGTTATTAGCTATCCAAAACTGTGTATTTAAGATGGGCATAAAAGTTTTCTAAACAAATAAACTAGACCGTTAGTCTTCTTTTTTTAATTTCTCTATGTAGGACATATTGCATTTTTTTTAGACTCTGATTGTGATTTTCACTTTTGACTCATTCCAGTTTTTCTTCTCAGAATTGAAAGCTCAGAACTGGACATAATATTTGAGATGGAAACTGATGAACAGAAAATAGAAAAGTATTACTTCCAGTAATTTAGCAGGAATGCTTCTTTTTTAAAAAAAACACAAATTTTATTAATTTTACAACTAAAAAAACAACAACTCGATAACACATACATACATGAAAGAGTAGAAAGAAAAGAAAAAAGGGATAGAGAGAAGGAAACAAGAGAAAATTTAAAAACATTCTTGTTTTCGACAGTTTGTAAGATCTTTTCTTCTCTTAATTATGCCATATCTGCACACCTTGTCTATACAAAAATTTGTACATCACTCATATAAATTTATACTATCTTATGATATAAAGTCTATCTTTGTTCTAACCATTTATACCAATAGTTCCAGCTATTATAATATATTGAATTATCTTTGTTTTTTAAAGCTAAAGTTAATCTGTCCATTTCTGCGCAATTTGAAATTTTTTGGATGATCATCTCCTCTGTAGGTATATGAGGGTGCTTCCCACATTGAGCGAAGGCCAATCTGGCCACTGTTAGTATGTGTATTGTTATGTATTTTGGTTTTTTTATATTTATTTATCAAAAATCCCTAGCAGAAAGGACTCTGGTTTGTATTCGATCTGTTCTTTTGTTATATCTTCCAGCCAATTTCTAATTTTCTTCCAGTATTTTTGGGCTTCTATACAGGACCACCACATGTGAAAAAAGGTTCCCTCTTTTTTTTTACATTTCCAACATTTTGGACTCATTTCATAATTTCTTTACCTTTGTACATAATTGTTCCGTCCCTGGACATCCTAAATATAATATCACAAACACTCCTTCTCGTAAAATGTAAATGGACTTCTCTCAGGCATTTATGGCATCTTGCATAGTTAGTACTGACCCTGTAAACTTCATCAAATTCTCTTAAAATATCATCTTTGTTTTTATCTAATAATCCAGCCAGTATTCCCGCCATCAGTTGTTCGAGATCTTCATCCTTAGATTCCTCTACATTCTGAAATATCAGGTATGTAGCTGCCTTGTCCATCTCAAGGTAGACCAATGAGTCTTCCATTTCTTTACTTACATTTTTTAATTCCTCGTCTACCCTTTTACGTTTCCTTTTGGTTCGTTCAGTCCTTTTCTCTACTTCTTTTATTGTTGCTTCATTTTTCTCCAAGGCCTGTTGTAGTTTTCCAATTTTATCTTCTACTTTAGAGATATCTGCTTTCATTTCTAATTTCATTTTCCCCATCTCCTCCTTTAATTCATTAATATCTGCTCTTATCTCATTATGGTTTTTTATCATTGTTTCTTGTAATTTTGCCGTTGATTCTTGTAGCGTTAGTAAAATTGATTGAATATTGGCATTTGAAATATTGGTTTGTTTTTCTACTGGTAATGTTTCTTCTATAGTTTTTTGGGCCATGGGTGAAGCTGGAGTATCCTTCCTTCCGGTTTTCAGAGCTGTAGTAGTTGTTGAAGTCATTTCTTTTAATATTTGTTTCTGTTGTTGGATTATGTTGATTATATTATCCCAAATTACCATTCAATATTATGACCTCTATATTAAAATTGGCCAATGTATAATTAATTAATCTACCTATCTATATTTTCTCTAATCTTAAATCTAAGTCAAATATGTAATTTTATAGATTTTATGTTCAGTTCCTGTACAATACTATACAATGTTATACAGCAATCTATATAATAAATATTTATGATATTTATAGTAAATATATAAGAAATAATATAAATGATATATCTAATCCAACTAAATTCAAGTTTTAATTATGTTTACGCTGTAAATTTAACTATTAGGATATTAAATATCCAATATTAAATCTTACACTTATTAATTAAATTGTTCATAATATTCTTAACGTTCTTACTATTTTTTTATATCTAATCAAGGTGTAATTATCCTTATTATTTGTAGATTAATCAAATCAATTTTTTAACAATCAATACTTCTTATCTCAGTGAGTAAATTTATAATCGTTATAGAAAGGAAGAAAGAAGAAAGAGATAATATGAAAATATAAATAAAAAAAGGAGGAGAGAAGAAAAAAGAATTAGGCAAATTTATACAAGAAGGGAAAAAAAAACAATAGTAAAAAGGAAAAAAGATTTCAAAGTCAGTCTTTGGTTCTTTATATTTAATATGTGTTTTTTTTTCCTCTCCTCTTCAAATGTACTGGAAGTGGGGAGGTAGAAAGTGTTGAATAAGAGCTATTGTCAATCAGTCATTCTTCTGAATCTTCCAGTCCACCTCTCCTTTTTAAAAAAAAAAAACGTTTCTAAGTTCAATTTTGATTTCTTCCATGTACCACCACCTCCTCAGTTAAAGCAGGATTCTCCCAAGGGTCTATTAAAGAGTCTAATAAATAAATAAAGTTAAATATGTTATTGCTGTATCTCCGAGACTTCTGAGTGACCCGTCTGTCGCTGTGCTATTCCTTTCAGTCAGCCCCAATCCTCTTCTCGTCGTCGCTTTGATAAAAATTATCCAAAGGAATCTGTCTAATCAATAGTCAGATAAAGAATTCCAAATCATTGCCAACCTTGGAGTTTTCTGAAACAGTAATTTCCAAACCTCATAAATTTCCTTTTCCCTCATCTCAGTCCACACTTTCATTTCGGTCCACCAAGTCCTTTCGCCCACGCTCCTCTCTCTTCCACTTTTTAGCCAGTTTTTTTTTTGGGTTCTCAGATGTCACTTATTCAGAAAGCTATAACTTGCTGATCTTCCTCTCCACCACTAAGTTCCCCTTGCCACATTTCTTCCAAACGATCTCACAAGCTGTCACTTACTCATTTTTTGGCATCGGTGACAGTCCAGACTTCGGAGCCTCCATTAACAGGAGGCTATCTCTTGCTCGTTGGGCTCTGGAGGGCTCCTCTTCACTGCTGCGGGGTTGCCTTCCCCACACTGCAGTTGGAGTATCCCCCACACCAACACGAATCTCTACAGGATCCGAGCACTTCTAAAGATCACACCTCAAAAGATCACACCAGCCGCAAGAATAGATTAACTGAAACCGCACTCGGGCTTCTGCACCTCTACTCGTCCTTGCCTGTCACTGGAAGTCTCCCTCCTTCTATTGATGTAGAATAGAATGCTATTTTTTTGATAGAATGCTTCTATTGATGTAGCCTAAAATTCTATTTGCCTTTTTTTTTTTGTGTAGATGTTACAGGCTTAATATAACATAGCAATGAATATGCTGGGTCATATTTAGTTATATTATCTACAATTCCAATACCCTTTTTACATATATTACCAAACCCCCATCCTTATTTCATAATTCTCTTTATAATTACTGTACATAAGAAACTTTGCTAATAATTTGTTGAACAAATATAATTGCTTTTTCCTATGAATTTATTTCTGTTAGCTTTTATTGTGTTATTTCAGCCAATATCCCTTATCTAATATAAATTATTTTAGAATCTTAACTACCATCCTAAATTCAATTTCTGTAGTATTAACTTTACAATTCAATCTGTACCAGTGGTAGAATTCAAATTTTTTTACAACTGATTCTGTGGGTGTGGTGTGGTGGGTGTGGGACATGGGAAGGATACTGTAAAATCTCCATTCCTTCTCCACCCCATTAACTTGCTTTCCAGCTCTGTTCTCCTGTGCAGGGCAACCAAAAAAACAACAGCAGACAATCAGCTGGGACTCAGGAGGCAGAGAATAGATGGGGACAGGGCCAGTTAGAGGTGGTATTTGCCAGTTCTCCAGACTACTCAAAATTTCCGCTACCGGTTCTCCAGAACTGGTCAAAACCTGCTGCATACCACCTCTGATCTGTACCAGTAATTATTCTACCTCTCATCCAAGTCATTATTAAAAATACTGAATGGCACTGACCCAAATTGAACCATGTACAAACTTGTTTCATAATTTGTATGGTATTATTTTCAAAACAATTGAATCTATCAAATAATTGTGCCGCAAAACTAATTCAACCTGTTTGCTAATCAGAATGTCATAAACTACTTTGTTAAATTTGAACATATTATGCCTAGCATTCCGACAATTAATAGAGAAGGTACCATGAAATCTGACTGGGAATTTACCCCCCCCCCAAAAAAAGAGGTAAGATTTAATCTACAGTTTTATCTAACAACATTTATAATTTATCTAGTCAAAATTTCAGTGGGCAAAATGTAAGTTTAATCTTATGTACCTATGTTTTCCTAAGAATAAGACATAATCTTATTTTTTGGTGGGGTTCCAAAATAAGCACTAAGGCTTATTTTAAGGGTTGTCTTATTGCTCCCCCACACACACTTCTGCTTGCTCATGGTAGGGCAGGAGGATGCATGGTGAGGCAGCGCTGCTGCCACAAGGCAGGGGAATAAAGCTGTCCCATGTTTATCTCAGTTAACCTCAGTTTACCTCAGGGCCCCTGCAGCCAAGCCACGCACAGCCCGACTGCTGCCTTGCCTCATGGTCATGACAGCCCTATCCAGCAGGACCCTGCATGGCTGCCAGCTCTCTTCTTCTGCTTGCTCATAGCTACAATGGAGCAGAAAGCCGAGCAATGTACCAGTGCCAGTGCCATGGCCTTGATTCAAGGTGGGTGGAGCTGCCCCCATGTACCCTGCACTGGTTTATGTAGCCCTGACACCTGCCTTGCCTCGTGGCCTTGCCTCGTGGCCGCAGTATCACATAAGCAAACAGATGGAATGGGTGGGCAATGGCTGTGCTGGCTTTTAAATAGGGTCTATTTGGGGGGTAGGGCTTATATTAGGTACATGTGTAAAAGCTTGCTAGGGTTTATTTTCAGGATAGATCTTATTTTCAGGAAAACAGCGTAACTGTTGTAACTTCAAGCCAGTATGGAATCCTGACAACTTCGAGAAGTTCTGCAGTTTTCAGGGTAAAGTGGATTTTTGTTTTTGGAAATGGTTTGCCATTTACTCCTTCCTAATGTTGACAGAGAATGTCTGGGTCAAGATCACCCAGCTGGTTTTGTGCCTAAAATAGGATTAAAACTTACATCTTACCAGTTTTTAGGCTGGTGCCTTAAAGCACTACCCCAAACTGGCTCTTAAATAAATACACAGCATGAAATCAATGTGACAACACAGTCATGACTAACTAAAGGCTAGGTCACACTGGCCGACGGATGCAAAATGTATGTAAAAAGGACACAGTGGATGAGCAAATTTCCCATCTGTTGTTATCCATTCTCAAAAGTGCCCCAAATTTGCATAAACAGAGCGGACAACAACGGAAAGGAATGGATTTGGGGAGGATGTCGCGGGGATGTAAAGCGGATGTTCATAGGAAGCCTAGTGGATGGAAGCAGATGGAAGCGGATGACACATCCAGAGGGTTTCCGGGGGAGAACAGCGAAGTGGACGCGTAACGAAAGGGACGGATGCATAGCGGATGCATAGCGGATGACGCAGATGCATCACGGATGCCTATAGGATGCATAGCAGATTCCTAGTGGATGCAAAGCGTTCACTGCGCATGTGGGGAGGATGAATTGCGTAAGCTCCGTGGATATAAAAGGATGCAGCTCACAAGCAGGTCACCATTCAGAGGAAAGACCTGCTGCCAGAGACATCTTGAGAGAACACCATGGGGAAGAAGAGGAAGCCTGTGCCTACTCCTGCCAGCCCTAGCAAGAAGGACAGAACCACCATCCCACACCCTGGTGCTGACTCTGAAGCTACTGCTGCTGCTGCTGCTGCTGCTGCTGGTGGTGGTGGTGCTCCTGGTGTTGCTGCTGCTGGTGCTTCTCCTGCTGGTGCTGCTGGTGGTGTTGCTGGTGCTGCTGGTGCTTCTCCTGCTGCTAGTGCTGCTGGTGGTGGTGGTGCTGCGGGTGCTTCTCCTGCTGCTGCTGGTGCTTCTCCTGCTGCTGCTGCTGCTGTGGTGGACCAGCCCCAAAGCCCTCAAAACCCTGCTGCTGAAGGCCCTGAAGCCCCTGCCAGAGGGAGAAAGAGGCAAGGCAAGGAGAAGGGGGAGAGGAAACCGTACTCCATTTCCAAGGACCATGAGGAGGAGGTGCTGGAATGGCTGAGGGAGAACGAGTACCTGTGGAGGAAGGGCCACAGGCTCTATCGCGACACCAAGCGGAAGCAGGCAGCATGGAGAGAGAAGGCAGAGAGCCTGGGCTACACTTCAGATGTCCTCCTGGGGTGGTGGAAGCATATGCACACCTGGTATGGCAAGCTGCACCTGAAGAGATCCGGGCAGGCCGCTGTCAAGCTCACTGACCGGGAGACCTATGTCATGGCCATGTGCAGCTTCCTGGAGGGTGAGATCTGCCACCGAGGAGCAGCCCCTCTGTCAACCCTCTCCCTCACACAGCCCACAGAGAGCCACTCCTCTTCCAGCCAGGAGATAGCTACCGTGTCCAGGCAGGTGTCTTTGGAGGGCCCCACGACAGAGACCTCCCCCCCGACGGCTGCATTCCCCATGCCAGAGGACGTGGAGGATCCCCTGTCTCAGATGGAGCAAGAAGAGGTAGCCACCAGAGACCAACCCACCCCCACCCCCAGCTCCACCTCCACAGAAAGCAGGCAGAGAGGCAGACCGGAGGGACAGAGCCACACTGTCGTCTTGGAGATCAGGGACACAATCAAAGCCAGCACAGATCTCCTCTCCCAGCTAGTCCACTTTGACATACCATCCTCCAACCGCAAGCCCTTCATCACCTACGTGAGCCAGACCCTCATGGACATGCCCGAGGCCCAGTACCCGGCGATAAAGGAGAGGATCACAGCTCTTCTGCACCACCCTCCAGGCCCAGCTGAACCTGCTGCTACCTACTCCATGTCTGATCCTCCACTCCAGGAGATGTCATAGCCCTTCCACAGATTTCAGCAGCCCCTCGCCTACCAAGCCTACCACTACCAGGACTTCCCACAGCAGAGACAGCCCTTCCCAGTCCACACCCAGGTTCCTTGGATGCCACAAATGCCACAGATGCCTCAGCTGACCCAGCTGCAGACTAGACAGCCCCACTACACTCCTCCTTCCTCCACCCCACAGCCAAGCCCCTCAACAGAAAATCTGTCATCACTACTGTGCCTGACATCCTAGGTCCTTGAGGAAGGGTCTCTCAACCTCATGGGACTGAGTCAGCTCTCTGAGAGCTTCCTGAACACACCATCCCCTGTTGTACTCTCGGGGACAGGCACCCCAATGGTGCCTCAGACCAGCACTCCAGCAACAGCCACCTCCACAGTCCCTGGCCCCTTTACATCTGAGACCATGGGCACGCATCAGAGTGACCGAAAAGAGTGCCAGAGACTGAGTTGTTACCTGTTCACCTTATCTTTCCTTAAAGACACTTTACTTGGGTCATTTTGATTTTTAATAAAGTCATACAGTTTGTTATTAACAAAGGTTATCTTTGCTTCACACACTTGGTTCATTTTTTTTACTTAATAAAGTGTTGGGGAAAACTTTGAAAAAAGGGTTAAGCCTTTGCATGCTTGTGGGATGGGTAAGGATAGCTGTGGGATGGATAGCTGTGGGATGGGTAAGGATAGCTGTGGAATGGATAGCTGTGGGATGGGTAATGATAGCTGTGGGATTGGTAAGGATAGCTGTGGGATAAGGATAGTTGTGGGATGGGTAAAGATAGTTGTGGGATAAATAAACCTCCAGTGCAAGCATAGTGGGACTGTATGGTCCACCCTCACAGCTGCCACACCTATGGTCCTTTATTATCAAGAAAAATTAATCATTGAACAACACATTTCAACATAAACAAAACTCTTTGTTAATGCCCTATTAATTGTAAGGCCACTCAACATACAGGGCACAATCTCATCAGTGTGATGAGACAGGCTGAAGGAAGCATCTATTAAGGATCTACCATCCTATTTTGCCACTCCACTGCTCCAGCTGGGGAGTTGCACCAGTGTTTCAGGAGGTTGCGCTGTTTCTTCCCTCCACGTGAAGCTCTGTTGGGGCCTTGCACATCCACAGTGTCTATCAGGTTTAGTCCTTGCCTCCATTCACCAGGCTCCATGTCCCCATTCCCTTGTTGACAGTCCACAAGCCTGTTCTGCAACACTGGGTAGCGGGTGCGCATGAGATTGTGCAGGATGCAGCAAGTTTCCACGATGCTCCTCACGGTCTGTGGGCGATGCTGCATGGTGGTGAGAAGTACCTGGAACCTGTTGGCCAGGATACCAAAGGCGTTCTCCACCACCCGTCTTGCCCTGGACAGCCTGTAGTTGAAGATCCTCTCTTCACGGGTGAAGTATCTTGAACTGTAGGGCTTCATGAGGTAGGTTCTGAGGGAGAAGGCATCATCACCCACGATGAAGTAGGGCACATCTTGTGTGTCATTGGGTAGGGAGTCTGGATCTGGGAAATCCATGATGAGGTTGCATTCCAGCCCACCCTTGAGGTCACTAGTGTTGTATACCTGGGCATCTGAAGCTGAACCGTTGCCTGAAGCATCGATGTACATGAACTTGTAGTCAGCATCAACCATGGCAAAGAGGATGATGCTGAAGAAGCCGTTGTAGTTGAAATAATTGGACCCTGAGTTGGGTGGAGCTTTGCAGGCCACGTGCTTCCCATCTATGGCTCCAATGGTGTGGGGGAAGTTCCACCTCTGATACCACTGCTCTGCAACTTTCCTCCAGCCTTCTTCAGTGGTGGGGCACTGGAGGAGCTCCTCCAGGTATTCTTCGATGATGGCCTGCACCACTTCTCTGACCACAATGCTGATGGTGTTGTGTGGCACCCTCCAGGCATACTGCATGTTTCTGTATGTGGTCCCAGAGGCCAGGTGGCGCAGAGTGAGTGCCACCTTCAGTCCAGGGTCCAGGCTGGGACGGAAGTTGGTGTTTGCCTTGGTCAACCTGGGTCTCAGCCACTCCACAACTTCGTCAAACATGGCTGGTGGCATCCTCATGAAGTGTCTTCATTCCTCAGCTCCACCATCAGCTTGTCATAGAGCCCAAACTCCATTCTTCTCCTATTCCATCTTTGGACCCAGACAGCTCTTGGATGTCTCCTTCCTCCACTTGTGTAGAAAAGTTGAAACAGTCTGAAGAGGGCTTGGTTCTGGTGTTGAATGATGGCGGCTACCAAAAGGAGTGTGCGATGATCCATGGTGGAGATCAATGGATGATGTGGAAGAGCAAGGGCAAGGCTGAAGAGATCTGCACACCAGGACTGCTGGACTGAAAGTGAGATCCAGGTGATTTCCACCCCCTTTTCATAGGAAATGTCGGTTTTCCACTCGGTGTCCTTCCACATACTCTTGACATCCTCCAGACATCGTAAATATCCCAGATACGTCCCATATCCAAACGTTTTGTCCATTTTAATGCTTTATATACGAGATGCATCCGCTTCCATCCTTTCTATTTCCGTGCTACTTATGCTGTGTGGACGTTCCGTGTACCTTTCGCTTCCTCCCTCTTTCCATTTTCAGCTGCAGCGGATGTGAGTTGCACGGATGTCCAGAGGATGCCGAGAGGATACATCGGATGTGTAACAGATGACAACGGATGTAGAAAGTTTGTTGCCCATATGTGTCGCAGATGTAGATCGTATGTGGCGGAAAGTTCATCCGCTCAAAAAGTTTTGTGCAGCTCAAAACTTTTTGAGTGGATGAAATGGTATTAGATGGATGTTTTATGGATAGAGCGTATGAAACACGTATGCAGTGAGTACACAATGGATGCATCGCGTTTTCTAATGGATGGAAAGCTTTTATGTCCATTTTACATCCTCTTTGCATCCGTTGGTTCAGTGTGACATGGGCTTTAAATGCTTCAGTTTCAACATGTGTCTCCTAAATTCAAAGTGGCTCTGGAATATTTAATTCAATGTAACATGGATCAGTGTACCTCCTTATAAACAAATGCAATGAACTTTATTGCACATTAACAGCAATATAACACTTCAAAGTACCTTTATTTTAAGAGACCTAGTTTTCCTCATTTTTTTTCCTGTGGTGGAGAAAAAGCTTGAGAATTTCAAATTTGCAAAAAAAAATGTATCACATATAATGATGTGAGTGCAATAAGGAAAAATGCTTTGTTTCTAATTAATGTATGTGAAATAGATAAATGATAAAACATTGTATACTTAGAGTCTGCATCCTTTTTATCCTAATTTACATTGCATTTAGGTATCGGTGCCATTGAATATAGGGCTGCTGCTAGTAAGATAAGCTCTTTAATTTAATTATCCTACTAGAATGTTTGTTTTAGTTGGTAAGGCAATCTGTTATGAAACATTTGGATGTATTTATAACCTAAATAAGAAAACAGTCAAATAATATTGATCTACTTGCCCTTGCTGGCAAGGCCCTTTTCTAAGAAACCAAATCCTGCAACAAGGCTGGCAGTTGTAGACAAAGGGCTCTCCTATGATAACATATAGTAGAACTACATAGTCACTCAGCTCTTTATTATACACAAATATCTCTGACCTCCAATTGATTTTGGAGCTTGTAAAATAATGAATAGGGTTTTATAACTAAGACTATTGCCTATTCTCAGAGGACAGGTGTCACACCTCCATACTCTGTGGTCTGGAACCATTTTAGTCTGAAGGCATTTAATTATGTACTTTTGAATATTACATGTACCTTTCAAAGTGATATGTTGTCAAGTAAGTACAATTAATAACTATTCTTTAAGAAAAAAAACTGATGGATTTTTAAGTAAAGAATATTTTAAAACAACTTTTTCTTTCTTCAAGCAAGATAGGTGTCTTTTATTCATATTAATTAATGCTTAGTGTAGATATGCATTCGTAATAAACACTATTAGGCAGGAGGACAACAGAAATTCAGAACAAATAGCCCTATAAATTAAAAATTAAAAACAAGATAGTAGGAATAGAGGTGGTTTTGGACTACCAGAATGGGAACTTTATTATCAGGCAGCAGCACTAAATTGTATAAAAGATTGGGTTAAACTAAAAGATAAGAGAATGTTAATACTAGAAGGTCATGACCTCCAGATAGGTTGACATGCATTTTTGTAGGGAAAAAAGGGGTAAAGCCCATGCCTATTTTAATTGACATCAAATAAGAGACTCGCTTATACAGACCTGGAAGAAGATAAAAAAGAAACATTATATGGAGATACCTCACTGGTTGTCAACCATGGAGACCATGATGCATCCAAATAGACTGGATATAAGAAAAATGGTAACTTATAATGAACTTGGATAATTATCCCTTGGATAATCAAGGGAAACTTAAATTGAATCAAGAACTAAGGGAACAAGGAATTATAATTGATTACAAATACTTGTAATATAATTAAAGTACAAATACTTACAAAATCAAAGATTTGAAAAAGATTTAGAAGAGCTTGGATTTGATAAAGGGCAAAACCAATTAGACAAATTTTTAGTTGGATTGGAGGAAAAAAATATATTGAAAACAAATATTTACTGGGAGCTAAAATGGAGGAAGAAATTGTGAAAACTACTATGACAGCATGGGCACGGAACTTTGGGCATAATATTGAGTTGGATGAATGGGAGAAATGATGGGCCACAAATTACAAATTAATGACATCTGCGGCATACAAAGAAAATTTATATAAAATGTTTATTGGGGGCACTTGGCCCCAATGAGATTGGCAAAGATATCCTAACACAAGCCCAAAATGTTGGAAATGTGAACAAAGTGATGGTACCTTCTATTATATGTTGTGGTTATACCCCAAGACCAAGAAATACTGGATTAAAATAAAAGACTGGCTTCAAAAAATCACTAAATACTAAATTGAACTTAAACCAGAACTCTTTTTATTAGGACTAACTACAGATCAATACCCCAAAAAGATAAAATATATTATTCTACATATATTGATGGCAGCCAGAATAACTTTTGCACAAATGTGGAAAGGACCCAACATCCCCCAGAAGATGGAGTTATAAACAAAATATTGGAATGTGTGGAAATGGACATGTTCACATTTCAAATGAAGGAGAGGGAGAACTCCAAATATTACAACTTATGGCATAAATGGTATGAATGGTTAGAAGATAGATGCAAAAAATAAGAAAATAGAAAATGTAATTATTATAAGAGACCTTAAGAGAATAATAGGCTAGACACATAGATTATAAGATATAAAAGTTAAATGTAACTACAGATAAGACGTAATAGATACATAAATGTGGATTTATAGAAAGATATGGATTTATAGAAAGAAAATAGATGTGGATTTATAGAAAGAAAATGTATATATTAAGATATATGAAATGTATATTTGTCGATGCTGAACTACTGTCAAAAACTCTATACGAGATTTGTATCTGTGGGAAAATATAATAAAAATCTATTTTTTTAAAAAAAAAAATTTCAGCATTGCAAGCAGATAAACTTACTTTGTGCATGTGAAGTATTTTCACTTCTTAAAGTGAGATGGAGAACTTTTTTTGCAGTTTAAATTTTAATTTAGCATTAAATTTCATTGCATGATTAAGAGAATTAAAATTGTTTGACTTCACTGGCAATGTTACTGATGAAAAATAAGGCAAATAATATAGAGGGAACAATTTTGCTTCACACGTATACTCCATGTAATGATTAACAGAAAAACCTATAAAATAATCTCCTTCATATTTATAATATAAAGAATGGATTATGTGCAAATCACATTAGGATAAAATGTTGGGATGTGCCATAATAGCTCAAGCTATGATTCAGGGAGGAACTTCAATATACAAAGACTTCTAATCCAAGACAAAGAGCAAAATAGTGAGCTTTTCATGTAAAGACATTTTAAACAAAATGCTTGTAAGCAGAAGCATCCATTTCCCTGTAGTTATTTCAGTGACATCAGGCTGCTTCCAATACAGGTAGTCTTTGGGCTATAATGACAATTGGGACCAGAATTTCCATCACTAAGCAATGCAGTCAGAAAACACGAGGCTGCATTGCTTACTGATGGCAATCCTGGCAGTTTCCATTGCTGTCATTAAGCAAGAGCCATGCAAGTTGTTAATCAAGGACTGTGCAACATGTGAAAAGATGACCCTGCATCCCAGACAAACAGCTGGTGGATGAGAGCTACAGGCACATAGGTATTATGGAGCATGGGTGGGTGCCACAGGCAGGTGCTATAAAGCATGGGCAGGAACTATGGAGTACAAATTCATCATGCTACCCAGGTACTCTTCAGGGAGAAAAGTGGGTAATGGGAACAGGAGCAACTTGTGGGAGACATTTGGAAACTTTGGCCCATTTCCCCATTGGGTTTGTTTTTGGGAAGCCAGCCAAGAAGTTTGCAAATGGTGATCACATGACTATGTGACACTGCAACCATTATAATTGAAAGCTGGTTTCCAAGAGCCCAAATTGTGATCATGTCTATAGGAACGCTGCAATGGCTGCAACTCTAAGGACTATTCATAAGTCACCCTCATTTAGTGCCATCATAATTTTGAATGGTTGCTGAATGTGTAGTTACTAAGTGAGGGCTATCTTTATTTGCTATTTAACACTCCCATTTTTAATATATGCATATTTTATTGGTAAATATAACAACTGGAGGATATGATTATAGGCAGAAATATAGTAACAGTGCCATCTTTGAAGGTCCAAGATGAGTACTTAGTTGATGTAAGTATATTGCTGGATGGAGACAGGGAAGAAAGGATTCCATATTGCAATTCTGGAAGAAGCATTAGCTTTTGCAAAATTAAATATTTCTGGTTGCAAGGATTTATCCAGACAGTTACCAGGAGTTAAAAAACTAATTCAAAAGTGCACAAACCTGTGCACACATGCACACACATCCCTTTAAAAAATAGTCTGTAAAAAATAGACTAAAACTTGTTACTATATAGTTGGGGTTTTATGATTAATCACTGAAATGAAGTGAGGGAAACACTGCTGAGTTAAAAAATGAGGGAAGGCTGAACAAAGCAGCAAAGCGATTAAAATGAGCTGATGTATTAACAGAGCCCAGTTGCAAATCAATTCAGATAGAAAGAGAATATCAGCTTACAGGCCAGTTTAATAGGAGGTAATTAAAGCAATAATTGCTTCATTCTTAATGTTGCCCAAGTCAATTAAAGATCCTTCCAAGATCACCACTGCAGAAATTAGAACATTAGTGTTAGTTTGTACAAATAAGCTAGTAACCAAAATCTGGTCAATGCATAACTAAAATTTAGAATTCTATAATTATTCATAAGTCTACCAAAGACATTTTTTCCTTTCTACTAAGAAAACATATTGTATGTCTTTTCATTATCAAGCATACTTTTGTTATTTCTAGGAATTAACAAAATTCTGGACCAGCATATAGCTGGTTCTGAATTTGGAGACTGAAGGAATCTGTGATTTTCAAAACTAAAGAAGTGATAACTCTTGAAAAAAAAGTAATTCAAAATAATATTCAGAATATGGAGCATTATGTATTCTTCACCTAAAAGGCCATATTCACTTAGCTATAGACAAATGTAAATGAAGTTCATGACCATAGTTTCTAATAGTAAATGTAGCCTTGCATTTTTTACTTTATTACCATTTTTGCTACAATTAGCAATAACAATAGCAGTTAGACTTATATACTGCTTCATATACCATAATGCTTGAGAGCAGTCTGAGCAGTTTCCAAATGTTAATATATTGTGCCCAATAATGTGGTTCCTCATTTTATCAACCTTGGAAGGATGGAAAACTGAGTCAATCTTGAGACCGTCAGAATCAAACTCCTGGCTATGTGCAGAGTTAGCCTGCAATATTGATTTCTAACTACTGCACCACCATGGCTCCAATTAATTTAAATCAGATATGTAATGTAAACTGTTCTTGAGTATCATCCACAGCTTGCTGTATTACATTAATTTCCCCCCTCTTAAAAGTAGACACTAGGCTTATAGAAACAGGTATATGCATTGCTTTAAATTGTGCCAACATTTAATCTTCCAGGAACTCTTAAGCTTTTTAATCTGAAAACTATATAGGCAGTTCTTATTTTGTAACCACAATTGGGACTGGCAATTCAGTCATTAAGCAAAATAGTCTCTAAAATCACAACTGTGCTTATGATATTACTATAAAATGCCCTAGTATCATGTTGGTAAATGATCATTATTTTAGGCTTGTTGTTATCTAACTATAAAAACCCTTCAAACTTGTTTCTTCCTTTGATATTTTAATAAGTAATGGCAACATTAATTCCACAGAAATAATAAGTACAATGCACACCTAAAGAGCTATGTCCCATAAATAGCATTCACTGGAATGAAACAATGAAGTCAGTTGGGATTTTCCCCTCATGCTATTCAGTCTTTTATTATAGATTTCTTTTATTTACTATTGTAAATAAGTTATACTATTTCATAGAAGGACACAAATAAATTTTGCACTAATTGTGCAGGTTTAATGAACATTAGTGAATGTTACCACTGAGTCAGGGGAATTACAGCAAAAAATATTCTTCGGATCCCTGCAGCATTATGACACAACCAGTGGTTTTTTTAAATGATCTTAATCATAGAATGGTTAAAATTATAAAAGACTGAATGCTATCAAATGTACACAATTGCTACATAAGAGTGTCACAAGAATCAGTGAACATATGCATCAATAAATGATTGTTTAAATATACAAAAGAAGAACATGAACCTCTGTTCATTATAAAAGCAAAATGAATTGATTGCAATTTTATTATGATGTAAATCAGAACATCATTTCTTTAGAAAAAGAGAATCAAGAGCATTTCCAAACATTAACAGTCAAAAGAGAGTACATATGTTTTATCTTCCTTTCTTTAATAATTTCCTGTCGTGAGACAAAAATGTAAGGAATCAAAAATAAGATCTATGTATGGAATGTAATATGTATAAACATGCATGTAAGATTTAATGCTTGAAGCCTCCGTAATTGCATACCAATGTCTTGCCTAGACAAACAACCTGAACAAGTGTAGTTGCATCTAAATATACATTTGGAACATAAGAATATGTGTGTTCATGTGTGTGTGTGTGTGTGTGTGTGTATGTATACACACACACACACACACACACACACATAATTTGTTTTCCAAAAATCTGTCTGTTCTTTTCTTTTTTCCTCTAATTTATATAGTTCATTAAATAGCTATAAACACCTTTCATTTACAAAATGAAATATATGCAGGAGTTCAGGAAAAAAAATGATGTTAGTTTACAGTTATGCTACCTTTTTAAGAAAGCAACTGGATTAGGTTGAGAAACAAATATGAAAAATCAATATTGCCCTGTCACATGAGTATTTTTTTTGTGTTTATCCCCAGTAGCCACCCCAGAACTGTGATCTTCTCACACAGGACATATAGTCTTTTGGGCACTGCACTTCTTAATGCTCTGGACTGAGCTGCCTTTTGTCTCACCTCCTCCTTGGAATGTATGCCCTCCTTCTTGAGAAACTGCTACTTCACTGTAGTTCATCATACTACCTCCCCTTCCATGGGCACCATCCATCAAATCACCATTAAGTACATTTCTTTTGGAATCAAAATGTTTTTTGCAAGTATTTATTATGTCATTACTTCCTCTAGCATTTCACTGCCTGAAAATTAAATGCAGGCTGATGAAAACAGTAGCTAGACAAAAATGTTCTAAACAGGCCATTTGAGCCATCCCTCCTGAGATGATCTAGACCAAGGGTATCAAGTTGGTGGTCCATGGGCCAAATGCATCACACACAGGCCATGTCCACCCTGGCTCAACAAAGGCAAAAACATCACAATACATCTCAAAATGTCACGTGACACAATCTAATTTGACACCCGTGATCTAGACAGATCAGGGATATCCAAACTTTTTCAATTAGTGAAGATAGTTGGGATATTGAGTACCTATTGTTAGTGGTCTTACCAAAAGATAGCAATGTGAGATAGATTTTTGAGAAACAGGAGAAAGAAATGCTGCCTAGGGAATGGTCAAAGAAGAGAAAGTGCAAGCTTACTTACAGTTGCAGGGTTCTACTAATATTGAATTACAATAAAGCAGAAGTAGCTCATTCAGTCTGTTTCCTGCCTGAATAGACTAACCTTCCTGATATCTTCTCTTCTTCTTGATATCTTGCAAGTCAGAAAGAACAAATCTCCCAACATTTCCTTTAAAGTGAGAGAAGAGTGAGACGTTCTGGAAATCTTTCTCCACCTATTATTTAGCTGTGGACTGTACCATCTCTTTTGTGATTGTTCCCCAGGCAGCATCTTTTTGTTCCATTACTCGGGGTTTTTCTCACACAATGAAGAACATTCATTCATTCATTTATAAATCCATTTTATGAAGAATATTAAGAAAAAGGCTCCCCTCACACATAGGTGCTAGTTGATCCCAACTGTAGGGGCCGGGGCTCATCTCCATTTCTAAGCCGAAGAGCCAGCGCTGTCAGAAGATGTTTCCATGGTCATGTGGCCAGCATGACTAAATGCTGCAGGCGCATGGAACACTGTTACCTTCCTATCAAAGTGGTCCCTATTTTTCTACTTGCATTTTTACATGCTTTCAAACTGCTAGATTGGCAGAAGCTGGGACAAGTAACAGGAGTTCACTCTGTTACATGGTGCTAGGGATTCGAACGCCAAATTGCTGACCTTTCTCAGTGTCTTCGCCACTGAGCCACCGCTGAATATTAGCTGTTACAAAATCTCTAATTTACCTACTTTGTTTTGTTCTTGTTTTATCCTTTTCACGGCAACAGATTAATCAGCAGTTATCCATAATTTTTATTTATTTAATTTTCCAAGCAAACTTATGGCCTCTTTTAAACCCCAGAAACATTTGTGAAAATAAAATTCAGGCTGGAAACTGATTTTTTTTTTTTTTTGCTTTGGCATGTAATAGTTCCACGTAGATTAAAAAAATGTCTTAAAAGTAATATGGGACTGGTAATCTGATCCATTTCTCCCCTGTATGTATACAAACCAACTTTCTCATATTCCTCAGAATAACTATATGTGCCACTTTGAAGAGGAAAAACTTTTGATTCCTTTTTATGCACAATGATCTGGAACCTGTTCAGTAAAATAAATAATTCCTTTTGGGACTACTGGCAATCATGTATACATAAACTGTGCCTAACCTTTGAAACAATTAATTAACAAGTATGCTAGCAACAAAATCATTTGTGAGTACATCTGTTTGCCTTAAAAATAGCTTTTCTCTGAGAAGGATAGCAAGTAGGAAATATTTGAATAATTTACCATATTTTATGCTAAAATTTTCCATTTGATTATATTTCATTATACTGTATTTCTGAAAGGATCTTAATTCTGTTATTATTGGAAATGATAGTTACAAATACTTTAATACTTCAAAATAAGAATACCATCACTTTTTAAATTAGTATTATGGTTAATTTTCAATTTGATTCAGTCTGGAACTGGTAAAAACTTGAACTCTTAAGTCCTAATCCAGGACCTAAGAGCTGTTAAGGTAGGATCTGAGTACATAGTGTCAAAAAGTAATGCAGCTACTGAGTTTATCCTACAGATTTAATGTCTGCTGAAATACATTCCCTTAGGTAGTCAGGCTCTAAGTGCTTAAAAAGGCAATTCCCATTTGGTGATCCTACTACCCAAGGGAAACATAGTCCAAGCTTTCTGAACAGCACCAGGTTGCCCATCACTATCCAGGAGTTTTCATTCCCTTTTTAAGTTTAACTAAATATTTGGTATTTATTTTCCAATTGATAGGATACCAGGAATCCTAAGCTTCTCAATATCCTATAATATCCTATATCGGGGGAAATTATGATTCTTCTTAGGAAAGTAGATGGGTCAGCCAAACTCACCAGGTGGGATATATTTTTCTTTTCCCATGTGATTTCTACCAATTAAATTGTCTCTGGAAGCCATAACCTACATTTCCCATTGCAACAAAAGTTATCTGAACCTGCAGAATTCAACTTCACTATTTGTTTGTTTAATTTAACCTTCATTTAACTTTTTAATTTAACCCATCTCACCTATAGGCAACTGTAAGTGGATTAGAATCAATAAAAACCTTAACATATTAAATGTTAACCCTAAAATTGTTTTTAAAATGTAATTCCTACTAAATTCCTACTGGAGGATGCAACAATGGTTCTCTTGAACTATCTAAAATAATCTATATATTTGGCCATAAATGTTCCCCGTGAAGAGTCTTTCAATTAATTCATAGAATGTTTTTCTTTTTCATGCCACAAAGAATTCAAAATAATTTTAGAAATAAAGTTATGGATGCAGTGTATGGCAAAGGTTCTCACTTTATTCCCAAATGTCAAACTGTACAGGTATCCCAGCAAGTTGCTTTCTCACAGTTGAGGCAGTACCTTGTTTATGAGATCATATGAGATCACAACTACATTAATAAAATTTGCAAATATGAGAGGCTTTATATAAAAAGGAAACTCAACTATTGATATTCCCAATCTCGCCCCCAAAGTTTTATCAGAAAGGTCTTTTTAGTATTCTACATTCATCCTATAATTTATCTGCCTTTAAAATAGAGATTGGTAACCAGAGTTTTACAAACAGCTATCAAGGTGTCTGCCACCTGATTTGGATGCCAAAAATAAATATTGAAAGCAAAAATGTAATATAAACTTGCAAAGCAGAATGTCAGTCTCGTCACCTCTATTTCTAGGAATGCTTTGATGCCTTACAAAGCAGAATACTGGGTAGGTGATGATATCACAATCTCTCTAGAAGTTGAGATTCCTGTTGCCCTCCCTTCTCCCCATCAAGAAGGCAAAGGACAATGGTATAGGAGAAGACATTCTGAGTAAATAAGGATAGACTTAGATGACTGCTCTTGTTAAACTTAATTTTAAATGTCTAGGAGACAACTGTGACCTGCTGGGTAAATCTTTCAGACCTGTTTCCTTACCAAGACCAGCACCTTCAACAAGGACAGAGTTCCCAATCTGATGCCTTCACTTGAAAAACTAGGTATACACTTAGAGATAGCCTCTATTGAGTGATACTGTATAGCACAGTCAAATGACAGCAAAGGAAATAATTCATGACATTCTGTGTCACATCATAATCTATTAGTTAGCTGTGGCTAGATGCTAGGTATCTACCGAATAATAACCCCAAAGCAACTTTGTAGTTTTGAATATGGAGAGTTGTAAGCTAGAAAGCGGGAGGGGGAGGGGAAGAGGGAGGGAGAGAGAGAGAGATCCTGAAAAGTATCATATGTTTCAGACAAAGTCTGTTGAATAAAAGAAGGGAGAAAATGGGAGGTGAAAATTTCAGGAAAGGCCTCAAATCTTCCAATGAGAACTGAGCCTACAGAATATCCTTAAACTGGTAAGAAAGAGGGAGGGAGGGAAGGAGGGAGAGAGGACAGATGGTGATAATTTTACCTAGTTGAGTAATGAAATATCTGCAAAAAAATAATCCCACTCAGCACCAAAGACTCCACAGTTCAGCCATGAGCTATAAATATTCTCTTATTTTGGTAAGGAATGTTTGCTTTATGTTTCTCTCTTCTGATGATATGCACACACCAATCTACTCTTCAGGTAAACATTAGTTGGTTTAGCTTTCCAGGTAGTTCTTCTCAAGAGAAATTGAAGTATTGCAAATAATAGAACATTGCAGAGAAACATTAGGGGAAAAACAAATAAAACATTTCCCTGAAAATTAAGCAGTTAAGCTTTCTGACCCTCTGGGTACCTTGCATTGTGGAAAGTTTTGATGGTTCTCAACAAGCAGAGTTTTCTGCAGCTGTTTGGAATGACTCTGGATTTGTAATCTAGTCTGAACTAATGTCCCATTGACCATTCAAAGAATCCAAGGTTTTATAGTCATAATGTATTTTGGTGAGTTTCCTGTGAAGCCTCGGAGACACAGGTAATTACCATATATCTGCACAGAGACTATACAGCTTTTGTGGGTTTTATTAAATGAATTTGGTGATCATAAAAGATATATCATGATAGCTCAGTGCACATCGCAGGGTCTATTTGAACATAAATTAGACAGTAATAGCAATAGCAATAGCACTTAGACTCATATACCACTTCCAAGTGCTTTTACAGCCCTTTCTAAATGGTTTACAGAGTCAGCTTGTTGCCCCCAACAATTTGGGTCCTCATTTTATCCACCTCAGAAGGAGGGAAGGCTGAGTCAAAATTCAGTCACATGACCTCAAGGCTGGGGTGGGCAGGCTCAGGTGTTGGAATTTCTCATTTAGTTTCTAAACTAATGCTATATACATTCCTTCAACCAGATACTGTACTTGGTGACAGCTCTCCTGAACTCTCACTTGGCTTGCAATTGCTTGATACCTAACCCTGTCGACTATTTAACTTTGATGATTATCTTCCTGAACTTCTGGAGACTTCAATGTTCTGCTGCTGCTATGAAACAAAGGCAGGCTCTTCATTTGTATGTCAGAAATATTGCTTTTATTTGAACTATATACTGTAGCTGTTTAAAACTAAAGATGATTATAATAGGCAATGACTTGTTAGGAAACATGCAAGTATTCAATTTTTTATGTCTATGAATAACATTTTACACTCAATGGTAATTGTTATCACTTTTATTTAACCACATGTTTTCTTTTAAAGAATCAATAAAAACTGATGTGTGCATAACATTCATCCTTCAGGCTGAGGTATAGAGGAGAGTTTGTGTTACAATAGTGTTGAACCAACATTAAAGCCTCAGGATAGCAACAGTTTATGAAAACATGCCAATTTGTTTATGTTGTCCTCCAGATTTTTGATTCTGGTCTCTGTAAGTTGAATTAAGAAAGCATATTATTTTAATTTAGAGTTTGGGAAATCAACACCAGAACTCAAAATTACAACACCATGACATGAATATAAAGTTTTATTGTTCTCAGAGGGTTAATACTAGCTGAAATGGCAGGAATTTACTCTTAAGGAACTCTAATATCCATGAAGATTCTTCCACGTTTTTAGGACAGTCCAAGATACAATGGATTGCCGAGGCAGAAGGGAAGACAAATAAATTTGATAATAATACATTGCTCAAAAAAATAAAGGGATCACAAAAATAAGACATCCTAGATCTGAATGAATGAAATATTCTTATGAAATACTTTGTTCATTACATAGTTGAATGTGCTGACAACAAAATCACACAAAAATTATCAATGGAAATCAAATTTAGCAACCCATGGAGGTCTGGATTTGGAGTTGCACTCAAAATTAAAATGGAAAAAAACACTATAGGCTTATCCAACTTTGATATAATGTCCTTAAAACAAGTCAAAATGAGGCTCACTAGTGTATGTGGCCCCCACGTACCTGTGTGACCTCCCTACAATGCCTGGGCATGCTCCTGATGAAGTGGCGGATGGTCTCCTGAGGGATCTCCTCCCACACCTGGACTAAAGCATCCCCCAACTCCTGGACAGTCTGTGGTGCAATGTGGCATTGGTGGATGGAGTGAGACATGATGTCCCAGATGTGCTCAATTGGATTCAGGTCTGGGGAACAGGCGGGCCAGTACATAGAATCAATGCCTTCATCTTGCAGGAACTGCTGACACACTACAGCCACATGAGGTCGAGCACTGTCTTGCATTAGGAGGACTCCTTATCAAGGCCAACCGCACCAACATATGGTATCATAAGGAGTCTGAGGATCACATCTCAGTACCTAATGGCAGTCAGGCGACCTCTGGCAAGCTGTGCTGGAGGGCTGTGCAGCCCCCTAAAGAAATGCCACCCCACACCATTAATGACCCACTGCCAAACCGGTCATGCTGGAGGATGTTGCAGGCAGCAGAACATTCTCCATGGCGTTTCCAGACCCTGTCATGTCTGTCACATGTGCTCAGTGTGAACCTGCTTTCATCTGTGAAGAGCACAGGGAGCCAGTGGCGAATTTGCCAATCTTGGTGTTCTCTGGCAAATGCCAAATATCCTGCATGGTGTTGGGCTGTAACCCCCACCTGTGGATGCCGGGCCCTCATACCACCCTCATGGAGTCTGTTTCTGACTGTTTGAGCAGCCACATGCACATGTGTGACCTGCTGGAGATCATTTTGCAGAGCTCTGGCAGTGTCCTCCTGTCCCTCCTTGCACAAAGGTGGAGGTAGCGGTCCTGAAGCTGGGTTGTTGCCCTCCTACAGCCTGCTCCATGTCTCCTGATGTACTGGCCTGTCTCCTGATAGTGCCTCCATGCTCTGGACACTACACTGACAGACACAGCAAACCTTCTTTCCATAGCTCGCATTGATGTGCCATCCTGGATGAGCTGCACTACCTGAGCCACTTGTGTGGGTTGTAGACTCCATCTTATGCTACCACTAAAGTGAAAGCACCGTCAGCATTCAAAAGGGATCAAACCATCAGCCAGAAAGCATAGGAACTGAGAAGTGGCCTGTGGTCATGACCTGCAGAACCACTCCTTTATTGGGGATATCTTGCTAACTGTCTCTGCTTTCCCCCTGTGGTCTATTCCATTTGCACAACAGCATGTGAAATTGATTGTCAATCAGTGTTGCTACCTAAGTGGACAGTTTGATTTCATAGAAGTGTGATTGACTTGGAGTTATATTGTGTTGTTTAAGTGTTCCCTTTATTTTGTGAGCAGTGTATAATAATTTATGCTACCCTGTTATGCTGTTTAGAAAAAATAGGTGTTTTTCCTACCTAATAGTTCCCCAGCTAAGATGAGGTATCTGATCAGGTGTTGCATCTGCCTACCTATGATTGATAAAGGCGTGCTGAGTCCATAGATAAGAGAGTAGACATGATAGTCATCCACTATATATGGAAGGTTTACAGTCCAGCCCTGTTAGGCATTATAAAAAGGCATTGCCAAGAGGGAGGTGAAAATGTCCCACCAGCAACTACGAAATTCTGCCTCTCTACTAACATAGCTATGAAAATTAATCACTAGTTCAAATTTGGAGAGGAAAGACTCATTGTTCCTTTTCTAGCACTGACTTTTGAAACTTGGGTTGAAATGCTTGAAGAGATTTTGCTTGCTTGCTTGCTTGCTTGCTTGCTTGCTTTCTTCCTTCCTCCCTCCCTTTCTTTACTTTCTCCCTTCTTAAGCCCATGTCACACTGGCCAACAGATACAAAAAGGACACAGCGGATGAGCAAAATGTTCCATCCGTTGTTATCCGCTCTCAAAAGGGACAAAAATTTGCATAACCAGAGCGGATAACACGGACGCGGGGAGGACGCAGGACGGATGCAAAGCGGATGCAAAGCGGATGCAAAGCGGATGCGGAACGGAAGCCTAGCGGATGGAAGTGGATGGGAGTGGATGACACAACCGCAGGGCTTCCGGGGGGCCTCAGCAAAGCGGATGTGGAACGAATGAAGCGGATGCAGAACGGACGCCGAACGGATGAAGCGGATGCACAGCGGATGCACAGCGGAAGCCTAGCGGATGCCTGCCGTTAATTGCGCATGCAGGGGGGATGCATTGCATCAGCCCCGCAGATATAACGGAAGCAGCTTAGAAGCAGGTCGCCATTCAGAGGAAAGACCTGCTGCCAGACGGATTGGCTGCCTTGCCAGTCCTGCCTGCAAGCCTCACTGCCAGCCTTGCTGTCTGCCTGCCTGCAAGCCTCCCTGCCAGCCTTGCTGCCTGCCTTCCTGCCAGCCTTGGTTCATGTCTGCCTGCCAGCCTTGCTGCCTGCCTGCCTGCCAGCCTTCCTGCCAGCCTTGGTGCCTGCCTCCCTGCCAGCCTTGGTGCCAGCCTTCCTGCAAGCCTTGGTGCCTGCCTGCCAGCCTGCCTGCCAGCCTTGCTGTCTGCCTGCCTGCCAGCCTTGGTGCCTGCCTGCCTGCGAGCCTTCCTGCCTGCCTTGGTGCCTGCTTCCCTGCCATCCTTGCTGCCATCCTTGGTTCCTGCCAGCCTCCCTGCCAGCCAGCAACCCCACAACCATGCGGAAGCACAGCAAGCCTCAGCCATCTGCTGCCAGCCCTGGCAAGAGGGACAGGGCTACCATCCCGCCCCCTGGCACTCACTCTGGTTCTGCTGGGGCTTCTGCAGCACGGGCTCACTCTTCTGGGGCTGGGGCTTCTGCTGCTTCTGCTTCTGGAGGAGCTGATGACAAGCACTCCAGCACCAGCCACCTCCACAGCACCTGGACCCTTAATCCCTGAGACTGAGTGACCAAGAGGAGTGCCAGAGACTCATTTTTGTTTTATAGCTTGTTGTTAATAAAGTCTATTTATAATTCACACACTTGCTTCATTTCTTTTTTTCAATAAAGTCCTGGTGGAAACTTTTAGAAATGGTTTAAGCCTTTGCATGCTTGTGGGATGGGTAAGGACAGCTTTAGGATGGGTTAGGATACCTGTGGGATGGATAATAGCTGTGGGATGGGTTAGGATAGTAGTGGGATAGATAAACCTCCAGTGCAAGCATAGTGGGACTGTATGGTCCACCCTCCCAGGTGCCACATCTATGGCCCTTTATTATCAATAATAATGTAATAATTATCCACGCATGTCAACATAAACACAACTCTTTATTAAACGCCCTGTTCATGGTAGGCCAACCAAACATACATGGCCCAATCTCATCCGAATGATGAGACAGGCTGAAGGAATCATCCATTAAGCATCTACCATCCTGTGTTGCCACTCCACCGCTCTAGCTGGGGAGTTGCACCAGTGTTTCAGGAGGTTGCGCTGCTTCTTTGCTTCATGTGAGGCTCTGTTGGGGCCTTGCACATCCTCAATGTCGATCAGGTTTCGCCCTTGCCTCCATTCCCGAGGCTCCAGTCCCCATTGCCTTGCTGGAGGTCCACAAGCCTGTTCTGCAAGACTGGGTAGCGAGTGCGCATGAGATTGTGCAGGATGCAGCAAGCTTCCATGATCCTCCTCACGGTCTCTGGGCAATGCTGCATGGTGGTGAGAAGTACCTGGAACCTGTTGGCCAGGATGCCAAAGGCATTTTCCACCACCTGCCTTGCCCTGGACAGCCTGTAGTTGAAGATCCTCTCTTCACGGGTGAGGAGTCTGGAGGTGTAGGGCTTCATGAGGTAGGTTGTGAGGTAGAAGGCGTCATCCCCCACGATGAAGTAGGGCACATCTTGTGTGTTGTTGGGCAGGGGGTCTGGATCTGGGAAGCCCATAATGAGGTTGTTCCAGCCCCTCCTTGAGGCGTTGTATACCTGGGCATCACTGGCGTTGTATACCTGGGCATCTGAAGATGAGCCGTTGCCTGAAGCATCGATGTACATGAACTTGTAGTCAGCATCGACCATGGCGAAGAGGATGATGCTGAAGAAGCCCTTGGAGTTGAAATAAGTGGACCCCGACTTGGCTGGAGCTTTGCAGGCCACGTGCTTGCCATCTATGGCTCCAATGGTGTGTGGGAAGTTCCACTTCTGATACCACTGCTCTGCAACTTTCTTCCATCCTTCTTCAGTGAGGGGTACTGGAGGAGCTCTTCCTTGTATTCTTCAATGATGGCCTGCACCATTTCTCTGACCACAATGCTGATGGTGTTGGATGGCACCCTCCAGCCATACTGCATGCTCCTGTAGGTGGTCCCTGAGGCCAGGTGGCGCAGAGTGAGTGTCACCTTGAGCCCAGGTTCCAGGCTGGGGCGGAAGCTGGTGCTCTGCTTGGTCAACCTGGGTGTCAGCCGCTGCACAAGTTCGTCAAACATGGCTGGAGGCATCCTCATGAAGTTCTGGAACGCCCGAGTGTCTTCGTTCCTGAGCTCCACCATCAGCTTGCTGTACAGTCCGTCCTCTGCTCTTCTGGTGAACCATCTTCGGACCCAGACTCTTTTTGGCTGCCTCTTTTTCTGCTCGCAGTAGAGTTCACAGAGCCTGCAGATGGCTTCGCACTGTTGCAGAACGATAGTGGCTGCCGAAAGGACTTTGTTGCAATCCACGATGGACATGACTGGATGCTGTGGAAGAGGAAGAGTCAGATGAAGGCTGCAGAGGTCTGCACCACTGGGCTACTGTTCTGAAAGTGAGATGCAGATGAGTTGCTCCCCCCTTTTATAGGAAATATAGGTTTTCCGCTAGGCATCCTCTAGGCATCCTCTAGGCATCCTTAATATCCGAGATAGGTCTCCTCTGCGAACGTTTTTTCCATTTTAAACGCTTTGTTTCCATGCTGCATCCATTCTGCATCCGTTCCGCGTCCGTTCTGCTTCCTCCCTGCTTCCGAGCGGATGCGAGTTGCGTGGATGCCTAGCGGATATAGCGGATGCGTAACGGATGCGTAACGGATGCGTAACAGATGCCTAGTGGATGCGTAACGGATGCCTAGTGGATGCGTAGCGGATGCAGAACAGATGAACTGGATACATTTTCCGCGCAAAAGTTTTGGGCAGCCTAAAACTTTTGGAGCAGATGAAACGTCAATAAACGGATGCTGGACAGATAGAGAGGAAGCAAAACGGAGGCAGTGAGTACATCGCGTTTTCCAATGGATGGCAAGGTTTTTTGTCCGTTTTACATCCTCTTTGCATCCGTTGGTTCAGTGTGACATGGGCTTTACCTTCCTACCTTCCTCTTTCTTTCTTTCCTTCTCCTTCCTCCCTCCCTCCCTTCCTTTTCCTTTCTCTCTCTTCCTATTACTCCACTTCATTCAGTGTTCTCTTTTCTACCCTTTCTACCAAGGCAGCTATGATTCCCACCATTAGTACTATTATTCTTGCTTCTGCTCCTGTTCCTGCTCCTTTGTTTTCCTTTCAGCTACATTTGTAAATAACCCTATTTTGTGACATTAGCACACAATTGTTTTTGCATCTTTCTGTGCAAAGTTTGTATTTCAAAATATAACAACAGCAACCATTTACTAAAATTACATGCCATCTGACTCCAAGGGATTCTGTAGGGTTATCATATGTGTGAAATATATATGTCTATTGGTCTTCTATAACAGCTTTCTCTAATAAAGTGAAAGAAGAATATTATTGATAAAGCAGATCTGCTGCCAATCTATTGGAAATTTATTTGCCTTCCTCATTTCATACTTCAGCAAATAAAATGAAGCAACACTATTCCCCTTTTCCAGAGGTGGTATTCAGCAGATTCTGACCAGTTCTGGAGAACCGGTAGCAGAAATTTTGAGTAGTTCGGAGAACTGGCAAATACCACCTCTGACTGTAAATTTTACAGTATCCTTCTCCTCCCATGCCCACCAAGCCACGCCACAGAACCGTAAAAAAATTGAATCCCACCAGTGCCCCTTTCCCTTTCACTCTTCTGTGTCCATTGTACACCCAAGTACCATACAATCTGGCATTTAGGCTTAAGAATTAATCAAAGAAAGTCTTCCCTCAGTTTTCCTTCAGTGAAGATCCATTCATGAAAATGTGATCCTTTTACCAATATGAGCTTCTTATCATAGGATGGCTTCCAGGCATTGGAAAGTAATGCAGAACCCTTAGTTAAGAAGACAAAATAGCAAAAGGCCAATTTCTAATGGTAGTCTCCTTGCAGACTACATATATCAAGGCTTCTGGCCATTCTGTACTGAAGGGTATGTTTGAGATAGTGGGGGGAAAATACTAATCTTGGACGTCTCCTGCAAAATGTCTTTTGGGAGGCCTTGTCCTGAAAACAAAGCACAGATTTAGCAGCATGTTACTTGCCACTGTATTCCTCCTGTGCATGCTCTATTTCTGGGCATAAGTTACAAGCAAAGTTAGTGGGCCATAAACACTCACCAAGCTTATGGGATCCTTATGGGAGGCCAGGGCCATTATTAAAATAAAAGTGATGCTGAAAGCTGCTAGTGTACTTTGCAACATGTCAGCTTTACTATGGCCATATATGTTTCACCAAAATGGAGTCCTGGATCTTTTCCTTCCAGGGATGTTCAGAAAAATTTGTATAGCATTACAATTCATTTCTATAAAGAAAGGAGCATTATGTTTGGAGAACAGTCTTGACATTATCCAGAATAGCTGGAGACATTTGCCAAGAGCATTATCTTGTACTTTATAGAGCTAAAATAAGTCAAAGCAAAATTTATGTTTGTTCCTGCCATATGTAGAGAATAATGAATCATGCTTTAGGTGCTGTATCTTCCCCTTAGATAAATCTGAAGCCTTTAGTCTGGAATTATAATGAGTTCCTTTTGTATCAATTCTATTTCTATTTCTAATCATTCGTATATGGGGTTAAATGAGGAAGAAGCAGGTACATGGTTTATCCAGATACAGATAATCAGAGTTGGAAGGGATCTTGTAGGTCATCCAGTCCAACCCCCTGCCCAAGCGGGAGACCCTACACCATTTCTGACAAATGGCAGTCCAATCTCTTCTTGAAAGTCTCAAGTGATGGCATTCCCACAACATCCGAGGGCAACTTCTGTTCCATTGGTTGATTGTTCTCGCTGTCAGAAAGTTTCTCCTTATTTCCAGGTTAAATCTATCCTTGTTCAGTTTCCATCCATTATTCCTTGTCTGGCCTACAGGACCTTTAGAAAACAGCTTGACCCCTTCTTCCCTATGGCAGCCCCTCAAATATTGGAAGACCGCTATCATGTCTCCCCTCGTCCTTCCTTTTAAATAATATTTTATATGATTAAAAATCAGACTGCACTGCATGAACAAAATGGTAGGAGCATTGTGTGTTTCACTGTCTGTGTGAACCAAATAATAGTGCCATAAGATACAGTAAAGATATATGGGAATGACTTTGGAGGACAAGGAAAGAGATACTGCCTAGAGAACAGTCAAATAAGAGAGGGAGGATTCCATAGTTGCTCAACAGTCAGAGGAATAAGCTTAGGAAGGACCCATCCTTCTTGAGGCCGTAATAAGAGATGGTGGAAGATTTGTATTTTCAGATTTGCAAATTTCTCTTAATATACAATAGAGCTCACCTGATTGTTTCTTATCTGATTTGCCTGGGAGGGCTGATAGAGACTCCTGTGTTACCTTTTATACCTTCCTGTTTAGACTCTCTTGATATCAGATTTTTATTAAGATGTAGAAAAACTCTCAAAATTTTAGGATTCCATCCAGTGATGGGATTCAAAAATTGTTATTACCAGTTCTGTGGGCATGGCTTGGTGGGCATGGCAGGGGAAGGATACTGTAAAATCTCCATTCCCTCCCCACCCCATTAACCTGCATTCCAGCTCTGTTCTCCTACAGGGCAACAAAAGAAGACCCAGCCAATCAGCTGGGACTCAGGAGGCAGAGAATAGATGGGGGCGGGGCCAGTCAGAGGTAGTATTTGCCGGTTGTCCAAACTACTCAAAATTTCCGCTACCGGTTCTCCAGAACTGGTCAGAACTACCTCTGCATACCATCTCTGAATCCATCCTTCTAATTTCATCTGCCCATTGGCTTTTAAAAAGCATTGCAACTTTTTAAGTTGATGATTGGAACAAATATATCCTGGATAAAATGCAAATAGATGTAAATCCAGATTGCTTAATGAATGAATTAATCTAATTCATGAAAACCTTGGTTTAATCAAAACACTGACCATGATTAATTAAGTCACACACAAAGCTCTGCAAATTCTGCAAACAGAGAAGTACCCTTTGCAAAAAAAATATTGTCAGTTTATTTTTTTCTCTCTTTCTCTTTCTCTGTGCATCTATTATCTTCTCTCCATTTGTTTTGCAAATCAAATTTACCTATGCCTCTACATTCTGAAAATGACATTTATTTATCAATCTTCCCTAATAAAGTGTTGGAAATTAACTAGGCCAGATTACATATTCACTCAAATCCTTGTTTTATAGCATAGAACATTATTTAGTGCCTTAATTCATGGGAAAAAAAGCATACTGCAAATTAATTCTAATGTAAAATTAGTAGTAGACTTGGTGCTAGTAACTATCCCTTTCAAAGTAAGATGACTCTTAAGAATTTTATTTAAATATGAGAAATTTGGGGGGGGAATCATTAGAATTAAAGAGAAAGAGAGAGATGAACAAACAAATATATTCTGTTGAAATTATAGTATTTTATCTTCTTTTCTTTCGATGTTTCTAAACCTGAAGCTGTGGTGTGTGTTTTTTTAATTATTTCATGGATAAAGAATGTAGTTTATTATATACACTTTCTATATACTGAGGACCATTTTAAAAATATTTTTAGACTTTTATTTCAACAAAGACTGAAAGAACTGAAAAAGTCATCTGGTAGGGGTTAAATCAGGACTGTCAAACTGGGAGTCTGTGGGCCGGATGCATCACAAACAGGCCACGCCCACCCTAGCTCCACAAATGGAAAAAATGTCATGAAAGGCCGCAGGTTTGATACCCATGGGTTAAATGGCAATCTGAAATGGTAGGAGTCAAATGCTAATCATCAAACCGACAACCATTTAAGGAATAATCCTCCATAAGACCCAATAGGTCTCTTCACTTGGAAACTGTTCCTTTCATTATCTTCGTCCTAACCATCCACCATTTGCATATATCCCAAAAGCTAAACAAAAAGAACTAGAATAGAAGCAAAAATAACAGGAGAGAGAGAAAAAAACATGCTGCTGCTTCTTGTTGCATAAGACAGGGTTGAAAGAGCCACTGGTGGGAATCAATATTTGTTTTGTTTCTTTTGATGTCCACCAGGTTTCTTGCCCTTCCTGATTTTATTAATTAAAGCTGACTAGTTATAAGTTGAAGCTTCCATTTGTGATTTTAATTATAAATGGTTGTAGGTGCCACAATTGTTTTTTAAAAAGTTATTGGTTATATGCCAGTATTATTTTGAAAACATCCTCTCAATCACCCAATAGACACAGAGATAGAAAGAAGACAAAGATAAAGTGGTATCATACAGAAAGACCCGGAGAAGGGGATTTGGAAAGGAGCATCCTCACTAATTGTTAGCCTTCTGCTAAAAGTTTTTCAACTACAGCTGTAGCATCCCTCAGAAGTTTGACACACTCTCAAAAACAAAGAGGTTATAATTTTAATCTGTTCATTTCCATCTGAATTTCAAAGACTGTATCAATATTTATTTATTTATTTATAACATAATAACAGAATTAGAAGAGATCTTGAAGATCTTCTAGTCCAATCTCCTGCTCAAGCAGGAGACCCTATATCATTTTAGGCAATTGGTTGTCCAATCTCTTCTCAAAAACCTCCAGTGTTGATGCACCCACAACTTCTAGAACCCACAACTTCTAGAAAGAAGTTGTTCCACTGATTAATTGTTCTAACTGTCAGGAAATTTCTCCTTAACTCTAGATTGCTTCTCTCCTTGATAAGTTTCCATCCATTGTTTTGGAGAATAGCTTAACTCCCTCTTCTTTGTGGTAGCAGCTGAGATATTGGAATCTGCTATCATGTCACCCCAGCTCTTCTTTTCATTAAGCTACACATACCTAATTCCTGCAACCATTCTTTGTATGTTTTAGTCTCCAGTCCCCTAAGCATCTTTTTTGCTCTTCTCTGATTTCCAATTTGGTGTGGGGTATCATCATTATGCCCATGATATCCAACTATAAACTTAGAGCAGGGTTGTCAAACTGGTGGCCCACGGGCCATATGCTTTACATGCAAGCCACACCCATCCCAGCTCCACGAGAAAAAACATCGCAGCATGTCACATGACGGCAACGTGACATGGCGAGTTTGACACCCATGACTTAGACTTAGAATAACTTTATTGCCACATTGAATATACACTGTATCACTAAGCCAATCACTTGTCCTCTAGTGTCTGGAAGTTAGGAGTGACACCATGAGATGGAAGAGACCCAGATTTAATCCTACTGAGAGGGAATTATCATTTGTTCAGCTCTCCTCTGGTACCAAAGAAACTCCATCTTTATTTGGAATTAAATGGGACCTTCCACTGAAAGTCCACCATCTGCTGTACAAGCTATTGAACTTGTAGCCCCAGCTACAGAAACAGAAGACCATCATAGCCAGAATAGTATTCTGTGACTTTTCTTGACATGCTGATTCATTCATCTTTTTCATCTTCCAATTAGACTACTGCAATTCACTTTACATGGGACTGCCCTTAGGGATGTCTAGGAAGCTTCACATGACACAGATTGCAGTTAATCACCTGCTGGCTGGAGGAACCTATATAGAAGTGTGTAACACCGATACTGTAGGAACTGCATTCCAGTTGGCTTCTGGGCCTAATATAAATAAGAAATGCTTAAAAGCTACAGCTTTTAAAATAAGTTGAAAATGCTGTCATAAATTATTTCTTCTATTCTGGTCTTTATTAATTCCACTGGATTAGTAAACAGCAGTGCTATATTATAATAGGAGACACAGCTGCAGTTTTGTGCATTTGATCCTAGTGTAGTCACAATCAATTTATCATATGCCGCATACATAAAAGGCCTAGTTTCATATATGTGAAGAAAATGAGTATCATTTTCTACTAAATAAATGAGCATAATATGCAGGATTTTTCCCATCAAAATTATGTGCCTTTATGGCGGACATGCTAATGTTATCCTTAATTTATTCTGTAACAAATAAAGGTATTAGAAATTATTGTTTCTAAGAAGGTGCTTAAAGTACTATCTTCTGAACTGTCCAATACATTTGTTACCTGGATATGGGAGGTTGCCTGTAGATGCTTAATCCAAAATCAGGCATATTGTGAAGCTTTTAAGAACTTTCCTTTTGTCTCAGCTGAAGTGAAGCCACAAGTTTTTGTGCCAAAAAAATGATATCAGACCAATGGTCTGATGTAAGTACAATTCACTGAATTATTTCAAATATGCTGATTTAAAGAAGAATATTATGTAGCTGTGAAGCTCCAAATTAATTTGTTCCAGATCCAAAACAAGTTCAACAGTGTTAAGCCTGGGTTCCCCAACCAGGGTTAGGGAGACAAGCTAAACAGAATGTGCAGCGTTAGTCAGATAGGCACACAGATAAATGAGTGAGCTAAACTTGTATGTTTATTAACATACAGTAAAAATAACAGATACGCTTGTGCTATCAAGAATATAGTTTATTCCATTATAAGTTCATGGCATAGTCAAATAACAGTCCAATAGTCATGTATCAAGTAGTCAGTCCATTCAGGGATATTCAGTTAGCAAAGTCCATGTAGAATATCCTATGTCAGTTCACTTACAAATCAGTCCTTTGTTGTCTCTCCCGTTCGAGCAATGCAGTCTTGATTCCAAGCAGTAATCAGGGATCATCAAAGCCAGAGCAAGCAAGCTGTAGACTTGCTACTTTTATATTGTTTTCATAACCACTCCCTTAATTGCTATTTCACAGTTAAAGCTGCAGACACTTTAACATACACTAACTATGATTCATAGTTATTATTTCACCTAAACCAGTTAGGGTAAACAATGTTATCCCTAACATTCTCCCCTTTTAGGTTAAATAATAACTATGAATCATTTACATCTTTAAATTATATTTTTCACAACTTTCTTTAAACTTAATTGCTCCTTGAGCTTTTGTAAATTGGTCTGCAATGTTTTCTTCTGACATGCAATATTCCAATTTTATTAGTCCATTTTTCACTGATTCTCTTACATTTAAATATCTTAAGTCAGTATGTTTTGATCTAGTTTTTACAGCAATACTAGTAGCTAACTTTATAGCTGCTTGGTTATCCTCGTACACAATAATGAAATCTTTTACAGTTATACCCATGTCCAACAACAACTGTTTGTAGAAAATCAAGTCAGTGCTTAATAATGACAGACATGAAAATTCAGCTTCCATCGTGGATAAGCTAATATGCTGTTGTCTGATTGACCTCTATCCTATTAGTGTCTTACCAAATAATATAGCCATCCCAGATGTTGATTTTCTAGTGTTTATATCAGTTGCAAAACTTGCATCTGCATAGGCACTAAGACTGAAATCACCCTTTGGTTCTATATACAATGCATGGTTCATTGTTCCTTTAAGATATCTCAATATTCTTTTTAAGGATTGCCAATGACATTGTTTTGGATCTGAATTAAAACGTGCCAGCTGATTTACACTATAAGCTATATCTGGCCTTGACCAATTGCTTATATATGATAAGCTACCAATCAAAGATTGATATATGGACTTATCAAATTTGGGACTTTGATCATTAGTTTGGCAAACTTCCTGACTCATTGGAGTCTTTGCCAGTTTACAAAGTTCCATTTTATACGTTTTAATTAATTGGCAAATTTTATCTTCTTGAGATATCTTAAAACCATTATTTGTTTTATTAATTGTCAATCCTAGATACCTTTTAATTTCACCTAAATGCTTTATTTTTATCTTTTTGGCTAATAATGATATAATCTCATTAGCTTCATTATTAGTCTTAGTTATCAAAGCAATATCATCTGTAAATAATAATAATAATGACACCGTTCCATTATTTTCTCTTTTAAACACACACGGATCTGCTAAACCAGATTTAAAACCTATATTGTTTAATTCTTTCACAATATATTGGTTCCACTCAAACCCAGATTGTTTCAACCCGTAAAGACTCTTTTTGAGTTTCCAACAATCATTACTATTTACATTATTGTCTTTTATACCAATTGGTTTTCTTAAATATATAGTGTGCTGCAATGGTGCATGTAGATAAGCAGTTTCTACATCTAAATGGTTAATGACATAGTTTTTCTTAGCTGCCCACACTAATGCTGCTCTTAAAGATGTAGATTTAAGGCTTGGTGCAAAAACTTCATCGTAATCAGATGCAGTTTGATTAAATCCTTGAGCTACTAACCTAGCTTTATGGGTAACAATCCCATCATTTCCAGTTTTTACTTTAAATATCCATTTGCACCCAATG
>BLBF01000007.1:62185525-62213574 GCA_015471245.1 Laticauda colubrina | reverse complement strand
TTACAGCTCCGTTAGTATACATGGCTAATTCTAAATTTTTATTTATTTTTTGATGATTTTTAGTATTCTGGCCAGCGTTCTGGCGCTTTGCCTTTTTACAAAATCTTGCCAAATGTCCTCTTCCTCCACAATTAAAACACTTTTTAATTGCGTATGCAGTAGGAGATTCATTATCTTCTTTTTGAGATTGCTCCCTCCTTAATTCATCTCTTTCATGCCTTCTTCTGGCCTCTTCGATCAATCTGCCAGTTATATCAGTTAAAGTTAAATTGTCCTTTGGCAAAATTTCAAGTGAAGTTACGTAGTTATCATAACTTTCATCAAGGGAAGATAGAATTATGTAAACTTGGTGTAGTTCAGAGAATATAAGCTCTTTCTCGTGCAGTTCCTTAAAAATGCTTTGCATAGTTTTTAAATGACTCTGCATATCACCATTTGTTTGGAGATGCGTCCTGAAAAGCTTCCGTGTTAGATTTATGTGAGCACCAACATTATCTCGAACATAAATCCTCTTCAGCTTCCGCCAACACCCAAAAGCTGTTTTCTCTCCATGGATATAAACAAGCTGTTGATCAGTTAAGGTTAACCCAATTATGCAAATGGTTTGTTGATTTTTATGCATAAATTCTTCTATCTTTAGTCTGTCTTCCTCATCCTCTGGATCCCATTCTTCTACGTTTGGTGGATTTTCAATTATGTTCCACAGACCTTCTCCTCGTAGAAGTAGACTACATTTTGTAGACCATGATACATAGTTTGTTCCATCCAGCTTGGATATAAGGGACAAACTTTGTAAATTGACTTGTGCCATGGTTTTCTTATATGGATATAAAAATATAGTTAATAAAACACAGCTGTCTGTTTACTGTAATGTATAACAACACAAACTCTCACTTTTTACATAAATCTGTTATATCCTATTTAAACTGACTTTGCAGCCTCTGGGCCCATAACCAGTGTTAAGCCTGGGTTCCCCAACCAGGGTTAGGTAGACAAGCTAAACAGAATGTGCAGCGTTAGTCAGATAGGCACACAGATAAATGAGTGAGCTAAACTTGTATGTTTATTGACATACAGTAAAAATAACAGATACGCTTGTGCTATCAAGAATATAGTTTATTCCATTATAAGTTCATGGCATAGTCAAATAACAGTCCAATAGTCATGTATCAAGTAGTCAGTCCATTCAGGGGTATTCAGTTAGCAAAGTCCATGTAGAATATCCTATGTCAGTTCACATACAAATCAGTCCTTTGTTGTCTCTCCCGTTCGAGCTATGCAGTCTTGCTTCCAAGCAGTAATCAGGGATCATCAAAGCCAGAGCAAGCAAGCTGTGGACTTGCTACTTTTATATTGTTTTCATAACCACTCCCTTAATTGCTATTTCACAGTTAAAGCTGCAGACACTTTAACATACACTAACTATGATTCATAGTTATTATTTCACCTAAACCAGTTAGGGTAAACAATGTTATCCCTAACAAACAGGATTTACGAGATTAGTGAATCTGTCATTGAATAGACAAGAACATGATTTTTTGAAAAAAAAATCGAGAAAAACTTCCTTCTGAAGCCCAGAGAAGCAGCAGATTGACAAGTATGTAGTCACAATTCCAGAATTATGTATTCCAGATTTATTATCCCTGTGGAAGATTGTTTCTCCAAAGCTGTGGGATGACATTTCCCTGAACTATTGCACAGAATATTCTTCAAATATTCTTCTTAACAAGACAAACTATTCTTCTTAACAAGACTAAACCAAAGGCAAGGATTTAAAAGTGCATTTGAATATTGGCTATCAGTTTTAAGAAGTGTATTGCAGTATTTTTCTCTGCACTGTGTTTATCAGGATATGATAGGTTTATAAGCTGTTCTGGGATATGGTTTTGAACATGAAGTTTGTTTGTATGATTAAGAAAACTAGGTAATGTTCTGATTATTTGAGAAAACTAAGCAGGGTTTTAGAATTATTTGGATAAGAAAACACCAAAAAAAAATTAGGCTGATCTAGAGTAGGGGTGTCAAATTCATGGCGTCATGGGACTTTTTTCCCCTACGCTAAACTGGGTGTGGGTGTGGCTGGTGTGTGATGCATCTGGCCTGCGGACCTGGAGTTTGACAGCACCGATTTAGAGAGTTTAAACAAGATTTTATGGCAAACCATTTCCACACTATTACAAGAAACCTTCACAAATGTGTCTAAGAGTTGGTTTTGACTCAAGGAAACTCTATTTACTTGAGAAGTAGCATATGAGGCATCAAATAACAGCACATAGCCAGTACTAAGGCGGCTCTCACCCAAATATACATAACTCCTGGAATATATAGGTAGTCCTCAATTATGACAGTAGTGGAGCTTGCCATTATGGAGGCATTGTGGTTGTAAATCATGATTGTTGTGAAGCAGGTCACCAGGTGACTAACCCTATTTTATTGAATTTAATACTTTATTTGGCAAAATGTGATTAGACACACAATAAATTTGTCTCTGGTGCAGAAGTTCTCAGTGTACATGCAAAGCAACATTAAAAAAATAAAAATAGAAATAGAACAACTATGGCAAGCGCAAGCAATGGTAGTATTAATAGTAATAGGTATCTTGGATGCAATTCCAAAACAACTGGAGCAACATTTGAACATCATAGGCATTGACAAATTTGAAATCAGTCAATTGCAGAAGGTGGCTTTACTTGGAACAGCTTCCATCTTGTGATGATATCTGTAACACTGTCAAACATCCAGTTTTGCCTATTGCAGGTCCTTGGTAAGGACTCAATTGGTAGACAAAAATGCCAAACCCAGTCTGAACATCTGGCTGAATGTGCGATGATCAATGATGATGATGATGATGATGATACCAAAAAGAGGGAGAAGTAAGAAAGATTAGAATAAATATGATGCTACAGCCACACGACAAGGGTAAATACACATAGATATTAGACAGCACTGTGAGAATTAGGTGTTCAGCAGTGATGACACGAGGGGGGAAAAACTGTCCCTGTGTCTAATTGTTTTGGCCTGCAATGCTCAGCAGTATCCTGAGGGAAGGACTTGAAACAGTTTAGGTCCAGGTTGTGAGAGGTCTGTAGATATTTTCACAGCCCTCTTTCTAGCTTGTGCAGTATACAGGTCTTCAATGGAAGGCAGGCTGGTTGTGATTGTTTTTTTTGCAGTCCTAACTATCCATTAAAGTCTGCACCTGTCCCATGTGGCAGCTCTATCAAACCAGACAGTTATAGAAGTACAAATGACAGACTCAATAATTCCTCTGTAAAACTGCATCATTATCATGAACAAAAAATGCAGATCTGCCCTTGGAATGGCAAAAGCCATATGAACTTTTCTTCTGCTTCTGCTGTTTCAGCAGCATTCATTTCACATCACCATCACTCATTTTCCTGCAGGGATTCCTTTCTACTGTCAAGCTTGATGCATATTCTCCAGCCCTGATTATCCAAATTATGCAACTTAATGCCATCCAAGTATGTTGGATTACACTCTCAGAATTTCCAGCCGGTGGTGACAATATCCATGCAGACGAACCATTCTGGTAGTTATAGTCCCACACATCGGAGAACAACCCTTGCTGGTAACCAAATATAGTTCTTTATATGTACAGTTTGCATTTCTATGGCCTCATTCCAATCTTGCTTATTTAGAATTATTGTGGAGATTTGATACAGGTCCTGCGAAGTGATAAATTGCCAACTGATAAATGCAAAATTTAAAGGTCTCTTCTCGGCATTGGAACTCCGGGATCCCTACCATGTTCAGAGGAGCAGAGATTGCATATGCATGAGGGAAACCGGTTTGAGACATAAACAGTGGAAATAATAAATCTTTTCCCCTTGCCCATAATGGGGGAGAGGGATATTGGGCGAGGGGGGGTTTGAAATATTTTCTAAAATATTTTAAATATAAAAAGCAACTGTAGGCAAATCTTGAGCTAAACTTTTTGGACTGATTTTTCTGGCTTGCTGAGTGAAATAAGATCACTCCAAATAGTTGAAATATAATTAGGATTGTCATGATGCAGCATTAGTGCATTTGTAGAAGATAGATGACCCTTCCATTTCATTTCTAATGACATGTACAGGGGTGGGATTCTACTGATTCTGTCTGGCTCTGTAGAACCAGTAGCTGTGAAGAGCAGCAGACAGAATTGGTTCAATGTCTGTTGATGTTTTGGTCCACCTACTCACCCGGGTTCTTACCTGACCTTTATTTCCTGCTTTTTCAACCTCAGCTGCTGTGCGAGGCACAGCTGGAGTTGAAAAACCACGAAAAAAGTGCTTTTTCCAACAGTGTTTCTCTACACTCAACGCTCACCTGTCCAGGCAGCAAGCTGATGATAATTTACAGGCATACACGGCAGCGTGCAGGGAAGCACATCATAAATCACTGAACTGGTAGTTAACCCTTTTGGATCTCACCCTTGGACATGTAGAAAGCAGTGCTTCCCAATGCCCAGTGTCATTCCTTCATGCTTTGGACATACGATAGCCTACCCATAGAAAACCAGGTAGTCTTTAAAAGCTGCTGTGCCTGCCATAAAGCTTGCAAAGCTATCTCTGATTGTCTATGCTTCCACAGGGGCCACCTTCTTCCAAGGGCAGACAGCCAAGGACAGGCTTCAGAGCAGCCATTTAACTCATACAAAAAAATATGCCTTGTCTTGTAGATCATACAGCTGCTGGAACAGTGTCATCACACAGCATCAGGAATGGTGCTTTTCATACAATAAAACATTTTTGCAAAGCAACTTTCAATGTTTTACACAGCTATATTAATTTCACATTTCACATTGAAAATCCTGGTGTCAGGTTTTTGATAAACTCAGTGGAAATGTTTTTACTTTGTTTATTTATTTATTTATTTTCTGCTGAGCAACAGTCATGACTCACTGTTCAGGACAAAGTCTGAATTCCATCCTCAGTATCTCTCAAGAACCATAAGCAGGTGCATCCTGGGACATAAGAGAAAAGCTTCATTATCTTTGTAGTACAGTTCCTATTTTCTCAGCTGGTTTCACTTTTTCCATGAAGTATACATAATTTGGAAGTAGATCTTGAGTGAGGAAATCAGTGGTAAAGATAAACAGCCAATGTGAAAGACTTTTCATTCTGGTCCAGCTCAGACTATGAAATTATTATTATTACTTTCATGATGGCACAGTTATCTGTTAATTTAACAATATAGTGAACATTATTCTATTATCTGCTAAGGTACACAAACAGTGTTTCATTTTATAAAAGTAGTAAAGAGAATTGTTCAGTGAAAATGCAAAATGTTACACATCACAATTGCCACTTAAAGCATTTTCTGCTAGGGCTGTTTCACACATCCACTAGACATATGGCCATCCCTTAAAAATTCAGGCTTTTCAGAAGGATCAGTTTCAATAAGCTTTTGCAAGCCTTTTTAAAGATGCTTTCCAAATTTGTGACTTTAAAAAAAATATTTTATGAAAGATTTTAAGCCCAACTGCAAACGCAAATACAACCTATACTCAGAAAAGACAGATAAAAAATAATATGTGCAAAGAAAGAAAAAATAGAAAAGAAAGCAATAGGATAAAGAAAAAGAAAAGAAACGTAAATAAATGACTCCCAGTCTTCACAAGTAAAAACAAATTTGATTATTCATCATCCTGTATAAAGTTACAAACAAATCTCTCTTCTTTCCATAACCCATCCATTCTATACGAAAACTCATAAAACATCAATGTCAGTGTCAGCAAAAAGTCTACAAAAAGTTTTATAAAAGCATGCCTTATTTTAACTTGATCAAACAAATCAATTTTATATTCCTTTCTTTTACTTCTAACAGTCTTGATCATTAATTAATTCAGATGCTATCTTTCTTTTTCTCATCACAGAGGCTTCTTCAAGGCTTTAGCTTTATGAATGCAGTGGAAAGTCATGATCACAATTATTGTCTTGGCTAGTCTTTTGTATTTCTCATTTATTTTTTAAAGTCTTACCCAGCTTTTGTGTATCCAGTAAAAAGTACTTATCAAAGTTGGTCTCTTGGTTCTTGCCTACACTTTTTCTTGCCATTTCTAGTTTGAATGCCTTGTCTGTTTATAATCCACATATTTTAATAAAGTACTGCTGATTCCACTATTTCTGTAACAAGCAACATTTGTTTCATATCTCTCTTTCTATTTTAGATATTGTTTATCTATAGAAGCAGACATTATTACTTATTTTTTATATTGTGACTATTAATGTCTGGTCATATTCTTCAAAGATCTCATTTAATACTTCAAATATTATAGCATTGTGTCATTTTGTAAATCCCAATCCTAAAGTCAAGGTTTTCTTTCCTATTTAGCCTGGACATTAGTCCCCTCAAGTGTCCAATTTAAATCACAAGGTCTCTTATCTCTCTAATGATTTGCCATAGTCATTATAACTTGGTTTTCATGATAAGCTGTTTATTTTATAGAATTAATTCCAAAATTTATCTACTACATGTTTCAATATTCCAAATATATTTGGACCTTTAATTCTTTATAACTTTCTTGTTTTGCTTTTTGCCATTTATTTCAAATTTTTAATTTTCATAAAAAATACATTTTTACACCAGGTGGCTTTTCAGACTTGTCATTCCAAAGACCTCTATAGATTTAAGTTGCTTACATAAGCAAGTTCCAAAAGTGATCAGAACTGTGGTTTGAGAATTTAGTGTCCTTTAATAATCTCTGCTACTGTTACAAGCAGGGTGACCAATCCCGGCACCCAAACTGGCACCCAAATCTGTAGGAGGTCTTCCTTACTTTCCTTCTCCAGAGATTCTGAAGAATCTTGTAGGGTTTGCAGCTTTGAGCCAAGTCTACAATTTTGAAAAACTTGTTCTATCACACTGTAAGATCCTGAGGGGAAGGCTCAGCAAAGCATGAATGTTCTCAAGCTGGTCTCCCCTTTATCAGTCGAAGAAAAGCATTTGATCAGTTTCATTGAAGTGAAGCATGGTCCCTGTCATTCTCAGAGGTTTTCCAGTCAATTGATGGAGTAGAATTAAACAGGAAAAAAATAGGCCAGGTAAGCATGACATTCGAATCCTGAATGTCTCTCGTGTTAAATGCATTAAAAAAATCTATATCCAGGAAATCCATTCAAACATGTTCTCAGGGTTCCTTTCTATGTAATCCTTTCTTCCATTTCATGTGCACTTGATCCAGCTGGTCCAAGCAGTGGCTCAATCCCATCTGATTGTAGTTACTAAGTCAGCACATTTTCAAGCTGTTTTACTGCTCTGACCATATGCTTAGTAATGGGGTGGATTGCCCTTACGTATAAAATCAATTGACTGTCAGCAGTGGCCGAGTAAGCCTTGTGTGATTAATGCAATAACTCAAATTCTTCCAAACATTCATGAAACAAATGGCAAAGAAACTTCCTTCCAAAGAATCACAATGTGTTAATGGTGGGTAACCTGCTTGTGTCTCTATGGGGGGAGGGGGGGGAGAAACCAAGCCACTCAAGCCAAATCAGTCTTTTACATAGGAGAAACTACTTGAATGGTGTTAAAAGCTGGATATTGATCTGTGCCCCACTGAAAGTCATGTGCTGATGTAAATGAAAATGTGTCAAGAGTCAATATTGATTTTTTTACAGCGTACTTGTCCCCTGGGAAATACTGCCAGACTACTGCTGTGCTTGTCAGCAAGTGAAATAAGACCCTTTTTCCACAAGGCTACACATGTCCAGGCATCACATTTCCTCCTTTTACTGTAGTAAAGGGGACACAATGCCTAGCATATCTGATGTCAGTGACTTCTTCATGAGAATCAATTTCTGAGGGGCATAAAGTGCAAAGTGAGATTTAAAATCGGAATGCTATCCTGTAACCTATACTCTGTTCAGCTCACTTTTACAGAAAATAGTGATGCCTCAAAGCTACCAGAAGTTATTTAAAAAAAAAACCTCTTGAGGCATAAAGAAAGAATGGATTTGGACCGAGGAACCTAGTCAGGAAAGCAAAACCTTCCAACAATTGACCCCAGGTGACCGCTATTTATTGGGATTCCCTTTCTGGCCTAAAGACTGCAAGATATGGAAATTGTGACAAATGAGACCTTGAGGGGGGAACATTCTTCACATGTGCAGAGAAGCTGTTATTTTGTACTTATGTAAAATATAAAAAGACTCCAAAAGTTCTCAACCATGCATCTGAGACTACTGAAGTGAGAAACTTAAATTGTGCAAAACTGTGACCCTCTAAAATGATAAATGAATTAGTGTATTCCTTCTACAATAAAACTAATGATTAACTGAGGTTGGGGAAGAGATAAATATACGACTTCCTTTTAAATTTAAGTTTGAAATCAAATGAAACAATGATAGAACCATCACCTAGTTTTTGTAATTTGTTCAATATGCTTGTTTTCATACTCTCAGTGAATGATATTTTCTGACAAATAATGAACTAAGGCTTTCTTTTCCCAACAACAGAAACACTAATTGAAAACAAAAGAAATGTAACTATTTTCCTGACTTGGCCATATTTTTTAACAATGCTGGTAAATGGTCATCTTTAGCTTTACTTTGGCTACCCGACAGCTTTTTCCCATGTTGAAAAATTGGCATTTTAAAATAAAGGATAAAATGAGAAAGAAACCTGATCTTTGCCAACATGTGTAGCAGAAGAAGAGGTAGCACCTGGCAGTGGAATCAAGAGAGGAATTAGGCTGGAGTTGATACATTGCCACAAATGATCCATGTCTAGCCTCCCCCTTGAATTCCATTAGCTCTTACCTTGTGCCAATTTAATGTTGACCATTAGTGAACTAAACTCTTGTGTATAGGAGTAAGAAATAAATTTTCTTAATTGGAACTTAGTGTGTAGTCTTAATTCTTTGCATCTGACAAATGTACACTTCTGCGAACAGTCCCAAAATTGTAGCTGTTAACTACCACACTTCATGTCAGTGGAGATTTCAGGCACACAAATATTTCTGAGAAAAGCCAAAGCCATTTGTCAATGGCCACTATGAATGAATAATTAATATCTGTTAATTTGTCAGTTCTCATTTGCTGCAAAAATTAGAATTTTGTCCATGAAATTCATTACACTTTAAACTTTGAGAAATGTGAGAAGGAAGTGGAGGAAAAGAAGTTAATATTAGGTGAAAAGGAGTTCATATTGTAAGAGCTTCAGGAAGCAAGGGTTTCTCATTTTAATTAACTCACTATGAGATTGGCTGGGAATTTACTCTTACCTGTTTTCAAGATTATATTTTTACTCCAGACTGGTATTAAAGAAATTCATGTATTTCTTCTTTCTTTGGTTTGCCAGTCATATGGGATTTGTCATATATCCAATTACAAACCTTTATAGACCGTTTGATGAAGTGTAAATTACTCTGAGCAGTACATTGAGTCCTTGTGCATTTACTAAAAAAAAAAAAACAGCTGGGAAATCTTTTGGTCAATTTAGAAATACTCAAAGGTCTTGTCAAATATTACTGGGGAGATATGTATATATATGTGCTGTGGCACTCCTTCTAAATTGTTTTTGACTTCCACACAAAGGGGGCTGCAGGGGACAACCAAAGTTTGAAAACTATTCCATGTTATAATGGGAAGTGAGCTCTACAAACATGGGACAACTACAGAACATGTGTGATGCCTATTGTCAGTCTCACTGGCTGCTGTTGGAGACGAGTGTTTCCAAATTAGCCAGTAGTGGGTAGTGAGAATTTTACAGAGACATTCTCTTAGATGTCCTGGGTCAAGTATTTCAAGGCCCTGTCACATCGGCTGACGGATGCAAAAAGTATGTAAAAAGGACACAGCGGACGAGAAAATGTTCCATCCGTTGTTATCCGCTCTCAAAAGTGCCCCAAATTTGCATAAAGAGAGCGGACAACAACGGAAAGGAACGGACGGGGAGAGGACGTAGCGAGGATGTTAAGTGGATACTCCACGAAAGCCTAGCGGATGGAAGCGGATGGAAGCAGATGGCACATCCACAGGGCTTCTGGGGGAGCACAGCGAAGCAGACGCGCAGTGGAAGGAGCGGATGCATCACGGACGCCTAGCGGATGCCTAGTGGATGCAAAGCATTCACTGCGCATGCGGGGAGGATGCATTGTGTCAACCCTGCGGATATAAAGGAATGCAGCTCGCAAGCAGGTCACCATTCAGAGGAAAAACCTGCTGCCAGACACATCTCCAGCCAAGAACCATGGGGAAGAAGAGGAAGCCTGTGCCTACTCCTGCCAGCCCTGGCAAGAAGGACAGGGCCACCATCCCACCTCCTGGCGCTGACTCTGCTTCTGCTGGGGCTTCTGCTGCTCGGGCTGACTCTGCTGGTGCTAGTGCTTCTGCTGGTGCTTACTCTGCTGGTGCTGTTCCTGGTGCTGTTCCTGGTGCTGGTGCTTATTCTGCTGGTGCTGCTCCTGGTGCTGGTGCTTCTGCTGGTGCTTACTCTGCTGGTGCTAGCCCTGGTGCTGGTGCTCCTGCTGGTGCTTACCCTGCTGGTGCTGATCCTGGTGCTGCTGGTGCTGCTGGTGCTGCTGGTTCTGCTGGTCCTGCTTTTGCTGCTGCTGTTGTTGCTACTGCTGCTGCTGGTGGTGTGGTGGACCAGCCCCTAGAACCTCAAAGCCCTTCTGATGAGGGCCCAGAAGGCCCTGCCAGAGGGAGAAAGAAGCAATCGCACGATAGGGAGAGTAGACAGTACTCCATCGAAGAGGAACATGAGGATGAGGTGCTCGAATGGCTGAGGGAGAATGAGTACCTCTGGCGGAAGGGACACAGGTTCTATCGAGACACCAAGCAGAAGCAGGCAGCTTGGAGAGAGAAGGCAGAGAGCCTGGGCTACACTTCAGAGGTCCTCCTCAGGTGGTGGAAGCACATGCACACCTGGTATGGGAAGCTGCACCTCAAGAAGTCTGCCCAGGCTGCGGTCAAGCTCACCGACCGGGAGACCTACGTGATGGCCAAATGCAGCTTTTTGGAGGTTGAGGTCCGCCACCGAGGAGCAGCCCCTCTGTCTACCCGCTCTCTCAGGCAGTCCACAGAAAGCCAGTCCTCTTCTGGCCAAGAGTCAGCTCCTGTGTCCAGGCAGGTATCTGTGGAGCGCCCCACGATGGAGACCCCCCTGACAGCTGCACTCCCCATGGTGGAGCGTGTGGAGGAGCCCCTGATGCAGTTGAACCTGCTCCGACCCAGTCCAGGTCTGCTCCTCCACCCCAGGTGATGTCACAGCCCTTCCAAGGCTTTCCACAGCCCCTCACCTACCAAGGTTACGGCTACCAGGATTTCCAGCAGCACAGGCAGCCCTTCCCAGTCCAGGCACAGGTTCATCATATGCCACCGATGCCACCGACGCCACAGATGCCACCGACGCCACAGATGCCACCGACGCCACAGATGCCACCGACGCCACAGATGCCACTGATGCCACAGATGCCACCGACGCCTCACCTCGCTCACCTGCAGACCAGACAGCACCACTACACTCCTCCTTCCTCCACCTCACAGCCAAGCCCAGCCTCAGAACATCTGTCATCGGTCTTGGGACTGACACCCATGTCATGGAGGAAGGGGCTCTCAACATCATGGGACTGAGCCAGCTCTCTGAGAGCTTCCTCCACACACCATCCCTGTTGTCCTCTCGAGGCCAGGCACCCCAATGGCACCTCAGACCAGTACTCCAGCAGCAGCCACCTCCACAGCACCTGGACCCTTCACCCCTGAGACTATGGGTATGCCTCAGAGCGACTGAGAAGACTGCCAGAGACTGGGTTGCTACCTGTTGACTTTATCTTTGCTTGGGACACTTTACTTGGGTCATTTTGCTTTTACAGTTTGTTATTAATAAAGATTATCTTTCCTTCACACACTTGGTTCAGTTCTTTCAGTAAATAAAGTCTTGGTGGAAACTTTTAGAAATGGTTTAAGCCTTTGCATGCTTGTGGGATGGGTAAGGATAGCAATGGGATGGGCAGGGATACCTGTGGGATGGGTAATAGCTGTGGGATGGGTAAGGATAGCAGTGGGAAAGATAAACCTCCAGTGCAAGCATAGTGGGACTGTATGGTCCACCCTCCCAGGTGCCACACCTATGGCCCTTTATAATCAATAACAATTTAATCATTCATGAACACATTTCAACATAAACAGAACTCTTTATTAAATGCCCTGTTCATTGTAGGGCCACTCAACATACATGGCACAATCTCATCAGTGTGGTGAGACAGCCTGAAGGAAGCATCCATTAAGCATCTACCATCCTGTCTTGCCACTCCACTGCTCCAGCTGGGGAGTTGCACCAGTGTTTCAGGAGGTTGCGCTGCTTCTTCCCTTCACGTGAAGCTCTGTTGGGGCCTTGCACATCCACAGTATCTATCAGGTTTCGCCCTTGCCTCCATTCCCCAGGCTCCATGTCCCCATTGCCTTGTTGGTGGTCCACGAGCCTGTTCTGCAACACTGGGTAGCGGGTGCGCATGAGATTGTGCAGGATGCAGCAAGCTTCCACGATGTTCCTCATGGTCTCTGGGCGATGCTGCATGGTGGTGAGAAGTACCTGGAACCTGTTGACCAGGATGCCAAAGGCGTTCTCCACCATCTGCCTTGCCCTGGACAGCCTGTAGTTGAAGATCCTCTCTTCACGGGTGAGGCCTCTGGAAGTGTAGGGCTTCATGAGGTAGGTTGTGAAGGAGAAGGCGTCATCCCCCATGATGAAGTCGGGCATATCTTGTGGTCGTTGGGCAGGGGGTCTGGATCTGGGAAGCCCATGATGAAGTTGCATTCCAGCCCCTCCTTGAGGTGACTGGCGTTGTATACCTGGGCATCTGAAGATGACCCGTTGCCTGAAGCATCGATGTAGATGAACTTGTAGTCAGCATCAACCATGGCGAAGAGGATGATGCTGAAGAAGCCCTTGTAGTTGTGATAAGTGGACCCTGAGTTGGCTGGAACTTTGCAGGCCACGTGCTTCCCATCTATGGCTCCAACGGTGTGGGGGAAGTTCCACTTCTGATACCACTGCTCTGCAACTTTCTTCCAGCTTTCTTCAGTGGAGGGGCACTGGAGGAGCTCCTCCAGGTATTCTTCGATGATGGCCTGCACCACTTCTCTGACCACAATGGTGATGGTGTTGGATGGCACCCTCCAGGCGTACTTCATGCTCCTGTACGTGGTCCTGGAGGCCAGGTGGCGCAGAGTCAGTGCCACCTTCAACCCAGGGTCCAGGCTGGGCTGGAAGTTGGTGTTTGCCTTGGTCAACCTGGGTCTCAGCCACTCCACAACTTCATCAAACATGGCTGGCGACATCCTCATGGAGTTCTGGAATGCACGAGTGACTTCGTTCCTCAGCTCCACCATCAGCTTGTTGTACAGTCCGTACTCGGCTCTTCTCGCGATCCATCTTTGGACCCAGACACTTCTTGGATGCCTCCTTTTCTTCCCATAGAACAGGTGAAAGAGCCTGTAGAGGGCTTCGCACTGTTGTAGAACGATAGCGGCTACCAAAAGGAGTGTGCGACGATCCATGGTAGAGATGACTGGATGCTGCGGAAGAGCAAGAGCAAGATGAAGGCTTAAGAGGTCTGCACAGCAGAGCTGCTGGACTGAAAGTGAGATCCAGGTGATTTCTCCCCCTTTTTATAGGAAATATAGGTTTTCCACTAGGTGTCCTTTTGCATCCTCTAGACATCCTGCAGACATCCTAAATATCCGAGTTACGTCCCCTATAGGAACGTTTTTTCCATTTTAATGCTTTCTATGCGAGCTGCATCCACTTTCATCCTTTCTACGTCCATGCTACTAACTCTGCGTGTCCGTTCCGCGTCCGTTTCGCTTCCTCCCTGTGTCTGTTTTCCACTGGAGCGGATGTGAGTTGCGCGGATGCACAGCGGATGCCTAGGGGATATAGTGGACGCGTAACGGATGATGATGGATGTATAACGGATGTTCCCCGTATGCGTAGCAGATGTATAACGGATGCATTTGATACTTTATCCGTTCAAAAAGTTTTGTGCAGCTCAAAACTTTTTGAGCGGATGAAATCTCTGTAGACGGATGCTGGATGGATAGAGAGTATGAAAAACGGATGCCGTGAATACAGAACAGATGCATCATGTTAATCTACGGATGGCAAGTGTTTCTCTCCATTTTTCATCCACTTTCCATCCGTTGGTGCTGTGTGACATGGGCTTAAGCTCTTAAACTAATAAATAACACTTTGTTACAGTCCCTGGAAACAAACTGACAGCCTTTCACAACGGATGGAATAGGCCCTCTAGGATACATTGCATTGCCACAAAATGGACTTTGGTGCTATCAGTGTATTGAGGACACTAAGATCTAAATATCCTGAGGATTTTTTTCTCATAGTTTCATGTAGAAGTTAAAGAGTATTTGGAACAAAATGGAATCCTAATGATCCCACAGTTCAGTTCCTTTGGGGGGGGGGGGAGTGCTAGTTTTCTACTCACCTGAAACTTGTTGATAGATAGGACTGGAAGCAATGCAAAATGTTCCATTTCCCAAAATTGTCAATTAATCCAGAAGAATTTTATCATCACTGGTATCAAAATATACTGAGAGATTTAAGAGAACAAACTATATCCTACTCCACCTCTCTCTCCTCAAACAAAATTAAACCACGCGGGTGTCAAGGCAGATTTTACTCCACAATATGTTGAAATGAATCCAGATAATCTATTTAATCTAAGACTGTTTGGAATCTGGGAAACTATCACTGTCTTGGTTGCCATGCCCATCGTACAATATTAGAAACTGGCATGCAATTGTCCATGTCGGAGGGATCAAGGGAAGATTTTGTAAGAAATTGTCAAAAGACAACTTCCCATCCCTCAGAGAAGAATAAACCAGCTCCCAGAATTTCTCAGCATGAGAATACAAACCATATTGATCTGAGTTTAGCTTCATAAGAGGAATGTTGCAATACCTCCATCTCACAATCCAAAGCAGCATCCACTTTGAAACTGAGAAAAATTATTGCCAAGGATCTGAAGGGATCACAGTGGATTGCTGAAGGTTCTGATTCGAAGTTCAGAGGCTGAGTAAAAAATATTACTTCTATCATAGCTCAAAATTGCTGAATGAGAACCTACAGATTTCTGCAGGAAATAATTCTTTTCTATATTTATCTGCACAGTATAGGCACTCAGTACAGTTTCTATCTGCCTTATCTAAGTTAAATGAGCCTCTTGCCACCTACCCTTCCTGTTTTGACTCATAGAGTTCTAAATACCTTAAAGGCTGATTTCAAAGTGGTTAGGAGCCAAATTTATCCACTTCCCTACAGAGTTATCAACTGCACAACTGAATCTTTGGATGGATTAGCCGAGTCAGTCTTCCACTCAGATGGAAATGAAGAATTGTTATCAGATCAAGCTTGATTATGGAAGTAAATAAATCCTTCAAATCACATTTTGCCATCAGTAGGAGCTTTAACCTGCATCCATACATATAGTGAATATAAATACACATGTTGTCCAACATTCACCCCACCTCTATACAGTGCGCCTTAAGGATCTATTTGAGGAGTAAGAGACATCTCCTGCAACAGATTTAATAATTTATGCTCACTGCAATCAAGGAGACTCGTGGTAGTTTACAATATATTTATTAACAATACAATTGTATGGTACAATAAATAAAAATGATCATGCAAGGAAAATAGTAAAATATCCATAACACCAAATGTACATGTTAGTCAACACTGTATAGTCAGCAGATTAAATATAAGCAATTACAGAAAATAAAATACACAGTGAAATTTCACTCCCTAAATTCAATGCAAGCTAGAATGTCCATTTTAATTGCTTGCAGAAATATTATTACTCTTCTTTACAACAATAATAATAATTTTGTAAGCCTTGGCCAAGGCATGATACCAACTCCTTCCAAAATACAAAACCAAACAAAATAACTACACATCAATGAAATAAAATTAGCATGAATATTAATAGCAATCTATAAATAAGCCTTAACATTAGAGCAATCAATACAACAATATATTTCTAGAAGCTTTGCCTTAGGAACTTAACAAGAGTGAAGAAGGAAAATTTGTGGGTTATCAGGAAGACATATTGGAGGACATATTGGAGAAAGGACTGTATTTTAGGAACCCCAGAACTTTTCAAAACTGGCCTCTGTACATATGAAATGAAATGAATTGCTCAAGGGAGCTTGAAATTGGAATATTTTATGTTTATGTTTTTTGTTTATGTTTGCAGAGTTCTAATAATGAGGGTACAAAAAAATCTATTTTTTTTAATATTTATGACACTATACAACTATTGGTTACAGTTGTTGCACAAAAATAATCTGACTAATTCTTTGAAAACCATCTACTCTTCATATATGCACACAGCTACTACTTTTAAAATCAGCTTGCTGGTTAGACTTTTAAGGCCCAGTCCCACTGGCTGACGGACGCAAAACGTATGCATAAAGGACACAGCAGACGAGCAAAATTTCGGGGGTGGCTCCATCCGTTGTCATCCGCTCCAAAAAGTGGCAAAAATTTGCATTAACAGAACGGAAAAGAACGGACGTGGGTAGTATGTAGCGGGGATGTTAAATGGATGTTCATCGGAAGCCTAGCAGATGAAAGCGGATGGAAGGGGATGACACCTCTGAAGAGTTTACGGGGGATAATTGCAAAGCAGACACATAGCGGATGAAGCGGATGCATCACGTATGCCTAAAGGAAAGAAAGGGGATGCCGCGTGGATGTATATCAGATGCAAAACGTTCACTGCGCATCTTTTCTATTTCCATGCTACTAACGATGTATAGACGTTCCATGTACCTTTTCTTTCCTCCCTCTTTCTATTTTCAGCTGCAGCGGATGTGAGTTGCAAGGATGCCCAGAGGATGCAAAGAGGATACAGCGGACGTTTAATGGATGATAACGGACATAGAACGTTTGTTGCTCATATGTAGTGGATTTACATCATACACGGTGGAAAGTTCATCCGTTCACAAAGTTTTGTGCAGCTCAAAACTTCTTGCACGGATGAAATCACAGTGGACGGATGCTCGACGGATAGAGCATATGAAACACGTATGCAATGAGTACACAACGGATGCATAGTGTTTTCCGATGGATGGCAAGCTTTTTTTAACGTTTTACATCCTCTTTGCATCCGTAAGTGCAGTGGGACCAGGCCATTAGAAAAAGACATAAGTACATAAAGCAGAACTAACAATTAATATATTTCTGTCACATAGAGTTGCGCACTCTCCCCCCACTTTCTCTTTTTTTGCTGTGTGCAATGTAACCTGGGGAATATAGCAGCCTCTTATTGGACTTCGTTTCTCTAATGGAGCAATTAATTCAAATACTCAGGAACTCTGATCTGCAGAGTCGTGTTTTATGATTACAGTGATGAAGTGAAGATTAACACTTCTGGGTGTATCAGGACTGATGAGATATGCCATATTAATCCTCTAAGAAAAGCTTAATTGGACACTGGAGTAACCTTCCTCCATTGTTACACACCACTGAATCCCTTGAAGAGAGAAGTAGTTAGGGTATATGATAACAACATTAGTATAATTAAGCAAAGGCTAATAATTTAGAAAAAAAGCATATGTCATCTTCTGTTGCTATCCAATATTTTGAATTGGAGTTCTAGATACTCCATGAACTTTGTAATTTGCTTGCAGATATTTCATTACTTAACTAGGTAACATCATAAATTCATTATCACCAGATTTTGAATTAAAATGAAACAGATTTGAGTAGTTGTTAAGAACAGCAACAGAAGAAGGCATTTTGTGAAAAGTTTCTTATTTTAGGAGTATTGCTTAAAATCCTGGCTTTTACTGCTCAAAAAGAAATCTCAGCATCCAAACAGAGAATTAATAGTCAAATTTGGCTTCATTATTATTATCATTTAAATGTGGCTTAAGAAGAAAAATGCACATCAGAAAATTCTGCAAATGATAAGGATAAGAGTAAGGTGCAGAGAAAGAAAAATAATCATTGCAAATAGTGTAGTCCAGAGGTGTCAAACTTACATTGTCATGGCAGTGTCACATGACGTATCAGGTCTTTTTTCCCCTTCGCTAAACCAGGTGTGGGCATGGCCAGGATGTGGTGCATCAGAACCGCGGTCTGGGAGTTTGACAGCTTTGGTGTATTCACTGAGAATGTGGAGTGAGTAAGGTTAATAGAAGCAGAGTAAATGCAGAGAGGTTTTGTTTTGGAAGAAAAAAAAGAAGGCTAAGCAAGGAATCAACAAACAAAAATGCTCTAAATAATAATTGAAATTGAAATTGAAGAAAAAAATATTAAATAATATTTTTGTATTATCTTGCAACGCAGTTCTTTTGATTGAACATTTTTTGAAAAATTTGATGAAATCACTGAACAATCATGTTGTTGATTCATAATTAACCTTTTGTAAACGATATAAAGAACTGACTTAATTTTTGTTACCTTTGTTACCAAGTTTGTTGTCACAAAATGAGGTTCAGTAAAACACATTTATCAGTAAATATGAAAAATACCATAATATACATAAAAGAGACAAACATTATGGCAGTAGCTTATATAAAAAAAGTATGGTAAACTATATTAGCACTGTGTAAATTTGTGAAATTTTAAAAAATAAGGATGGATAAATTGTTAAGGCTAAAAGAAAAATTAATACCACAGTGAAGAAATTTGAAAATATTGGAAAAAAATGGTAAAGCCATCTATAGCTACATTATTGGCTGTATTACTAATATTTATCCTGCTAGATTACCTTCATGTGCACAAACATTGTTCTGGACAGAAATATTAAAGTGGTTGTTTAATAAGTTTGTATTTCTCTTCATGGACCCAGTTTGGTGTTGCCGTTAAGGAAGAAGGCAAAGGCAAACCACTTCTGAAAAACCTTGGCAAAAAATTTTCATTTGACTATTCCAGGCAATTGTCATTAATTGAAACTGTCTCAAAGGTACACAAACATAAAAAGATATATGTAGCTGGCCTTGGCTGCACTTCTCCAAAAATTCTCCAAAATTTTTCATGATACAAAAATTGAAATGAATTCAATTTAAGTAACCAGCAAGGACCAAACTATAACTATTGGTGTTCTTTAATTTCAATATTCAAACACTGAATAGCTTCATTAGGAACAAGTAATTTGGTTACAAATAAATACTGTACAAACAAATACATAATTTATGATTAATCACCAAGGATTTCAATTTCTCACAGGGAGGGAGAAGGAAGGAAATTATTCTAGTTTGGGTGGGTTTGGCATCTGCATAGGTAGCGCAGTTAAGGTAATTGGGAAAGAAAATCTGGTTTAAAGTAGTTGTTAAAGAGTCAGACAACATCTATTTCCTCCTTGTGAATTGCTGGATCTGTCCTTATACATTGGAAACAGTTATTCACTTAGTAGCATTTGTTGGCAGAAAATGGCAAAATAATCAATTCTTTGCAGTGAGGTGGCAGTCTTATCTTGAAAGAGTAAAGGGCAATTGCAACCAAACAGTTCTGAATTGCCCAGCTGAATGTGCAGTCTATAATTTTAAAAAAATATATATAAGCAAGAGAGGCCAGCTGTATCTCTCTCTCTTTTTAAATCTCACACTGATTTAGATACTATGAGTATAAATCTATAGGAATACATATTCAAATGATAGATCATCTGTACATTGGAACTGAATAAGCTCACTGTCCATATTTTAAAGTCTAAAGTGTTAAAGATCCCCATGCGATGATCTTCTCCATATAGTTTTATTATCTTTTTATTCAAAACCAGATGTGGTATTCAGCAGGTTCTGACCAGTTCTCCAGAACTGGAGAACCGGTAGCAGAAATTTTGAGTAGTTCGGAGAACTGGTAGCAGAAATTTTGAGTAATTCACAATACTACCTCTGATTGGCCCTGCTGCCATCCATTCTCTGCCTCCCAAGTCCCAGCTGATCGGCTGGGTCTTCTTTTGTTACCCCAAACAGAAGAATGGAGCTGGAAAGCAGGTTAGTGGGATGGGGAGGGAATGGGATTTTGCAGTAACCTTCTCCCAGGAGTGGGATGGTAACAGAGATTTTACAGTATCCTTCCCCTGCCACGCCCACCAAGCCACACCTACCAAGCCGCACCCACAGAACCGGTAGTAAAAAAATTGGAATCCCACCGCAGTTCAAAACATAAGCTTAATGGCTGCTGTCCATGCTACAAACCAAGAGACTGTGAGTTCTAGTCCTGCCTTAGGCATGAAAGCTGACTGGGTGACTTGGGGCCCAACCCACCTCATATATTTGTTTGTTTCATATTTTGCTGTTCATTTCCTATAAAAGGTGACCCTGGGTAGCTTACACATAATAAAAAGATAAATACAAAAGTAATCAAAATATTAAAACTAAGGTTGGTGTTACAGTGAAAATAAAAGGATGAGGGAGTATTAGACTTAATTGCTGCCTCAAGTTATTCATAAAAATAAAGGCAGTATGAAAAAAAGTTTTAAAAAATAAACCTTAATAACAATTTTATATGAGTAGCCTTTTTCTTAAAGCTGCACCAGGAAGTAATTCTACCAGATATATATATAAAAATGCAAGTGTATGTGTGTAGAGCGAAACATTTTACATACATATTTTGAAAAAAAAGGTCTTATTATTATGGAATGCTTACCTTTATTTTTGTCAATAGCTTTAATTAATTAATGGTATTGTTCATAAATTATCAGAAAATACAAAGTTTAAATAGTTATTTAATAATATTCAATTAAAATGAGATATTTCTCCAGTGTTATGATGAATGATTCATATTTGTCTCCTCAGACAATGACCCCATTCACAATTAAGAGTACAATTATATATTCATAATGAGAACAAGTTCACTAAACTCACTAGGAGATACGTATCAGATTGTATGGTAATTCATCTAGCATAAGTTCAATAGCTGTTTAAAAGGTCATAAAGCTACCAAATAATAAAACAAATTGTTTTTGTTGGGTTTCTTTTGGTAAACTTTTTGAATAATATTTTGCATGGTGATTAAGTAATTTAACCATGAAATATCTTCAGTTTGCAATGCTTTGTTGTTATTATAATTAGTGTGAAACAGCAGAAAAACAAACTAATTGGCTGGCATTTCTATTTTGTTACTGTGTACTGATGGACAACAGATGGCTGATGACACTCCTAATATTTAAGCATACACCTGAAACCAGTTTTTTTCTTTAGATATAATTCCACAAAAAAACCAACAAGAAACATGACAATTTAATGAGATGCTCGTGGCAATGAAAATAAAATTTACCTAATGCTCAAATAAAGATTCTATTTTGACAATATGTAATTAGGAACTTAATTTTGGTGAATGTGCAGGAATGGCAAAATTAATGGCTGCTTTCCCGCAATAATATTTATTATTATGCACAAATAATAATAAGCAACAATACAGAGGAAATCATACTACTAACTAATCATCTTAAATCGGAAAGGTTATTGTATAGTTAATATTTTGATGCAATCTGCAGAAGTTTTAAAATATTACTTCAGTTATGGACAAAAAGGCTAAATTGTCTCAACACTGACATTTTAAATCAAAATTAATATTGATATAATATTTCTCTTTTTTGTCATTAATGTTCTAAGTTATTTATCTTATAATCTTAATAAACTTTAGTCAGTATATACAAATACCATGTATCAAAATAATACACTGCATTATGTACGTTTTACAGTAATGTAATAAAATGTTCTACAAATCTGACAGCTGAAATTTCTTTAAAATTATTACCGGTAGTATATGAATAATGTCCCTTCTGATCATATATTCTTCTCCCACCCAACACACCATTTGTATCTTATCCATATTCATTTAAAATTAAGAAGCAGCAAGGCATCCCCTGGGATCAGCTTCTAATCTTGGTCACCACCATCATCAAATGGAAAAAAAGATGTAAAATAAAGAATATTTGTATTTCAGGGTTGAAATGAGGGGTCCTTGGAACTCTGAACTTGGTTGTTTTCTTGGAGACATTTCATTACCCAAACTAGGGAATATCATCAGTGCACAAGGATTCCTCAAGAATGTAAAATAAAAGCTGTTGATTACTAATAACAATTTTCACTATTAAAGACCTCATAAATGTCTTAAATATTTTCACTGGTTTGCTTAATATTCATATTGTACAAATTAATTTTGTTGACATTTTTGCTGCTGTTTTTAATCAGAGTTGATTTAGCTACTGTAAGTAGCTTTTACAGTTATTTTAAAGTTGATTATTCCAGATGACCTCTATATTGCTTTATTCCAATGATGGGGGCTTGGAGCTGGATGTGGTATCCTCTTTGGTATGCTCATCTAAAATAATCAACTTTTCCAAAATGCCTTAGAACCTAGAGGACACAATGTAACATGTAGAAAACAATGGAGGTAACAATCAAAATAGATTCTGCTTCCACTAAAGAAAGTAAACTGTACCCATCCATAAGTAACAAATACATGTATTTAAATGGAATCTTTAAAAATCAAAAATATATATATTGATATGCTATTATTATCATCATTAATTTTATAATAATGAAAATTGAATTTTAAGTTGAATTTAGCTTTGTGTTCAGATTTTTCTTTATTGTATTTGACTGGAAAGCTATTATACATAAGCGTGCATCAGGAGAGTTAAATGATGTCAATAAATGTCACTTCAGCAAAGCTAATTGCAAGCATATCATTGTCAGTTACCAGGAAGTATAAGCATACTATGTATGGATGTTATATTTCTAACTCTTAGTATAACTTCATATATTTGAGATATTTAGAATAATGGGTATTTAACCTTCATGTTTTTCAAAAGTGCAAACTTCATTTCCGTTAAGGATAATTTCAGTAAATAGTGCTCACACATTGTTCATCATTTCAAGCCAATTTATAATCTGATTTCTAAACAAAACAACTACAGTGACCTCTTTTAATATAAATTGAATTTGTTGGTCACTTTTCCAATTTATCCAGTCATAGAATTAACTTCCCATCTAGCATGAAGTTTCAATAATGAGGTGTTCATATTTACCAGGCAATTTTGTGTCTTCATTATTCAGCTTTTGACAATGGGCTGTGATGAGGGAAGTGCATTTTGTACAAAATTAAATAAATTAATTCATATGCCTGATGAGGATTATCAAACACAGAAGATCTGATTTCATTTCAGTTAAGTTTTTGATTAAACTTCTATTCTTTTTATAGCAAACATTGATGGTTAACTAATTTTAAGTGTTTCTGCAGTATGTTAGTGATCCCTAATATATTAAATCATATCACAATGGATTTTAGAAAAACACAAAATTACTGTTATATATAGCAAATGTTTCTAAATCTTTTTATTTATTCTTCCTTCCTTCCCCATATCTAGTTACAAACTCAGATATACCTTAATTATAGATTGAGCACCTGGGTTGGGATGCATGCATGTCCCTCCTGTATTTTGCATAAAATGAAAACTAATAACTCAAGTCAGGGAAAGGGTATGAGACAATGCATTTTTGACCTGAATATTAATGGACATCATTCAGACTGATAACCTAGAAAGGTTCTGAACATCATTAGCAACTCCCTCAAGATCAGATTTCTCAACACAAAATGAATATCATTTAATTCTTTCTAATTTGCTGTAACATTATTCACAAAAGTAAATGCTGTTCATTGAACATACAGGTTTGAAGACATGATCAAAATATGTTGGAGTGTTCATTTCTAAAACATGGAATAATGCTTAGGAATTAATACAAAGTGGGGGAGGCTTAAATTGAACAAAGCCTAGGGAGATCCTGTCCATTTGTGATGGTGTCAATGCTGTCCATATTTATCTGCACTAAATTTTGGATGATAATCCCTTCCCCCACAGATAATCCCTTCACTCATTTTATGTTGTTTAGGAAGCTCTGAATCCTGAAACAGAAACTTTTCAAGGGCTGAGGGCTACAGGAAAACATGGGACTCCTTCATTCCATGCAGTCTCATAGAAGTTTAATAAAATAAATAAATACATTCTCACAAATTGTGAATGGGAGCAAAAAAAGTCAAGACCATGGCTTTGAGCATACAATCAAAGCTCATTGTAAGTATGCTATGTTTTTGCAAGTAAAAGGAAGTAAGATTAGGGTTTCAATTATCCAATCATGACACCCATGTTGATTTTTTTGGGCTTCTCTCCAACAAATGACTGAATGTGGAAAAACCAAGCTGTTCTTTTCTGAACTGGAACTTCATTGCTAAACCAAGAGGAATTTTCCAATCCTAAACTGATAAGTAACATTTTAAATTGTGAAAACCAGTGGAATTCCCAAGCAAATACTAAATTGTATTGGTTTATTAAAGAAAAATGCATCAACCAGTATCACAAAATAGTGAGCAACCTTTTACTTAAACAAATAAATTAAATAAAAGAGAAGCAGGAGAAAAACTGGAATGAAGTAGTTATTCCAACAAAATGTAAAATGTCTCATGCTTAAATGTAGGAAATATTTTTCCAAATATAGATTGACTAGTTCTTTGCTATCAGATCAAGCAGAAAATGATTTAAAAAATGTTGTTCTTCAGCATGTAGAAGAATTTGGATAGTACTCAAGATATTTCTCCATATTTCTCCATTGAATTCCATTGTATTACATTTTTTGAAGTCCATTACCACATTCAGTCATTTATTTAGGACACTGGCCATCTCTTCAAGATTGATGATATCTATTGATGGCCTTAACCATCTGATTCTTGTATATGATGTTCATGGTATACAGTTTCCCAAAGCCATATCAAAATTTCTCAGTGCCATCTTCTTGAATCAACAAATTAAAAAGAATTACTATTAAGTAGTCCAACACTTAGTTCAGTTAGCCATTTCACGACAATATTATGTCAGTGATATAAAAGTCATTGAAAAAGATTTAACAAGCATTTTACAATGATTACAGGAATTTCAGTTCCAAAACCAAGTAAAAGCGTAGAATGATTTAGAAAATAATCTGACTGGATTTGATCAAAAGTTTCCATGTCAATAACGTGGAAGTTAGTAACTATAAATTAGTTAGTAACTATACTGAAAGTAGAATTTAGAAGTTTCTAAAAATTGAACTGATATTTTATCTGTAACCATATATGTCAGGTATGCAAAGCAGCATTTGCAAAAATATCTAATAAAACAGAAATAAAAGGATGAACCCCAGCATTTGGTACAAACACATTGTACTCCAACCTGCAGTATTGTACTCCAACATAAAGAGAACTAATTTTTAAACAAACATATCTCATCTTTGAGGTGGTGGCATGCATGAAATACAGAGATGGCAGTGGTAGGATTCAATTTTTTTAACCGGTTCTGTGGGTATGGCTAAGTTGGTGGATGTGGTTTGGAGGTCATGTTATTGGCTGGGTGTGGTCAACTCAATATCACTCACATTGAGGCACTCATCACCTCGCCTGGCCTCTCATGACTGTGGGGATGCTGCAACAATCGTAAGTGTGAACAAGGGTCATAAGTAACTTTTTTCAGTGCCATGGTTACTTTGAATGGTCACTCCACACAAGCAAAGTACCAGCAAAGCAAGAGAAAAAAGCTCCAGAGAAGTTCCCAAGACAAGAAGTCTAGTCCAGCCAAGACTAAGCCAAGACCTGTAATAAGGGTTAACGAAGAGCCAGTTTCTGTAAGCAACACCAGAATGTTTCCTTCCTGCTTTCCTTACAGAATTAGGCCAGTAATTTCTTCTAATAACTGGTTCTCTGAACTGCTTAGAATATTAACAACCAGTTCTAGAGAATAGGTGCGAACCTGTAGAAGCCCACCCCTGATAGATGGCCTCCAGAATAGAGATCCTAGCTTGCATAGACTAGAGCAAGAAGCAGAGGTGGTATTCAGCAGGTTCTGACCAGTTCTGGAGATCCAATAGCGGAACTTTTGAGTAATTCAGAGAACCAGCAAATACCACCTCTGACTGGAGATTTTCCACTGCCACGCCCACCAACTCACATCCACAGAAGCAGTAGTAAAAAATTTGAATCCCATCACTGGCAAGAAGGTTTATGATAAAGAGTAAGATTAATAAATTAAAAGAAAGAAAAACAGGTATGTTGTATGTAAACCAGTTTTTGATAATATCAAGAGTGGATTGTGTTGGGAAAAGATTGTCATAAAAGAATACATGAAAGGAACAAGGTTGACAATATGAATGCAGGAAGTAAAAGTTTGAATTTTATGTGATAAAGTGTTAGAAGCATTACTCTCTCAGCAGGATTAAAGGAAATATGGCATCAGAGAGAGGAGCATAATAAAAACGACAATATCATAACATAAACTCCACCCTTTTTGTACTTGTTTCATGATGTCATGAGCCACATTTTAAGACTTTGACAAAATTTCCAGTTGCAGTTTATGCTGCAAATGAAAAATGATCATGAAGAGTATGTGAAAGCTACTTGGAACAGTGTGAAAAGAATTATGTTACTATAATGTAGCATATGAATTACAACCATATGCAAATAGGAGCTATGAAATAGAATGCTTGGTCAAATGATGAAATGAAAGTAATTCAAATGAGAAAAAATGCATATAAGACAATGATGGCTGCAAAAGCCAAAGATGAGAAATAGATATTGTATAATATATGTAAATAAACATTGCTGTGAATAACATAGTGCTCTATAGCATCGTTTTGTTTCGACTCCTTCCCTCAAAATGACGCTATAGAGTACTGCACACCAAAACAACTAGACACAAGGACAGGTTTTTCCCAAACACCATCACTCTGCTAAACAAATAGTTCCCCCAACACTGTCCAACTATTTACACAGTCTGCATTACTAATACTATTAATCTTCTCATCACACCTTATCACCCATCCCCTCCCACATGACTGTATGACTGTAACTTTGTCACTTGTATCCTTACAATTTATATGGACTGTTTCCTAGTATGATTTGATTACTGATTGTACCCTATAACTATCATTAAGTGTTGTACATTATGATTCTTGATTCTTAATGAATGTATCTTTTCTTTTATGTATACTGAGAGTATTTACACCAAGACAAATTCCTTGTGTGTCCGATCACACTTGGCCAATAAAGAATTATATTCTATTCTAGTCAAAAAAAAACAAGGGAACATTAAGTTTTAAAGTAAAGGAAGAAATGCAGGACATTTTTATGGAATAAAAGCAAAATTTTGAAAGTAGATGAAAAATCTAAAAAGGAAGTTCCAGAAGAATGAATGGAATTAAACATAAAAGTGCCAAAAATATTTAGGATGCAACTGAAGTGAAAGAATATTGGAAAGGTGAAGGAGTATTTTAAAGGATTTAATGGAAATGTTTGTGATCTCTAAAAATATTTGAAATCATAATAAATTCTCAGGATCTGAGAAAAAAAATGATGAACAATGTCATGCCTAAATGCTTTGAGAATGTTGAAAAACAGTAAGTTTCCAGTAAAGAGGGGTATAACTGGTGAAAAATTATGATGTGGTGGGTAGAGGAGATCTTTTATAGAATAACTGTGTTGATTAACATCTATGCACACTGACAATTGGAAGGATTCTTTCTTGTTCACCTTCACAAAACTACTGGGAGTGGTTTGTTTTGTTTAGCAGATCCTGAGGGGTGTGTGTGTGTGTATCCTGATGGAAAAGCTTAAACAGCTGATAATGGGCAAATCCGTTAAATTCAAGTACAGCTTTATGCCAAAAAGGGGGTGTGCAGATCATTTTTTATGTTTGTTTATCTATTATGAAGAAGGATGAATATAAGAAAGAAAATGTACTGGAGATCTGTTAATTTAGAGAACAAGTATGATTTGGAAGAATTGAATTTTGGAATGTTTTGCCTGAATATGAAGCTGGAAGTTGGCTGCTGAATATGATAAAAGAATTGAATGATGGCATAAAATGCATGAGAATAAATGAAATGATTCATCATTTAGCAAGGAATAAGACAAGGAATGTTTGTAGAATAACATAATTGTGGATTTTTTCCTAGTGAGGGAATTGTGTGATATAGATAGATGGATGGATAGATAGATAGATAGATAGATAGATAGATAGATAGATAGATAGATAGATAGATAGA
>BLBF01000007.1:62169414-62185515 GCA_015471245.1 Laticauda colubrina | reverse complement strand
AGATAGATAGATAGATAGATAGATAGATAGATAGATAGATAGATAGAATATCAGAAATTCATAAAAGGTAGGTGCTTCCTGTGAGCCTGTAAGGTTTTTTAAAATTAAAATTTTGGAACCTTCTCACATCAATGTATGGTAATATAGGAGGCTGTACATGACAAAAACACCAAGAGAACTTCAGCATAATATTCTAGCCTGTCACTTGCCTACCACCTGAATAATTATTAGACTGAGAAACTGATGGCACCCCTTCTCATAAAACACAGAACCATGGCTAAAAAAGATAGTTTATAAATTAGTAGAAGGCTGTACCACAACTATAGGCTATCAAACTGGCTAAAAATACATTGGTTCAGCCCTTTGATTGTTATAAAACTCAGGAAACTCTTGCCTTGATGTGGATGTTGAAGCAAAAGAAAACGTCTGCCTGGAATCAGTAATAGCTCCCAATACTTGGCTGTGGTGCGATATGGTTGTCATTCTCAGTTCAGTTCCAAGGTCTGCTTTTGAGGTATTTAAGCCAAGATCAATCACAGATGATCCCATCCTTTTCATTCCAAACCATATTTCATGCTCTTAGAGATGAGCCTTACTTTAGGACCTTTGGGAGGTAAAAGAAGCAAATAATGTATCCTCTTCTCCAAAAGAAAGCTACTGTAAGATAAATTAGCACAGTTGTGAACCATGAACTGGAATGAAACTCTCTTGATACAAATACTATACTAATCTTCAGAGTCCTTTTGGTAGCTAGTACTTACCTCTAAGTTAGTTACACAGCAGGGAGAGCAGCGAAGAGGCAGCAGCAAACAGGTGGTGATAGACAGTGATGGCAGTGGCAATCCTCACCATCTAGAACAACTGATTGGTGATATTCCGGGAGCCAATCCAACTGCCAATCAGCTGCTCAGCAGAGAAGGCTCCAGTGTTCCCCAGTGGTTGTGCACCAACCCCCCTCCCCCCACTGCAAAATTCGCTCTATAAAATGCACAGACATTTCCACCCACTTTTGGGAAGGAGTGTGTCTGAAAGTGCAAAAAATACAATAATTATGTCCATGGGGCCTGTCTTTTGACACCTTGTATTTTATATTTCTTTGAAAAGAAATGTCTAGATAAATCTTTGCTTGTTAAGTAAATCCATTGAAATAGGTCCATTTGCATTTTGCTGGGGCCAGAATATTCAAAATGGAGATGTTGAAGTAAAATGTCTTCTGTTAGCAGGGACTACTTGTGCCTGCTACTTGTGACTACTACTTCTGCCAAATTTGGTAATTAAAATGCAAAATGAAGATAATTCTTCCAATATAGTACCATAGGAGAATTCAGACTAATGTAAGAATGGGGTTCTATCCTTAACAATGTATGAATAATATCGACTTCTGGTTTGAGCTTCTTTGCAGACAGACTGAAACTGAGATCGTGCATGGTTTTGATCCATGCTTGCCACTGGAGCACCTTGAGCCGGCTGGCTTCGGGGCTAAGCTATCCTGTAGAGGTGGTGAAGAAGGGGGAGACTGCCAGCAGGGTTGAGGAAAGCTGCATCTCTCCTCCTCAGCTGGCCATTACTCCCTTTCCCGAAGGTGGTTGCAGCGGTGGTCAGAAATAGCCCCCTCAAAGAACAACTGATCAGAAAAGAATGTGCAGGAGGAATATAAGAAGAGAAAGTCTTGGTTAACCGGGTTAAACTGCAAAAGCAACAACTAAGGTACCCTGGAATTTATACTACAAAAAAAAAAAAAGTAATATTCCCAAAGAAGACTTTGAAGCAGCGAATGAGAGAGAAGGGAAAGGATTATTTTTTTCTCTCTCTCCCTTTCCCCATATTGACAGCTAAGAGATTTAAGCAAGAAATTGGGGGAAAAATCTATTTTAACATTAATAGGCACTGAAGCCGAAAATAAAATGTCAAAGGGAGAATAAAGATTTCTGGAGACTTAAAAGCTTTCAAAAGCTGGAAAGGAGAGAAAAAGAATAAAAGGACAGGATCTGGAAAAAAGGGAGGAGACTGCCTGGAATTAAAAGGAATCTACAGTAAAACTTTAACAAAACTTCTAAAAGATATATTTTAACTGAAACTTGGCAACAAAATAGTAGAACCCCAGGAAGAGAAAGTGGAAAAAAGAAGCATAAAGAAACAGCTTGGGAGTATTTGGATTACTTGGTGATCTCTTGATTTTGGTTATTGCATTTGAATGATTAAAATCAATCAGGTGGTTGTTTAATTTTTTTTTAAAATGGCACCATTTTTAGAAGAATTGAAGATGGAACTTGAAAAGTACAAAGAAGATGCACAAGAAGGAAGAAGTTCTTTTGACTTCGTATTCCAATTTTTAGAAATGGAGATTTGGAACTATGAGACTCAATAAGAACAAGAAGATTGGGACAAAGAAGAAGCCATCTTTAATGAACAAGTAATTTTATGTGGGGAAGAAAAAGGATTTATAATCTTTTTTTAAGAATATAGTGTGCATTTTAAGTATGTACCAAGCAGAATTCGAATGGAAGTTATGTATTATATTGAATGTTATAACTTTAAGGTATATATTGAAGCTTAAATAAGAGTTAAATGGATAAAACTAAAAGATATAAAGGTGTCATACTCCAATTAGTAATGACAGGAGAAAATTTGTTTAATGAGAAGAGATAATATGAAATTGAAACAGGACAGACAAAAAGTATAAATATAATTATTTGAATTGAGATGAGATAATCAAAATAAAACTGAGAAAATTAAAAGAGGGGAAAAGCTATGTAGAAAATGTCAAACAGCAATAAGATATGGAACATAAAAATGAGCATGAAACTGAATTTGTGTCAATATGAAGAAATGTAACCTGGGATTATGCTACTTTCAAAAAAGATGTTTTATTTGTATTATGTTTTTTTTGTGAAAACTCAACATTTACAAAAAAAATAATAATGTATGCATAATATCAAAAGCTGAATGAGAAATAGAGATGAAGATCCCATTTCAAAATGTAGAATCCACAGGATGAATATATATCAGTCATCAGCTCTATATATGTATAAGGTATAAACTTGCACTTTTTATTCATTGCAAAAAAAGAAAATATGAAAAAGTGACAAGCTGGTCAATCTATTCCTGTCACAATCAATGGACTGACACTCAGTTGATCTGAAAAAAATGGACCTGCAATTGCAGGAAAATCAGGGGGAAGAGGAGGAGGAGGAGGAGGAGGAGGAAACATGAAATGAGATTATTTCTTTCTATTTAAACTACTTTATTTGTACAGAAATGTTTAACTCTTTAAAAATGAAGAAATGGGTAGAACAACACACTGATTTTCCCCTTGAAGTTTGTGTTACAATAGTATTGATTAACTAATTTTTCTGCATTAAAAATATTTTTGAGGTTAATATACTAAAAATTGAATATTTAGCCTTTTTTAAGGAATAGGAAGTGATTTTTTAAATAAAATCATATTTGTAATAAGATTATATGAACATGTATTTTTGACTGCAGTTAATTTAAATTATTACAGCAAGTTTAGGTACATTTACTTGGTCAGACATCAGTTAATAATCTCCCACTCCCAGCATTCACTTACATTAGGAATTCTCTTATTGATCATCATCCATTTATCGACAACACAGACATATAACAAATAACCATTTCAGTTTGTTGTATATTTGTAGTTCTACATATTTGCTAACTAAAAGCCCAGATATCCTTTGTTCATAACTATAGTAATTAGAACCTTCTTTAACATCCCATAGTATCATAGCAGCTTCAGCTTATTACTGGTCAAATTGAAATTCATTTTAATAAGACAAGACAAATTTTTGTCTCTGCCACACAACCATTTGTCCAGAATGGTATACGGTTTTTGCTTGGACTGGACTAGAAATTTTCTAAGTTCTGTATTCTGTATAGAGTTCCTTGCCCAATGACACTACAGGATAAGTGTCAAAGGCAGAAGATGTTAAAGGCTATAGGCAACATATCTCTGGTTATGGTCTCTTTATTTTGATTAATTTGCCAAATTTACAAAACACTTTTCTTAAACAGGTCATTCCATCTTATCCATTCATCTTATCAAGTCATCTACTAGAACTATTAATGATCTAGAGCAGGGTCTCCAACCTTGGCAACTTTAAGACTTGTGGACTTCAACTCCCAGAGTTGAAGTCCACAAGTCTTAAAGTTGTTAAAGTTGGAGACCCAGATCTAGAGGTACTTATTTGAAAAGATGACAATTACCTTCCAGTGAAATCAAAGTATGCATTTCCAAATTAGGGAACTAGTATAAAGGGAACCATTTTGCATTTTTTTTTTTTAACAGAATAAAAATAATAGAGTGAGAGAGCCGAAAGGGATTTTAGAGTCCAAAGTGTTTCCCTTCAAGATACAGAAAATTCATTTGGGGCTTAGCTCTTCCTAAGGCAATGTTAGTACTGTAATAATGCCTGCCAGGACTCCATTGATAACCAACCTGCATCCTGGATCTTGCTACCTTCTGTATTGTTTGAATCTCTTTTACACAAATTACACATTTAATTACCACTGATACTCTGTCTCTTCTTGCCACCCTGATCGATAAAAAGAACCTTGAAAAACAATAGCCTTCCCTATATGACGTTTTCAAATTGCTTACAAATAAAAGGAAATTATTTTGAACAGTAGTGTTCTAAAAAAATATGAACAAGAAAACAACAGCACAATCACAAGCAAAACTCAAATAAAAAACAAGACATTCTGGCTATTGGAAGTTTGCATTCCAAAATTGCATTGTTAAAAGTAACCCAAACCTCAAATGCTAAAAATATTTACAAGGACATATATATATGTATATAATATTTACTGATTGCACCCCGCTTGCTTGAAAAATTAACTACCTTAGTAGTTTACGTTGCCCATCATGCAATGGATGGCAGGACATATCATGACTTTTTCCCCTTTGCTAAACCGGGTCTGGGAGGGGCCAGCCCATGACACATCCGGCCCATGGGCCGTGAGTTTGACAGCCCTGCCTTAATGTAAGGGGGGGGGAGGGTTGCCTTTTAAAAAACAATAAATATTCCAGTTTAACTGCAGTTGTTGAAAGATGGTATACAAATACTATAAATGAATGATAAACAAATAAATATCATGTTACCTTTTATCCTATACTTGCCTTGTACTAGGATTTTCTAAAAATGTATCCTAGTACTGTTAAAATCAAATTCATTTTAATATTTTACTCCCCAGGTTCTCTCAGGAGCAATTCCAAATTTAAGAAAAAGAAAAGAATTAAGAGCAGTTTAGTCAATGTTCCTTAAAAATGAAAAACTCATTAACCCAAGACGAAGCACTGGAATTTGGTTCGTTTGAATTTAGATAATTAGCCAATGCTCCATTTGAAAGGTTACCCATAAACATTTGTCTGCTGAATTTTTTTCTCACATTTAAGATGCGTAAAGAAATATGTTTGTAATTCTAGAGAAACACCTGTGTGATTAAATTATCTAACCTCTCTTATAATTCAGTTTCCTCCTCATTACCTGATCCCCTTATACTTCTAAGATACATAATGGTACAAAGCAAAAGTCGGGCATTGTAGAATTGCACATATAGTTCAGGGGTGTGCTTCAAAAATTTTAGCAACAGGTTCTCTGCCCAGTTGCTAGATGGGTGTGGCCTAGTCGGCCTCCTGCACCATGGCAGGGGGGATTGTCCTCCCCAGGCTCCAAAGGAATTGTTCGAGCCTCCGGGAGGGCAAAAATGGCCTCCTTGGGCTCCGGATGCTCTCATTCCCAGCCTCCCTGAACTTCCAGGAGTTTTGCCCTCCCCACGTGCCCTGCACTTATTGGCATCCAAAATGGGCCATGTGGGGACTCCTGGGAGGGGAGGGGTAGGGTGGGTGGGGCCAACCAGGAGTAGGATTTGGGGGTTCTCCAATCTGCACAGAATCTTTGCTAGGGGCTCTCCTGAACCCCTATGAACTCCCAACAGCCCACCCCTGATATAGTTCTATGTAGAGTATATGTGTCTTTCTGTTGAAATATTATGCTTGAACAAGTCTTCACAGATTGTCTCCATGAAATCAGGAAAGAATCAGCACAGATGAAATCCACTGTAAATCTTGAGAATCCCTTTCTTTGTACTCTGATTTTCTTTAATAAAAACTAGTTGTAAGATCAGTTTTTCTTGACTGTTGTGGTATTAGCTGTGCGGACTTTTGGTTTGTGTCTTCAGCTTTTCTTCATTAGCAGTTATTTCATGTAATGTTCCTCTTATCAGAAAATGCAGTAATTTATATTTCAGAGGCTGCAGTGAGTTTATTAATGCTTGAAAAAAACTCATTTTCAAAGTTATTTGAACCACCTCCTTTGTATTATATGGTATATGTGTACTGGCAAAACAGTAGCAGGAAATATCCACTGTTATTGCTGCAACTATAATATAATATTAAAACACATTTCTAGCATGAATGGTTTTATTGTTACCTTCCTCCTGAGTGATTTTAACATATGTTGTAGTTTTCAAATCTTCCTGAATGCAGCAGGTTTGTTTGTTTGTTTAATGCTATTTTCCTATAAGACAAAAATGGAATTGAAATAGCTCTCCTATTTTAATTAATATGAAGCAATCTAACTGCCTGATTAAGTGAAAAATATTAATTTCTAGGCAGGAAGATCAGGTACAAGTTGTGACAATATTTGCACTCAAATCAGACTAAGATTGGAGCATTTTTAGCCCCATATGAATATAAATGTTGACATATGCTTCATCTTCTATATTACAAATGCTATTTCATTTACCATAACCGCCTACTGCTAAAAGAAATGAAGTTATATAATAATTTTAAACATAGATAAGAGTCACATACAGGTGATATTAAACACAATTGAAATATAATCGTGTGCATTATTATGTGCATGTAGTTTGCATAGCCTGGAAGCAGCCATATTTACTTTGGATAGCCTGATTACTGGCCCGCAAATAGAAAAGCTTTAAGAAAAAATTACATTATTTTTCTTTGGGGTATAAGGCTAATAAAACCTGGGCTGCAAAAATCTGGATGACCTCTATAGTACAAACAGGTTAGAACTTCTGAATATTTTTGCCACTGTCTAGGGTTCATCTAATTTTCTTGCACCATTATCTAATCGCTATAATAAGGTATTCACAATACTATAAGACACAATTGTATTAATAAATATAACTGGTGACTTATGTTAGATCGCGGGAAAAAGAGACTCGAGACCAGTGTGACTTTCAGCTCTTTATTTGGTTCCTTGCATCAGTTCTTCTGGGCTCTTGTTAGTCGACGTGTTCGGTGTTATATGTTGGATGGTTAGCATTTTATTGATTTTGTCTTGAATGTCACCCGTGTCTATTTTATTTAATGCCTCTTTAGTATCCCGAACCATGAGTTCTGCCTGTCCATTTGTAGCCAGGTGAGCGGGTGCAGTTAGGGCATGTCGTATACCCAGTTCGGCAAGGAATTTTTTGAATGATAACGCTGTGAACTGTGGCCCGTTGTCTGAGATTAACAAGTCCGGTAACCCATGCCTTGCGAATAGTTTTCTTAGCTGTTTGATGAAGGCTTCTGTCATCATGGACTGCATGACTGTGACCTCCAACCAGTTGGAGTAAGCGTCAACAATTATTAAAAATGTATATCCCTTCGTGGGTCCGGCAAAATCTATATGGATTCTTGACCAGGGGCCCCTGGGTGTCTCCCACTCGAGGGTAGGTGCGGGAGGGGGGGTAGGTCTGGACTTTTGGCATTTGTTGCACGTTCCCACCCATGTCTCAATGTCTTTATCCATCCCGGGCCACCATAACTCCTGGCCAGGGATTTCATTTTGATGATACCCGGGTGTCCTTCATGTGGCATGCACAGTACTTTTTCCTGCATTTTTTTTGGAATAACAACTCTATCCCCCCACAGTATACATCCCTTCAATATTGATAGCTCAGTTTGTCGCTTTCGGAAGGATTTAAACGTGTCACCACCATTGATTTCCGGCCACCCTTTTCCTACCCAATTTAAAAACTGCGCCAGTTGTCTGTCTCTAGTGGTCTCTTTTGCAATGTCTGATGCAGTTATGGGTAGGTTTGGCAAGGTCTCCATTTGTAGTGTGGACATGGTCGATGCCGGGTCGTCTTCCAGGTCCGGCAGGGAAAACAGCTCAGGGCGTCTGCGTGTGATATGCTCTTCCCTGGCCGGTGGATTAATTGGTAGTTATATGCGGCCAGGAATTCGGACCACCTTGTCATCCGTGGTGACAATATGTTTGGGGTGGCCTTGTTCCCTGCGAGTATCCCCAGGAGTGACTTTTGGTCGGTAATGAGTAAGAAAGTCCTACCGTAGAGATACTTGTGGAAACGCTTTACTCTGGTGATCGCTGCTAGTGCCTCTCTGTCCAGTAGTTCCTCTCTGCCTTGGACAACGTCTTGGAGTAGAAAGCGATTAATGCTTCTCTCCCATCTGGTAGTGTGTGGCTTAGTAAGGCCCCGATGCCGAAAGGTGATGCGTTGCATGTCACTGTCAGCGGTAGGGTTTTGCTGTATTGAATAAGTACCAATTTGGATGTCAGCAGATCTTTTATTCCTTGGAATGCAGCTTCTTCCCTTTGGCCCCAGGTCCAGGTAGCTGTCTTATCGAGTAGTCTATGCAGTGGCTCCGCCATTGTTGCCTTCTGTGGCAAAAAGACATTATAAAAATTAACGAGTCCCAGAAATGCTTGTAATTTTGTTTTGTTTTGTGGTCTGGGGGCTTCTTTTATGGCTTTTATTTTCTTTTCAGTGGGATGAATTCCTTCTTTGTCTATTAGGTACCCCAGGAATTCAACTTTCTTGGTGGCCAGCTGGCATTTTTCTTTTTTCACCTTGAGTCCCGCCTCTTTAAATCTTTTTAGGACTTCCCTGAGGCGGCTTTCCAATTGGTTTATGTTCTTTGTGTCTACCAGCACGTCATCGAAGTAGGGTACCACCCTTTTAATTCCTTCTAAAAGACGTTCCATCAGGCTTTGGAACACCCCTGGGGCCACGCTGACTCCGAATTGTAACCTGTTGTATTTAAATGCCCCCCTGTGAGTCACAATGGTTTGTGCCTCTGCTGTTTCGGAATCAACGGGCAATTGCTGGTATGCCTGCACCAGGTCGAGCTTCGTGAAGATTTTTCTCCCCCCCAGGGAATGTAATTGATGTTGCACCACTGGGACGGGGTATGCACTTTGTTGTAGCACATGGTTCAGGGTGGCCTTATAGTCTCCACAGATTCATATGGATCCATCTGGCTTTATCGGGGTCACAATTGGGGTTTCCCACCTCGCTTGGTCTATTTTTTCCAGTACCCCCTGTGTGATGAGCTTATCCAATTGCTCATCGATCTTTGGTTTGAGTGCGAATGGAACCCGCCGTGCCTTTAACCGGATTGGTGCTATGTTTAGGTTCAAATTAAATGAAATAGGGGACCTTCGGTACTTGCCTAGCTTCCCATTAAAAATGTCCTGGAAGTCTTTCATCAGGCTCTCCTCCCAGTCTGCCTTGGTGACGCTGTTTATGCCAGTCACTTCGATCCCCAGAGGCGCAAACCATTCTAGCACCAGCAGACTTGGGCGATCCCTGTCCACTATCATCAATGGGAGGATTTCTGAGTGTTCCTTGAAGGTTATTTGAAAATGTCCAACTCCAACCACAGGGATCCTGTTCCCCTGGTAGTCCTTCAAGGTCAGTCTTTGGTTTTCTAGTTGTCTTCTTCATATGCTGGGGATTAATCGTTTGATGGTGTTCCAGGATACCATTGACAGTATGATCTGGAGTCCACTTCCATGTTACACTGTTGGCCTTCAATGTTGACCTGTACATGTACTTTACGGGCATCTCACGCTTGAATGCCCAATGGTAATTGTCTGATGGGTCTCTTCCTTTCGGTAGGGTTCGATGAGCCACTTATTTCTGCTTTCATGGTTCCAACGGTTCCCTGTCTGTCTGTCTCTGGTCCTGGGGGGGTGCTGTCTCATCGCCTAGGGCTGTAGCTCTTTTTATTTTGGCACCCCCTAGCAATGTGTCCCCGTTTCTCGCAGTGGTGGCAAATAGTGTCTAGAAAATAGCACTCGGATCAGGGATGGTTTCCTCTGCACCCGGCGCATTGGAAACCCGACTTGCGTTCTCTCCTTTCTTGTCTGTACCATTCTGACTGGAGTCTATGTATCTCTTCCTCCTCCTCGTCGGTCTCGGATAAGGACTCAACATCCTCATGGTGTGCAGTAGTGGTGGTGGTCTTTTGGTTTCCCTCTGGTTTCCTTTCTTGGTGTTTGGTCTGTTTCTGCCCATGTTTGCTGGGTTGCCACATTCATTTTTTCCATGGTTGCTGCTGACTTCTTTGTGGCTTCAGCTGTGGTTGCCTCAGCGATGGCCTCGGTAACGGTGATGTTGGGCGGGGTTGGTAATCAGTTCTGTAATGTGAGATCTCTCAGTCCCAGGACCACACGGTCTCTCATGGCTTCGTCCATATTGAGAAACTCACATGCACTACCAATGTCCCTCAGAGCCACTACGAATTCCCCGACACTCACCTTCTCTCTGGTCTCTTTTATAAAATTCATGTCTCTGGATTAGATTGGAGATGCCCGGTGCATAATGGGCTCTTAGTAGTCGGTCCAGCTCTGGCCATGCCATCTGTTTGATGTCCTGAGATTTGGCCAACGCTTCGGCCATTTTGAACACTGTGGGCCCACAGTGTGTCAGGAACATGGCTCTCTTCCTTTTATCAGAGATCCCTTGCAGATCGTTGCCCTCGAGGAACATGAGGAATCAGTCGATGTACGATTCCCAGTCCTCTGTCGTTAGATCGAATGTTGCGGGTGGCGAGTTACTGCCGGCCATCTCATTGGTTGGTCAGCCCTCGTTGCCACATGCTCGACTAGTCTCCTTTGTCTCAGAATCCCATCCTCGTCACCAGTGTTAGATCGCGGGAAAAAGAGACTCGAGACCAGTGTGACTTTCAGCTCTTTATTTGGTTCCTTGCATCAGTTCTAACCGCGGAGCCGTGGTAACCTCTTTTATAGCAGCTGCTCGCAGCTCGCGGCCAATGACGGCTCTTTGAATCTCCCACCGATCTGGCAGGCCAATCACAAGGCGGCAATGCAAACCAATCAGGCTCGCACTTTTAAACCAATCAGCAAGTGGCATTTATGGACCAATCAGAAAAGGGTATTTCAAGTATGTTAATATAGAACAACTTAGGTGAGACCAAGATGTGCAAAGAGTTCTTTCTTTTCTTTTGGACATAACTCTTATTTTTGATATACCTTTGAATTTATCATGCTTCCTTCTACAATAGTTGATAAGAACATCCAAATGAAAAACAGTAGAGAGATTCTTGTGATTCACTTAGGCTACAGGAATATTCAAAGACCATGAATTAGGTTTTTGGGAAAGTTCAATTATTTACAGTAAATGTTTTCCTTCAAACAGGTCTACAGAGAAAGCAGATATTTTTCTAACCAGTGGCTCCAGGGCTCAGCAATACTCTGAGGAAGATTTGGGTTTTAATTAACTATAGTATAAGTCACTCCAGTCAGAGATGAACCTTCTATTCTTCCTGGCCTTAGGATATACTGTAGTTCCTCAGAGTCTACAGATGATATTCCTACACAGAAACAACCTTTATTTCTAAACACTATAGAAACAACCATAGGCCCTTTAAAAAAATCCACATCCCACCCAGTAAGGTAGGATCCCTAGAAAACCATCATCTGCCCAGCCTCTTAAAGGCTTAGTATTTACAGAACACTGCTATTTTGTTTTTCATGAGAGAATATTTCAGGCAACAACTCCTCCATTGGTGAAGCAAATCCTTGGTGCTCTATGAATGGGCAATTGTAATTATTTCAGTGAATTGACTAAATTAAGCTCTAATTAAGCCAAGAATTAAATCACTCTAATTAAGCCAAGAAATCTCATAGCTGGGCTCCTACAATGTTGAATCAAAACTAGGGGAAACTTGGCTTTTCTCTTGAGTATTGAGAAGCTGAGCCTGTTTTCTGGCTATTTAGGGGAATGATTTTGTTATATTCTTAGTATTGTTTTACTTTTATGAAGAATTTGAGTTTATGAAGTGTTTGAGAAAGTCCGAAATTAAGCAGATAAAGAATTGGACTTGATTGGACTTCACTGTGTCAACTCTAGGCTTGGACCTGACAGGCCATCAGGACCTCACCTAATGGGATGTCTATGTGCCTCATGGTATTAGCACTAGAGCAGGACTATGAAACTCATGGCCCATGAGCTGGAAATGTCATGCATTGGCCACACCCAGTGTCTCATGCTGTCATGCCTGGTTTAGTGAAGTGGGGAAAAGTTGTGATACATCAAATGATGCTGCCATGACAACACCAGAGGTGGAATTCAATTTTTTTTACTACCGGTTCTGTGGGCATGGCTTGGTGGGCATGGCAAGGGGAGGACACTGTAAAATCTCCAGTCAGGTGGTATTTGCTGGTTCTCCAAACTAATCAAAATTTCCACTACTGGTTCTCCAGAACTGGTCAGAACCTGCTGAATACCACCTCTGGACAATGCGAGTTTGACACCCCTGCACTAGGGTGACAGACAATGTTGTTCCTATGATAGGATTCATCTGCATCCTATACAGGGGGAGGGGGAATCTCCACAATAAATTTCAGCTGGTCCTCAAACTTACTTCTAATAAATGCATTGGGGAACTTTAGGGGGGGAAATGGTCATGTCACTAGTGGAGTTTGCTTTGAGAATTAGCACACTAAGGGTACATGTTATTTCCACTCCCAGACCTTCCAAACCCATGTGAAACAGGCTTGCCAATCCCAGAATATTGATCACACAATGCACTAGCTACTTGCTTCCCTCCTGTTAACAAGTAGAGTCTGCAAATAAGCCAGGCGTTCAGTGCTTTGCCCAAGCAAATGTTCTCCCAGAAGAACAAAATTTCCTCATCTATCCTTCAAACCAAAAAGTAAATTAAATAAAATGCAAGCCGTATCCTTGTCCTCTTGTCCCTTATTTTCAGTACATTCTGTGTTGATTTGGCAGTTTGCAATACAGCTGCAATTTCAAAGGGAAGAAGATGCCAGGCTCTAAGCTGTTGTGCCTCCTGTATTAAAAATGAGGGATGTCACAACATTATATTGTATCATCAATTTTGTAATCAGACAATGCTATAATAATAGTGGCTGAACTGGGAAAGAAGAGGAGCTCAGTTCTAAGAAAATGCATACTTTTTCAGCTGCTGGGACACACCGACTTGGCTGAAATAATAAAAATTCTCCCTCACACTTCCCAGAAAAGGAGTGTGTGAAAAGGAAATGAAAAACCACAAATCCTCTTGCAAACAAAAGGCCTTCTTACTGATTTCATTCCTGCTGCTCTATGGCCGTGCTAAGCCAGCTGATTCTCAGGAGCAAGGGTGAGCCAGAGTTGCCTCTAATAGGGAAACTGGTTGTTCGCAATCTCTGTTGAAGTTCACCTTACCAAAAAAAATGAGTTCATTTTTGTAGCTGACTGGCTAGAAACAAATGAACTTAGTGGCTGAACTCAGTCAATGTTGCCAGAGCACAAAGGTCTTGGCTTTTGCTGGCGCAGAATAGTTCATGTTCAAGCGCCCTATAAAAAGATTCTTGAATTAATGCTTCTTGAGAAGAAATATACAGTAAAGAATTATGGGTAGAAATGTATGCTTATGAAACATGAAAACACTGTGTTGTGGTCCCACTGCACTTTCAGTCTGCAGCCCTTTAAGGAATGCTGTGGAAAGATGTTTCATAGAATGGCTAATTGTGAGTTTATTGGTTATTATGCTTAATGGCCAATCAGTATAACAGAAAAATATAAGACACGTAGTCATAAACTAAGAAAAATAGAAAAGATAATCAAAAGAAAATGTGAGAGATGCATTTAAAATGCATCATCTGGCTGAGACAAAATAAAATTGTTTGTTGTCATAAAACAGAGTAAAGAAAAAGGTTGACAACTGGGGACACATTTAGATATACTTGCATAATAAAAAATGCATTTATTTTTGATATAGAGGGAACAGAATTGGAATGAGTTGCAGTGGATTTGGTAGGCAAAACCATATATCAGATATGAGCTGAGATCAAATTTTCATAGCTTCAGGGCAAAATGTAGTTATTGAGTGAATAATATTAGTCCAGCAATCTGAGAGGAAAAGTGAGATGTATACTTATTTCTACTTGGTAAATGCTTTCAGAAAGGCAAAATTAAGTTAATTTATATGTTCCTGTAAAAGTTCCAGTGTTTATTTATTTGTAACATTTATATGGTTGCCAGTTCAACCAAAAGTACTCTGGGTAGCTTTCAGAAAATACAGTAAAACATAATGGCAAAAATACAAAATCACATTGCATACACTGATAAATAATAAAAAAGGTGATCCTAAATAAAAGGACACCATCATCCAATCAGACATGCAGCACAAAAATCCAGAGAGAGAACCAATTTTTGACTGCCTTTCTAAAGGCCAGCAGGGTATGGTCAGGCTCTTTTATGGTCTTGCTAGCTTCATTGTAGATTTCAGGACTTCATATGAAAAGCCAGTAGAGTCAGTTTATCCCTGAGATTTGATTTGCATAATGAGTGAAAAATACCTATTGTTATGAATAATCCTTGATTTATGAATACAATGGAGTCCAGAATTTTGGTTATAAGTTGAGGCATGTGATCAATATCAATTTTACAATTATTTTAAAGTTGTTCGTAAAGTCATCATGTTTATAAATCAAATCATATGGTCATTAAGTGAACCATATATTTGTAAAGTGAACCCAGCATATGTAGTGCAGAGGTTCTGACCAGTTCTGGAGAACTGGAAGCAGAAATTTTGAGTAGTTAGGAGAACCAGTGGTCACCTTCCCCCAGGAGTGGGGTGGGAATGGAGTTTTTACAGTATTCTTCCCCTGCCATGCCCACCAAGCCAGCCCACAGGACCAGTAGTAAAAAAAATTGGAATCTCACCACTGATGCAGTAGATTTTTTTTTGCCATTTCCTGCCAGAAAAATGACAAAAGAATGTCACAAATCATGGTCATGTGACCACAGAATGCTGCAATCAGTTGTAAATGTGAGGTAGTTATCAAGTACCTTAAATGCAATCACTTAGAATTGATTCGTCTAGTGGAATTCTTATCTCCCAGATTCACAAAACTTTACAGAAAATAGATGGCAGAAAAAGACCCAGTGGTCTATCAAATCTGCCCTTTTTTGTTTGTTTTCTGTTTTCTTTTTAATTTATGTATTTATTAATGATTTTTATGATTTTTATTTAATTGTTTTTTTTTATTTTTTTATTTTTTGTCAGAAGATAGACGTGTATGTCCCACGCATGTTTAAACTCAGTTACTGATGATTGACCCTCTATCTTCACTGGAAATTGGTTCCAAGTTTCCATTACTCTATTACTTCATAGTATAACATTATGCCTAGACAATTAAACATCTTGATCTATTTTATTACCATTTATAGACCAATTATACTTTTGTTTTCTTTAGAGAGTCAAGGAGATAGCTTTGAAGCAAACTTTCAGAAACCATTATGTAAACAAAGAGGAGAGCAGAATTCCTTTGTCCTGGGAAGAGAGAGAATATTAAAAAGAGGCTTATACTGATTCCATCCTGATTCACTGGGTTATAAGAGGGAGAGAAAAAGAAGCACAATGATTCTTATAAGATTGCTATCAACCCTTTGCGGTGGACCAGAACAGGCAAGACTTAGATAAGCTCTAATAACAGAATCCTGCAGATCTGACTGTGATTCTCTTCTTCTCCTTCTTATCATCCTATGTATTTGTCACCTGCAAAAGAATTTTTGCCATTTTAATCTCCTGTCCCGTTATTAATAAAAATAATTGGTACATAACATATCTGATTTGTGTGTTTGTTTTTTATTAATGGCTTCTGGATCAGATATGGCACTTTAGAATCACAGCAATAATACATCTTTACTCTGCCATCTAAGAAAAAAAAGCTACTTGCTGAATTGAATATGTATGTATGTATGTATGTATGTATATCTAGATATAGATAATAGTTATATACACTAGAGATAGATAGATAGATAGATAGATAGATAGATAGATAGATAGATAGA
>BLBF01000007.1:62156810-62169404 GCA_015471245.1 Laticauda colubrina | reverse complement strand
GAGGGAGGGAGGGAGGGAGGGAGGGAGGGAGGGAGGGAGGGAGGGAGGGAGAGAGAGAGAGAGAGAGAGGGAGAGTGAGTTGCAATAAAAATGGAAAGTTATTTTATGGCAAAACCTCAGACCTATAGCACTTGAAAATCTGAGATCTGAGCTTTGGTTGAAGCATATTGTATGTTTGTAAATGCCTTAAATTAGGGGTGTCAAACTCGTGTCATCATGGCAGTGTCACATGAAGTATCCTGACTTTTTCCCTCTTCGCTAAACTGGGTGAGGTCATGGCCACCATGTAACTCATCCGGCCCATGGGTGTTCTGACCCAAATCTTATTCCAAGAAAACAAACAGCAGAGGTAAAAGCAAAACCTTTTAATGCTTTTTTGCAATTTCCATTCATTCACAGTTAAAAGGCGATTAAAACTAATTGTCTCTGATAAGAATGAGCCTTGCCAAGGTTGTGCAAGACTGCCAAGAACACTAGATTAAGTTACCAAGAAATACTCAAAACAAAAAGTTTCTAAACACAAACCAGGATAGTCAGAATGTCCACAATGCTTGAAGTGCAAGAACTTCTTTGCTTCCTGCAAAGAATCCCAGTCTCTCAGACTGGCTTTTATCTCTTAAGGGAGAGGCCATTACCTTGCAGACTTACTCCTGAGTCTCCCATGCTGCTGCAGCTGCTCTTTCCTTCGAGCAGCCCTGCGCACACACGCCCTGGGCACAGGCTCCTTGGGGTCCTCTGCATCACTGCTACCAGCCTCCACAATCTCTGAAGGCAGCACTCCACTCTCTGATAATCCTGGCCCTATCCCTGCATCACACGCAGGTCCCTCATCCAAATCCTCGCACTCTGAGACCTCTGCCGTCTGCACCTGCTGCCAGCGAACCACCACAGCGGGCCGCGTGTTTGACAGCCCCGCCTTAAATCTTTTCCACTTGGATTTTAACCTCTGCTTAATTTGGGGGGGGGGGGGGGGGGACAAGCTAAATGTTTTAATCTGTGAATCCCTGAAGATAGCCTTTTTATTACAATAGAAGCCTTTCCTGGGTCAGAACTGATTATGAAAATAAAAGAAAACTATATTTTAAATCAAAATAATGGTCGGAAATGTAGCTCTGCAGTTTAAAAGTGTCATAATAGAACTAAATCAACCATTCTATTTAGAACTCCTTCACGTGTTCATTAGAAGCAGGAATTTAAACATTTGAGTGATCCAGTTGCCTGAAATGACCACCTACCATCTTCAAGACCTCCTGAAGTCATTATTTCCAGTCTATGCAGACAATCAGGCACATAAAAGTCATGTTACGCATTCTGTCATGAAGACATGTTTGTTCTTCCTCTTGGCCCACCAAACACAAATGTATTTGTGTGTAATGTTTATATTATCTCACATAATACATAATCTTTCCAAGCTGTTCTCCCCAACCTTTTAACACTGTTTAATGCTGTAATCCCCGTTTTAAAATTAATTTATTCTTTGAGTTGCCAGAACTCAAAGGACATGTTATAGCCAGCTAGCTAAGGACCAAACCAGATGTTACAGTGACAGGCACATTGATTAGAAGTGACTCATGAGTAAATGAGTATGTAGGTAAGCAACAAAGGAGAATGGAAGGACATCATGAATGGTTTGGAAGGATGTTAAACCGAGCTCTGGTAAATGAGACTTTGGCAGTAGAAATAACTCTTGCTGGGGGAAACGGTATATGAATAAAACAAGTCTTGTGGTGCAGGAGTTTTTGCTTATCCATACTGGATTTTAATTCATCCCATCAGTCTCACATTGTAATAATTTGACCTTACCCACATACAAGCAATTTATCATCAAAACACCTAATTTGTTCCCACTGAAACAAAAGCTATAAAGCAAAATATTTACATATTTTTATGTTCCTTATCTGCCTTCCCTTAATACATTGATGTCAGAAAAATGCAGGTGGAATTTGTTTGCTCAAAAAATCTTGTGAAACTGATAAGTCTGCTGACCTTACAGAAGTCCTACCAAGCACTTTATGCAAGTCTGAATTGGAAGCGCTAAAATCTGGCACATTATCCATTAATTACAGGATTCATGGAATATAGTAAATTCTTAGTTTGATACTACATGAAAAAAGAAACTGTTTGACTGCCTGTTAATAAACATTTCTCTGTATGTTGCCTCTTGCTCAGGAATGGTTTATATATTTTTGGTGTCTGCAGACTGAAGAAGTCCTGAAGATTGATGGAGGGCCATGCTATTCAAACAGCAGGCGTTGCTGAGACAGAAGCTCCTCGTGCTAGGCAGCCTTGCTATTGGAAGCCTTCTCTATCTCGTTGCCAGAGTTGGGAGCTTGGATAGGTAAGTCATTAAATTAGCATGTTCCTGTGATATCAATAATTATAAGTGGCTGTAGGGAGGTTCCTCACCTCCCCCCACTCACTCCAATTTCCTCTTAAGCTTTGAATATAATTGAATAGATTTCTAGCCCTTTGTCTTGCTGCTAGCATTTAAAAAGACAATCTGCTGTAGTATTGATTTTCATTGTTAGTTTCCTTCTGTATAAAGACAAGGGAAGGCATGGGGAAACTGAAGGAGGATTTGCTTGCTGAACCCAGTACATTGGTCCATGTCCATTTATATTCCATGTGCAATGGCATTTGTGTTCAGAAGGAATGTAAAGCACTATACAGTAAATATGTCGCCACAGTAGGTCAGCTTTTGTGCGCAATAGCAGGCTAACTTCAAGTTTCAATAAACAGAAGTATCTTGTACATTTTCTTTTCTGATATTTATGGGTGAGCAATTAAGATGGTACTATTCCATATTAGCATTCATGGAATAGCCTCACATAATTGGTCAAGATGGACTGCGCTGTGATTGGACAGAAGAACAACAGTGATTGGTCAGTAAAGAATCAACTGCGATTGGCTGTGCTGATCACGGGAGATTCAGAGAGCTGTCATTGGATGCGAGCCACCGGCAAGCTCTATAAGAAGGGTTGCCGCGGCTTGCAGGTCCAGCACAGATCTATACCATTCAATAAAGAGCTGAAGTTACACTGGTCTTGAGTCTCTTTTTCCCGTGCTTCTGCACTGGCGACAAAGGTGGGATCCTGAGACAAAGAGACCAGTCGGGCATGTGGCAACCGAGCTGAACAACCGACGAGATGGCCAGCAGCAACTCACCACCCGCACCATTCGACCAGGCAACCGAGGACTGGGAATTATACATCGATCGATTCCTCATATTCCTGGAGAGCAACAACTTGAAAGATGCAAATGACCACAGGAAGAGAGCTGTGTTCCTGACCCACTGTGGGCCTGCGATATTCAAGATGGCCAAAGCGTTGGCCAAGCCCGAAGACATCAAAGAGATGGCATGGCCAGACCTAGACCGGCTACCCTGAAACCACTACGTCCTGGCCATTCCCAACCTGATCCGGAGACATGAGTTCTACCGTAGGGATCAGAAGGACGGAGAGAGCATCGGGGACTTTGTGGCAGCCCTAAGAAACATCGGAGGTGCATGTGGCTTCTCCAACATGGATGAAGCTCTGAGAGACCATGTGGTCCTCGGTCTCAGAGAGCCCATACTCCAGAGCAGACTAATGGCTCGGGTGGACATTACGGTTACCGAGGCCATCGCTGAAGCCAATGCAGCTGAGGCCACAAAGAAATCAGCGGCCAAGATGCGACAAATGAATGCAAGGGACCGGCAAATAACTTCGGAGACCAACTCATCACCAGAGAAAAGAACCGAGGTTAGTCACAAAGCCACAACAGCACACCACGAGGACGTCGAATCCTCCCCCAATACCGAAGATGATGATGAGGAGATCCACAGATTGAAAGCAGAGAGAGACTGATGGAGAAGTCGTAAGTCAGGCTTTCAGTGCGCCGGATGTGGCGGTGACCACCCCCACTCGGAGTGCCGGTTCTTAGATGCCATTTACCGGTATTGCGAGAAATGGGGGAACATCACCAAGGTCTGCTGCAACAAATGAAACTACAGCCCGAGGCGACATGACAATACACCCCCCAGGAACTGGGACAAGCATACAGAGAACCGTTGGAGCTGCGAGAGTCAAAGCAAGCATCTTGGCAAAGCCCGACAGAAAAAAGAGACACACCAAACAGTCACCATCGGGCACTCAGACAACTCCGACGCAAGAAAGGTGCATGTGCAGGTCACATCAAAGGCAGGCCATGCAAAGTGGAAGTGGATTCCAGATCCTACCTCTCCATGGTATCATGGGACACAATTAAGCGGTTAGTGCCCAGCTTACAAAAACAAGAGCTGGAGAGTCAAAAACTAACCATCAAAGATTACCGGGGAAACTGGATCCCCGTGATAGGAATTGGACACTTCCATGTTATGTTCAAAAAGCATGGAAAAGTACTTCCATTAACAATCGTGGACAGAGACTGCCCGAGCCTACTGGGACTGAAATGGTTCGCGCCATTAGGGATCGAGGTGATGGGCATCAACCACGTCGAGGAAACGGACTGGGAGGAGGAACTCATGAAGGATTTCCAAGAAGTTTTTGACAGACAATTAGGCAAGTACTGGGGTTCCCCAATATCATTTAATGTGAACCCCAATATTGCCCCAATCCTTCTTAAACCGAGACGAGTTCCCTTCACGCTCAAGCCTAAAATAGATGAGCAACTAGACAAGCTCATTGTGCAAGGGGTCCTGGAGCCAATAGATCACACACACTGGGAGACCCCAATAGTCACCCCAATAAAACCAGACGGGTTAGTAAGAATTTGTGGTGACTACAAGGCAACCCTCAATAATGCACTGCAACAGAGTGCGTACCCAGTTCCAGTGGTACAGCACCTCCTACACTCACTCGGGGGAGGAAAAGTCTTCACGAAGCTTGACTTGGCACAGGCATAACAGCAACTGCCAGTCGACACCGAGACTGCAGAAGCGCAAACCATCGTGACCCACAGGGGGGCTTTCCTGTGCAAAAGACTCCAATTCGGAGTCAGCGCGGCACCAGGGGTGTTCCAGAGCTTAATGGAATGATTACTTCAGGGCATAAATGGAGTCGTGCCATATTTCGATGATGTCTTGGTAGCAGCCAAAAACAAAAGCCAACTGGGAAGCCACCTCAAGGAAGTCCTGCAGAAATTTAAAAACGCAGGACTAAAAGTAAAAAAAGAAAAGTGCCAGCTATGCACTGAAAAAGTAGAGTTCCTGGGATACCCAGTGGATAAACACGGAATTCACCCCACAGAGAAAAAGATTAAAGCAATAAAGGAAGCCCCAAGAGCTCAAAATAAAGCAGAGTTGCAGGCTTTCCTAGGACTAATTAACTTTTACAATGTTTTTTTGCCACAAAAAGCAACGACAGCGGAACCTCTGCATAGGTTACTCAACAAAACATCCACCTGGTCCTGGGGCAAGCGGGAAGAAGCCACCTTCCGGAAAATAAAAGATCTCCTTGCATCGGAATCAGTCCTCATCCAGTACAGCGAAATCCTACAACTAACGGTGACCTATGATGCCTCTCCATTCGGCATCGGAGCTATACTGAGCCATACTCTGCCAGATGGGAGAGAAGCACCGATTGCATACTTCTCTAAGACATTATCAAAGGCAGAAAAGAACTATAGCCAGCTCTACAAGGAGGCACTTGCAGCGGTCACCAGCATGAAACGGTTTCACGAATACCTGTATGGTAGGAATTTCACCCTTATCACCGATCACAAACCACTCCTGGGGATCCTGGCAGGGAACAAGGCCACCCCCAACATCCTGTCACCCCGGATGACAAGGTGGTCTGAGTTCCTTGCCGCCTACAACTACCAGCTAATCCATCACCCCGGGAATAGCATCTCGCACGCCGATGCATTAAGCCGTTGCCCTCTGCCAGATCCAGAGGATGACCCAGCACCCACCACATCCACCCTGCAAATAGAGACACTGCCCAACCTGCCAACGACCACGTCAGACATTGCTAGAGAGACAATCAAAGATGGGAAACTGGCGCGGGTTTTGAACTGGGTGGAAAAAGGGTGGCTGGAAACAGAGAGCAGCGACTAATTTAAACCCTTCCAGAACCAACAGACTGAACCATTTTCCCAAAAGGATATATATTATGGGGCGACAGAGTAGTGGTTCCAGACACATTACAAACAAGATTACACATGTTGCACGAGGGACACCCAAGCATCATAAAGATGAAATACCTAGCCAGAAGCTATGTTTGGTGGCCAGGGATGGACAAAACCATCGAAACATGGGTGGCAACGTGTGACAAATGTCAAAGATACACGAAAAACGCCCTTGAAAAAATGGACGCAGGGAGCATGCATGAGAAAATAAATAAACTATTAACAATACAACACATAACATCCAGCTCAAAAACCAATAAAAGCCCAGCAGAGCTCCTGATGGGAAGAAAACTCCGATCCCATCTAGACAGACTGCACCCAACATATAATTCAGAAAAACCACCAGACTCATCTAGCTGGTACCGCACATTTAATCCGGGAGACACTGTTTATGCCAAAAACTTTTCAGGGGACCCACTCTGGGTACCTGCCATAATTACCTAGGTGACAGGTTCCCAGTCATACTGGCTAGAAACGGAGGATGGAAGGAATTGGAAACAACATATATAAACCAACTAAGATCACGAACGTCCAACAATGCCAGCAATGCACAAACACCACAAAAAGACTTAAATAAAAAAACTAGAGAGGGGGGAGAAACCCCAAACAATTTCCAAAAGAAAGGAGAAAATCCTCTCACAACACAGCGGCAAACCAAACACGCCCAACCAACACAAACTGGGCAACCACCACCAACACCAATAAATAGAAAAAGAAACCAACAACACTCACCAGCAAACGAGGGTAGCAGAAGGGAACCAGCAGAAGACGACCTACATGGAACCTCGCCTGGAAGAAGCAGCCAAGCCAGTTCAACCAGCCCGGAAAGACCAGCCGGGAACAGAGAAGCTGACAACTCAATCGAGCCCAGTAGACCAGATGGGAGTTGCAGCGAAAGGCCTGACTCACCCTTCCAGGCGGTTCCATGCAGAAGGGCAGGAGCAACAAAGATTCCAACCGAACCGGCTGAAGACCACGCAACAACTAAGCTGCGCAGGTCAAGTAGGCAGGTTAAAAGCCCTGCCTACCTATGTGACGTAGTGGACCAAACCAAGAGGGGAGGGGTGTTCCATATTAGCATTCTTGGAATACCCTCACCTGATTGGTCAAGACGGACTGCGCTCTGATTGGATGGAAGAACGACAGCGATTGGTCAGTAAAGAATCAACCGCGATTGGCCATGCCGATCGCAGGAGATTCAGAGAGCTGTCATTGGATGCGAGCCACTGGCAAGCTCTATAAGAAGGGCTGCCGCAGCTCGCAGGTCCACCACAGATCTATACTTTTCAATAAAGAGCTGAAGTTACGCTGGTCTCGAGTCTCTTTTTCCCGCACTTCTACAGGTACTGTGTTAATTAAACTTGCACACAAGCCTGCAAAGTTTGTTTGTCAGCCTTTGGATCTTCTTGCACTAGAAAGATTGCTGAGGGATATAGAGCATATTTTAAACTCTATTAATTAAATTTTAGTTGGGTTTTTTTTTTAAATCCCCTTGAGATGGATATAGTGAATGAAAAGATCTTGCTGGAAATGATTATTTTCAGGGCAATTCTGGGATATAAAACTAGGGCCAGTTCTGTTTATTATTCCTGTCAATAGTCAACATTGTTGGCTTTGAATTACAGGAAACAACTACTTCTAATTTCATATACAATATTCTGTTTTATCACAGTTAAGTTGCTCCAAGAAATGGCAAAATTAAAAGAAAGACTATTTGATGAAAGATTTGTGTATCAAAGTTGCTTTCTGAAATACATTTGGAGGCAATTACTATTCTAAAATGGTAATTAAAATTATGTACAATATTGCAAAACCTCCATTCCAAAACAGCATTCCAGGCTGAGACTGTATTTAGATGGTAAAGGAGCAAACATAAACTTTACATGTATTTGGTCAATTATAGGTGTGTTATTTCTTAGATCCAGTTGCATTAATGCCAAATTCACATGAGCTGTATAAAAATTCAAGTCACTGGTTGAAAAAACAAACAAAAACAAAGCCAAGCTATTAACTATTTATGCTTATTTGGTACATTTAGGACTTATCTTTCTTCATCATGAAATGCTGGTCTATGGAGCTTCTCACACATCCAATTCATAGTTGTCCCAAAAGTGCTTTTTCAAGAGGCAATTGGACTTTCTTGTTTTTCTTTGAGGACGTTTCACTTCCCATCCAAGAAGCTTCTTCAGCAAGAAGTGAAATGTCCTGAAAGAAAAAGAAGAAAATCCAGTTGCCTCTTGAAGAGGCACCTTGGGTCCTTTTGTTTACTTTTTAGATCTTTATTGTCTCCAAGTAGAAAACAATATATGTAGCTCAGAGTTGAATTGGTGCATAATTTTCAGAGTTCGTATTTTGGTGCATAATTTTTATTAGTCTGGGTAACGTCAGATTAGCTAGGTAACGTCAATGATCATGTTACCTAGCCCAGGGGTCTCCAACCTTGGCAACTTTAAGACTTGTGGACTTCAACTCCCAGAATTCCTCAGCCAGCAAAGAGGTGAAGTCCACAAGTCTTAAAGTTGCCAAGGTTGGAGACCCCTGACCTAGTTGACTAATTCAACACCTAAGCTCAGCACCAGGGACTGCACAATGTTTGTTCTTTTAGTCAACCATCTTCTTTTTAAATGCAAATTTTTTTTAAAAAAAATTATAAGCTACTGCCCAGAGTCATAGAGATATTAGGCAGTAAAAAAGCATGCATTTATTAATTTACTTATATAATTTACATAATCACCCATCTCTCAAAACAAATGACCCTAGGTGGCTTACAATGTGAAAACAATCAATAAATACTAAAGTTCAATTTTATAACTGTTAACAAATAAAACATCTAAAACTATAAAAAAAATCTGAGCTGAAGTAAAAAGAAGATGAAGCCATGTTATCAATAGTGGAGGCACCTCATCAGCTCATCGATCCCCTGAGGTCCTCAGGACTGCTGACACAACAAATCCTTGAGGGACTTTTGATAGCTGAGAAGAGATGAGGCTGACATCATCTTAGGAGAGATAAGGAAATTTCACAATGAGGGCACTATTGAAGAGAAGAACTGCTGCATACAACCTGTTAAACGTAGTTCCCTAGACAATGAAACCCATAACATACCTTCCTACTAGATCAGGTAGGACAAACAGATGAAACCAGGGAGAGGCAGTCCCTGAAACAGGACTTTTTTTTTTTTAAGGAAAATATTGGCTGTGGCATTGTTTCAGAAAAGACATGCACTTAATGCGCAAAATTTAAACCTCTCCTTTTTATAATGGTTCTTGCCAAAGACTTGTACCATTAGCTGTTTTTTGCCCCAAATGTACTGCACATGGAAAACACAATTTTTTATGTGAATTACCTTGATCTATTAATTGGCCTGCATATATTTGTGCATGTAAAAAATCATGTGGAAATGTTCAGTTGTGTTTTGCCTGGGCAACATTACATTTCCTTTTGGCTTCTGGGCATCTGTATTTTTCCTCCATTTAGAATAAAACAGATTTATTTTTTTATTTTTTTAAAAAAGAGGTTTATATGAAGCTACAGGAAAAAGTGAGAGGGAGATTGGGAAATATTTTGAACCATTGAGAACACAATGTTTTTCAGGTAAGTTGTCAGCTTTCTAATATAATTATAACTTTGGTCTCTTTGTATGTGGTCTTTATTTTTCAGTAGTTAATGAAAATACACTACGCAGCTAGATAACATGAAAGATTCATCTTACATTGTACTTCAATGAGGGGTGTTGTGTTTTTTCACATTCACTCATTTGTAAGAAACATCGGCTAACTTCATTCAAAAAAAAAAAAGGGATGTGCCTCGCCTAGCTTGTTTCCTACCATCATCTACCATCAAAATCCTATATTGTGAAGATATGTAAAATGGTCCCAGGCAATTATGTAGTTACACAGAGTGGACAGAAATTCCTTCTGGTCTCTTGCTGGAACTTGGCCTATGACCTCAGGCATGAAATTTAATTAACTTTTCCTCCAATCTAGGCTTGCCTAGCTACAAATGTTATTAATGATCATAAAAATATCCAGACATAGTACTTGACTCTTGAACTTCTGCATCGGTGATTTCCAGCAGATCCATAAATAATATGCTAATGGGAAAAAGGAATGATTTTATTTTTCTCTCTCATTGTGCATGAGGGATATGTAGTCATCAGTGAATTCTATCCTGATAATTCAAAAATATGAATATCTTATCTCTTGTAATATCTCTCTTTCATCCATTGAAATAGATCATGGGGCACAATAATATCATACCATCTGTAACCACCTGCTGGAGTTATACTACTCAATGCTTGTATTGTGTCATGAGTGTAATCAATCAACAGAAAGCAGCAGTTACACAAGAGCTAAGAACTGTGTTAGAGTATTAGATCTGAATAAATTAAGTCAGAAAATGAAGCCAAAGATTAACAAAATCACACCTTCCCTACTATTTAAGTTACCCTCTGATGTAAATCCCTGTCCTTTGTAAGATCCATATTTGATAACTTTCCCCTTGCTGAGGCTGCTCTACATCAGATGAACAGGTACAGACCAGATTTCTCCTACTACCAATTGGAGTAGCATGGTTTCCTGCCATTTTAAGGCCAGAACATATTGGTTCAAAACTGTAGAAAAAGTTTCCAAATAGGCTTGATATGGTTTTAGAAAAACAAAGAAAATCCTAAAAACCTCAAAAAAGAAGCAGACAAAAAAAGAAAAACCTGTCCCTGGTATTGCAGAACCAATTTCTATCTATTTCCATCAAATTTCTATCTCATCTACTTCTCACCCTGCAGTCCCCAAGTAACCAGACTCTTGAATACCCCAGCTCCAAATTACAGCTCTGGTGTATTGCATAGAATAGCCAATTCCTTTCTTGACATGCTGGCCATATACTGAGCTGTTTTTCATGAAGCTGTATCACTCATCCATGTGTTTTCATTGTTTTATTTGTGGCTAAAATTGACATTTCATGTTTCCTTAAAAAAACAGAGGTCCTCAGGTAGGATTCCAATGCACTAGAATAAAACAGGCACTCCATGTTTTGTAGTTCTTTAGCCCCTATTCCTTCCCCTAGCACCAGTGCACAAGTGAGAATTTCACAGAAACTGTACTGGAAGACAAAATACAATTAGGATAATATGCAAGTGGTAAGAATCAGAAATTGTTCTCTATTTGAATAGATTATGCCTGCCATGACTATAACACCAGAATCTACCCAAGCCACAGTAATGTCAGGAGGCAAAATCACCTTTATGTAGTTGTGTAGAAGTTGCAGAATTTATGCTATGACATTATGGCAAATACTTCATCACTAACCTCTCTTGCTCCTCCTTGGATGCTATGAAATAGCATCCTCCTTAGTTGGCTATGAAATCTATGGTCCCAAGATAATTCTATTTTTAAGCTAAACTGATAAAATGTTTTCCCAATAAACCGTGCACCTTGAGAATCCTTTAATTATATGATGCTGGCATTGAATTTAGGAATGTGCAGCCTAGAAATGGAAGGCTTTTTCTAATCATAGTAGAAGATTTGGAGTAGAAAATTCTAATGACCGACTGGGGAAAGAAGCCATATTTTTCATTTTCTTTAAGACTTGCTGCACCAAATAATCCCTGAAAAGTTGGAGAATTTTGTTTTTTGTGAAATGGAGGATATGTTCTGTAAGAGCCAGGAGTGAGGCAGAATATACTTACACTTACACAATATTAGCTAGTACTTAGTGTGTTTGGACCCAGTCACCCCCAGCGTCTCAAGATTAAAAAAGACAAGGAGTGTCATGGATAAATTCTGAACATTTTGTACAAAATATGTTTTAGATCAGGGATCTCCAAACTTGGAGACTTATTTAAGACTTGTGGGCTTCAACTCCCAGAATTCCCCAGCCAGTCAGGCTGGGGAATTCTGGGAGTTGAAGCCCATAAGTCTTAAAGTTGCCAGGGTTGGGCACCCTAGCTTTAAAGAATATGAATTCAGCGCATGTGATCACAGTGTATGTGAAATACATGTGTATCATACAGACGGCGACTTAGTTCCTCCCTGTACGTGTATTTATGGACTGGGGTGTGCTCTTCTTACAGCACAGAATATGAAACTGCAGTGGTGGGATTCAAAAAAATCTATTACCAGTTCTGAGGGCATGGCTTGGTGGACATGGCAGGAGAAAGATACTTCAGTCAGAGGTGGTATTTGCCAGTTCTCCGAATTACTCAAAATTTCCGCTACTGATTCTCCAGAACTGGTCAGAACCTGCTGAATACCATCTCTGAAACAATGTAACAATATCAAAGTTTTTGTATCTGATAAAATCTTAACTGATGTGCAATAAGAAAAAAGTTAACTTTTTAAATGTCATGTGTTATGGGTGTGTTTCATGGTTAACAAGCTTCTTTTTAAAAAAATCTAATTCAGTTTTTTTCCTAAATGTGATGGTGGGGAGTCCTAAATGTGATTGTTAGGGATAACATTGTTCACCCTAACTGTTTTAGGTGAAATACTA
>BLBF01000007.1:61991055-62146651 GCA_015471245.1 Laticauda colubrina | reverse complement strand
CTTACTCTGCTGGCACTGCTCCTGGTGCTGGTGCTTCTGCTGGTGCTTACTCTGCTGGCACTGGTCCTGCTCGTGCTCCTGGTCCTGCTGGTGCTGCTTGTCCTGTTGGTCCTGCTCCTGCTGCTGCTGGTGGTGGTGGTTGTGGTGGTCCTGCTGGTCCTGCTTTTGCTGCTACTGTTGTTGCTGCTGCTGCTGGTGATGGTGGTGTGGAGGAGCAGCCCCCACAACCTCAAAGCACCTCTGATGAGGGCCCATATGGCCCTGCCAAAGGGAGGAAGAGGCAGACGCGTGAACGGGAGAGGAGGCAATACAACATAGAAGAGGAACATGAGGAGGAGGTGCTGGAGTGGCTGAGGGAGAACGAGTATCTATGGCGGAAGGGACACAGGCTCTATCATGACACCAAGAGAAAGCAGGCTGCTTGGAGAGAGAAGGCGGAGAGCCTGGGCTACACTTCAGAGGTGCTCCTCGGCTGGTGGAAGCACATGCACACCTGGTACGGGAAGCTGCACCTCAAGAAATCTGGCCAGGCCACGGTCAAGCTGACGGACAGAGAGACTTACATGATGGCCAAGTGCAGCTTCTTGGAGGGTGAGATCCGCCACGAAGGAGCAGCCCCTCTCACAACCCTCTCTCTCAGGCAGCCTACTGAGAGCCAGTCCTCTTCTGGCAAAGAGTCAGCTCCTGTGTCCAGACAGGTATCTGTGGAGCGTGCCACGACGGAGATGCCCCTCTGACGCAGTGGGAGAAAGGAGACGGCACTTCCACCACAGCCCAACCTGCATCCACCCCCAGCTCCACCTCCACAGAAAGGCGGAGAGGAAAACCGGAGGGGCAGAGCCACACTGTCCTGCTGGAGATAAGAGACACCATCAGGAGCAGCGTAGATCTCCTCTCTCAGCTGGTACACACCGATGCCCCATCCTCCAACCACAAGCCCTTCCTCACCTATGTCAACCAGACCCTCATGAACATGTCGGAACCCCAGTACCAGGTGGTGAAGGACAGGATCACCGATCTTCTTCACAACCCTCCAGACCAAGATGAACCTGCTCCGACCCAGTCCAGGCCTGCTCCTCCACCCCAGGTGATGTCACTGCCCTTCCAAGGCTTTCCACAGGCCCTACCCGACCAAGCCTATGGCTACCAGGAGGTCCAGTAGCACAGGCAGCCTTTCTCAGTCCAGGCACAGGTACATCGGACGCCACCGGTGCCACTGATGCCACCGATGCCAGCCACGCTACCGATGCCACCCGCGCCACAGATGCCACCCATGCCACCGATGCCAGTCCTCACCCAGCTGCAGACCAGACAGGCCCACTACACTGCTCCTTCCTCCACCCCACAGCCAAGCCCGGCCTCAGTACATCTGTCATCGGTATTGGGGCTGACACCCCATGTCATAGAGCAAGGGGCTCTCAACATCAGAGGACTTAGCCAGCTGTCTGAGAGCTTCCTCCACACACCATCCCCTGTTGTCCTCTCAGGGCCAGGCACCCCAATGGCGCCTCAAACCAGCACTTCAGCAGCAGCCACCTCCACAGCACCTGGACCCTTCACCCCTGAGACTGGGCACGCCTCCGAGTGACCAAGAAGAGTGCCAAAGACTGGGTGGCTACCTGTTGATTTTATTTTTGCTTTGGACACTTGACTTGGGTCATTTTTCTTTTACAGCTTGTTATTAATAAAGATTATCTTTGCTTCACACACTTGCTTCATTTATTTTATTAAATAAAGTCTTGGTGGAAACTTTTAGAAATGGTTTAAGCCTTTGCATGCCTGTGGGATGGGTAAGGATAGTAGTGTGATGGGCAGGGATACCTCTGGAATGGGTAATAGCTGTGGGATGGACAGGGATACCTTTGGGATGGGCAGGGATACCTTTGGGATGGGTAATAGCTGTGGGATAGATAAACCTCCAGTGCAAGCATAGTGGGACTCTATGGTCCACCCTCCCCGGTGCCACACCTTTGGCCCTTTATTATCAAAAATAATGTAATCAATCATCCACACATGTCAACATAAACACAACTCTATTAAATGCCCTGTTCATTGTAGGCCCACCCAACATACATGGCCCAATCTCATCAGTGTGATGAGACAGGCTGAAGGAAGCATCCATTAATCATCTATCATCCTGTCTTGCCACTCCACTGCTCCAGCTGGGGAGTTGCACCAGTGTTTCAGGAGGTTGCGCTGCTTCTTCCCTTCACGTGAAGCTCTGTTGGGGCCTTGCACAGCCACAGTATCTATCAGGTTTCAACCTTGCCTCCATTCCCCAGGCTCCATGTCCCCATTGCCTTGTTGGAGGTCCACGAGCCTGTTCTGCAAGACTGGGTAGTGGGTGAGCATGAGATTGTGCAGGATGCAGCAAGCTTCCACGATCCTCCTCACAGTCTGTGGGCGATGCTGCATGGTGGTGAGAAGTACCTGGAACCTGTTGGCCAGGAAGTTCTCCAAAGGCGTTCTCCACCACCCGCCTTGCCGTGGACAGCCTGTAGTTGAAGATCCTTTCTTCAAGGGTGAGGAGTCTGGAAGTGTAGGGCTTCATGAGGTAGGTTCTGAGGGAGAAGGCGTCATCCCCCACGATGAAGTAGGGCACATCTTGCATGTTGTTGGGCAGGGGGTCTGGATCTGGGAAGCCCATGATGAGGTTGCCTTCCAGGCCCTCCTTGAGGTCACTGGCGTTGTATACCTGGGCATCTGAACATGACCCATTGCCTGAAGCATCGATGTACATGAACTTGTAGTCAGCATCAACCATGGCGAAGAGGATGATGGTGAAGAAGCCCTTGTAGTTGAAATAAGTGGACTCCGACTTGGCTGGAGCTTTGCAGGCCACGTGCTTGCAATCTATGGCTCCAACGGTGTGGGGGAAGTTCGACCTCTGATACCACTACTCTGCAACTTTCTTCCAGCCTTCTTCAGTTGAGGGGCACTGGAGGAGCTCCTGCAGGTATTCTTCGATGATGGCCTGCACCACTTCTCTGACCACTTTGCTGATGGTATTGTGTGGCACCCTCCAGCCGTACTGCATGCTCCTGTAGGTGGTCCCGGAGGCCAGGTGGCGCAGAGTCAGTGCCACCTTGAGTCCAGGGTCCAGGCTGGGGCGGAAGTTGGTGCTCTGCTTGGTCAACCTGGGTCTCAGCCACTCCACAACTTCATCAAACATGGCTGGAGGCATCCTCATGAAGTTCTGGAATGCACGAGGGTCTTCGTTCCTCAGCTCCACCATCAGCTTGTTGTACAGTCCGTAGTCTGCTCTTCTCCCGATCCATCTTCGGACCCAGACACTTCTTGGATGCCTCCTTTTCTTCGCGTAGAACAGTTGAAAGAGCCTGTAGATGGCTTCGCACTGTTGCAGAATGATATTGGCTACCAAAAGGGGTTTGTTACGATCCATGGTGGACATTAATGGATGCTGTGGAAGAGCAAGAGCCAGATGAAGGCTGCAGAGGTCTGCACAGCAGGGGTGCTAGACTGAAAGTGAGATCCAGATGAGTTCCTCCCCCTTTTTATAGGCAATATATGTTTTCCACTAGGTGTCCTTTTGCATCCTCTAGGCATCCTCTAGACATCCTTAATATCCGAGATAGGTCCCCTCTGCGAACGTTTTTTCCATTTTAAATGCTTTGTATGCGAGCTGCATCCGCTTTCATCCTTTCTCCGTCCATGCTACTAACGCTGCGTGTCCGTTCCATGTCCGTTTTGCTTCCTCCCTGTGTCCGTTTTCTGCTGGAGCGGATTTGAGTTGTGCGGATGCACAGCGGATGCCTAGCGAATATAGCAGATGCGTAACGGATGACGACAGATGTAGAACGGATGTTCCCCGTATGCGTTGCGGATGCAGAATGGACGCGTTGGATACATTTTCCATTCAAAAAGTTTTGCGCAGCTCAAAACTTTTTGAGCGGATGGAACCTCAGTCGACGGATGCTGGACGGATAGAGAGGATGAAAAACAGAGGCAGTGAGTACAGAACAGATGAATCACGTTAACCAACGGATGGCAAGTGTTTCTCTCCGTTTTACATCCTCTTTCCATCCGTTGGTGCAGTGTGACATGGGCTTTAGAGAATAATGTACTTTGGTGACAGAGCACAAACATGTTTGGCACAAATAAGGTCATAAAAAGGAAGGTGGGAATTTAACAGTGAATAACATTGAGTTATAAATGAAGTTAAAGGACTTTGATGAAATCAGATTGACAAATAATCTATGTCAGCATTAAGTAGTTCCATATACTTTCTTATTCAACTGCTGAGCACAGATCAATTTAAGAAAACACTGATTGGCAGTCTGCTGTAGTATACTTACTGCAGAGTTTGTCTTGGAATAGGAAAAATAAGATATTTCTTCATCCCATTTAATGCATCTAAGATTCAAAGGATTGAATGAATCCATTAATTAGGCAGAAGCTGAATTAAAACAAGAACCCTCGTTACAACAAATATATAATCTTCCTCTTATCCAATGTCCTTTTTAGGATTCTGCTCACATGGAATTCCATTTTAAGTTCCAGTCAAGAGATAAAGAAAATGAACAACTTAATTTTAATCTAGGGATCCTATTTTTCCTATTCGTGCACATGGTCAGCTTTATTGTAAACTCAACAACAATAACAACCAGATACTCCTACCATTCTTTGTACCTGATGTAATGTAAGTAATCTCAAGTGTAATATTATAAAGCTGAAGGTTTGTAACTTGTGGTGTTTTAATACTGAGCTGTCTTGACAGGAACAGCTAAAGAGTCGAAGATTTCTCTGTAAAGTATTAGCCTGTCAGAGTTAACTCAACTCCTGCGTTAGCAAATACCCTCCTCGGTTGTTTTTCAGGACTAAATTAGGTGACGGCAATGCTGTAGGCACCAAGAATAATTCTTTTAGCCCTGATATATGTTATCTGGTACCAGAATTTCCCATTTCCCTCACACACACACTTAGTTGACTTTGTGCAAGCTACTATGGAATAAAGGGATGAACTGCCATCCTTGAAATGTGCAGGCCTTTTGGAAATGTCACCCAATGTTATTATAGTCAATGCAGAGCAATCAGCTTCCAAAACAGCTTCTGCACACTTGGATGTTAAAGGTGGAAAAAAAGCAACCTAATGCCTTTTCCAATTTCCAATCATATTTTCCAAGATTGGCTCCTCACCAAATGCCTGGGAACTAAAACAAAAACGATCATGGAGTGGGATAGAAATGTTCCTGTTGGCAACTGGTGTAGCCCCAAATCCCAGGGCCCTGATAATCCTTACAGTATTATCTTTCTCTGAACCTGATACAGATTAGAATATATAGCAATAGCAATAGAACTTAGACTTATATACTGCTTCACAATGTTTTACTGCCCTCTCTAAACAATTTACAGAGTCAGCCTCTTGCCCCAACAATCTGCGTCCTCATTTTACCCATCTCAGAAGGATGGAAAGCTAAGTCAACCTTTAGCCTGGTGAGATTCGATCTGCCAAATTGCAGGCAGGCAGCAGGCAGCAGAAATAGCCTGCAGTACTGCACTCTAACCACTGCGCCATCGAAGCTCTTAATTCATCTTAAAATATAAGTGTCCAGACTTGAACACACCATATTGGACTGTTGTATCATAAATGCAATGTGATGGTGCACTCATGTACAAAAAGAGTCATGTTTGGAATGTAATAGCACCATAATATTTTGCAATTGCTCAATGCTTCATCATGCAAGAATGCACAAAACCAATCTAGTTCTCTGGGTAAAATGTTCCTTCTATTATAATAAACCCAGGCAGAAAAACGCAAATTTTATTAATCATTGCTCAGCTTTTACTAGTCTGCTTACTGATACCATTTGCACCTAGTCTGCATCATTTCTTTTTAACTATTTTGAGTTTTTATTTGACTATTACTTAAAAAAAAATACCCTTTTTTAAAATAGGGAATGGTTTGTAAACATGAAATGATGTCAACCCACCAAAAAGATAGCTAAGTCAATTCAGTGCATTCTCTAAAATGTTACCAGAAGGAGAATATTTCAATGATTGCTAAGAGAGGTAGTCCTTGACTTACAACAGTTCATTTAGTGACTGTTCAAAGTTACAACAACACTGAAAAATATGACTTATGACCATTTTTCAAAGTTGCAAACTTTGCAGCTTCCCCATGGTCACGTCATCAAAATTCACATGCTTGGCAACTGGTTCATGCTTATGCAACTGGTTCATACACCCTCAGTGTCCGAAGATCATGTGTTCCCCTTTTGTGACCTTCTGACAAGCAAGATCAATGGAGAAACCAGATTCACTTAACAACCATGTTACCAACTTAACAAACTTTACAAATGCAATGATTCACTTAACAACTGTGGCAAAAAAAAAATGGGCCAAACTCACTTAACAAATGTTTCACTTAGGAATATAAATTTTGGGCTAAGTTGTATTTGTAACTTGAGGACTACCTGTAGTTTCTCTCCATGTATGTGAATGTGTCTGTGCATATTTATACTTGTGTGTATACATTCAACCTGTATATACACACTTGTATAATGCTATTAACCCTATGGCATGTCTACATCCCTAACCTATTCCAGTTCTCACTATCTGATCCCCACTTGATGTCACTTTCACCATGTTTTAACCTAATGCTTAATTACCATCTATATGTGCCCCAACCCTCTTTAACAATATGCACCACATTAATACATGAAAAGAGCCATTTCCAGTCCTGCAGTTGCTTCAGAATCCATCCTCTGTCCTGCAGCCATCAGCTCTGCTGTGTCATTCTAAAGCAACCCTAAACACCATCAGCCAGCAAACAAGCAGATATACAGATCCAGTAGCAGCAAAGATAAGGTGACATTCTTCATGGCCAGCTGACATGCTGTGAGGCATGTTCAGAGCTGTAAGGCTCCATAGTGAATTCGGAGCCTGACAGTTGCATAATGGACCACAATGATCTGTCCTTATTTCATCATTCTCACTTGGCATTCCCATCCCATCAGACATTTTCTTAAATGGTTGAAAGGTGCTTTTTAAAATTCTCAAATGTCTTTTGGAATCAAATGTCACACAGCATTAGTATTAATAATTTATCCTACTGTTTTTCCTTTGTAGGCTGCAACTTCCTTGGAAGTTAGTGCTTAATGCCATTTAAAGCCGTTTAATCAAACTGTCATTGAAATTACGCATGGTGAAAAACTGTATTTTCAAAATATGAGAAAATCTCAGACTTTTCTCTTGCAAAAAAACAACAGCCTTGTCAAATCCATTATACTCTAATCAAATTACCCTAACCAGATTAGGCAATGGCACACCAATAAACTACCTATTTCTGGGAGAGGGGGAGGCAAAATAAAATTAGCTCAATAGAATTTTGCACTTTTAGGAGTAAGTCAAATACTTCTTATGTGTTACTGTATTATAAATACAAGTTTTCCTAGTCTCGATAATTATTTATAAACTATCAATCTATACACAACACAGTATAAGTTTAAAGAATTGTGACTAAGGGGGAAAGTATTTTATTCTTAATTAAATCTCCTGCATGGAATATATAAGTATATCAGAGGACAAAAAAAAAAAAAAAAACACTTTTAACCTTGCTCTGCTGGGTTACTACAGAACTGCCCATCTCCCCCAAAAAGAGATCTCTTTAGCAACATCCAGGAAACTTTTTACAAAAAAAGTTCTTTAAATAATTAAAGGAAATAAACAGCTTTTCATGTGAACCAATTTGCTTTCCCTATTCTAATAACAGAATATAGAATCTAAATTTCATAAATTGGACACTACAGGGAAAAGCAAGAGCTTTAAGCAGGATCATTTCCTTCCATTAGTAATGACTACAACTGCTCCAAAGAAGGAATGTCACCACCCATTTTCAAAGACCTGAACTGATCTAGAAATATATCATGATCAATGATATTAAAGGCCACAGAGATATCAAAAAAAAAAAAAAAAAAAAGGCCAAGGTTGATGCACTACTTCAGGTCACAAATCATCAACAGCTATGATTAATACCATCTCTGCCCTGTGCCCAGATCTGAAATCTGATAATGCCTGAAAAGATCCATATAATCTGTCTCATTCCAAAGGCCTTTGAAGGCCTTTGAAGTTCAACAACTTCCCTTAGAAAAGAAAAGTTGGAGACAGGCCCCAAAACATCTAGCAGTCAGATCCACAATGAATTTTTCAGGAGAGGATAGAATACCACCTCCTTAAACACATGTAGGATTACTCCCCGTCATCGATAAATTCACCATCCAAAAACTCAACTCTCTGCACACTGCTATAAAGATGATGGTATCTTGCATATATGATGATATATTATATTTATAACCTACATTTCTTTCAAATAATTCATAGCAACTTAAAGCTTTTCTTTTAAGAGGTGTTTCAATTCTGCTTCTTTCCCTCCCTCTTTCTGCCTTGTATGTCAATGTCTTGATATGACCACACTTGGAATATTGCATGCAGTTTTGCTCAGCACAATGTAAAGGGCCTGTCACATTGGCTGACAGATGCAAAATGTTTGTAAAAAGGACACAGCAGACGAGAAAATGTTCCATCCGTTGTTATCCGCTCTCAAAAGTGCCCCGAATTTGCATAACCAGAGCAGACAACAACGGAAAGGAACGGACGGGGGGAGGATGTAGAGGGGATGTAAAATGGATGCTCCACAGAAGCATAGCGGATGGAAGCGGATGGGAGCAGATGGCACATCTGCAGGGCTTCCGGGGGAGCACAGCGAAGCGGACGTGCAGCGGAAAGAGAGAATGCAGAGTGGATGCCGAGCGGATGAAGCAGATGAAGAGCGGAAGCCTAGCAGATGCCTAACGGATGCCTAGCGGATGCAGAGTGTTCACTGCGCATGCAGGGAGGATGCATTGTGTCAGCCCCGTGGATATAAAGGGAAGAAGCTCGCAAGCAGGTCACCATTCAGAGGAAAGACCTGCTTCCAGACACAGCTCCGGCCAGCCAGCCAGCCAGCCAACAACCATGAGGAAGAAGAGAAAGCCTCTGCCATCTGCTGCCAGCCCTGGCAAGAGGGACAGGGCCACCATCCCACCACCTGGCCCTGACTCTGCTTCTGCTGGGGCTTCTGCTGCTGGGGCTGACTCTTCTGGTGCTGGAGCTTCTGCAGGCGCTGCTCCTGATGCTGGGGCTTCTGCTGGGGCTTACTCTGCTAGTGCTGCTCCTGGTGCTGGTGCTTCTGCTGGTGCTTACTCTGTTGGTGCTGCTCCTGGTCCTGCTGGTCCTACTGGTCCTGCTGGTGCTCCTGGTCCTGCTGGTCCTGCTGGCACTGCTGGTGCTGCTGGTGCTTACTCTGCTGCTGATGATCCTGGTCCTTCTGGCGCTGCTAGCGCTGCTGGTGCTGCTGGCGCTGCTGGCGCTGCTGCTGCTGCTGGTGGTCCTGCTTTTGCTACTACTGTTGTTGTTGCTACTGCTGCTGCTGGTGGTGTGGAGGAGCAGCCCCTACAACCTCAAAGCCCCTCTAATGAGGGCCCATATGGCCCTGCCAGAGGGAGGAAGAGGAATACACGTGAACGGGAGAGGAGGCAATATTCCATTGAAGAGGAACATGAGGAGCAGGTGCTGGAATGGCTGAGGGAGAACAAGTATCTTTGGTGGAAGGGACACAGGCTCTATCGAGACACCAAAAGAAAGCAGGCTGCTTGGAGAGAGAAGGTGGAGAGCCTGGGCTACACTTCGGAGGTGCTCCTCGGCTGGTGGAAGCACATGCACACCTGGTACGGGAAGCTGCACCTCAAGAAATCTGGCCAGGCCACGGTCAAGCTGACGGACCGAGAGACCTACGTGATGGCCAAGTGCAACTTCTTGGAGGGTGAGATCCACCACCAAGGAGCAGCCCCTCTGACAACCCTATCTCTCAGGCAGCCGGCTGAGAGCCAGTCCTCTTCTGGCCAAGAGTCAGCAAGAGTCCAGGCAGGTATCTGTGAAGCATGCCACGACGGAGAACCCCCCAACAGCTGCACTACCCCTGGCGGAGCGCGTGGAGGACCCCCTGATGCAATGGGAGCAAGGAGAGAGCACTTCCACTACAGCCCAAGCCGCATCCACCCCCAGCTCCACCTCTACAGAAAGCGGGCAGAGAGGCAGACCGGAGAGGCAGAGCCACACTGTCCTGCTGGAGATAAGAGACACCATCAGGAGCAGCGTAGATCTCCTCTCTCAGCTAGTACACACCGACGCCCCATCCTCCAACCACAAGCCCTTCCTCACCTATGTCAACCAGACCCTCATGAACATGTCGGAATCACAGTACCAGGTGATAAAGGACAGGATCACCGGTCTTCTTCACAACCCTCCAGACCAAGATGAACCTGCTCCCACCCAGTCCAGGCCTGCTCCTCCACCCCAGGTGATTTCACTGCCCTTCCAAGGCTTTCCACAGGCCCTCACCTTCCAAGGCTACAGCTACCAGGAGCTCCAGCAGCACAGGCAGCCCTTCCCAATCCAGGCACAGGTACATCGGACGCCACCAGTGCCACTGATGCCACTGATGCCACAGATGCCACTGATGCCACAGATGCCACCCATGCCACAGATGCCACCCATGCCACAGATGCCACCCATGCATCACCTCGCTCAGCTGCAGACCAGACAGCCCCACTACACTGCTCCTTCCTCCACCCCACAGCCAAGCCCGGCCTCAGAACATCTGTCATCGATATTGGGGCTGACACCCCATGTCCTGGAGGACGGGGCTCTCAACAACACAGGACTGAGCCAGCTCTCTGAGAGCTTCCTCCACACACCGTCCCCTGTTGTCCTCTTGGGGCCAGGCACCCCAATGACGCCTCAGACCAGCACTCCAGCAGCAGCCACGTCCACAGCACCTGGACCCTTTGCCCCTGAGACTGGGCATGCCTCAGAGTGACCAAGAAGAGCGCCAGAGACTGGGTGGCTACCTGTTGACTTTATCTTTGCTTAAGACACTTGGGTCATTTTTCTTTTACAGCTTGTTATTAATAAAGATTATCTTTGCTTCACACACTTGCTTCATTTATTTTAGTCAATAAAGTCTTGGTGGAAACTTTTAGTTTGTTTTAAGCCTTTGCATGCTTGTGGGATGGGTAAGGATAGCAGTACGATGGGCAGGGATACCTTTGGAATGGGTAATAGCTGTGGGATGGGCAGGGATACATTTGGAATGGGTAATAGCTGTGGGACAGGCAGGGATAACTTTGGGATGGGTAATAGCTGTGGGATAGATAAGCCTCCAGTGCAAGCATAGTGGGACTCTATGGTCCATCCTCCCAGGTGCCACACCTATGGCCCTTTATTATCAATAACAATTTAATCATTCATCAACACATTTCAACATAAACACAACTCTTTATTAAATGCCCTGTTCATTGTACGGTCACGCAACATACATGGCCCAATCTCATCAGTGTGATAAGACAGGCTGAAGGAAGCATCCATTAAGCATCTATCATCCTGTCTTGCCACTCCACTGCTCCAGCTGGGAAATTGCACCAGTGTTTCAGGAGGTTGCGCTGCTTCTTCCCTTCATGTGAAGTTCTGTTGGGGCCTGGCACATCCACAGTATCTATCAGGTTTCGCCCTTGCCTCCATTCACCAGGCTCCATGACCCCATTGCCTTGTTGGAGGTCCACAAGCCTGTTCTGCAATACTGGGTAGCGGGTGCGCATGAGATTGTGCAGGATGCAGCAAGCTTCCACGATCCTCCTCACGGTCTCTGGGCGATGCTGCATGGTGGTGAGAAGTACCTGGAACCTGTTGGCCAGGATGCCAAAGGCGTTCTCCACCACCCATCTTGCCCTGGACAGCCTGTAGTTGAAGACCCTCTCTTCAAGGGTGAGCCATCTGGAGGTGTAGGGCTTCATGAGGTAGGTTCTGAGGGAGAAGGCGTCATCCCCCACGATGAAGTAGGGCACATCTTGTGTGTCGTTGGGCAGGGGGTGTGGATCTGGGAAGCCCATGATGAGGTTGCATTCCAGCCCCTCCTTGAGGTGACTGGCATTGTATACCTGGGCATCTGAAGATGAGCCGTTGCCTGAAGCATCGATGTTCATGAACTTGTCGTCAGCATCGACCATGGTGAAGAGGATGATGCTGAAGAAGCCATTGTAGTTGAAATAAGTGGACCCCGATTTGGCTGGCGCTTTGCAGGCCGCGTGCTTGCCATCTATGGCTCCAACGGTGTGGGGGAAGTTCCACTTCTGATACCACTGCTCTGCAACTTTCTTCCAGCCTTCTTCAGTGGAGGGGCACTGGAGGAGCTCCCCCAGGTATTCTTCGATGATGGCTTGCACCACTTCTCTGACCACAATGCTGATGTAGTTGTGTGGCACCCTCCAGCCATACTGCATGCTCCTGTACATGGTCCTGGAGGCCAGGTGGTGCAGAGTCAGTGCCACCTTGAGTCCAGGGTCCAGGCTGGGCTGGAAGTTGGTGCTCTGCTTGGTCAACCTGGGTGTCAGCCGCTCCACAACTTTGTCAAACATGGCTGGAGGCATCCTCATGAAGTTCTGGAATGCACGAAGGTCTTCGTTCCTCAGCTCCACCATCAGCTTGTTGTACAGTCCATAATCTGCTCTTCTGGCAATCCATCTTCGGACCTAGACACTTCTTGGCTGCCTCCTTTTCTTCGCGTAGAACAGTTGAAAGAGCCTGTAGATGGCTTCGCACTGTTGCAGAATGATGGTGGCTTCCAAAAGGAGTGTGTTACGATCCATGGTGGACATCAATGGATGCTGTGGAAGAGCAAGAGCCAGATGAAGGCTGCAGAGGTCTGCACAGCAGGGGTGCTAGACTGAAAGTGAGATCCAGGTGAGTTCCTCCCCCTTTTTATAGGCAATATATGTTTTCCACTAGGTGTCCTTTTGCATCCTCTAGGCATCCTGCAGACATCCTAAATATTCGAGATAGCTCCCCTCTGCAAACGTTTTTTCCATTTTAATGCTTTGTATGCGAGCTGCATCTGCTTTCATCCTTTCTACCTCTGTGCTACTAACGCTGCGCATCCGTTCCACGTCCATTTTGCTTCCTCCCTGTGTCCATTTTCTGCTGGAGCGGATGTGAGTTGTGCGGATGCACAGCGGATACCTAGCGGATATAGCGGATGCATAACAGATGACGACGGATGTAGAACGGATGTTCCCCATATGCATTGCGGATACAGAATGGACGTGTTGGATACTTTATCCGTTCAAAAAGTTTTGTGCAGCTCAAAACTTTTTGAGCGGATGAAATGTCAGTCAACGGATGCTGGACGGATAGAGAGGTTGAAAAACGGAGGCAGTGAGTACAGAACGGAAGCATCGCGTTAACCAATGGATGGCAAGTGTTTCTCTCCATTTTACATCCTCTTTCCATCCGTTGGTGCAGTGTGACATGGGCTTAACAATGTTGAGGCTCTAGAAAAAGTACAGAGAAGAGCAACAAAGATGATTAGAGGAGTGAAGGCTAAAACACATAAAGAACAGTTCCTGTCATTGGATATGTCAACTTTAATGAAAAGAAGGACTAGGGATGACATGATAGCAGTATGCCAACCTCTAAGGGATTGCCATAAAGAAGAGGGGGTCAACGTATCCTCCAAAGCACCTGAAGGCAGGACAAAAAGCAACTGATAGAAAATGATCAAATAAAGTAACAACCTAGAACTAAGGAGAAATTTTCTGACAGAACAATTAATCAGTGGAACAACTTGCCTCCAGAAGTTTTGGATAATCCAACACTGGAAGTTTTTAAGAAGAGACTGGACAACCAGTATAGAATTTCCTGCTCGAGCAGGGGGTTGGACTAATAGATCTCCCACGTCCCTTCCACCTCTGTTATTCTCTTATTCTGTTATACATTTCATTGTCATAATACTCCTGTAAAAGTAGATCAGATAAGGAGAAGTGACTAGATATACCAATGAGAATTGTGTGGATTTCATATCTATGCATTTGAAAGATGTCTGGCCATATAAATTGATTAAAGAAATAAACAAATGTATAAATGTTTAGTCTGCCTGTTTTTAGTCTGATATATTAATCACTGAATAATATATTTTAAATGCCTGCTTCAGTTTCTTTGGCACTTTAGATGATTGCTCAGTTTCTTTTACCATCCTTTTCCAGAATGGCCTTTGAGACTCTTAGGCTACTAATATTAATCTTGTTCATGGGAAGAATTTGTCCTTTCTTTGGATTCTATGGTCCCAGCGCTCAAATACCAGATTAGGCTATTGGACATATATAAAACAACAATAATATTTTCATTTGCACTAGGTTCATTGAACAGGTAACAGAGCAAGGGAAAAAACACTTGGGTATGCTTCTTTATTTTGAATGTTTATTACAAACATTTCTTCAAATGAGCAAAAGCAAGACAGCTCGTGATTAAGGAACTGTGTATCAGTCAAGAAGACTTGGATTCAAGTCTTCACTCAACCATGAACATCTGGGTGACTTGCTTACTTCCTCATTTGTTTCAATTTATATGGTTACACATTTTGCACAAGCAATTCTGTTTTAATTGGTTGACAGACAAAACATCAATATAACCATACAGAAAATAAAATAAAAATACAAAAAAAGAAAACAGAATGGCAGCAAAAGATAACTATCAGCAATAAATTAATGGAACCTCATAGATCCACCAAAGCTCCCAATCCCCATGCCTGGGAGAACAGCTAAGCCTAAAGCAGCTCCTTAAGAGGTCAGCAGAGTCAGGAACAATATAATCTTAGGGGGAATTATGTTCCAAAGGCTAGGCACAGTTATATTTTAAAAATATAGATCCCACTATATTATTTTTAATAGATGGTGTATGTCCCTCCTGCCAGATCTGAAGAGGTTGATAGAGACAACTGAAGAAAAGCAGTCCCTTAGATATCCCAATCCATTCCATGAAAAACTATGTGCCAGTCAGCAACTTTCATTGCACACAGAAACCTAATGGGAGCCAGTGCAGCTCACAAAGCAAAAGTTCAACATGAGTAAGTCCCATAATTGTTTCCTGCAACACTTTAGATCAGTGTTAGCTTCTGGATTTTCTTCAACTGTAGCCTCATATAAAGTACATTGCAATACTCAATGTGACCAAAGTATGAGTGACTGCTCAGTGCCCTCTGATTCAGGAGGGGTGGAAATGACACACAGCCCAAAGTTGTGCAAAAGACCTCCTGATCACAGTTGTAACTTGCTACTTGAGCAGGAGCTGCAAATCCAGGAAGACCCTCAGATAGTACACAGAGTCTATCTAGAGTACAACAACCCCAACTCGACATGAAGATGGAAAATCCTTGTGACCAAGAAGCCCTAAAACTCAGAGAAACTCTGTCTTGTTTGGGTTATGCTAAAGTCAATTTTTCCATGTGCAGACCCCACAGCCTTCAGAGACTAAGACAGGATCTCCTTAGCATCACATGGGACAGTTCTTCTCTTTCTTAGCTCATTTTATTTCATGAGGTTGATATTTTTGAGAAAAAAATCAAAGCAGACACTTAGCTGAGCTCTCAAAAAAGAAAGTTAAGGTATACGTTCAAAAATAATGACATTATTTGAACTGATTCACCATCATTTGGATTTTTGTCCTAGTTTTGTTTATTTTGGGAGGGACAGAGCACTTGCATTTAATTGTTACATTGTTCTAGAATTATACTGTGTTGGGAATGGGAGTGAATGATTCCAGAACACCTGGAACACATTCTGAACATTAGTAATCTGAGATGGAATCCCACTGAAATACATATTTTTATTACTATCTCAGAGAAAGGCAATGTATTTTAAAAACTAAAAAGTGAAGCAAGATTTTTAATATATATATATATATGGAATAAATTTGTTTTCCTGTAATCCATCTCTAGTATGTTAATGGCAGAACTACAGACAGTAAATTGCTTATTCCTTTTCTGCTATAAAAGAGAAATTACATCCATGCTGTTCTCCCTCCTTCTCTCTCTCTCTCTCTTTCCTCCTTCTCTCCCTTTGTCTCTGTCACTCTCTCCTGCGCTCTCTCTCTGTCTCTCTCTCTCTCTCTCCCTCTCTCTCTCTCCTACTCTCTCTGTGTCTCTCTCTGCTTCTCTCTCTCTCTGTCTCTCTGTCTCTCTCTCTCTCTCTCTCCTGCTCTCTTTTCCCCCACTCTCTCTCCTTCCCTCCCTCTCCCTCTCCCCCCATCATACACATACACATCCTAGATAGAACATTACTATATATTTAGACTCTTTAGTTGGATAAATAATGTACCTACTTTGGGAAGAAAAAACATAATATATGTGCCTGAGAAAAGAGAAGAAAGCTCCTATATTGTCTCTCCTATATAACCTCTGTTGGAAAGTGAACCTGAAAATTACCAACCCTTAATTGATGCCAGCTTTAGACACACAAAGACATGAAATATATATATATGTGCTTACATGTGTGCTGCTCAGCTTCCTTCGGATATTATCCCACATCATTGTAGTGCTTTTAAAGTTGTAGCAACGTTTCAGCAGAATCTCATCTGCCATCATAAGGCTTCTGTATAGAGTTTGTATGTGGGTCAGAGTCTCACAGTCTTTGGTTTTAAATTTGAGGCTAGCCTATGCTGTGCCAGGATGGTTTTTTTCTTCATCCTGATTGGTTGGGAGTCTTGGTCTGTGTTTATTGGTCTTGGAGTTTGATTGATTGGTGTTTCTGGTTTCTTCTGTCTGTTTTGTGGCTTTGATTGGCTGGCAACACTCTGCTCCTGCACTGGAGGCTTTCAGTGCAGCTTGGCTTCGTGTGAAAGGACGGCTGTTATCTATTAGGAAGCCAGGTTTCATCTGGGTGCCTGGTGGGGGGGTGTTTGAGCTGGAGCTATCAGAGGGAGTCTGTTTTTGCCCAGGTGTTTGCCTGGCTTGTGGTGTGGAGATCTTTCTATTTGAGAGTGCAGGCTTCCAAATGATTGACAGTCTGCTGGAATCATCTCTTCTATTCATGCTTTCAGGTCTTTTTTCAATCTCTATGGCTTCTCTGATGATTCTGTGGCTGGGGTTTTCTATAGTGGCTAGGGTTTTGGTGCCATTGAAGTTGATGTTGTGACCTGTGGCTTTCATGTGTTGGACTAGTGAGGAGGTGTGTTCCAGCTTTTTTACTGCATTTTTGTGTTCATCTCTATACAGAAGCCTGATGATGGCAGATGAGATTCTGCTGAAATATTGCTACAACTTTAAAAGCACTACAGTGACGTGGGATAATACCCGAAGGAAGCTGAACCGAATGGTGAGCCTGTAACCTGAACATATGATCACATATTTATGGTTTTTATACCATGTAGAATCATAAAGGAACATAAAAGTCCAGGGTGCACAGAATCCCTTTTCGTTTTCAGAAGCATTAACTTAATGTGTCTCCAACTTACAACCCCATTTCTCACATGGGCATTTGGACTGTTGTGAATGTACTTCTAATTGCATTAGTTCATAAAAGTGGATGGAAAAGATACAAAAATACTGTGCTGAGCTCCAATGTTACCCATAATCATGAAGTGTTGCTTTACTAAAATCTATATGGGAAAAACAAAAGGCATTAAAGAGCGAGATAGGAGTATATTTAGGCAAGAGAAGCCATCGGAGGTTGCTACTCACCCTTTTTCTTTTTCCCTTTAAAAGAATATCTGCAAGATGTAAGATTTGGTACTGTGAAGTAGGTTAACAGGCAGAAGGGTGGGAAAGGTTAAGGGACAGAATGAAAAAAATATATTAAGAAAAAAAATTCTTCATAAATTTTTGAAGCTACACACTTAACAAGGTGGTACAACATTTACTACAGATATACAGTAAATAGAGTGTAAATAGAAAATATAACAAATGTTAATTTGCCATCTGTACGGTTTCCTCTGTGCTACATACTGAAAATGATTGTCAGACTCAGTTTTTTATCAAAAAAAATAGGGTAATGATTTTAGGGACAAAATTGGCATGATTATAAAGGCTGTCAGATTCAACAGCGAGTACATTAGTCTAGACTGACAGAAACCTAATGAGGATCACTTTTCTATGACACATTATGATGGGTGTTTCACAGTACAGAATGAAGAACAGCCTTTTGTGGAAGTAGCTTGCCAAGCATATTGAGATTAGCTAGTATATCAGGAGTACGCTTCACTTCTGCCCAACCTGAAGGCAGTGCTATAGCTATATATAGGTGAAAGAAGCAAAGAGACACTTTGGTTTCCAACTCTTACACAGGGGTGGGAATCAACCGGTGTTATTACCAGTTCAGTGCTTACATTTTGCATGTGTGTATAAAAAAAACGTTAAGCTGTACCACCCAGACAGCTGAAAAACGCTGCACACAGGTGCGCAGCATTTGAAAGGCCTCTTTTTTTCCTGCTTTTTCAACCTCAGCTGTGCTACGCAAAGCAGCTGAGGTTGAAAAAGCAGGAAATAAAGGACAGGTAAGAGCCCGGGCAGGTGGGTGGGTCAAACAGCAGCAAAAACAGAACCAGTTCAGTGTCTGCTGCTCTTCAGAGCTATTGGTTCTTTAGAACTGGGCAGAACTGGTAGCATCCCACCCCTGCTCTTACAGAGTTGTTTTGCTCCCCTGCATGGAGTAACTTGGAAAGAAGTAAATGTGGCATTATTTCCTTTGCAGTGAGAACAAGGCATTCAATTTTGTTTTTCACTTGATAATATTAACACAGCCTAAGATTCTGCTGGAGAGAGAGAGAGAGAGAAAAGTAACAGCCAGCAAGTAGAAACAATGAAAAGAGATCTGCTAATATGCAAAGAATGTGATTTTCAGAGGAAATGGGTTGGTTTTAGATTATAATTAACAAATGTCCAAAAGGATCTACAGCAGGTTATAACCTAGTTAGTTTAAAAGTTCAATTTCATGGAAAAACTTATATACTATTTTTAGATATCAGTTGGGAACACTAAACAAAAGGGTGTGCCTTGATTAAGAGTGGGTAGTCTATAGCTGAGAGGGCCTAGTCATGTTTCACTAACTGAGCTAATAAAAAATGTCATTTGGAGATATTAAAGCAGAGGGATACAAAGGGATGGAACGAGCATTCTAATTAAGTTTTCAGAACCACGATGGAGAACTTTTACTACATAGTGTTGGCCCAAAGAGAATTTCAGAGAAATGGGGAAAAATGTGTCTTTTGCTGAATGCCATACGTTAATATTCAGGGTCAGCAACAAATGTCTCAGCACAGAAAAAATTGTTTTAAGTCTGGGAAATTATCATCCAGCAGGAGATAAACAACAATGCAAAATGTATTGTTTCAGAGGCAACAATCTGGTCAACTGGGATGATCTGGTTTTGAGCCTGAGAGAACCAAAGCTATGAATGGAGATGAAGAAAATAAAAATAACAGTACTACACTATTTTCAGTCAGATCAACAACCAGATGGTGATTTGGCTGTTTTTCACCAAGACGAGCTTATCTATCCAGAGCAACTCAAGAATGCTGGCAATGAAAAGGAAGAACTTTCTCTTCATTTTTCTCAATGCTTACATGTTTCAAAGGAATCATACCCTACACACCTTTTATATAATGAACATGCAGAAATCAGAACAGAACTATGTTTTCAGGTGAATGCCATCATACAGGTGAATGCCTGTCCATACCTATAAGTACCATTAGTTTACATCAGATGGACTTTTCTTTCTTTGGAGAGAGAGAGAGAGAGAAAGTGAGAGAGATGTCCAAATTTGGCTAAGTACTCTGTGTTGGATTTTGCAGCAGAAATTTAAGTTCAGAAAACACACAGATGACTGATTCAGCAGGATTCATTAACTTCTTTATATCCATAATAACATATTGAAGTAAAGTTTACAAAAACAGTAGTTTCTTCCAGGTTACAAGCAAAAAGACAAACTGCAGTTTCCAGCAGAGATCAGTTTCTGTTTCACTTTTGAGCTGAGAATACAGAGCTAAACCAAGCTCAGACTCTCTCTTTAAGTTTCAGGCCCCAATTCAGCTTCAATTGGCTGATCTTGTTAACTGTGTCTCTGCGAGTTCATGAATATTCTGACACTCTATACCTACTCAGTCAATTTATATAGTAAATTCTAGTGAAGCACACTAGGGCTAAAGCCCATGTCCCACTGCACCAACAGATGCAAAGAGGATGTAAAACGGACAAAAAAGCTTGCCATCCATTGGAAAACGCAATACATCTGTTGTGTACTCACTGCGTACGTGTTTCATATGCTCTATCCATCAAAAATCCGTCTACTGCTATTTCATCCGCTCAAAAAGTTTTGAGCTGCACAAAACTTTTTGAGCAGATGAACTTTCTGCCGAGTACGATGTACGTCTGCAACACATACGGGCAACAAACGTTCTACATCCGTTGTCATCCATTACACGTCCGCTGTATCCTCTCGGCATCCTCTGGGCATCCTCGCAATTCACATCAGCTCCAGCTGAAAATGGAAGGAGGTAGGAAGCGAAAGGTACACGGAACGTCCACGCAGTGTGAGTAGCACAAAAATAGAAAGGATGTAAGTGGATGCATCTCGTACATAAAGCATTAAAACGGACAAAACGTTTGTATATGGGATGTATCTCGGATATTTAGCATGTCTGGAGTATGCCTGGAGTATGTGGAAGGACACCGAGCAGAAAACTGACATTTCCTATAAAAAGGGGGAGGAAATCACCTGGATCTCACTTTCAGTCCAGCAGCCTGGGTGTGCAGACCTCTTCAGCCTTGCTCTTCCTCTTCCACATCATCCATTGATCTCCACCATGGATCATCACACACTCCTTATGGCAGCTGCCATCATTCAACACCAGAACCAAGCCCTCTTCAGACTGTTTAACCTTTTCTACGCAAGGAGAAGAAGGAGATGTCCAAGAGCTGTGAGGGTCCGATGATGGATCGGAAGAAGAGTCAAGTTTGGACTGTATGACAAGCTGATGGTGGAGCTGAGGAATGAAGACACTCGTGCATTCCATCACTTCATGAGGATGCCGTCAGCCATGTTTGATGAAGTTGTGGAGCGGCTGAGACCCTGGTTAACCAAGTCGAGCACCAACTTCCATCCCAGCCTGGACCCTGGATTGAAGGTGGCACTGACTTTGCGCCACCTGGCCTCTGGAAACACATACAGAAACATGCAGTATGCCTGGAGGGTGCCCCACAACACTTTCAGCAAAGTGGTCAGAGAAGTGGTGCAGGCCATCATCGAAGAATACATGGTGCATATTCTGGAGTACGTGGTACCTTCAGTGCCCCACCACTGAAAAAGGCTGGAGGAAAGTTGCAGAACAGTGGTATCAGAGATGGAACTTCCCCCACACCGTTGGAGCCATAGATGGGAAGCACGTGGCCTGAAAAGCTCCAGCCAACTCAGGGTCCTCTTATCACAACTACAAGGGCTTCTACAGTATCATCCTCTTTGCCATGGTTGATGCTGATTACAAGTTCATGTACATCGATGCTTCAGGCAACGGGTCAGCTTCAGCTCCAGGTATACAACGCCAATCACCTCAAGGAGGGGCTGGAACACAACCTCATCATGGGATTTCCAGATCCAGACCCCCTGCCCAATGAGACACAAGATGTGCCCTACTTCATCGTGGGGGATGACGCCTTCTCCCTCAGAACCTACCTCATGAAGCCCTATACTTCCAGATACCTCACCCGTGAAGAGAGGATCTTCAACTACAGGCTGTCCATGGCAAGGCGGGTGGTGGAGAACGCCTTTGGCATCCTGGCCAACAGGTTCCAGGTACTTCTCACCACCATGCAGCATCACCCAGAGACTTGTGAGAATGCCAGAAAATATTGGACTAAAATTCACATGTGGTTGGAAAAAATGACAAAGAAACACATAGACTTGAAACCAGAGATCTTTTTATTGGGAATTTTACCTGATATATATAATAAAGACTTGAAATATTTGATTGTAAATGTATTAACAGTGGCTAGGATTGTATTTGCTAAAAATTGGAAGAATGAGAAAATACCATTGCAGGAAGAAATTATTAAGAAAATATTGGAATGTGCTGAGATGAGTAGATTGACATTTGAAATTAGAGAACAAGAAGATAAACAATTTTATGAAATTTGGGGTTTTTTTTATCAATGGTTAGATGATAAAATACAATAATAGAGCATTAGTATTATATATATGAAGGGTTTTTAGGATTGATTTGTTATGATTATATGATAAGTTATAGAATAAACTGTTTGAAGTATTGTTATCTCACAAAGCATGAATGATTAAAAGTATAGTCAGATAAAGATTTTTTTTATTTTTTTTTTGGTAATATTAGAATATGGATTGACAATATGAGTGGTTATGCAATATAACTGTAATTGACACTATAAAATGAATGCACAAAACTGATGAACCAACCGATACACCGGAAGTATATATGAGAGTAGATGTTTTTAATGTTTTGTACGTTTGTCTGTTTGTAGAAAATTAATAAAATTGTTAAAAAAAAAAAAAAAAGAAGTCTGGCCAGGCCGCGGTCAAACTCACCGACCGGGAGAGCTACGTGATGGCCAAGTGCAGGTTCTTGGAGGGTGAGATCTGCCACCAAGGAGAAGCCCCTCTGTCTACCCTCTCTCTCAGGCAGCCCACAGAGAGCCAGTCCTCTTCTGGCCAAGAGTCAGCAAGAGTCCAGGCAGGTATCTGTGGAGCGTCCCATGACAGAGACAGCTGCACTCCCCATGGTGGAGCGCGTGGAGGACCCCCTGACACAGTGGGAGCAAGGAGAGGGCACTGCCACCAGAGATGAACCCACCCCCACCCCCAGCTCCACCTCCACAGAAAGCAGGCAGACAGGCAGACCAGAGGGGCAGAGCTACACTGTCCTGCTGGAGATCAGGGACACCATCAAAAGCAGCATAGATCTCCTCTCTCAGCTGGTACACACCAACATACCATCCTCAAACCGCAAGCCCTTCCTCACCTACATCAACCAGACCCTCATGGACATGTCCGAATCACAGTACCAGGTGACAAAGGAGAGGATCACAGCCCTTCCAAGGATTTCCACAGGCCCTCACCTACCAAGGCTATGGCTACCAGGAGTTCCAGCAGCACAGGCAGCCCTTCCCAGTCCAGGCACAGGTTCATCGAACACCACTGATGCCACCGATGCCACCGACACCACAGATGCTACCCATGCCACAGATGCCACCTACACCAAGATTTCACCCACACCACAGATGCCACCCATGCCTCACCTCACTCAGTTGCAGACCAGACAGCCCCACTACACTCTTCCTTCCTCCACCCCACAGCCAAGCCAGGCCTCAGAACATCTGTCATCGGTCTTGGGACTGACACCCCATGTCATGGAGGAAGGGGCTCTCAACATCACAGGACTGAGCCAGCTCTCTGAGAGCTTCCTCCACACACCATCCCCTGTTGTCCTCTCGGGCCCAGGCACCCCAATGGTGCCTCAGACCAGCACTCCAGCAGCAGCCACCTCCACAGCCCCTGGACCCTTCACCCCTGAGACTATGGGCACGCCTCAGAGTGACTGAGAAGAGTGCCAGAGACTGGGTTGCTGCCTGTTGACTTTATCTTTGCTTGGGACACTTTACTTGGGTTATTTTGCTTTTACAGTTTGTTATTAATAAAGTTTATCTTTGCTTCACACACTTGCTTCAGTTCTTTTAGTCAATAAAGTCTTGGTGGAAACTTTTAGAAATGGTTTAAGCCTTTGCATGCTTGTGGGATGGGTAAGGATAGCAGTGGGATGGGCAAGGATACATGTGGGATGGATAAGAATAGCAGTGGGATGGGCAGGGATACCTGTGGGATGGGTAATAGCTGTGGGATGGGTAAGGATAGCAGTAGGATAGATAAGCCTCCAGTGCAAGCATAGTGGGACTTTATGGTCCACCCTCCCAGGTGCCACACTTGTGGCCCTTTATTATCAATAACAATTTAATCATTCATCAACATATTTCAACATAAACACAACTCTTTATTAAATGCCCTGTTCATTGTACGGTCACGCAACATACATGGCCCAATCTCATCAGTGTGATGAGACAGGCTGAAGGAAGCATCTATTAAGCATCTACCATCCTGTCTTGCCACTCTACTGCTCCAGCTGGGGAGTTGCACCAGTGTTTCAGGAGGTTGCGCTGCTTCTTCCCTTCATGTGAAGCTCTGTTGGGGCCTTGCACATCCACAGTATCTATCAGGTTTTGCCCTTGCCTCCATTCACCAGGCTCCATGTCCCCATTGCCTTGTAGGTGGTCCACAAGCCTGTTCTGCAACACTGGGTAGCGGGTGCGCATGAGATTGTGCAGGATGCAGCAAGCTTCCACAATGTTCCTCATGGTCTGTGCGCGATGCTGCATGGTGGTGAGAAGTATCTGAAACCTGTTGGCCAGGATGCCAAAGGCGTTCTCCATCACCCGCCTTGCCCTGGACAGCCTGTAGTTGAAGATCCTCTCTTCACAGGTGAGGAGTCTGGAGGTGTAGGGCTTCATGAGGTAGTTCTGAGGGAGAAGGCGTCATCCCCCACAATGAAGTAGGGCACATATTGTGTCTCGTTGGGCAGGGGGTCTCGATCTGGGAAGCCCATGATGAGGTTGCATTCCAGCCCCAGCTTGAGGTGATTGGCGTTGTATACCTGGGCATCTGAAGATGACCCATTGCCTGAAGCATCGATGTACATGAACTTGTAATCAGCATCGACCATGGCAAAGAGGATGATGCTGAAGAAGCCCTTGTAGTTGTGATAAGTGGATCCTGAGTTGGCTGGAGCTTTGCAGGCCACGTGCTTGCCATCTATGGCTCCAACGGTGTGGGGGAAGTTCCACTTCTGATACCACTTCTCTGCAACTTTCTTCCAGCATACTTCAGTGGAGGGGCACCATTCTTCGATGGTGGCCTGCACCACTACTCTGACCACTTTGCTGATGGTGTTGTGTGGCACCTTCCAGGCGTATTGCATGCTCCTATACGTGGTCCCGGAGGCCAGGTGGTGCAGAGTCAGTGCCACCTTCAGCCCAGGGTCCAGGCTGAGCCGGAAGTTGGTGTTTGCCTTGGTCAACCTGGGTCTCAGCCGCTCCACAACTTCGTCAAACATGGCTGGTGGCATCCTCATGATGTTCTGGAATGCACGAGTTCGTTCCTCAGCTGCACTATCAGCTTGTAATACAGTCCGTACTCGGCTCTTCTCGCGATCTATCTTCGGACCCAGACACTTCTTGGACGCCTCCTTTTCTTCCCGTAGAACAGGTGAAAGAGCCTGTAGAGGGCTTCTCACTGTTCTAGAACGATGGCGGCTACCAAAAGGAGTGTGTGACGATGCATGGTGGAGATGACTGGATGCTGTGGAAGAGCAAGAGGCAGATGAAGGCTGAAGAGGTCTGCACTGCAGGGCTGCTGGACTGAAAGTGAGATCCAGGTGATTTCTCCCCCTTTTTATAGGAAATATAAGTTTTCCACTAGGTGGAAAATATAAGTTTTCCACTACACAACGAGTGTATTACGGATGTTCCCCATATGCGTAGCGGATGTATAACGGACGTGTTGGATACTTTTTCCGCTCAAAAAGTTTTGTGCAGCTAAAAAAACTTTTTGACCGGATGAAATGTCAGTTGACAGATGCTGGACGGATAGAGTATGAAAAACGGACGCAGTGAGTACAGAACAGATGCATCGCGTTAACCAATGGATGGCAAGTGTTTCTCTCCATTTTACATCCTCTTTCCATCTGTTGGTGCTGTGTGACATGGGCTTTACATGTAGATGTTGAACAGCATAGGGCCAAGATAAACCTGCAATGTTAAACTAAATTAGATTATAATTGGTTCTTGTAAGAATTCATCATGACGTTGCTGCGTGATGTTTATCTTGATAGAAAGATTTTAAATTTCTTTTTCTGTTTGCACAGGGAGTCCTCAACGTACAACCACAGTAGGGCCCAACATTTTTGATGCTATTTGAGACATTTGTTAAGTGAATTTTATCCCATTTTGCATCCTTTCTTGCCACAGTTGTTAAGTGAATCACTAAAGTTAATTTAGTAACACAGTTGTTAAGTGAATTTGGCTCCCCCATTGACTTTGCTTGTCAGAATGTTACAAGTGGTGATCACATGACCCAGGGACACTGAAACCATCATAAATATGAGTCCATTGCCAAGTGTCTGAATTTTGATGGCATGACCATGGGGATGCTGCAGTGGTGTGAAAGTGTGAAAAATGGTCATAAATTACTTTTTTCACTGCTATAGAAACTTTGAATGTTCACTAAATGAACTGTTGTAAGTCAAGGACAACTTGTATACATAGACTTTTGCACAATTACATGAGTGATCTTTTTAAAAAATATAAGTAGTTCTGGATAAAATAGCACATTTGAAATAGGAACAGAATTCTAAAATTGTGCCCCTTAGAAAGCCTGGAAAACCAACAAGTTATTAGATATGTAATAGGTACATAGCTTTTAAGTTTAGTTAAATGTCAATATTTTTTTAAAAAAAGAAAAATACAGTTGAATAAGCATTTGGCCTGAAGAAAAACACTAAAAAAAAAAAAAACATGTTGACAGATTGTCAGATAACACAAGGAAGCCATACCTTCCTACACTGGTGAAACAGGCTTCAAATTCTGAGTGGGCCAAAAAGGTAGCAAATCATTTGTTCCTTATATTATGTTGCATTTTGCTTCCAGGAAAGAGAAATGTTTGTAGTATTTTGCTGGCTCGTACATGAAAACATTTTCACTAGCTGGTTTATTATATATCAGGCTCTAAATTCCAATTATCCAATTGTCTTAAGGACTAATATATATATTTTCAAACATTTCTGAAAGGCCAGGAGAATGGGCGCCTGCCTCACTTCTGAAGAAAGAATATTCCAAATGGTAGGGCTGATGACACTAAAACTTACCTTATGGACCACCAATTGAAATTCTTTAACTGACAGGGTCCATAGCACACCTTCTCTGTCTGTCTGAGTGGGATGGGTCAATGTAATGGGGAGAAGATGGTTCCACAGATAACCTGCCCCCATGCCATGTAGGGCTTTAACGGTCATAGCCGACACCTTGAATTGGACCCAGAAGCAAACAGGCACCCAATACAATTGCTCAAAATTGCTCATGCAAGCAGCATTCTGTATCAGCTGAGGCTACCGGATACTTTTCAAGGGTAGCCTCACATAAAGCACATCACAATAGTCCAGATGGGAAACGTGACTGACTGACAGAAGGGCTTTCCTATTCAAGGAAAGGACATACATAACTGGTGTACAACAGGAAGTTGAACAAAGCCCCTTCTAGCCACAACTGCTACCTGCTCTTTGAGAAGATTCTCAAAGAGAGATTCACAAACTGTGAATCCATGAGGACTTCCAAATTACTCACTGGAGTAGTGCTACCCTAACCAGGTCAAAGATCATAAATTCCTGAATGCAGAGAGCACTCCTACCCACAATCACTCTGTCTTACCAGATTTCATCTGAAACCTGTTGTTTATTTCACATGGGGCAGAGATATAGTATATAACTGGGGCTGGGCATAGTTCATTAGCCAAGGACAACCATACTGAAGCTTCTTTGTGACATTTGTAGAAACATTTCTAATGATTCCATAAGTAAGCAAATGAAAAGCACCACAGTGCGCCTTTAAAATGCATACATTAATTAAAAAAAAATCTTAACCTTGCCCAAAAGTAGCTACACACACTGAAATATACATGAAATCCAGTTTTGAAGTAACTAGCAATCTCATATATTTATTTATATTTTATTTCTTGACAAAATCCAACATTCAGAAATAGTAGTGTTAATATACTAGTAGTGTTAGTAGTGTTAATAGTGTTAACAATAGTAGTGTTTATATACTAATATACATGAGCAAAGATGAGATTAGGGAAAATTAGGAACATACAGAGAAATGCAAATAAATTTTGCTACACTTTACACCTCTTTACCGAAAAATAACTTGTTCTTCTGGGATCAAGCCAATAGAAGCTTAGAAGAATAAACCATGTGCCAAGAAGCATTCCAACTATATTTGCCTGGGTACAAACAACAGTAGAAGAGATATCATAAAAGAACAGAATCAATGGGATTTAATTGGGTCTGAGGGCTTGGAGCTCGTTGGGGCATTCAATCAGGGATTCTTTGTATAGTAGGGCAGAGTAATAGCAGACCAATTAAGTAGTCTCACCCTGATAACTTCAGGATGTATGTTTGTTTTAGAGACAAATGGAGAGGGAAGGAGGGGAGAAAGAAATATAGCTTTTTCCCACTTCCTATCTTTCCACTAAAATTTAACAACTTTTTCACAACAACACTGAATCACATAGATACACTCTTAGATCTTAGATCAGATGCTCAAGTACACAACAATAGTCCACCAGCTGCATGTTAAGGGTATGGAACAATCATGCAATAAAATGTCTTCAGTTCAGTCTCACTAAACACTTGAAAAGGAAACCTTAGTAGAACTGAAAGTTGCCAAAGCAGTAGAGGACTTAACAGGATTGCATTCCTGTTCATTCAATATATCAAGGTGACCAAATCAGTCTCAAAATTAAATTCATACCAAAAATACACTGAAGGTTGTCTAAGAAATTCATTAAAAATGTATTAAATTTTGTTCACAATCTTCTCCAATATGTGCAAATCTAATGCAGCCCCTCTAATGTAAATAATTTCCCAGAAATTTTAACAGAAATATGTAGGGTGTACAACAGATTTTAGAAATAATAAAAAAAATAACATGAATTTCCTTGTGGTTGATCTCCAATATAAATTTATCTATTTTATTTAAAACTATTTCAAGTAATTCAAAGGAGCAAAGCTCTCAGCACAAGTCTATCTTGCTATTTAGCCTCAAGGGGTTTGTACAGGTATTAAGCCAGCTGGCATCCTGGGCTTCTATACTGGAGATAAAAGAGATTAGATTTCATATTAGGTGAGTATATTAGGTGAGTATAGTTTTCATCTAACAGGTTCTTTGGATGTTTACCTTGAAAGAAAAGCTCATTACAGTGGAACAGAATTTTGCTCCCATTGCTTCAACTGTATGTCCAAAGTGCTTCTGTCCGAGAAGTATAATCTGCATTTGCTACCCTCAGACAAATTCCAAGCATGGTATTTTGACTGAGTCAGAATTCGAAGATATTTGGATTTGTTTTCATAGAAATATAGAATCATCAGGTTGAAATTGGAAAGAATCACAAGGATAATTTAAAACAATTCTCTACAATAAGCAAGGAAACTAATTACATTATCCTTGAGAAATAGTTATTCAGCATCTAAAAATTTTCTAGAGACCAAAAATTCTCAGTCTGCATCTGTTGCTCAGATCTTACTATCAGGAAGTTTTTAAAGGAAGATACTGTATGTGCAACTTGTTCTCAATGGGATCACTTTACTCAAAACAGATTCCAAATCCAAAAACCAAAGAAGACAGAAGAAATTCTACTAACTGTGAGAAGTTGCCAAATATTTTTTAATAAAGACTTTGATTAACTATTTGAATTTAATAACTACACATTTAGCAATAACTTAAGCTAGGTGCAATGATATAGCAGTAAAAGCATTGCTACTGCAGAGGGGAGGTAATTCCCTCATGCAGCATGGTTGAATGACACATTAAAGGTTTCCTATCTTTGAAATGTTACAGACAAAGAAAAAAAGAAATGCTCTAATTCATGGGAAAGAGCTTGTGTGCTAGCACTAGGTAGTCCTGAGAATTCATACACACTCCCCATAATCCTTACAAATAGATTGCTTTATTATCTGTTCTAGTATTATCTAAATATTGGTCAATAATTATGGGAATTCTTTTTAATTTTTTTCTTGAAGTGGGGGACATTGCTCTTCTCCAACTTATGCAAATTATATCAAAGAAAATTGACAGTGGTCCCAATAGCTTTTTATACAATTATTTCAATGTTTTGAAATATATTTCATCAAGGCCTGGAGTTTTAAAGGCACTCAAACTAGCTGAAATTTCCTTTACTACATCCTTACTATCTTGCATCCTTCCAAGTTGTGTATGTTCCTAATCTTTGCTATTGAAATTATTATTCCTTTTTGATATGAAGACAGAAACAGAATAGGAGTTCTTTAGTTTAAGGCTAGATCACACTGGCTGACGGATGCAAAACGTATGCAAAAAGGACACAGCGGACGAGCAAAATTTCGGGGGTGGCTCCATCCATTCTTATCCACTCTCAAAAGTGGTGAAAATTTGCATAAACAGAGCAGACAACAACGGAAAGGAACGGACGGGGGTAGTACGTAGCGAGGATGGTAAGCGGATGTTCGTAGGAAGCCTAGAGGATGGAAGTGGATGGAAGCGGATGATACATCCGCAGGGCTTCCAGGGGAGAATAGTGAAGTGGACAGGTAGCAGAAGGAGCGGATGCATAGCGGATGACGCGGATGCATCACGGACGCCTATAGGATGCATAGCTGATGCATAGCGGATGCGTAGCAGATGCAAAGCGGTCACTGCGCATGCGGGCAGGATGAATTGTGTCAGCTCTGCAGATATAAAAGGATGCAGCTTGCAAGCAGTCACCATTCAGAGGAAAGACCTGCTGTCAGAGACATCTTGAAAGAACACCATGTTTCGTCAGTCAGGGAAGAAGAGAAAGCCTGTGCCTACTCCTGCCAGCCCTGGCAACAAGGACAGAACCACCATCCCACCCCCTGGCACTGACTCTGAAGCTGCTGGTGCTTCTGCTGCTGCTTCTGCTGCTTCTGCTGCTGCTGCTGCTGGTGTTGCTGCTGCTGGTGCTTCTCCTGCTGGTGCTGCTGGTGCTTCTCCTACTGCTACTGCTGCTGGTGCTTCTCCTGTTGGTGTTGTTGCTGCTGGTGCTTCTCCTGCTGCTGCTGCTCGTGCTACTGCTGGTGTTGCTGCTCCTGGTGCTTCTCCTGCTGCTGGTGGTGCTCCTGCTGTTGCTGCTGCTGCTACTGCTACTGCTGTGGTGGACCAGCCCCAAGGCCCTCAAAGCCCTGCTGCTGAAGGCCCTGAAGCCCCTACCAGAGGGAGGAAGAGGCAAGGCAAGGAGAAGGGAGAGAGGAAACAGTACTCCATTTCCAAGGACCATGAGGAAGAGGTGCTGGAATGGCTGAGGGAGAATGAGTACTTGTGGAGAAAGGGCCACAGACTCTATCATGACACCAAGAGAAAGCAGACAGCATGGAGAGACAGGGCAGAGAGCCTGGGTTACACTGCAGATGTACTCCTGGGATGCACATGCACACCTTGTATGGCAAGCTGCACCTGAAAAAATCTGGCCAGGCCACTGTCAAGCTCACTGACCGGGAGATGTACATCATGGCAGCTTCCTGGAGGGTGAGGTCCGCCACCGAGGAGCAGCCCCTCTGTCAACCCTCTCCCTCAGACAGCCCACAGACAGCCACTCCTCTTCCAGCCAGGAGACAGCTACCGTGTCCAGGCAGGTGTCTTTGGAGGGCCCCATGGCAGAGACCCCCATGACAGTTGCACTCCCCATGCCAGAGGATGTGGAGGATCCCCTGTCTCAAATGGAGCAAGAAGGAGCAGCAGCCAGAGACCAACCCACACCCACACCCAGCTCCACCTCCACAGAAAGCAGGCAGAGAGGCAGACTGGAGGGCCAGAGCCACACTGTCCTCTTGGAGATCAGGGACACAATCAAAACCAGCACAGATCTTCTCTCTCAGCTGGTCCACAGCGACATACCATAATCGAACCACAAGCCCTTCATCACCTACATGAGCCAGACCCTCATGGACCTGCCCGAGACCCAGTACCAGGTGATGAAGGAGAAGATAACAGCACTGCTGCACCACCCTCCAGGCCCAGCTGAACCTGCTCCAACCCATTCCAGGACTGCTCCTCCACCCCAGCCGATGTCACAGCCCTTCCACGGCTTTCAACAGCCCATCACCTACCAAGGCTATGAGTACCAGGACTTCCCACAGCAGAGGCAGCCCTTCTCAGTCCAGGCCCAGGTACATCGCATGCCACAGACGCCTCACTACACTCATCCTTCCTCCACCCCACAGCCAAGCCACTCAACAGAAAATCTGTCACCAGTATTGTGCCTGACATCCCAGGTCCTTGAGGAAGGGCCTCTCAACCTCATGGGACTGAGTCAGCTCTCTGAGAGCTTCCTGAACAAAGCATCCTTTGTTGTGCTCTCAGGGCCAAGCACCCCAATGGCGCCTCAGACCAGCACTCCAGCCACAGCCACCTCCACAGTCCCTGGCCGCTCGACAGCTGAGACCATGGACATGCCTCAGAGTGACTGAGAATAGTGCCAGAGACTGAGTTGTGCCAGTGTTTCATGAGGTTGCGCTGCTTCTTCCCTTCACGTGAAGCTCTGTTGGGGCCTTGTACATCCACAGTGTCTATCAGGTTTTGACCTTGCCTCCATTCACCAGGCTCCATGTCCCCATTCCCTTGTTGATGATCCACAAGCCTGTTCTGCAACACTGGGTAGCAGGTGCGCATGAGATTGTGAAGGATGAAGCAAGCTTCCACGATGCTCCTCACAGTCCCTGGGTGATGCTGCATGGTGGTGAGAAGTACCTGGAACCTGTTGGCCAGGATGCCAAAGGCATTCTCCACCACCCGTCTTGCCCTGGACAGCCTGTAGTTGAAGATCCTCTCTTCATGGGTGAGGTATCTAGAAGTGTAGGGCTTCATGAGGTAGGTTCTGAGGGAGAAGGCATCATCACCCAAGATGAAGTAGGGCACATCTTGTGTGTCATTGGGTAGGGGGTCTGGATCTGGAAAACCCATGATGAGGTTGCGTTCCAGCCCCTCCTTGAGGTCACTGGCGTTGTATACCTGGCTATCTGAAGCTAAACCATTGCCTGAAGCATCGATGTACATGAACTTGTAGTCAGCATCAACCATGGCAAAGAGGATGATGCTGAAGAAGCCCTTGTAGTTGTGATAAGAGGACCCTGAGTTGGCTGGTGCTTTGCAGGCCACATGCTTCCCATCTATGGCTCCAACGGTGTGGGGAAAGTTCCACCTCTGATACCACTGTTCTGCAACTTTCCTCCAGCCTTGTTCAGTGGTGGGGCACTGGAGGAGCTCCTCCACATATTCTTCGATGATGGCTTGCACCACTTCTCTGACCACTTTGCTCTTGGTGTTGTGTGGCACCCTCCAGGCATACTGCATGTTTCTGTATCTGGTTCCAGAGGCCAGGTGGCACAGAGTCAGTGCCACCTTCAGTCCAGGGTCCAGGCTGGGACAGAAGTTGGTGCTCGGCTTGGTCAATCTGGGTCTCAGACGCTCAACAAGTTCATCAAACATGGCTGGTGGCATCCTCATGAAGTGATGGAATGCACGAGGGTCTTCATTCCTCAGCTCCACCATCAGCTTGTCATACAGTCCAAACTCCACTCTTCTCCCGATCCATCGTCGGACCCACACAGCTCTTGGACGTCTCCTTCTTCTCCTTGCGTAGAAAAGGTGAAACAGTCTGAAGAAGGCTTGGTTTTGGTGTTGAATGATGGCAGCTACCATAAGGAGTGTGTGATGATCCATGGTGGAGATCAATGGATGATGTGGGAGAGCAAGACCAAGAGTGAAGAGGTCTGTACACCACGGCTGCTGGACTGATAGTGAGATCCAGGTGATTTTCTCCCCTTTTTTATAGGAAATATCAGTTTTCCGCTAGGTGTCCTTCCACATATTCTAGGCATACTCCAGACATCCTAAATATCCCAGATACATCCCATATACAAACGTTTTGTCCGTTTTAATGCTTTATATATGAAATGCATCCGCTTACATTCTTTCTATTTCTGTGCTACTAACGCTGTGTGGACGTTCCGTGTACCTTTCGCTTCCTCCCTCTTTCCACTTTCAGCTGCAGCAGATGTGAGTTGAGGGGATGGCCAGAGGATGCCAAGAGGATACAGTGGATGTGTAACAGATGACAACGGACATAGAACATTTGTTGCCCCTATGTGTCGCGGATGTACATCGTACGCGGCGGAAAGTTCATCCACTCAAAAAGTTTTGTGCAGCTCAAAACTTTTTGAGCGGATGAAATAGCAGTAGATGGATGTTTGACGGATAGAGCGTATGAAACACGTACGCAGTGAGTACACAACAGATGCATCGCATTTTCAAATGGATGGAAAGCTTTTTTGTCTGTTTTACATCCTCTTTGCATCCGTTGGTGCAGTGGGACCTGGGCCTTAGTTCTGTTGCTTTTTCTTGGCCATCTGTTAAAATTCTCCATTTGGAGTAAGCAATGAGCCCTCTAACTTTTGTCATCTTACTACTGCTGATACATTGAAGAAACTTTTCTTGATATAGTTTTGGCCCTTCCTTTCTCATTTCATTCTTACATTTCTATAGTTAACTTTTGGAAATGTCCTTGTAATTAGTTCTTTCTTCCATTTCCAATAAGTCTCTTCTTTAGTCTCTGGTTGTGGCTACTTTCAATCATATTAGTCTTTTTAGATGTCCTGGTTCCATTCTTCACTGCTTTGACTGAGTCTGTGATATCTTTAATTTCATTTTCAACCCCTTCACCTGTAAGCTACTGTTCCCATAACAAATTCCTTAGTTTATTAAAATTAAATTTTCTAAAAACCATAGATTATGTTTGACCATATGTTAAATTAAGAACTCAAACAATACATTGTCACTTACACCTATTTTCCACCACTTTAATATTTTAATAAAGTCATACGTTAGTCAGAATCAAATGCATAGTTGAAGATCCCCTAGTCCCCAACTCAATCTTTTGAAAGAGAAAATTATAACCAATCATAAATTTATCTGATACCTTGTATTTGGCAGAATTATTCTTTTAGCAAATTTCTGAAGACTTTAAACTTTCAATTACAACTATTCATTTTTGAGGCTTCTTTTATCTCCTTTTATAAGAGTTCTTTATCCCTTGTGACTAATATAGTATGATGATGAAAAACTCCTGGCTCCAAAATCCCTCATCCTACCTTTCCCTCCCCAAAACTGTGAAGGAAGGCTACTTTTATTACAAGTGGATATAATAATAGATTCTAGCAAGTCTGATTGTGTTTTTCTCATCCTTCAGTGAAATAGAGAGGTGTCTATCTGAGCATTTTCAGTTTATTGTGGACTGTTTCTTCCCTCATTGCTTTGGTAAGAGAGCTTGCATACTTTTGTCAAGGTCATCTGCCTTTGTATCTACATGATGCTCACAGAAGATTTCTCAGAGTCTAAATATTATCCATTGCCAAGGAAGGGAAATAAGGTTTTGTTTCTGATGGTGAAATGTTGGCAGCTGCCTTCATTTCATTGTTGGTGAAGTTGTAAAAACTTATATTCTTCTTCTTCTTTAGTGAGTAATAGCATCCATACTGCTATTCAAGAAATCTCCCCCTTGACAAATGAAACATTGGGATGATGCTCACCAATGCTTGCTTTCAAAACTTATATTAGCTGACTGCTTTTATTAATGAAATCTACTTTATCTTCTGGAAGAATAGCAACAAAGCACAACTGCCTAAGTGTAGGAGGCTGTCAGAACAGCATATCTGGCAATAAAATTTACTATATACAGCTTTTCAATGTATAAATAAAGTGTAGTGCTGAAAAGAGTGATATAGCATCATTAATTTTTAAAAAAATAATCTAGCATCATTATTAGTAGGAGTTAATGCTAAACTAATTTGAAAAATTATTGGAATAAGAGTTGCAGCTTTATTACTTCTCATGTGAGATTTCTTTTGCACTGAGTTTTGCCTATGCTAGAAAATCCATTAAATATCAGATCTACGAACCAGATTTGCAAAGAGACAGATGCCAAATTTCCGATTATCTATATGTAGTATATTTAATACCTTTAATTTTTGTGTTACCTCTCCCAAACTATAACAGCAACATGCTATCTGGCTTTTATTTTGGGTGATTAAATGCCTTGCCAACAGCAAAGCAGCCCATCATCAGATATCTGAATACCAACGTTTCAGTCCATGTGAGAAAGAGAAAAGTGCAACAGTGATTCATGTCTTTTGTAATGCTGATTTTGCAGCTGGCCGTCAATGTTGATTTAATCTTTTTTATTAATCTTTTAATCAGAGAAATAAAAGATAATATAAAAACCATCAAACTCAAAAGCAAGCATTTCTAGAACAGCAAACACATTTTTGAGGCCTATTCCATTCACATAATATGACTGAATAATGAGCAAAAAGACCACTGTGCAAAGAATTTTGAATATAGAAACTCATAAGGCTGCCATGTTGAAATGTGTGAGCCCTATAAATGCAATGTCCAAGTTGGAAAATGTCTAAATAAAAATGCCCAAATATCTTAGACTTTTAGTCATTGAGATTTGAGCAGTTAGACACATGATTAAAGATTGAAGATTTAACCAGGTTTCTTATCACAAACATATATATATTTATAATATAAATATAAATATATATTAAATTTACACATGTGACCAAGGCCCTACTCATGTGAGTCATGCTTTAGTCATCTCCCAAATGGACCATAGCATTCTACACGGAGTTGCCCTTGAAAGGTATCTGGAAGCTACAGCTAGTACAGAATGCAGTGGCGGGAGCTGTCAAGTGCACTCTGATGAGCATGTTACTCCTTTACTCCCTGGGATCTACTGGGTTTGCTTTTGGGTTTAATTCAAGATCCTAGTTATAATTTATCAATTTCTTCATGGAATTTGAGAGGATGCATCTCCTCAATTATGTCTACCGGTCCCATTAGGTATGGCGGAAGAGGTATGTTCCAGTTTTTGTCTCCTAAGAAGTTATATCTGGTGGGCCATGACCTTTTCAGTCATGATGCCCACAGTTTGAAATATCAATCCCCAGGAGATCAAGCTCCTAAGACCTTAAAGATCTGGTTTTGTAACTGCATTCATGGACCAGGAACAGGGCTGGGATTCAATTATTTTAACAACCGGTTTAGTGGGCGTGGCTTAGGTGGTGGGTATGGCTTGGTGCTTATCTGACTGGGTGGGCATGGCTTGGTGGTCATGTTATTGGCTGGGGGTCAATATCAATATCAATATTGGCTGGCCAACTCAATATCATTCATATCGAGGCATGCACGCCTGGCCTCTCATGATTGTAGGGATGCTGCAACAGTCATAAGTGTGAAAAATGGTAATAAGTCACTTTTTTCAGTGCCATTGTAACTTTGAATGGTCACTCCACACAAGCAAAGTACCAGAAAAGGAGGGGAAAAAAACTCCAAAGAAGTTCCTGAGACAGGAAGTCTAGTCCTGCCAAAAATGTAATAAGGATTAACAGAGAGGCAGTTTCTATAAGCAACACCAGAATGTTTCCTTCCTGCTTTCCGTACAGGATTAGGCCAGTAATTTCTTCTAACAACCGGTTCTCTGAACTGCTTAGAATGTTAAGCCCCTGTCACACTGCACCAACGGATGCAAAGAGGATGTAAAATAGACAGAAAAGCTTGCCATCCGTTGGAAAACGCGATGTACTCACTACCTCCATTTTGCTTCCTCTCTATCCCTCCAGCATCCGTTTATTGACGTTTCATCCGCTCAGAAAGTTTTGAGCTGCTCAAAACTTTTGCGCGGAAAATGTATCCAATTCATCCGTTCTGCATCCATTACGCATCCGCTATATCCTCTAGGCATCCGTTCTGCATCCGCGCAACTCGCATCCGCTCGGACGCAGGGAGGAAGTGGAACGGATGCAGAACGGATGCAGAATGGATGCAGAACAGATGCAGAACGGATGCAGCACGGAAACAAAGTGTTTAAAACGGAAAAAATGTTCACAGAAGGGACCTATCTCGGATATTAAGGATGTCTAGAGGATGCCTAGAGGATGCCCAGAGGATGCCTAAAGGATGCAAAGGGACACCTATACTGCCTATAAAAAGGGGGAGCAACTCACCTGCATCTCACTTTCAGACCAGCAGCCTAACTGTGCAGACCTCTACAGCCTTCATCTGACTCTTCCTCTTCCACAGCATCCAGTCATGTCCACCGTGGATTGTAACAAAGTCCTTTCGGCAGCCACCATCCTTCTGCAACAGTGCGAAGCCATCTACAGGCTCTGTGAACTCTACTATGGGAAGAAAAGGAGGCAGCCAAGAAGGGTCTGGGTCCGAAGATGGATCGCCAGAAGAGCAGAGTACGGACTGTACAACAAGCTGATGGTGGAGCTCAGGAATGAAGACACTCGGGCATTCCAGAACTTCATGAGGATGCCTCCAGCCATGTTTGACGAAGTTGTGCAGCGCCTGAAACCCAGGTTGACCAAGGCAAACACCAACTTCCGGCCCAGCCTGGAACCTGGGCTCAAGGTGGCTCTCACTTTGCGCCACCTGGCCTCAGGGACCACCTACAGGAGCATGCAGTACGGCTGGAGGGTGCCACACAACACCATCAGCATTGTGGACAGAGAAGTGGTGCAGGCCATCATCGAAGAATACCTGCAGGAGCTCCTCCAGTGCCCCTCCACTGATGAAGGATGGAAGAAAGTTGCAGAGCAGTGGTATCAGAGGTGGAACTTCCCACACACCGTTGGAGCCATAGATGGCAAGCACGTGGCCTGCAAAGCTCCACCCAAGTCGGGCTCCACTTATTTGAACTACAAGGGCTTCTTCAGCATCGTCCTCTTTGCCATGGTCGATGCTGACTACGAGTTCATGTACATCGATGCTTCAGGCAGCGGCTCATGTTCAGATGCCCAGGTATACAACACCAGTGACCTCAAGGAGGGGCTGGAAGGCAACTTCATCATGGGCTTCCCAGATCCAGACCCCCTGCCCAACGACACGCAAGATGTGCCCTACTTCATCGTGGGGGATGACGCCTTCTCCCTCACAACCTACCTCATGAAGCCCTACACTTCCAGACTCCTCACCCAGGAAGAGAGGATCTTCAACTACAGGCTGTCCAGGGCAAGGCGGGTGATGGAGAACACCTTTGGCATCCTGGCCAACAGGTTCCAGGGACTTCTCACCACCATGCAGCATCGCCCAGAGACCGTGAGGAGGATCGCGGAAGCTTGCTGCATCCTGCACAATCTCATGCGCACCTGCTACCCAGTCTTGCAGAACCGTGGACCTCCAGCAAGGCAATGGGGACCGTGGATCATGGACCTCCAGCAAGGCAATGGGGACATGGAGCCTGAGGAATGGAGGCAAGGGCGAAACCTGATAGACACTCAGGATGTGCAGGGGCCCCAACAGAGCCTCACGTGAAGGGAAGAAGCAGCACAACCTCCTGAAACACTGTTGCAACTCCCCAGCTGGAGCAGTGGAGTGGCAAGACAGGATGATAGATGATTAATGGATGCTTCCTTCAGCCTGTCTTATCACACTGATGAGATTGGGCCATGTATGTTGAGTGACCGTACAATGAACAGGGCATTTAATAAAAAGTTGTGTTTATGTTCAAATGTGTGGATCAATGGTTACTAATGAACGGCCAAAGGTGTGGCACCTGGGAGGGTGGACCATACACTCCCACAATGCTTGCACTGGAGGTTTATCTATCCCACAGCTATCTTAACCCATCCCACAAGCATGCAAAGGCTTAAACCAATTCTAAAAGTTTCCACCAAGACTTTATTACAAAAAAAGAAATGAAGCAAGTGTATGAATCAAAGATAAACTTTATTGAACAACAAGCTGTAAAACAAAAATGAGCCAAGTCAAATGTCCAAATAAAGTCCACAGGTAGCCAACTACCCAGTCTCTGACACTCTTATTGGTCACTCGGAGGTGTGCCCAGTCTCAGGGGTGAAGGGTCCAGGTGCTGTGGAGGTGGGTGGTGCTGGAGTGCTGGTCTGTATCATCATTGGGGTGCCTGGCCCCGAGAGGACAACAGGGGACGGTGTGTTGAGGAAGCTCTCAGACAGCTCGCTCAGACCCGCGATGCTGAGAGGTCCTTTCTCCATGCCATGGGGTGTCAGCCCCAGTACTGATGACAGATGTACTGAGGCCGGGCTTGGCTGTGGGGTGGAGGAAGTAGTGTAGTGGGGCTGTCTGGTCTGCAGCTGGGTGAGGACTGGTGTGGGTGGCATCGCTGTCATCTGTGGCATCATTGTCGTGGGTGGCATCGGTGGCATCATTGGAACTGGTGGCAACGGTGTCACCCGATGACTCTGTGCCTGGATTGGGAAGGGCTGCTGCCTGTGCTGCTGGACCTCCTGGTAGCCATAGCCCTAGTAGGTGAGGGGCGGTGGGAAGCCTTGGAATGGGAGTGACATTACCTGGGATGGAGGAGCAGACCTGGACTGGGTGGGAGCAGGTTCCTCTGGATCTGGAGGGTTGTGAAGCAGCTCGGTGATCCGGTCCTTCACCACCTGGTACTGGGGTTCCTCCATGTTCTCGAGGGTCTGGTTGACATAGGTGAGGAAGGGCTTGTGGTTGGAGGATGAGGAGTCGATGCTGACCAGCTGAGAGAGGAGACCTATACTGGTGCGGATGGTGTCCCTGATCTCCAGGAGGACAGTGTGGCTCTGCCCCTCCTGCTGTCTGGCTCTCTGCCTTTCTGTGGAGGTGGAGCAGGGGGTGGTGGATGCGGCTACGACTGTGGTGGACTCGATGTCTCCTTTGTCCCACCGCACCAGGGAGTCCTCCATGCGCTCCACCACGGTTACACCTGTCCGTGGGTTCTCCGCCGTGGCACGCTCCACAGAAACCTGCCTGGAGACAGGGACTGACTCTCGGCCGGAAGAGGACTGGCTCTCAGCAGGCTGCTGGAGAGAGAGGGTAGACAGAGGGGCTCCTGGTGCTCCTCGGTGGCAGATCTCACCCTCCAGGAAGCTGCACCTGGCCATAACGTAGGTCTATCTTTCTGTCAGCTTAACCGTGGCCTGGCCAGATTTCTTCAGGTGCAGCTTCCCATACCAGGTGTGCATGTGCTTCCACCAGCCGAGGAGCACCTCCGAAGTGTAACCCATACTATCCGCCCTCTCTCTCCAAGCAGCCTGCTTCCTTTTGGTGTCCCTGTACAGCCTGTGTCCCTTCCTCCACAGATAGTCATTCTCTCTCAGCCACTCCAGCACCTCATCCTCGTGTTCCTCCTCGATTAAGTATTGCCTCCTCTCCCGTCCCCGCATACGCCTCTTCCTCCCTTTTGCAGGACCAGATGGGCCCTCATCAGAGGGGCTCCCAGGTGGTAGGGGCTGCTCCTCCACACCACCAGCAGCACCGCAGGATCATCATCATCATCATCATCATCACCAGCAGGATCATAATCATCATCATCACCAGCAGGATCATAATCATCATCATCATCATCATCAGCAGCAGCAGCAGCAGCAGCAGCAGGATCATCATCATCATCATCAGCAGCAGCAGCAGCAGCAGCAGGCAGACCAGGATCAGCAGGACCAGGATCAGCAGCAGCAGAGTAAGCACAAGGAACCCCAGCAGCACCAGCAGCACCAGCACCAGCAGGACCAGGAGCAGGAGCAGGAGCAGGAGCAGGAGCAGGAGCACGAACAGGACGAGCAGGACGAGCAAGACCAGGATCACGAGCAGGACGAGCAGGACGAGCAAGTCCAGGAGCATGAGCAGGATGAGCAGGACCAGCAGGACCAGCAGGAAAAGCAGGACCAGCAGGACCAGGAGCAGCTTCAGCAGAGTACGCAGCAGCAGAAGCACCACCGCCAGCAGCAGCTTCAGCAGAGTACGCAACAGCAGAAGCACCACCGCCAGGAGCAGCTTCAGCAGAAGCTCCAGCACCAGAAGAGCGAGCCCGAGCAGCAGAAGCCCCAGCAGAAGCAGAGTCAGGGACAGGGGGTGGGAGGGTGGCCCTGTCCCTCTTGCCAGGGATGGCGGCAGGTTGCTGAGACTTTCGCTTCTTCCCCATGGTTGTGGGGTTGCTGGCTGGCAGGGAGGCTGGCAGGGAGGCTGGCAGGCACCAAGGCTGGCAGGAAGGCTGGCAGGAAGGCTGGCAGGAAGGCAGGCAGGCAGGCAGGCACCAAGGCTGGCAGGCAGACTGGCTGGAAGGGAGGCTGGAAGGCAGGCTGGCAGCAAGGCTGGCAGGAAGGCAGAGAGCAAGGCTGGCAGGGAGGCTGGCCAGGAGGCTTGGAGACAGGCTGGCAGGAAGGCTGGCAGCAAGGCTTGCAGGCAGGCATGCAGGCAGGGCAGGCAAGGACTCGATGTATCCTGCAGCAGGTCTTTCATCCGAATGCTGGCTACGTGCGAGCTGCTTCCCTTTATATCCGTGTGGCTTACGCAATGCATCCCCCCTTCATGCGCAATTAACGCCAGGCATCCGTTAGGCTTCTGCTGTGCATCCGCTAGGCTTCCGCTCTGCCAGCCTGCCTGCAAGCCTTGGTGCCAGCCTTGATGCCAGCCTTGATGCCAGCCTGCCTGCAAGCCTTGCTGCCAGCCAGTCTGCCTGCCAGCCTTGCTGCCTACCTTCCTGCCAGCCTTGGTTCATGTCTGCCTGCCAGCCTTGCTGCCTGCCTGCCTGCCAGCCTTCCTGCCAGCCTTGGTGCCTGCCTCCCTGCCTGCCTCCCTGCCAGCCTTGGTGCCTGCCTTGGTGCCAGCCTTCCTGCCAGCCTCCCTGCCAGCCTCCCTTGCGGTTGGAGGAGGAGGATTTGATGGGGACCAGCTGAGAGAGGAGACCTATGCTGGTGCGGATGGTGTCCCTGATCTCCACCAGGACCTTGTGGCTCTGCCCCTCCTGCGGTCCGGCTCTCTGCCTTACTGTGGTGGCGGAGGTGTGGGTGGATGCGGCTTCGGCAGTGGTGGACTCGATGTCTCCTTTCTCCCACCACACCAGGGAGTCCTCCTCGCTCTCCACCATGCTTTCAACACCTTCCCGGGGGTTCTCCGCCGTGGCACACACCACAGAAACCTGCATGGAGACAGGGACTGACTCTCGGCCGCCAGAGGACTGGCTCCCAGCAGGCTGCCAGAGAGAGAGGGTAGACAGAGGGGCTCCTGGTGCTCCTGGGTTGCGGACCTCACCCTCCAGGAAGCTGCACTTGGCCATGACGTACTTCTCTCTGTCCGTCAGCTTAACCCTGGCCTGGCCAGAATTTTTGCGGTGCAACTTCCCGTACCAGGTGTGCATGTGCTTCCACCAGCCGAGGAGCACATCTGATGTGTAGCCCAGACTCTCCGCCCTCTCTCTCCAAGCAGCCTGCTTCCGCTTGGTGTCCCTGTACAGCCGGTGTCCCTTCCGCCACAGATAGTCGTTCTCTCTCAGCCACTCCAGCACCTCATCCTCGTGTTCCTCCTCAATGAAGTATTGCCTCCTCTCCCTATCACGCGTCTGCCTCTTCCTCCCTCTGGCAGGGCCATATGGGCCCTCATCAGAGGGACTTTGAGGTTGTATGGGCTGCTCCTCCACACCAACAGCAGCAGCAGCAGCAGCAGCATCCTCACCAGAAGGATCATAATCAGCAGCAGCAGCAGCATAATCACCAGCAGGATCATAAGCAGCAGCAGCAGCAGGATCAGCAGGATCATCATCATCAGCAGCAGCAGCAATAGCAGCAAGACCAGGATGAGCAGCAGCAGGGTCAGCAAGACCAGGAGCACGAGCAGAATGAGCAGGACCAGCAGGACCAGGAGCACCTTCAGCAGAGTACGCAGCAGAAGCACCACTGCCAGGAACAGCTACAGCAGAAGCTCCAGCAACAGAAGAGCGAGCCCAAGCAGCAGAAGCCCCAGCAGAAGCAGAGTCAGGGACATGGGGCGGGAGGGTGGCCCTGTCCCTCTTGCCAGGGATGGCGGCAGGTTGTTGAGACTTTCGCTTCTTCCCCATGGTTGTGAGGTTGCTGGCTGGCAGGAAGGCTTGCAGGAAGACTGGCAGGCACCAAGGCTGGCACCAAGGCTGGTACCAAGGCTGGCACCAAGGCTGGCAGGGAGGCTGGCTGGCAGGGAGGCTGGAAGGCAGGCTGGCAGCAAGCCTGGCAGGGAGGCTGGAAGGCAGGCTGCCAGCAAGGCTGGAAGGGAGGCTGGAAGGCAGGCTGGCAGCAAGGCTGGCAGGGAGGCTGCCCAGGAGGCTGGGAGGCAGACTGGGAGGCAGGCTTGGAGGCAGGCTGGCAGCAAGGTTTGCAGGCAGACATGTAGGCAAGGAACTCATAGTGTCCAGCAGCAGGTCTTTCCTCTGAATGGTGACCTGCTTCCGAGCTGCTTCCCTTTATATCCGGGGGCCTTGCGCAATGCATCCCCCCCGCAGGCGCAATTAACGCCAGACATCCGTTTGGCTTCCGCTGTGCATCCGCTGTGCATCCGCTTTTTCCGCTGTGCATCCGTTCTGCATCCGTTTTCCGTTCTGCGTCCACTTCGCTGAGGCCCCCCAGAAGCCCTGCGGACGCGCCATCCACTGTGCTTCCGTTCCGCATCTGCTTTGCATCCGCCCTGCGTCCTCCCCGCATCCGTGTTGTCCGCTCCAATTATGCTAATTTTCACCTCTTTTGAGCATGGATACAACGGATGTAACATTTTTCTCTTCCGTTGTGTCCGTTTTGCATCCGTTGGGCAGTGTGACACGGCCTTTATTTTTGGGGCCCTTAGTTTGTCATAGATACCTTTGTGCAGCCATGCTGATCTCATCTATTGTCTCTTGTTTTTCTTCCTCTGTAGCATTGCTGTTGTTTGGGCTTTTGTTGTCTCTTTTTTCAGAACTTCCCAAGCATCCTAGGATTTTCATCTATGGAATCCTTGCTATTGTTTCTCTTAGTTTGTTGAAGTTGGCTATCTTAAAGTCCAGAATGCTATCTGGCTTTGTTTAGTTACTTGTGCCTACATTATGGTGAATTCTAATACGATATGATCACTATCCTCCAAAGTTCTCACAACTTTCACTCCCTCAACCATTTCATCCCTATTAATAAGAATTAAATTCCATATAGCTGACCCTCCAATTCCTCATCCATCTTTTTGTTGATAAAGTTGACAGTTAGGCACATCAGGAATCTATTTGATCTCTCAATTGCTGCAGAGTTTGTTTCCCAGTTTCCCAGCTAGTTAAAGTCCCCAATTATTATTGTGGTGTGTTTCCTGAACAGCTCAGATAATTGATTTACAAATAGTACACTTTTGTGCAGTTTTTTAACTGCAATTTTTGTCAAGGGTGTGAAGAAAAACAGTTAATGTGTCTTCTTTTTCCCAGGGTTTGTCCTCCTTTCCAATTATCCATGTCTTTCTTCAGATACCTTCCATCCCTGTTGTGGGCCAAAGTGACCCATTCCACCATGGCTTGCCACCTATCTTCTCCCCCATCCCACACCTCACCCCTCAAATCCAACCTGTCTCTCTTCCTGCCAGCATATCAATCAGCCCCTGTTCATTTGCTCTCTCCACTTATTGTTAAGTGTTTGGGTGAAAACTTTCTGTGTCCTTTATTTTTCAATTTACACATCAGAATATTACAATTCAGTATAGGTTGAGTAATTGTGTGATAGAATGATAGACAGTGCTTAACTGCTGCATTCTGTAACAGAAATCATAGGACCTGATCAACAGTTCTCTAGCACCATCTTCTGGATGTCAATAAGAAAGAGAGCCACTGTGAAACAATGCCTTCAAGGCTCAATAGCCTAAGTCTCAGGTCTAGTAAGTTTCCATAGTAGGCAAATCCTTTTTATTATATATCATTTTCTGTTATGGATTACTACGGTATGTACTGACCAATGCCACAGAAATGATGCTGAACGCTCAGATCTAGGGATAACATATGAAAAATATAAGAAAAAGAAATGATAAGCATCAAAGGGAAATATGTCCGTGAGCATATTCCATTCTTAAAGAGCTCTCAAACTTGTTCTTAGGGGAAAAGGATAGGATTCATTATCAAAGAACTTTGAATACCTGCCAAATAATATCTCCACAATTTTCAGGTATGGATAAGCAGAATCCATACATTTATTATGGAATAAAGCTAACAATGAAAGCCAGTTTAGTGTGCAATAATGGTTAAGGTATCAGACTAGAAATTGGGAGACCATGAGTTCTAGTTCTACCATAGGCACAAAGCCAGCTGGATGACTTTGAGCCAGTAACTCGGCCTTGGAAGGAGGCAGTGGCTAACTACTTCTGAAAATGCTAGTAGGAAAACTGCATGGACTTGTCCTGGCAGTTGCCAAGAGTCAACACTGACTTGAAAGCACTTAAAAAAAAAAAAGCTAACATTACTATGTAATGTGGACTGAAATGTTTGAGAAATATTATTGGCAAATTATAGAACATGATTTAAAACAATTGATCTGAATGCACTAGTTTATTATTTTATCAATCTTTTCTACATAGCAATTTAGAACTATATCTGGTTCTCACCAGAGAAAGAGAGGGACATTTGACAGTCTTTATAAATACAGGTTCCTTTTAAAGGACATCCTTTGAAACTTATAATGTCATTTTCCCCCTGTAATGAACAAAAACTAATCAAATGTCTGAAAAATTAAAAAGTGCTTATTATTAAAAAGACATAACCAAAATCAAGGTTTTATGGTATCCTCTTCCTTACAATTAGAGTAAAAATTACAATACTTTTATGTACATTCATGAAAATTACAGTAGCTCTTTTACCTTCCATACACTGAGAGAGGACATTTATTAGATGAGAATAGCCAGTAGCATAAGAATTATATTCCCAATATCTAGCAATAAAAACTATTTTCTGTTGGCAGATTCCCAAATCAAGACACGACTCCATATATATAATTCTCCAAATTTTGACCTATGTTAAAGTAAATTATTTCTCTCTGTGAAAAATACATCCAGTTCTTTTGTGTTTCATAGAAAGAGAAGAAAGCTATACTCCCAATTTTGAAATCTCTGTATGTTGAATTTTAAATGCTTTAATTGACATGAAACAATTACAATAATTTCAAATATTTTCATAGTATGAACTTCACTATAAGTAATAATGGCCAAATAAAGTTAAATCCATGAATAATCTACTTAAGTGAGAACAAATGCAAACATTAATACCATTACAAAAATGAGATAATTACTGCTTCAAACTTTATAATCGGGCAGTCCAAATATTCCTTTAATTCAAGCTGGAAAAATATGGCTTTCCAAATGTTGTTAAATTACAGTTTCAAACATCTCTCACTACTGGCCATGTTGTGAATTATAATTGGGCAGCGCTGGGAAGTATATAAATTTCCAAGAATCTAAAGTACTACATATTCTGTCCAGAAAGAAGCGTGTGAGACTGGGTCCCAACAATAAACTCTTTCATTAAACTTGCTAAGCAATAGTAACGGAACAACAGCCCAAGCCGCAGCAGCCCTTTTTATAGCGGCTTGCCCGCGGCTTATGGCAATGACACCGCTTTAACTGTTCCCGCCATTTGGCAGGTTAACCGGATTGGTTCTCTAATAGCCAATCCGTGAATGGCCTTTTCAGCCAATCAGAATAGGGAACTTGGAGCCTACCAAGCTCCATACAGAACACCCCCCCTTGGTTTAGTCCAACGTGCATTATGTAGTCACATAGGTAGGTGGGGCTTTTTTGAGTCCTGGTTGACCTGCGCAGCTCAGACTCGGCGTGGTCTTCAAGCGGTTTGGATGGGATCACTGTCTCTCTGGTCCTTCTCCATGGAACCTCCTGAAAGGGTGAGTCAGCCTTGCTGCTCCCGCCCAAGTCTCTCGGGCCAGTTGAGATGGCTCCGCTGCTCCCTCCTGGCTTGACCGGGTTGGTTGAGCTGGCCTGGCTGTTTCCTTCCAGGAAGGCCTTGCTTTGTTCTCCTGCTCCCGGACTTCTCATTTGGGGTTCATCTAACTGTGAGTGCTCTTTTTGATTTGTTAAATAGTCTTTTTGTAGTGTTTGTTGTCTTGTTATGGGAGGTTCGTCTCTCCCTAGGTCTAGAAATGTCCCTAGATTTTGTTCCTAGGTCTAGGAGCGTCTTTGATTGCCTTTATTTTTTTTTCGGTGGGTGTATACCTTGTTCATCTATTAAATAGCCCAAAAGCTCGACCTGGTTGGTGGCTAGATCATATTTTTCTCATTTTACTTTGAGGCCTGTGTCTCTAAATGCACCTTGGCACACCCTCATCATAGATGAGAGCACAGACATAACAGTGCACAAAATGCTGGTCCTGTATTTTAAATACAGGGAGGAAAATAACATTAACCATAAAACTGTGTTTGCCGGCATCGTTCAGCTGTCAGCCTACACTACTAAGGATATTGTGCAAGCAATAATTCAGTTTTACACCAAGCATGAACTGGACCTGCAGAGAATGGTGATGCTGACCTCCGATGGTGTCTCAGCAATGCTAGGAAAACACAATGGAGTTGCAGCTTGATTAAAGTAGCAAATATCACACCTAACTGAACAACACTGTGTGGCCCATAGAAAGGACTTGGGCATTGATGATGCGTGGAAAGATGTACATTTGGTGTGTGATGTGGAAACTCTTCTTAGAACAGTTTATTCCATTTTTTCAAGATCCACTGTAAAGAGGGGAAAACTTGAAGACCTCACAAAGATTATGGATGAGGATACATTGTCATTCAGGCTTCTGAACGAAGTGTGATGGCTGTCGCGGCACCAAGCTGTGAATGCTGTTCTTAGGAACTACTCTGTGCTGGAAGAATACTGCAAGAGAGAATCCAGTGATGACAGAGATCCAGTGGCAAATTACTGTTACAAAAATCTAACTGATTCAAAGTTCAAGGTTACTCTCATTGCTCTGGGAGATGTTTTGGATGAGCTAGCACACCTCTGTCTTTCTTTTCAAAGACACAACCTGACTGTGATGGAAGGGCACTGCTTTGCAAGAGCAAAGATTGAGAAGTTGCGTTCCCAATACTTAACAGGTGAAAAGGATGTTCAGTGGAGTGACCGTGTCAAAGAGGTAATGAGGGCCTCATCTGCTGATGGCAGAAACACCAGTGAGATTACTCATTTTATTGGTAAGCTCTGTGATCACTTGGATGCTCGTTTTCCAGAGGATGAATTAAAGGAATGGTCTGAATTTGACATTGAAGCATTAAGCTCAGACATCACTTTTGACTATGGAACAGCAGATGTTGCCACACTGGCAAGGAAGTATGAGGCCATTCTTCATCACCCACATTCTGTAGAGGTCATTAACAGTGAATATGTTGAATTCAAGTACATAATGAGGCAAAAACTTAAACAAGGGTCAATCAGCACATTCTCAGATATGATGGCTGCAACACTAAAATGTGAGGAGCTAAAAAACATCTCTCAGATGGTGGATATTTGTGCTACATTTCAAGCATCCAGTGCAGATTGTGAAAGAGGCTTTAGTTTAATGAATCGTATCAAAACAGCATCCAGAAATCGCCTTGGAGTGGCACAGTTGGATCAGCTGATGTGCATAAAGTCAAAGCTGCAAGCAGATGAGGCCATCAACCTGGACAACGTGTACAAACACTGGAGAGATGAGAAAAACAGACAGGAATGTTAGGTGAATATTAATTTTTCAATCAGATTTGTGCTCATCTAGTCTCATTTATTTAGAATTTTCATTTATGGATGTTGATCATTAAATACTGTAGTTTCTGAGTAGTAGCTGACAGTTGTGTCATTGTATACTTTATTTTGCAGACAAAGAGTTACATGACTGTCTCTCAGACCACAGGACCCTCTCTCCCAGTGGACAGCAGGATTCTCTTCCAGATCACAGTAGGAGGACTCTCTCTCCCCCAATGGATGGATTACAGAACCCTCTTCCAGACCACAGTAGGACTCTCTCTCAGTCTAACCAATGGACAGCAGAACTCTCAACTAGACCACACAGTAGGATCCTCTCAGGCTCTCACCCAGAAAGAGCTTCACACATTGACATTTCAAACTCGTACTTGTAATACAAGTCAGAGCTTCACAATGAAAATTGAGTTTATAGTTGGCTTGGTTGGCAATTTATGTTTTGCTGTAGTTAAAAACAAACATTTATACTTTGAATAGTGTTATCATAGTACACAGGTTCACAAGTATGTTGTCCTTTTCATTGTAAGCTTGGTAAAGCACTTAATTAAAAGAATTCTAACAGAAATATAAATGCTGTAATTTGATTCTTTTAATAAATCGTGCTACTTGGATAGATGCGATACTGGCCTGACCACAGTGCACGCATCTGATGTTGCTCACAGTGATCCAAGGGACCGCTCAAGGAGTTGATGTGTTTACTCAGACACATAGAATATTAGAGGGAACCTTGCCTCCAATGTGTCTCAGGGCTGCTACAAAATCTCCGACAGTTTCATCTTCCTTCTGGTCCCTCTTGTAGAACTCGTGTCTTTTTATCAAGTTGGAGACCACAGGTGCATAGTGTGCTCGGAGCATTCTGTTCAGCTCAGGCCAAGTCTTCTGTTTGACATCTCTGGGTTTAGCCAGCGACTTCGCCATTCTAAAGATGGCTGGTCCTCAGTGTGTAAGGAAGACAGCCCTCTTTCTATAGACAGAGATTTCCTGCAGTTCGTTGCTTTCCAAAAACATAAGGAAGCGATCGATATACAACTCCCAATCCTCTTCATCAGGATTGAATGGTGCGAGCGGCGCATTGTTACCGGCCATCTCTCTCGCTCGATTCAGATCACCGCGTGCTTCAGTCTCACTCTTCTACGACGATCCCACCTTCGTCGCCAGTGTTCTGTCCGGAAAGAAGCACGTGAGACCGGGTTCCAAAAATAAATTCTTTTATTAAACTCACTAAGCAATAGTAACAGAACAACAGCCAAAGCGGCGGCAGCCCTTTTTATAGCGGCTTGCCTGCGACTTGTGGCCAATGACACTGCTTTAACTGTTCTCGCTGTTTGGCAGGTTAACCGGATTGGTTCTCTAACAGCCAATCCGCGAATGGCCTTTTTGGCCAATCAGAATAGGGAACTTGGAGCCTACTAAGCTCCATACAGAACACTATATACTTCAGAATTGATTTTCTGAAAACAATTCTAGTTCTAAAAGAAGAATGCAACTGAGCAAATGACAGTGATATGAACTGCATTTTGAAGATTATAGATTAGTTATAAAAATGTAACTATAACAAAAAGATATAAAAATAATTTCATCTCTTTGTAATTTAGCCATATAATCAGGTCAATTCAGCCCCAGTGGTGTTCTGAACCATGCCCTTTTCCAACAAATCAAACACAATCCAAAGGGAACAGAAACCCTTTGCTTCAGCAAAGTAATAAGCTGTGATAAGCATAAGCCTTGCCAAACTGTGCAAGACTTGCCAAAAGATAACAGACAAGAAATATTTTGCAACACAAGAATCTTTAAATACAAACTCAGGATACTGGAATGTCCACGAGGCTGGAGTTTCAAAACGTCTTTGTCTTCTGCAAAGAACGTTCGTTTCACAGCTGGCTTTTATCTTCTTGAAAGAGGGGCCATTACCTTGCAGCCTTACTCCCGAGCCGCCCGTGCTGTTGTAGCTGCTCTTTCCTGCGAGCAATCCTGTGTGCACGCACACTTGGCACAGGCTCCTCAAGAACCTCCTCATCACTGCTGCCAGCCCCCACAATCTCTGAAGGCAGCAATCCACTCCTTAATGGTCCTGGCCCCTCATCCAAGTCCTCAATCTCCTCAGCCGTCCGCACCTGCAGCTGGTTAATTACAACAAATGGATAAATGAACTTCACTATTTTATTCCCAAAATGGCCAACCAAAAGTCCACTATATATGAACTGTTTCTGAACCTTAAAATCTAGGAAGATGAGTGCCACCTCATTTACAATTACTGAGAATTATCTTTATTATATTGTCTGATATTCTTTTAAAATATCATATTGAACCAATGTTTTACTCATACTGTATCAAACTGTTCATTCCTCTAGGAAAAATAATTTTGATGATCAAGTCAGTTAATTCCCTTAATTTTCTCCAGTATTACGGTATTACTTGAGATGAGTTAGAGCCAGTGGCTCTTGAGGAAATAGACAGGATTCTCCAGAATGTTAATTTGACCAAAAGTTTAGCTTTTTCTTCAGTTGTTAAAGTAGTTAAAAAGCTGTACATGGGTCATGCTGTGGTCAGTTTCCTTGAGACAGGGATGGTGCTTCAGCTTTGAAAGAGTCAGTAGTGTACCTCCTCCTCAAGGAGTCATTTTACATCAAGAAATTCTGCACAATTATTGTTCTGTCTTCAGCCTTCCCTTTTTAGGGGATGTTGAAGATAGAGCGTTGAATAACAATCACAGAGAATTTTGGAGGAAGCAGATGATCTGGAACCATTTCAATCAGTTTTGAAACCATGATTTAACCAGCCAGCGGTAGGCTGGTACAGGTTCAGTCAGACCCATTGCTAACATTATGGGTGGTTCTATGAACCACCAAATCCCACCCCTGGCTGGCTGGACCCACTCCTCCCCTTCCCCCGGGGGAGGCTGTTTTCACCCTCCCAGAGGCTCAAGGAAAGCCTTTGGAACCTGGGGAAAGTGAAAACAGCCCCCCTGCCATGGTGCAGGAGGTCAACTGTGCCACACCCACCATGGCCACGTCTACCCTGCAACTGGGCAGAGAACCCGTTGCTGAAATTTTTGAAGCCCATCCCTGAAGACAGAATTGGCTGTGCCATTATATTTTTTCATTTCTCTGCAGCTTTTAATACAAACAATCAAGGTATCCTTCTGGATTGACTGCAGTATTTTACACTGATTCTCTTCCTTTCTTCATGGGCAGTTCCATACAGAGTACTGTACTACCCTCAAAACGACACTATAGAGTACTGCACACCAGAACAACTAAACACAAGGACAGATTTTTCCCAAACGCCATCACTCTGCTAAACAAATAGTTCCCTCAACACTGTCCAACTATTTACAAAGTCTGTATTACTACTACTATTAATCTTCTCATCATTCCTTATCACCCACCCCCTCCCACGTGACTGTATGACTGTAACTTTGTCGCTTGTATCCTTACAATTTATATGGACTGTTTCCTAGTATGATTTGATTGCTTATTGTACCCTATGACTATCATTAAATGTTGTACCTTATGATTCTTGACTCTTGACGAATGTATCTTTTCTTTTACGTACACCGAGAGCATTTGCACCAAGACAAATTCCTTGTGTGTCCAATAAAGAATTCTATTCTATTTTAAAATACAATTTTAAAATGTAAGGACATTTAATGTGTGTACATTTGTGACTTGTGTTTTTTTTCTTCCTGGATGCATTGATTCAAAAAAAAAGGAACTTAATCCTTCTTTGCTCATAAACTCGATTCTATTTGTTGACTTCTCATCCAAAAATTTCCAGATATATTCCTTTAGGTTTAACACTACTTCAACATATGCAGCACCAAGTAACAAGACAGTAAAAATTTTCATGTTTTTCCTCAGTCAAATTTTGGAAGTAGATTTTCAGTGCTTTTTACATTGAAAACCAATTAATTTCATATCATATTGCATCTAATTGCTAGAACCTAATATCGTGATTACACAACAAACATGATTTGTTTCTTAATCGTGTAGCAACATAAAGTGCTATAACAACAGATGCTGGGTTTTTTTTCACTATGGCGCCTTAACATTGTACTCATATTTAGGAATCAGTTGTTCCCATTCTCCTCTATAGGAATACTTAAAAGAATACTGTCAACAAATACTACTGAAGTAGGAATGAATTATTTTTCCAACTGAAATGCTGTTTCTTGAAGAGTTTTCAATGAGATGGTTCCGCAGAAAATGTGGTATTTTGACATTTAGGTTTTATAGGTTCATTTGTTATGAAATATATCGGGTTTTCATTTTGTAAGCTATCAAGAGCCTCTATTAAAAAGATGTATAAATAAATATATAACATTACTCAATACATGTATCCCATTTTTCATTTCTTTACATATTTATATATTTACCGGTATTTTTCTATTTAACATAATCAAGGACCAGAATGCTTACAAGGAGCTCCTAAAGGCCCTGTCAAACTGCCCAAAGGATGCAAAACGTTTGTAAAAAGGACACAGCGGACGAGAAAAATGTTCCATCCGTTGTTATCCACTCTCAAAAGGGGAGAAAATTTGCATAACCAGAGCGGATAACACGGAAAGGAACGGACGGGGGGAGGACGCAGGGCGGATGGAAAATGGATGCAGAGCGGAAGCCTAGCGGATGGAAGCAGATGGGAGCGGATGGCACATCCGCTAGGCTTCCGGGGGACCTCAGCAAAGCGGACGCAGAACGGATACAGCGGATGCAGAGCGGATGCCGAGCGGATGAAGCGGATGCAAAGCGGATGCACAACGGATGAAGCGGATGCAGAGTGGAAGCCTAGCGGATGCACAGCCGAAGCCTAGCGGATGCCTGGTGTTAATTGCGCATGCGGGGGGGATTTATTGCATCAGCCCCACGGATATAAAGGGAAGCAGCTCGGAAGCAGGTCACCATTCAGAGGAAAGACCTGCTGCCAGACGCATTGAGTGCCTTGCCTGCCTGCCTTGCTGCCTGCCTTGCTGCCTACCTTGCTGCCTGCCATCCTGCCATCTTTGGTGCATGCCTCCCTGCCAGCCTTGCTGCCTGCCTTGGTGCCTGCCTCCCTACCAGCCTTGGTGCCTGCCTTGGTGCCTGCCTGCCTGACAGCCTTGCTGCCTGCCAGCCTTGGTGCCTGCCAGCCTGCCTGCCTGCCAGCAACCCCACAAACATGGGGAAAAAGAGGAAGCCTCAGCCATCTGCTGTCAGCCCTGGCAAGAGGGACAGGGCCACACTCCCGCCCCCTGGCCCTCACTCTGCTTCTGCTGGGGCTTCTGTAGCACGGGCTCGCTCTTCTGCGGCTGGGGCTTCTGCTGCTTCTGCTTCTGCTTCTGGAGGAGCTGATGATGCTGCTTCTGGCGGTGGTGCTTCTGCTGGTGCTTACTCTGCTGAGGCTGCTTCTGGCGGCGGTGCTTCTGCTGGTGCTTACTCTGCTGAGGCTGCTCCTGGCGGTGGTGCTTCTGCTGGTGCTTACTCTGCTGAAGCTGCTCCTCGTCCTGCTGGTCCTGCTGGTCCTGCTGGTGCTCCTGGACTTGCTCGTACTGCTCGTACTGCTTGTGCTCCTGATCTTGCTCGTCCTGCTGGTCCTGCTCGTGCTCCTGGTCCTGCTCGTGCTCCTGGTCCTGCTCGTGCTGCTGCTACTGATGATGATGATGATGATGATGATGATGATGATGATGATGATCCTGCTGGTGCTGCTGCTGCTGCTGCTGCTGCTGATGATGATGATGATTATGATCCTGCTGGTGATGCTGCTGCTGCTGATGATGATGATGATCCTGCTGCTGCTGGTGGTGGTGGTGGTGTGGAGGAGCAGCCCCTACAAACTTGAAGCCCATCTGGTCCTGGCAAAGGGAGGAAGAGGCATATGCAGGAACGGGAGAGGAGGCAATACTCCATTGAGGAGGAACACGAGGATGAGGTGCTGGAGTGGCTGAGAGAGAATGACTATCTGTGGCGGAAGGGATACCGGCTGTACAGGGACAGCAAAAGGAAGCAGGCTGCTTGGAGAGAGAAGGCGGAGAGTCTGGGCTACACATCGGAGGTGCTCCTCGGCTGGTGGAAACATATGCACACCTCGTACGGGAAGCTGCACCTCAAGAAATCTGACCAGGCCACGGTTAAGCTGACGGACAGAGAGACCTATGTCATGGCCAGGTGCAGCTTCCTGGAGGGTGAGATCCGCCACCGAGGAGAAGCAGCAGCAGCCCCTCTCACGACCCTCTCTCTCCGGCAGCCTGCTGAGAGCCAGTTCTCTTCCGACCGAGAGTCAGTTCCTGTCTCCAGGTAGGTTTCTGTGGAGCGTGCCATGGCAGAGAACCCGCGGACAGATGTTTTAACCGTGGTGGAGCGCGTGGAGGACTCCCTGGTGCAGTGGGATAAAGGAGACGGCACTTCCACCACAGCCCTACCCGCATCCATCCACAGCTCCACCTCCACAGAAGGGCAGAGAGCCAGACAGAAGGAGCAGAGCCACACTGTCCTGCTGGAGATCAGGGACACCATCCGTAGCAGCATAGATCTCCTCTCTCAGCTGGTCCACACCGACTCTTCATCCTCCAACCACAAGCCCTTCGTCACCTATGTCAACCAGACCCTCACAGACATGGCAGAACCTCAGTACCAGGTGGTGAAGGACCGGATCACCGAGCTGCTTCACAACCCTCCAGACCCAGAGGAACCTGCTCCCACCCAGTCCAGGTCTGCTCCTCCACCCCAGGTGATGTCCCTCCCATTCCAAGGCTTCCCACAGGCCCTCACCTACCAGGGCTACAGCTACCAGGAGGTCCAGCAGCACAGGCAGCAGCCCTTCCCAGTCCAGGCACAGAGTCATCGGGTGACACCGTTGCCACCAGTTCCACCGATGCCACCCACGCCAATGATGCCACCGACAGCGATGCCACCCACGCCACCAATGCCACCTCCAGTCCTCACCCAGCTGCAGACCAGACAGCCCCACTACACTGCTCCTTCCTCCACCCCACAGCCAAGCCTGGCCTCAGTACATCTTTCCTCAGTACTGGGGCTGACACAACATGGCATGGAGGAAGGAGCTCTCAGCATCACGGGGCTGAGCCACCTGTCCGAGAGCTTCCTCAACACACCGTCACCTGTTGTCCTCTCGGGGCCAGGCACCCCAGTGGCGCTTCAGACCAGCAATCCAGCAGCAGCCACCTCCACAGCACCTGGACCCTTTACCCCTGAGACTGGGCACACCTCCGAGTGACCAAGAGGAGTGCCAGAGACTGGGTGGCTACCTGTAGTCTTTATTTGGACACTTGACTTGGGTCATTTTTCTTTTAAAGCTTGTGATTAATAAAGTTTATCTTTGCTTCATACACTTGCTTCATTTATTTATGTCAATAAAGTCTTGGTGGAAACTTTTAGAAATGGTTTATCCTTTGCATGCTAGGGGGAAGGGTAAGGATAGCAGTGGGATGGTCAGAGATACCTTTGGAATGGATAATAGCTGTGGGATAGATAAACCTCCAGTGCAAGCATAGTGGGACTCTATGGTCCACCCTCTCAGGTGCCACACCTATGGCCCTTCATTATCAATAATAATGTAAGCATTGATCCACACATTTGAACATAAACACAACTCTTTATTAAATGCCTTGTTCATTGTCGGCCTACCCAACATACATGGCCCAATCTCATCAGTGTGATGAGACAGGCTGAAGGAAGCATCCATTAATCATCTATCATCCTGTCTTGCCACTCCACTGCTCCAGCTGGGGAGTTGCACCAGTGTCTCAGGAGGTTGCGCTGCTTCTTCCCTTCACGTGAAGCTCTGTCGTGGCCTGGCACATCCACAGTATCAGGTTTAGTCCTTGCCTCCATTCACCAGGCTCCATGTCCCTATTGCCTTGTTGGCGGTCCACAAGCCTGTTCTGCAAGACTGGGTAGCGGGTGCGCATGAGATTGTGCAGGATGCAGCAAGCTTCCACGATCCTCCTCACGGTCTCTAGGCGATGCTGCATGGTGGTGAGAAGTACCTGGAACCTGTTGGCTAGGAGGCCAAAGGCGTTCTCCACTACACGCCTTGCCCTGGACAGCCTGTAGTTGAAGATCCTCTCTTCACGGGTGAGGAGTCTGAAAGTGTAGGGCTTCATGAGGTAGGTTCTGAGGGAGAAGGCATCATCCCCCACGATGAAGTAGGGCACATCTTGCGTGTCGTTGGGCAGGGGGTCTGGATCTGGGAAGCCCATGATGAGGTTGCGTTCCAGCCCCTCCTTGAGGTCACTGGCGTTGTATACCTGGGCATCTGAACATGAGCCGTTGCCTGAAGCATCGATGTACATGAACTTGTAGTTAGCATCGACCATGGAGAAGAGGACGATGCTGAAGAAGCCCTTGTAGTTCAAATAAGTGGAGCCCGACTTGGCTGGAGCTTTGCAGGCCACATGCTTGCCATCTATGGCTCCAACGGTGTGGGGGAAGTTCCACTTCTGATACCACTGCTCTGCAACTTTCTTCCAGCCTTCTTCAGTGGAGGGGCACTGGAGGAGCTCCTGCAGGTATTCTTCGATGATGGCCTGCACCACTTCTCTGACCACAATGCTGATGGTGCTGTGTGGCACGCTCCAGCCGTACTGCATGCTCCTGTAGGTGGTCCCTGAGGACAGGTGGCGCAGAGTCAGTGCCACCTTGAGTCCAGGGTCCAGGCTGGGCCGGAAGTTGGTGCTCTGCTTGGTCAACCTGGGTATCAGCCGCTGCACAACTTCGTCAAACATGGCTGGAGGCATCCTCTTGAAGTTCTGGAATGCACGAGTGTCTTCGTTTCCGAGCTCCACCATCAGCTTGTTGTACAGTCCGTACTCTGCTCTTCTCCCGATCCATCTTCAGACCCAGACGCTTCTTGGCCGCCTCCTTTTCTTCCCGTAGTAGAGTTCACAGAGCCTGTAGATGGCTTCGCACTGTTGCAGAAGGATGGTGGCTACCAAAAGGAGTTTGTTACGATGCATGGTGGACATGACTGGATGCTGTGGAAGAGGAAGAGTCAGATGAAGGCTGCAGAGGTCTGCACAGCAGGGCTGCTAGTCTGAAAGTGAGATGCAGGTGAGTTGCTCTCCCTTTTTATAGGCAATATAGGTTTTCCCCTATGTGTCCTTTTGCATCCTCTAGGCATCCTCTAGACATCCTTAATATCTGAGATAGTTCCCCTCTGTGAACGTTTTTTCCATTTTAAATGCTTTGTTTGCGAGCTGCATCCGCTTTCATCCTTTCTCCGTCCGTGCTATTAACTCTGCGCGTCCATTCCACGTCCGTTCCGCTTCCTCTCTGGGTCCGAGCGGATGCGAGTTGTGTGGATGCACAGCGGATGCCTAGGGATATAGTGGATGTGTAACGGATGCAGAACGGATGTCCCCCGTATGCCTTGCGGATGCAGAACGGACGCATTGGATACATTTTCCGCTCAAAAGTTTTGAGCAGCTCAAAACCCTCTGAGTGGATGAAACGTCAATAGACGAATGCTGGACGGATAGAGAGGAAGCAAAACGGAGGAAGCAAAACGGAGTTAGTGAGTACAGAACGGAAGCATCGCATTAACCAACGGATGGCAAGTGTTTTTCTCCGTTTTACATCTTCTTTCCATCCGTTGGTGCAGTGTGACGGGGCTTAAAAGACAAACCTGTTAGCAAGAAAAACTTATTTATAAAAACAAGAATTTGGCATATTTCTTCCTAGTAATTTGTTTGTGTCAGAAGGGATTTGGAGAAACATTAAAAGAAGTGGGAGTGAAGCCACTTTTTCTGCAGTTAGGGTTCATAATCAAGAGAAATGAATCACTTCACAATCTGACCCATCCCTTTCACTGGTTCTCAGGACTCCATTTTTTCTTTTGTAAAGCCAACTATCAGATGCCAAATAATAGAACAGGCAGCTTTCCCCATCAGTAAGTTTCTGCCACCACTTGTTATTCAGATGAGGGGCAATTCTTATTCATAGGCCAAAGCAGGAATGCTTACTTTATTCAAAGGTTTACTGTTCTTTTGGATTTACATAAACCAGATCTTACTGGGCTTGACTTTTTTAAAATATCTTTTTTTATTAATCAGTTTTCCTTATTTTACAAGTTTCCATTCATTGCAATGCTTTGGTATTAGTACATATACTTTTTACGTAGATTTTAACTATATGTACATTTATATGTACATATTCCTTTATATACTTTGTTCCACTATAACTACATATATATTTCTTACCGGGCCTGATTCTTAAAGGACTAGCTCTCAATGAACAATTTCAAAAATACTTATAGACTGAAGCTTTAAGAGAATAAAAGGTTTTCAAAAAAAAAAAAAAAAGCCTAAGCAAAGATGCACGCCTCGAAACTTTTTTTTTTTTTCCATTAGAGCTGAAGCATAAACTACCCACTAATTCTCACTCCCTTTTATCTCAAAACAGAGCCCCCCTCATTCCTATTTGATGAGCGGGGGGTGGGGGGAGGAATAACTTTTTATTTACTGCAACGTAAGGCCCAAAGCATCGCTACCACCCAAAGAAGCTTTTGCACATGCGTTCTGTTTAAAATGGGCAGAGCGAGGAGAGCGGCCTGCTTCTTTACGCAGACCGTACCAATATATCTATGTTGAGAAGGGGGATGAATAGCCCATATTTTTTTCCCCCACTGGGTGTCTTCCCATCAGATTTTCTATAGCGCCCACAAACTAACGTGATCTTTCCTACTATGCAGTGTGTAACCACACAGTAACTTTTAAAAATAAAAGTAGTACGTGAAACGAGCCCAAAACTTTAATTCCTCCCCTCTTCTTCAATGGTACCTTCGGTTGACAGCAGTCACGTTTGGAGGAGGCGGGACCCCAGCTCCCTTACGCTGTCCCCGGCTCCGGCATCTGTGTTGCCGTGCCGTCGCTGCCTTCGGTCCTGTTGTCGAATCGAACCTATCCCTCCCGTCCCCCCCAAGGGAGCCTCCTTCAGACGGCTTCATGGCGTATAGTCAGGGAGGCGGCAAGAAGAAAGTCTGTTACTACTATGACGGTGAGAGAAGGGTGTAAAGTCGGGCGAGGCTGCAAGGGAAGGGTTTGATATGCCCAAGGACTGCTGTCCTTCTGTCTGTCCACTTGAAACCCCCCCCCCCAATTTTAACCGTTGAAGGGTGTTCGTTGGTTGCGCTCCTCGCGTCGCCCCTCCCATACACCCTCTTATCCTCGCGCGCCTTCTTTTTTTTTTTTTTTCCGGCGCACGCGCCGCAGGCAGCCCCTCCCCCTAGTTTGTCTGGTACTGTTGCTTCTACCTATTGTGTCTGCCTGGCGTACATTTGGATGTGAGACGCGGCTGGTAGCTCGTCTCGATTGTGATTTTTGCTCACCCCGCTCTTTATTCCTTTTTAAAAAAAAAAAAAAAAAGCTCTTGCAATCTTTTTTCCAGTCTGCAGCTCAACTTAATAGCTGTTTTGCAAAGTCCGCGCGTAACCCTTGTATGGAAAACCGCTGGCTCTTTTGCCATTCCCCCCCCCCCCCACACACACACACACCGTTCCCATTTTGTCGTCATCCCATTTTGACTACAACTCCGAAATAAAGGCGTTCACTGCTGCAGATGGGAATTGCTCTCCGTGGGGTATGGGACGGAGAACTCCAAAGTTGCAGAAATAAACCCGTATTAAAACGCAGAGCTCTCGAAAACGCCGTGGAGGGTTTTGTTTTCCTGACTCTTGCCCTCCCTCTCCCAATAGAATGCAAAATAAATACCACTGACAGGGAGAATTGATTTCATGAACAGGATAGTTTCCTGGTCATCAAAGAACCGTTTTTACTGTTTGGGCAGGGAAAGATTAATGCAAACTCTTTTTAAGTTTTTCAGGTTGTTTTCAAAAAGGAAAGGAAAGGTTTTAATTCCCTTTCAAAGGAGAAATGTAAGATTGTGTCCCTCATCAGAGGAAGTCCATTACAAAACAGCATCTATAAAACTCAAAAATTAAAAATGTTCTCTGGGTATTTTTATGTTAATATCCAAAATCAAAAATGTTTCTTGTGATTTGGAATATATAATAGAACACCTGAGCTAATCAATAGAAGATCAAATATCTCGGTTTGAAATTTTTAATAGCTATTTTTTTTTTCCTCAGATAAATTGATCAAGCCACACAAACTAAGTAAAAGAATAGTAAAACTATCTGCTTGCAAAAATTCCCAGAATGAGCAAAAAGTGTTTTTATGGGGAAATTACTGAGAAGTTTCTGTTTAGAAGAATTGTTAAAATCTTAATTGAAAACAGTTATTCTCAGAGTAGAATGATTCTCACAATATGAATACAGTGATATAAGATACAGGTAACTGCTGTTTGAATAATGATGGGAGGGCACAAATTAAGGATCAGCTGTTCCTAATGATCTTGAAAAGTTTTCCTCCAGTCCTTGAATCTCCTGAAGAGTATTTTCCATTCAACTCTGTTGTCCTGACTACTGATTCCTATTCTGCCTCAGGAATCAAACTGGCAAGTGTTGCTGTCCTTATACTTCAAGAAAATCAAATGTACCGGTAGATCCTCATAACTTTGTTTTTTCTCTGAGTCTTGGCTGCTAATGGGAAAAATCCTCTTCTTAATGGGTAAAGGAGCATAGGTGGGTACTGGGTATGTAAGATTTAGCTATCTTTTATATTCCTTGAGTTATTAGTTCTTTGTGGTTGTGACTTGTTATCCTGGCTAGTATGAACTTGGCTCTTCTGAAAGTACCTATGTTAAAAACAAGCTAAACAAAATGTTGCAGGGTTCACTGTTTTTTAATACTCACTATTATTCTTGCTCCTTGTCTCTTTGTGTTTATTGCTATTTGCTCATTCTGAATAATACATTTTCTATCACTCAAAAGTGAGTAAAAATCTAATATTCTTTCAGAAATACATATTAGCATACTTATTCATAAAGGAGCCTATATAAAACGTTAAAATCTCTTCAGAAATCACCAGCCTGATGTACCAGAGGCAATTCCTCTGCACAGCCTATCATGTAGTCAAAGCCAAAATAGCTATGTAACCAGTTGGTAAGAAGCATGTTTGCAGCAGTCTAAAAGAGGTAGCAGATCTTAAAGGCCCGGTCCCACTGGCCAACGGACGCAAAACGTATGCATAAAGGACACAGTGGATGAGCAAAATTTCGGGGGTGGCTTCATCCGTTGTCATCCGCTCCAAAAAGTGGTGAAAATTTGCATAAACAGAACGGAAAAGAACAGACGTGGGTAGTATGTAGTGGGGATGTTAAACGGATGTTCATAGGAAGCCTAGCGGATGACAGCGGATGGAAGGGGATGACACCTCCAAAGGGGTTACGGGGGATAATTGCGAAGCAGACGCATAGCGGATGAAGTCTAAATCACGTACGTCTAAACGAAAGAAAGGGGATGCCGCACGGATGTATATCGGATGCAAACTGTTCATTGCGCATCCTTTCCATTTCCATGCTACTAACGATGTATAGACGTTCCATGTACCTTTTCTTTCCTCCCTCTTTCCGTTTTCAGCTGCAGCGGATGTGAGTTGCGAGGATGTCCAGAGGATGCAGAGAGGATACAGCGGATGTTTAATGGATGATAACGGACATAGAATGTTTGTTGCTTGTATGTCACGGATTTACATCGTACACGGCGGAAAGTTCATCCGTTCACAAAGTTTTGTGCAGCTCAAAACTTCTTGCGCGGATGAAATCGCAGTGGACGGATGCTCAACGGATAGAGCATATGAAACATGTATGCAATGAGTACACAATGGATGCATAGCGCTTTCCAGCTTTTTTTAACGTTTTGCATCCTCTTTGCATCCATAAGTGCAGTGGGACAGGGCCTTAAGTCTTGACTGCATCAACAATTAAACTTTAGTTAGTGAAGTGTGATAGATATGTCCTAAGTGAAAATTGCATCAGAAGAAGAGGTGTCCTCTTCTTTGAAACTGGACAGATAAAAAAGATTGGGCTAGAGATGAGATATATGCAATGTCATGAGAGCATATCATTTAAAAATATTAAATGAACCATGTTCATGCCATAATTAAAGGGAAATGAGAATCAGCCTTATGCTGTTCTTTAAGGTAGAGATAATTGCCCAAGTGAAATCCTACAGGTAGTGGCTGATCTGCTTGAATAAGTTGTTGTAAGCTGACATGGTGTAAACTTTTTTTTGTCATCTTGTGCTCAAATCATTATGGAAAAAAATTAAAACTTGGGGCACAAATGCCTTGTATGTTTCATGAGTGAATAATTTTCCCAGAACCCCAAATTGACAGGGATATTTTTTTTAAAAAAAATGAGGATAATGTGTCAACATTGAAATTATTAATGGAGAAAAATAAAATATCTTTCCTGCTTAAATCTTACTGGAGAGGAAATGCTTAGGTTAATGCAGAGGCTTCCACACTTTTCAGTTCACTGTGCCCTTAATATTTTAATAATTTCATGGTACACTATAGTACACAAAATGATTCCCAGAATGTACTTACCTCAAGGAAGCTAAGGAAAATCTCATAACTTTTGTAGTAAAATATCCTATGGTGCCCCTATGAATTTGTTAAGGCAGCATTGTGCAGCTTGGAAACCACAAGATAGTGGTCTCTTAGTATTTTAGCTAAGAAACTAGATCTAATGAGAAATGTATAATCTTGAAAACACCATTTTCAAGAAGACGTGGGATTGCTTTGAAATCTTGAACCTCATATCTATAAAAATATGGCAGCCTACATAACAAGACCAGTAAAAAATCCTGGAACTGGTAGAAGGAGCTGATTATAACAGTGGTAACCACACCACTGTTACACACCACTTTCAGGAAAACCTGAAGGCTGGGATTGAAAGACATTGACCTGGAGAAAGTGTCGCTAAGAATCCATGCTAATTTGATGGCACATAATAAGAATTCTTGAAGAAATAAAGGAGCAGGAGTTAGAAAAAACTATTATCTATATAAAAATTAACATTTTATATTACATTTGATTCAGTATTATGGAACTGAGATTCAAAATAATAGATTTATTGTGTCTGATTCATTGTACAATTACCCCATTCTAATGGTAATAATCATAATACATTGTTGCACTTGTGATGTGGAATTGCATGTTAAATTGTAAAAAGAAAGTTGACTGTTTTTGGATTGTTCACTTAAAATTCCCTTCAGTTATTTCCTAAAAATAACAAAACAATTTTATTGTCTTTACTTAAAAATCACTTTTGATTAAAGAACTTAGAATGAATGGATAAATACATTAGCTTAAATTCTAGATAAATGCTTGGTAGGCATTTAAAATCAATAATTTCTTGCAAATCACTGAGCAAAAATTTGCAAATGCAATGCACCTAGTTCTTGACTTACGACTATTCATTTAATGATAGAGTGGAGTTTATGATGGCATTGAAAAACATGGCTTGCAATCTGCCGCCTAAAGTTATGACTGTTGCACCACCCCCTTTGTTAGATCATCAGTCTTGATGCATGCAACCATTTGTGATCTTCCCCAGCTGTCGTCTTAACAAGCAATATCAAAGGAGAAGCCTGGTTTGCTTAATGACCACAGTAAAAATGATTGTAAATGGCTCCAGTCACATGGTGACTCACTTAATTATTCTGCTACATAGTGACTGAAATTTCAGTCCCAACTGTGTTCATATATCAAGGACTGCCTGAAGACTAGAGAAATGTGTTTCTCCTCCACATGCAGCATAAATGTTCAGCTCTCTATTCTTTCTCTGACAGACTAATAGAAATATTTACAGAGTGGTTGCTTCCTCTCCAAAGAGGAAAATTCTAGACAACACCAGTTTATTGAAACACTCAGAACGTTTGTTAGCTTTTTCATCAGATTTAAAGTCTCTTCTTGCACACAGCATGACTTTTCCCTTCCTGTATGGAGTGGAGGGGAAATCCCTCAGTGTAAGGGAATACACAACATATCCAATGTCACTTCTGCTTGCAACCTTCCCTGCTGGCTTCTCAAGTGAAAGGTTTGCAAACATTCTTAAGATCACAGGACATTTGGCAACCAGTTGTACATTAACAACAGGTTGCTAAGTCCCCAAATTTGAGTGGAGGGCACCTCGATGTTTTATGACACCTAGAAATGCTTTACAGGCTATAAAGGACCTGTTCTGAAACCATGGTGGCTGCAAACGCTTGTTAAACAATCAATTATGAATCTATTGATTAGGGCTTAAGAATTAAAAAGACAATAGTATATTTCATCAATTTATTGTTTAATATGTTTATTGTGTAATTGAAGAAATTAAGTGCAATTTACAGCTTTTGTTAAACATACCTGTTTTGAATATGAGATGAGACTAATATTACCAGGATTAATATTTTGCCTTAGGTTCAAATAATATTTTGCACATACAGATCACACAGCTCATTCGTCAGCTTTGCACTAGAGAGAAATTATTCCATGGGCATTTTCAGTATGTAGACGAAAGTATGATTCTTTGGGAATGTCAAGAACATGTTATGTAAGTTTTAGACTAAGCTTTAGTCTGCAGACGGGGATGGCAGCAAGTAGTAACATAACTTGTGCCATAATTCTGTTTCAAATACTGTTAAGCCATCAATTATTAGTAGCTATCACTGTTTCTTCCAGTGTCAAGAATATGTAAATGAGTTGCAATGTTTGCATTTCTGCATAAATTCTGAAGGCTTCCAAACTCCAGTGGGTTTTTAGTTTTGTTTGTTTTAAAGAATGTTCATTAATGAAGTGATACACAAGAGATGACTGGTGAATGTATCATAAAACTTAAAGCTAAAAAAAAGTAATAATAGGACTGTTGTTATTTTTTTGGTTCTAGGTGACATTGGAAACTATTATTATGGCCAGGGTCACCCAATGAAGCCTCACAGAATCCGTATGACACATAATTTATTGTTAAATTATGGCTTGTACAGAAAAATGGAAATCTATGTAAGTATGCATTTATTGCTATCACTTAAAAGTTGATAAGTGAAAAACAATATAGCCCTTTAAATAATAGTTGTACATTTTCAAATTTTAAACTCCATGCAACACTTTCCATTATTGTGGAGACATGAAGTGTTTTTTAGATATCACGTCAAAATAAGAAATCTGTTGGAACATAGATTTCAAACTCGTGATCTGTCCTGCCACAATGCTTCAGGTGAACACTATAGGTAAAGTTCATCTCAGCTACCCTGCACCCTCTCTGACAGAGAAAGAAAAGAGGCACGAAAAATTGTCAGAACTCTCCTCATAAGAGTTGTGCTGTGTAGCAGCATGAATTCTGGAGAGAGAGAAAACATGGATATTAGCCTTTGTTCTTGTAGGACATGAACACAGGCATTTAAAAGGCCCTCAAAAGCAGCCATACTGGACATTTTATACATTTCTTGATGGTTATATATGGGCTTGGAAAAAATACTCCCAGCTTCACCTTGAAAAGGTAATGGCATCCTATGCAAGGCAATGCAGGAGATAATTATAGGTTGTACACTTCATGGAATGATTTTATGCTGGAGAAAGAAGAATTTTTTGTTTTCTGCAGACTTCATTGCCTTGTTCCCTAAAACTTGATTTTAATTATTTGATATGTACTTGATACAATATACACTGCTCAAAAAAATAAAGGAAAACTTAAACAACACAATGTAACTCCAAGTCAATCACACTTCTGTGAAATCAAACTGTCCACTTAGGTAACAACACTGATTGACAATCAATTTCACATGCTGTTGTGCAAATGGAATAGACAATAGATGGAAAGCATAGGCAGTAAGACATCCACAATAAAGGAGTGGTTCTGCAGGTGGTGACCACAGACCACTTCTCAGTTCCTATGCTTTCTGGCTGATGGTTTGGTCACTTGAATGCTGGCAGTGCTTTCACTCTAGTGGTAGCATGAGACGGAGTCTACAACCTACATAAATGGCTCAGGTAGTGCAGCTTATCCAGGATGGCACATCAATGCGAGCTGTGGCAAGAAGGTTTGCTGTGTCTGTCAGCGTAGTGTCCAGAGCATGGAGGCGCTACCAGGAGACAGGCCAGTACATCAGGAGAAGTGGAGGAGGCCATAGGAGGGCAACAACCCAGCCTCAGGACTTCTACCTCTACCTTTGTGCAAGGAGGGACAGTAGGAACACTGCCAGAGCCCTGCAAAATGACCTCCAGTGGGCCACAAATGTGCATGTAGCTGCTCAAATGGTCAAAAACAGACTCCATGAGGGTGGTATGAGGGCCCAATGTCCACAGGTGGGGGTTTACTTAGAGCCCAAAACCGTGCAGGACATTTGGCATTTGCCAGAGAACACCAAGATTGGCAAATTTGCCACTGGCACCCTGTGCTCTTCACAGATGAAAGCAGGTTCACGCTGAGCACGATCCTCAGACCCCTTGTGAGACCATATGCTGGTGCAGTTGGTCCTGGGTTCCTCCTAATGCACGACAATGCAAGACCTCATGTGGCTGGAGTATGTCAGCAGTTTCTGCAAGACGAAGGCATTGATGATATGGAGTGGCCCGCTCGTTCCCCAGACCTGAATCCAATTGAGCACATCTGGGACATCATGTCTCGCTCCATCCACCAACGCCACGTTGCACCACAGACTGTCCAGGAGTTGAGGGATGCTTTAGTCCAGGTGTGGGAGGAGATCCCTCAGGAGACCATCCGCCACCTCATCAGGAGCATGCCCAGGCATTGTAGGGAGGTCATACAGGCACGTGGAGGCCACACACACTACTGAGCCTCATTTTGACTTGTTTTCAGGACGTTACATCAAAGTTGGATCAGCCTGTGGTGTTTTTTTCCACTTTAATTTTGAGTGTAACTCCAAATCCAGACCTCCATGGGTTGCGAAATTTTATTTCCATTGATAATTTTTGTGTGATTTTGTTGTCAGCACATTCAACTATGTAATGAACAAAGTATTTAATTAGAATATTTCATTCATTCAGATCTAGGATGCTTATTTTTGTGTTTCCTTTATTTTTTTGAGCAGTGTATGTTTTCTTTTATGATCAAAAAGACTGCATTTAATCTATACTTACTTTCTACTATATTATAAAATATATGCAGCAACTATTATACTTATGTGGCAAAGACAAAATTGAAATTATCTTCTTCTTTGAGTCAGTTTAATGTGTCTGATGAAATTTACTTAAAATACAGCTAGCTCTTTTCCTGTAGTTCAGCCATGTCAATCTTGTTGCTTATTAGCGTCCCCACAAAGCTACAGCAGAAGAAATGACTAAATACCACAGCGATGAATACATCAAATTTCTTCGTTCAATAAGACCTGACAATATGTCTGAATACAGCAAACAAATGCAGAGATGTAAGTCTCCCATTGATTTTAAATAAAAGAATAGCATAAGAAATGTTATGTCTTGCATACAAAAAAATTCTCAGCACTATTTCTAAAGCAGTTAATTTTTCTTCAACATTACAGAATTGATTTAAGGAAGAAAATTACAAAATATTTTATAACTTATTGGATTTTGTAGTGATTGTTAGCGTTTTCAATAGTTTTATTTCTTTAATTGCCTGTTATATGGAGAATAATCAAAACTTTGTTCAAACAAAATGTTCCTAATTACCATTCTGTAGAATTGAAGCACTGAAAGTTATTCAGTTGTTCCTTTCTGTTGGGATTCACAGCTTTTCCTCTCGTTAAAATGAATTTTGAAGTAGTAATGCACTTCTGTTGGAATAACCATATTGCTTCTAACACCATAACAGAGGCAGAAAGCAATTATTTCCTTTAGTCATATAGTTATTTGCTTAGCACCAGCATGAACAGGAAAGGATATAATAAATAAAGGGCAACACTATGAGATTTAGCAGCATTAGTTTGAATCTTTTTTTAATGATGAAGTTTCAAATGCATGAAACAATACTCGTTTAAAATAAAGATTTCTGCTCTACAGTTTAGGATTATTATATGTATCAGAGGAGGAAAGCCACAGTTCTTTTAATTTCTGATGTGAATATATTATTAAGTTTGTTTGAGCAAGGTAATCAACAGGTGCAGCATCTATAGTGAAATAAAATTGCAAAACAAAATTAACTTATACAATAAATGGATACCGGTAATGTGACCTCACTTGGAATATTAGTATTTGTTTTTTTGTAGTTTCTTAATGTCAAAAATTATTAGCAAAACAAACCTAAAGTATGTACATGTACCTTGAGAGGGAACTTTAAATGATTAATGAAAGTTTTCTTTATTAGTTAACGTTGGGGAAGATTGTCCTGTGTTTGATGGACTGTTTGAGTTCTGTCAGCTGTCAACAGGAGGCTCTGTAGGTAAGTTTATTCTTTTTCTTAGTTCTTTTTCTTACTGGTTTTTCAAAGTTTTGTCAATTAAGTAGCACTAACAGTGTTACTTTAGATATCTTTTCATTTTCTGTGTTGGGTAGATTTTTAAAATCATTATGTATTTTTTGATAGCATCTTTATAAACAGAAATAACTCACCCCTTTAATTTTACTTGTTGGCTTGTTTTTAGTTTGCCATTTTTGCAGTGCTAAGCTACTACATTACCTTATTTGTTTTGTCTTCTGTGAGGGAATTACATTGCTGAAGTTTGGCAATCTGGCCAACACTTTTTAACTGCACAATGTTGCAAAACTCTGAGGTCCATTAAATTAAACCTGTGTGTCGCTTGTAGTCCATGTGTTCACATGGACACATGTGTTCACATTACTTTTATTCACATTAAGGTATCTTCACATTGAACGTTTGGCAAAAATATAGGTAATGGAATGGTGCTTTTATTGCTAAGTGAGAGAAAATTAATACAAATGTAAAATAAGACAGTAGAATAAATAGAAAGTATATTAAAAGTGACATACTGAATGTATTACAGGAGTCCTTTTACATCCATTTTTTCACTAACTGGAGTTACAATGGTGTTGAAAAAATGGACTTTTTGCTCTCAAGCTTACAACCTTGGTCACGTGATTAAAGTTCAAGCATATTCGTATTTATGACTAGCACTCCCAGCTGACCTTTCTCCCTGTTAGTGTGATTGGCATGTTCTTCCTGTATGGCAAAGGGACTTCATGGGATGGAAGACTATAGGCTGGGGCATCTGTCCTCACTGTATCAATGGGACTAAATGCAGTGGCAATGGGGCTTGAAGTAACACTCCACAATAGAAGTAGAGGCTCAGAGGCAGTAGCAGCAGGCTGTCCCAGTACATGCTTCTGAACAGTACCACTTTGCAAGACAGACAAAAAGACATATATATATATATATATGGGGGGGGGGGGGTTGACAGTGGTGGGGAGTTGAAGAGGGTTGGAAGAATTAAGGCTTAGGGCTGAATGAAACCAAACTGAGAATGGCTTGGATCAAGTTGGATCCTTGCCTAACAGTTACATGGGATTCTGTCATTCCTAAGAAGGGCAGTCAAGTAACGTTTCATTTAATGACCTCATTGCTTAACAGTGGAGTTACTGGTCTCAATTATGGTAGTTGAACCACAATCTGTATGTGATTTGCAACACAGCAGCAGAAGTGCTTAAAAAAAACCCTGTTGAAATTCAGAACAGAAAAGAATTGTGAAACTGTTATTTTTCTTATGAGGTGCTGTATCTTGTCTTTAATTTCTGCAAAATAGTCTAACTGCATTTTCTCATAATGTTTCTTTAGCTGGAGCAGTAAAATTGAATAGACAACAAACAGATATGGCTGTTAATTGGGCAGGAGGACTTCATCATGCTAAGAAATCAGAGGCATCTGGTTTCTGTTATGTCAATGATATTGTACTTGCCATTCTTGAGTTACTGAAGTAAGTTTTTGGTATGGTTATATACATAACTTGCCCAGTAAATAAGTTGAAAATATGAACGTTGCATTGAAAGTGAGTATGTTGAGAAAAGAAATAGCAGAGTTAGGAAAGAGGTTTTTGGTAACTCGAGTTCTCCTTTATGCATTCTTTCTAAATAATTTAATTTAAAAATATCATGTTCTACTCCAAAACTATGTGATTGTAATCTTATAATTAGTAAAAGTGAAAGAACAGTTATAAAGAAGCCTGTATCGCCAGTTATGTGATAGCTATAGTTTTTCACAGTATATGATTCTTATTAATGCTTTTATTGACATGAATATTTTTTAAAGTATAGATTATCGTTATACTTTTAGATCAATTTATTATGGTTTGGTCTAATTTATTATAATAGCTTTATAACAATTTTAATAGCTACATTTAGTTTCAGATTTTTTTGATGTCTGTAAAGTCTTTCAGTGTATCTGTGCACTTGGTGTTATCATTTTCACTAATAATTTATTGATGAATTCATAACACAAACAAAATTAGCTAAGTCTGTTTATTTCAGTCTCATATAAAAATGCAAAATTATGTTACTATAAAATTAAGGTGTAAATTAATTTAAAATAGCTATTTTACTAATTTTGGATTAATAGATATAAGTGGGGAAAGTCCAGTTTCTTAAATCTAAGATTATGAATGAATATTATCATAACAAGTAGAGCAATCATAATAAAGGTGTAATTTATAAGTTATCCATTCAATTATCAGCCTATGCTTAAACTTTTACCAATTTCACACATGTTCATAAACACAGATGTGTAGGTGTATATTTAAACAGTACTTTTTCAGGATCTTAAAAATATATTCATGGGCACTATATTAAGATGAAATTACTGATAACCAGAAATTGAAGCTTAAAAAGAGTTTATGTGTAAATGTAGATATACACATTTATCTTCTCTTCCCAAAAAATAGAAAGATTAATTGGTATTGCATAACTAAAATATCAGTAGCTTCACATTAAAGCAGTGGCTTTTTTTGGGAAGCATCATAACAACAAGGCTAAATTTTAAAGTCAAATGATGTAAAGAATATATAAATTTAAACAAAAAATATAACTAGAAAAATTGAGATTCACAAAAGACCTAATTGCATGGAGCAATTGAAGTTAAAGCCCATGTCACACTGCACCTACGGATGGAAAGAGGATGTAAAACGGAGAGAAACACTTGCCATCCGTTGGTTAACGCGATTCATCCGTTCTGTACTTACTCACTGCATCCGTTTTTCATCCTCTATCCGTCCAGCATCCGTCGACTGAGGTTCCATCCACTCAAAAAGTTTTGAGCTGCTCAAAACTTGAGCAGAAAATGTATCAAATGCGTCCGTTCTGCATCTGCAACGCATACGGGGAACATCCGTTCTACATCCGTTGTCATCCGTTACGCATCCGCTATATCCGCTAGGCATCCGCTGCGCATCCGCGCAACTCAAATCCGCTCCAGCGGTAAACGGACACAGGGAGGAAGCGAAATGGACGCAGAATGAACACAAAGCGTTAGTAGCACGGATGGAAAAAGGATGAAAGCGGATGCAGCTCGCACAGAAAGCATTTCAAACGGAAAAAACGTTCTCAGAGGGGACCTATCTCGGATATTAAGGATGTCTAGAGGATGCCTAGAGGATGCAAAAGGACACCTAGTGGAAAACCTATATTGCCTATAAAAAGGGGGAGCAACTCACCTGGATCTCACTTTCAGACCAGCAGCCCTGCTGTGCAGACCTCTGCAGCCTTCATTTGCCTCTTGCTCTTCCACAGCATCCAGTCATGTCCACCTTGGATCGTAACGCAGTCCTTTTGGTAGCCACCATCGTTCTGCAACAGTGCGAAGCCATCTACAGGCTCTGTGAACTCTACTACGGGAAGAAAAGGAGGCGGCCAAGAAGCGTCTGGGTCCAAAGATGGATTGGGAGAAGAGCAGAGTACGGACTGTACAACAAGCTGATGGTGGAGCTGAGGAACGAAGACACGCGTGCATTCCAGAACTTCATGAGGATGCCTCCAGCCATGTTTGACGAAGTTGTGCAGCGGCTGATACCCAGGTTGACCAAGCAGAGCACCAACTTCCGGCCCACCCTGGACCCTGGACTCAAGGTGGCACTGTCTCTGCGCCACCTGGCCTCAGGGACCACCTACAGGAGCATGCAGTATGGCTGGAGGGTGCCACACAACACCATCAGCATTGTGGTCAGAGAAGTGGTGCAGGCCATCATCGAAGAATACCTGGAGAAGCTCCTCCAGTGCCGCTCCACTGAAGAAGGATGGAAGAAAGTTGCAGAGCAGTGGTATCAGAGGTGGAACTTCCCCCACACCGTTGGAGCCATAGATGGCAAACACGTGGCCTGCAAAGCTCCAGCCAAGTCGGGGTCCACTTATTTCAACTACAAGGGCTTCTTCAGCATCATCCTCTTCGCCATGGTCGATGCTGACTACAAGTTCATGTACATCGATGCTTCAGGAAACGGGTCAGCTTCAGATGCCCAGATATACAACGGCAGACCTCAAGGAGGGGCTGGAACAACCTCATTATGGGCTTCCCAGATCCAGAACCCCTGCCCAACGACACGCAAGATGTGCCCTACTTCATCGTGGGGGATAATGCCTTCTCCCTCAGAACCTACCTCATGAAGCCCTACACTTTCAGACTCCTCACCCGTGAAGAGAGGATCTTCAACTACAGGCTGTCCAGGGCAAGGCGGGTGGTGGAGAACGCCTTTGGCATCCTGGCCAACAGGTTCCAGGTACTTCTCACCACCATACAGCATCGCCCAGAGACCGTGAGGAGGATCGTGGAAGCTTGCTGCATCCTGCACAATCTCATGCGCACCCGCTACCCAGTCTTGCAGAACAGGCTCGTGGACCTCCAGCAAGGCAATGGGGACATGGAGCCTGGTGAATGGAGGCAAGGGTGAAACCTGATAGACACTAAGGATGTGCAAGGCCCCAACAGAGCTTCACGTGAAGTGAAGAAGCAGCACAACCTCCTGAGACACTGGTGCAACTCCCCAGCTGGAGCAGTGGAGTGGCAAGACAGGATGATAGATGATTGATGGATGCTTCCTTCAGCCTGTCTCATCACACTGATGAGATTGGGCCATGTATGTTGGGTGGGCCTACAATGAACAGGGCATTTAATAAAGAGTTGTGTTTATGTTGACATGTGTGGATGATTGATTACATTATTATTGATAATAAAGGGCCCTAGGTGTGGCACCTGGGAGGGTGGACCATACAGTCCCACGATGCTTGCACTGGAGGTTTATCTATCCCACAGCTATTACCCATCCCACAGGTATCCCTGCCCATCCCACTTGTATCTTAACCCATCCCACAAGCATGCAAAGGCTTAAACCATTTCTAAAAGTTTTCACCAAGACTTTATTTAATAAAATAAATGAAGCAAGTGTGTGAAGCAAAGATAAACTTTATTAATAACAAGCTGTAAAAGAAAAATGACCCAAGTCAAGTGTCCAAAGCAAAAATAAAGTCAACAGGTAGCCACCCAGTCTCTGGCACTCTTCTTGGTCACTCGGAGGCGTGCCCAGTCTCAGGGGTGAAGGGTCCAGGTGCTGTGGAGGTGGCTGCTGCTGGAGTGCTGGTCTGAGGCACCACTGGGGTGCCTGGCCCCAAGAGGACAACAGGGGACAGTGTGTTGAGGAAGCTCTCAGACAGCTGGCTCAGCCCCGTGATGTTGAGAGCCCCTTCCTCCATGACATGGTGTCAGCCCAATACCGATGACAGATGTACTGAGGCCGGGCTTGGCTGTGGGGTGGAGGAAGGAGCAGTGTAGTGGGGCTGTCTGGTCTGCAGCTGGGTGAGGACTGGCATCGGTGGCGTGGGTGGCATCGGTGGCGTGGGTGGCATCGGTGGCATGGGTGGCATCGGTGGAGTCCGATGTACCTGTGCCTGGACTGGGAAGGGCTGCCTGTGCTGCTGGAACTCCTGGTAGCCGTAGCCTTGGTAGGGGAGGGCCTGTGGAAAGCCTTGGAAGGGCTGTGACATCACCTGGGGTGGAGGAACAGGCCTGGACTGGGTGGGAGCAGGTTCATCTTGGTCTGAAGGGTTGTGAAGAAGTTTGGTGATCCTGTCCTTCACCACCTGGTACTGGGGTTCCGACATGTTCATGAGGGTCTGGTTGACATAGGTGAGAAAGGGCTTGTGGTTGGAGGATGGGGTGTTGGTGTGTACCAGGTGAGAGAGGAGATCTACGCTGCTCCTGATGGTGTCTCTTATCTCCAGCAGGACAGTGTGGCTCTGCCCCTCCAGTTTTCCTCTCTGCCTTTCTGTGGAGGTGGAGCTGGGGGTGGATGCAGGTTGGGCTGTGGTGGAAGTGCCGTCTCCTTTCTCCCACTGCGTCAGAGGGGCGTCTCCGTCGTGGCACGCTCCACAGATACCTGCCTGGACACAGGAGCTGACTCTTTGCTAGAAGAGGACTGGCTCTCAGCAGGCTGCCTGAGAGAGAGGGTTGTGAGAGGGGCTGCTCCTCGGTGGTGGATCTCACCCTCCAAGAAGCTGCACTTGGCCATCACGTCAGCTTGACTGCGGCCTGGCCAGATTTCTTGAGGTGCAGCTTCCCGTACCAGGTGTGCATGTGCTTCCACCAGCCGAGGAACACCTCCGAAGTTTAGCCCAGGCTCTCCGCCTTCTCTCTCCAAGCAGCCTGCTTCCTTTTGGTGTCGCGATAGAGCCTGTGTCCCTTCCGCCATAGATACTCATTCTCCCTCAGCAACTTCAGCACCTCCTCATGTTCCTCTTCTATGTTGTATTGCCTCCTCTCCTGTTCACGCGTCTGCCTCTTCCTCCCTTTGGCAGGGCCATATGGGCCCTCATCAGAGGGGCTTCGAGGTTGTAGGGGCTGTTCCTCCACACCACCTCCACCACCAGTAGCAGCAGCAACAGTAGCAGCAAAAGCAGGACCACCAGGAGCACCAGCAGGACCAGGAGCAGCACCAGCAGAAGTACCAACACCAAGAGCAGCGCCAGCAGAGTAAGCACCAGCAGAAGCACCAGCACCAGGAGCAGTGCCAGCAGAGTAAGCACCGGCAGAAGCACCAGCACCAGGAGCAGTGCTAGGAGAGTAAGCACCAGCAGAAGCACCACCACCAGAAGCAGCATCAGCAGAAGCACCAGCACCAGGAGCAGTGTCAGCAAAGTAAGCACCAGCAGAAGCACCACCACCAGAAGCAGCATCAGCAGAATTCCCAGCACCAGAAGATCGAGTCCGGGCAGCAGAAGCCCCAGCAGAAGCAGAGTCAGGGCCAGGGGATGAGAGGGTGGCCCTGTCCCTCTTGCCAGGGCTGGCAGCAGATAGCAGAGGCTTCCATTTCTTCCCCATGGTTGATGGGTTGCTGGCTGGCTGGCTGGAGAGCTGTGTCTGGAAGCAGGTTTTTCCTCTGAATGGTGACCTGCTTGGGAGCTGCTTCCCTTTATATCCGCGGGGCATATGACGCAATGCATCCTCCTCGCATGCGCAGTGAACGCTAGGCTTCCGCTCTTCATCCGCTTCATCCGCTAGGCTTCCGCTGTGCATCCGCTTCATCCGCTTGGCATCCGCTCTGCATCCACCCTTTCCGTTCCGTGTCCGCTTCGCTGTGCTCCCCTGGAAGCCTTGCGGATGTGCCATCTGCTTCCATCTGCTAGGCTTCCGTGGAGCATCCGCTTTCCATCCGCCCTACGTCCTCCCCCCGTCCGTTCCTTTCCGTGTTGTCCGCTCTGGTTATGCAAATTCGGGGCACTTTTGAGTGCAGATAACAACGGATGGAACATTTTTCTCATCCGCTGTGTCCTTTTTACAAACGTTTTGCATCCATTGGCCAGTGTGACAGGGCCTTAAGAAAGAGAGGAAGAAAATACAAAAGGAAGTAAAAAGAAAGCAAAAGGTAAAGAAATAGGGTTTACATATAGGGGGGGTTCGTGTACATTACCTTATTTTCACTATCACTCTTATCATGTCCTGCAAAATTCATGCCTTTGAAAATCAGTATTTTGCTGCCAAATATGTTACCAGTGTGATCAGGAGAAAAAAGAGTGGTGTATCTGCAAAAAAAAGTGGGACTACCTAATTTAATTTCATTCATTTTAAAAATAATTTGCAGAATGTTTACAAGTTGTATAGCTTGGAAATATGATACAAGGAGGGACAGCAATTATGATAAGATTTGTCATAGCTACTTGCAGAAATAATATGGATATACTTTTCTGTCATATTTAGCATTTTTGTCTGCAGAATTCAAGAAAGTAGTTTCCACTTCAAGAATAAGAAAAAAAATCAAATAGTGAATTAATGTTAAAATATATTGCTACATTTTGAATTACATACACACACACACATACACACAAAAATGAATCTTGTGGAAGGAGAATTTTTATCCAGTGCCTTCCCCAAACTTGATAGGAGAATTTGCCAAACCTGTGCTTCCAAAATGTTGGTAGATTTTTTTTTAATGTTATTAACTCATCTATAAAATAACCAAAAATAATAACATTGAAAGGAAAACAAAAATACAAGGGTATGTATAGTACCAAACAGCCTTTATTGCACTCATTGGTGCAACGGTCTATTAAATGCCAAAAACAATACAAACTAAACTTAAAAAAAAACTAACTTACAAATAAAACAACTTACAGCATGATTCAGTCTAAATAAATTTTAGAAATAATAAAATAGAACTTGGCCACATTCAAATTTAGTCACATCAGTTAGCTAACAGCAGTCATATGAAAGATGTATTTGAATGTCCTGAAAAATTAGTTATAAAGAAAATTACAAAAGATAGCTATGGGGATTTATAAAATGGATAGCAGGAAACATTTACCATATTTTCAGTTGCCTTTCATCACAAGTGTAGAGTTTTTATTTATATTTTCTGAATTTTTCCTCAAAAACAGCCATTCAGAATTGTGTCAAAATGTGTTAGGTTAATTCTGTTCTGAAATTGGTTATGAATTTTTATTGAAATATTTTGCTGGCTATAAAAAGGGGGAGTCAAAAACATATCTCCAAGGCAGACAGATTGAATTGCCTTTTTCTGTACATAACATTTTATTCAAGAGCTGATAAACCTGCTTGTGAAAAGCAATTTCTAATAAAGCAATCTTCTTCAAATCAACTGAAAACTATTAACCAATATCAGAGGTCTTACACAAAGTAAAAAATAGTAGCTATGACCAATTTAAAACAGTACATAAGCATGTATTGGACTCCACTTAAATCATGCCAGCTCACAGAGAAAACATATATTTAAACTATAGTTTTTAATTTGTACTACAACTTAAAATGTGGAAATAAAATGAAATGGCAATGGCACTTAGACTCATATATCACTTTACAGTGCTTTACAGCCCTCTTCTCAGCAATTTACAGAGTCATATTGCCCCAACAATCTGGGTCCTCATTTTACTGACCTTGGAAGAATAGAAGGCTGAGTCAACCTTGAGCCGGTGGGAAGTACCAAACTGCTGGCAATCAGCAGTCAGCAAAAGTAGCCTGCAATATTGCACTCTAACCACTACACCACCACGGCTCAATCAAGCTTAATATCAATAAAATATAGCGCTAATTTTGACTTGATATATATTTTTCAAGGTAGTGCTATAACTTGATGTATAACTTCTAAAATTTGCCTATATTTTCAGCCAGCATATTGGCCAGTTGAGAGTTGAATTTATACATGCTTGACATAAAGCTTGCTAATTACATTTAAGCGGCTGATGTGCCAATAATTAGTTGGCAATCCTGATTACCTATAAAGTTAAGTCCATTATCTTGGGTTAATTCAAGGGATGAAGAAATAAATCATTATCTGAAACAAGATATTTCCCACCATGATGATCGGTGGTGGTTGTAAATTAGAAACAAGTATTGCAGATGACCTAAAGCGCTTTATTCTTTTTTTTCCCTAAAGAAAAAAGGCCTCTTTCATAAGGACTGCCAACAATTGATAGCACAACTTCCTTCAACTTTAAAGTGGAAATATAAAAATTATTAACATAAACCTAAAATAGGCATACCACACAGTTAAAATAGGAACAGTACGTAATTGTATTTTTGCAATCTTAACATGCAATTGTCAATATAGTCATGCATTGTGAACTCCATATTATATACTAAATATGCATATAACATTGCATATACAGTACTGCATTCTACACCATCATCTAGGCTAATATTTGGAAATGTTCTAATATTACTGGAATTGCATGAAGGTTAAATATGATCGTATTGTGGAACTTAAATCTGCATATGAAAGGTAATTGTTTAAATCTGGGATGGAAAACAAAATCAAGAATTTTTCTAGCTACATTTTCCTCTGAAGAAGAGTAGTGAGATTTTTTTCTATTGCTTTACTATTTTTTTCTTTTGTGCCCAGATATCATCAAAGAGTTCTTTACATTGATATTGATATTCATCATGGTGATGGTGTTGAAGAAGCTTTTTATACCACAGATCGAGTTATGACAGTATCATTCCATAAATACGGTGAATATTTCCCTGGAACAGGAGATTTAAGGGTAAGTTCAGTTATAAGCTTATTTAATTAAGATAATATTTTAGAAATGCTATTCTTCAGCCTCATTCTCAAGTTAAACTACCGTATATACTCGCATATAAGCCAATCTCGCATATAAGCCGACACCCAAATCGACTTAGCGTGGCGACTTGCTCCAGCGACTTGCTGGAGCAGCGGCTTAGCATGGCGGCTTCGCGCGATGAGAGTCTTGGCTCTCATCGCGCGAAGCCGCTGCCCAGTAAAGCCGCTGCCCGCCGCTTCCCCGCCTCCCATCGAGTCTCCCAGCTGATTGGCTGTACAAGCCTCTGCCCGGCAAAGGCGATGAGAGTCTTGGCTCTCATCGCGCGAAGCCGCTGCCTGGAGAAGGCGATGAGAGTCTTGGTTCTCATCGCGCGAAGCCGCCACGCTAAGTCGCTGCTCCAGCAAATCAGATTTATTCGCGTATAAGCCGACCCCCAAATTTTGGGGGGGAAAAAAAGCGTTCTAAAGTCGGCTTATATGCGAGTGTATACGGTAGTTATTAATTTCCGTCCATCTTTTCCATTAAGTTCATTTAAAATTCATCAGGATTTAAATAGATTTACATTAATATGATGTTGGTCTACATTAATGTAAATCCAGATGCTTATTTTTGTTCATTTGTGGAAGAGGTACTGTAATGTTTTAAAAGTATTTACATTTTTTATATTAGATGTCACATCTGAAGGGTACTAATGTTTTAAATAAAAGTCATTTTAGCATCTAGAGCCATGATGGGGAACCTGTGGTATATGTGCCCAAAGTGGCACGCAGAGCCATGTAAGCTGGCATGTGTGGAGTCATCTGTTCCTCTTCCAGGTTTCTGGCGCACATGCATGCACGATGATCAGCTGTCCGTGCATAGGGCAGTGCCGAAAACTGAAAGAGCCAGTCTTCCAGTTTCTGTTGTGCAGCTGATTGTCACATGTGCCAGTAACCTGAAGACTTGCGCTGGAAACTGGAAGTTAATTTCCCAGTGTGCGCATGCCCCTGGGCAATTTCTCTTCCAGGTCACGTCCCCAGTGTGCATGCATGCCCAAACTGTGCACTCCCTTTTCGGCACTTGGTGCCGAAAAGATTCACCATCACTGATCTAGAGTGATTGTGAAGTTCTTCCAATCGAGTATCTGGACTCCATTTTCACTTGCAAGATAAATATCCAGAAAACCTAAAAATAACTGTCAAAACCAATAGACACCAAGATGTCTTTAAGATTTCTCAATAATTATAATTGAACTATACAGAGAGTCACTGCTTCATTTACAAGGATTAGTATGACAGCAAACATAACATTTAGCATTAAAAATTATATGCCTTTATTTTGTTCCTATAAAACATGAATAAATACACTCACTGTGTTGTATAAGGGGTATTGTTTTATTGGAGATAATGCTACATTGTACAACAGTAGTTACTATAAAGGAACTATAGAAATTTGAGTTTAATAGAGAAGGCAGAATACAGGAAAAAACAAAGGTCTATTATTAATTCAGATAATCCAGTGTCAAAACACAATTTAATTCATAATTATTTAAGGATGTATCCATGACAAATGTTACTGTATCACTAGAATCCATTAAAAACATTTGAATCTAGGCCAATGCTTGGCTATTATTTTTTTAGTATCCCACATTGAAAAACAGAATGTCTCCTTTGAATATACTGCTTTAAAAAACCTTAAAAGAATAACAAGTAAAAATACTTCACAAAAAGCTTAAGATATTGCAAGAAATCATGTTTTAAGCACTGTTTTGATGAACAAACTACAATGGCTATGTTCTTATGTAATGCTATACTATACTAATAATGTTGGGCCAGTATAGTGTTTTAAATTGTTGGAGACTAAGGAAGCTTCAGTTCAAGTCCCCATTTGATCAGAAAGCTGATTGGTTGACCTGAAAGGGCATTAGGGCAAAGCCCATGTACACAATGTTACTAATTGTAGAAGAAAGTCAAAATATAAATGCAATAGACATAATAAATCTGGTTATGATCAAGTTTTCTGAGTAGAACAACTAGCTATAATAATGTATATGAGTGCGCAAGCTTGTGTCTCTAAACTATAACAGCTAAGAAAACAGATAATTTTTATTGCTTCAGAGTTTCTTGGTAGTTAGTTATGAAAAAAATTGGCACATTCTTATTTTGCCAATTTCAGGTTGGCTGAATCTTTAGTATCAATAGGGCTGTGTTCTGAAATTAGAGAAACCAGATGGTTTTTGATGTCATTAAATGTTAAGACTAATAATGGACTTGATGTTTACACTAATACCAATTTATCTTTTTAAAGGTGGAATCCCATTCCTTTTACCTTTTTAATAGGAATTAAATACAATAGTTTAATAACTGTAAGAAACTTTTTTCAACCTGTTTTACCACAAGATGGTAGTATTGCTTCATGCTAAACGCAGGTCATTTTGAGAAGAAATCACATGATTACGAGTATAATACTATATTATTATATTGTATAACTAGTATTATACAATACTATTAGTAATATACTATTGTATAATACTATTGTATAATAGTATAATACTATTGAATGCCTATCAAAAATGGGTTCGTTGACAGTGTGATACCATTGAAAAGTTGAACAAGATCTGAAAAGTTGCACTTCCTCCATCTAGGTCACAGCAAACATCAGCCACCAAAGCAGCCAATTTCATAGGACCTAGCCTGAATCCAGATGGAAGAAGTCCAAATGATTTGTTTCCTGTAGAGGACTCTTTTCCATTTTTTCAATAACTTACATTGAAAAAAAAATAAGAAATATTGGATGTGGGACAATTATGTTCAAAACAAAGATTTTTGAGAAGTTGATCATTCTGGGTACACTCCGTTGTTTTTGCATTACAAGTTATTTCCACTGGAAATAAAGAGTAACTTCATTCTGGTGAATACGAATAGTACCCATTGTTTAAAGAAGTGCAGTTGTTAAAATTACTGAATGAAGGATTTATTTAGAATTTATATAAAAATACAAAGGAATAAACATAAAAGAATATTATTTTTGTGTCTTTTGCTTAGTGGAATGTGGCACATTTCTTGTAGATAAAATAGCATGTGATTTTACGGATCTGACAGAGCAGGCCCCAGGTAATTGGTTGTTTTATAAAATCTAAACTGCCTGAATATCTGCTTTTTAAGCAATCCTCATTCCTGGTGAAAGACACTGTACTTGCCTGTACAGTGATTCCAAATCATGCTTTGCTGAGATAAATTGCATCCTAATTTTGCTTCTGGGTCTGATTCTTCTATATTGTCACATGTCTATATATAGCCTGTTTCTCTGAACATATTTCTTTTGTACATTTTTTCTATTGCACAAATCAAATGCTTTATAGTGTATGAAAAAAAATCATGTAAAATATGTTTGATACCTCTGTGATATACATTGTGCTTATTTTCTACTTAATATTTTTCACATGCTACAATATAGAAGCAACATTTTTAAATCACTTGTAATGGCCAATGTTGATCTGGAATTAAATGCAGCATACCATGCTGTTTTCTCTCCTTGGCTACTGATGTGCAATGCCTTCTGTTTGTGTTTTTCTTATAGGACATTGGAGCTGGAAAAGGCAAATACTATGCAGTTAACTTTCCAATGAGAGATGGAATAGATGATGAGTCATATGGACAAATATTTAAACCAGTGAGTACATTCTAAACATCTTTTAAAATAGTATTGTAGTAGTAAGCAAAAGGTTTACTATCATTCCTGCTTTTTTGTAGATTATATCTAAAGTGATGGAAATGTACCAACCTAGTGCAGTAGTATTGCAATGTGGGGCTGATTCACTCTCTGGTGATCGACTGGGATGTTTTAATCTTACTGTTAAAGGTAAGGGAACAAAACATTACAGAAGCATTACAGCTTCATATTATTGAAAACATTAGAAATTTTTGGTGGAAGTGTTTTATGAGCTTTAATTCTTTGAAGAATTCAGCTTTATGACTTAAAATAGATTTCCAATTCTAAACAATCTCAGACATTTTTCTTTTATTTTAGCTGTATTTTGTAATGCTTATGTAGCAGTTTATATATAACCATCAAAGTATTTATTCATGCTGAAGTAAAAATAGTAATTAAATAACTTATGGCTAAATTGTGATGTGTTGTATATAAATTAAAGGGTCCTCTAAGAAAATTTGTATCACCTTCTAAAACTTCAGATGCCTGTTACTGACATTTGTTCAAGTATGTACTTTCTTGTACACAGTAGGCAGTTAAAGGAATAACTTAAAAAGCTGTTTCATTTTAGCATTTTAACATATGATAGCCTTGCTTATCAAATGGCATGTGAAGAAATAGATATACAAAAACATGCAGAAGAATGTATATGTGGCTAAAAACCCTTGTTTTCATAATATTTAACTGGGCAAAATGGTGCATTATAGGGCAACCATTTTGAACCAAGTTATTTTAAATGGGCTAATTTACAGAATGCATCTGAAATCTAGGAAACATGACTGAATGAAATTTAGGGAAATTTTGGCTGCTGCAGTCATGTACACAATATTCTGTGACACTTACCTGCCTACTGGCTTTAGATTTGCAATTTTTTCTGCCTTCCCCAGTGTTCATACTGTTTCCCCTTTCTGCAACCTTCCCACAAGCAAAATAAAGCTGTCCAGAATTCTGGAAAGGGGAGGGAGGGAGCTTCCCACAAGGAAGCTCAATAGGGAATCTGGATGGAAATAATTCCCATACCCACTGCTGTTTTGCCCACCCATGGTCATTCTGTTTCTCTGTTTAGTTAAGAAAATGTCTCTGAAATTATGACCCAACAAGGCACAGGCTGCCCAGTATACTACTAAGACTCTTGTGTCTATGTGATTGTTTATAAACTTTAATTGGGTAAAACACTGTGATAGGGCAACAGATTTTGAATTAACACCCAGAATGTGTCCAAAATCCATGACCCATGGCTCTCAAGAGATTGAAATTTGGCAAAGTTGTGGGCACTTTACTACTGCTATGTTACTGAGCTGCTTGTAGTCACATTTCTGACACTCCCTGCCAGCTTCCAACGAGGAAAGTTTGTTAGGAAGCCAACTGAAAGATGAAATTGCGCCTGCTCCCACTGCTATTTTGTCTTCTGTGGTCATTCTGTTGTTTTTTTAAAGAAAGGAAACATCTCAAACGATGACCTGATTTATGGATTGTCTTTCAGCCTTTCCTTAAATATAGCATTATGTTGTATAAAGTTGCTGATGCTGAACAAGTTTTTCCATTAATGGAACATAGTTCTTAGAGAATCAATCATTCATTAGTTACACTTAATTGTGGGCACTTATGTGTCTTTTTTAAAACCTGGAAAACAATTTACATACAGGTAGCTCAGTGCTTTAATGCAAAACACCTTAAAACATTTTGGGTAATCATAACAATATTGATCATCTTAATTTTCCTAAAGATCAATAAATTATCTGGAATTTAAAACTGAAGTACTATATGCTTTACCCCACTTTATTATTCTATCATTTCAGATATACTTTGTTTAGTTATGAGTTCTCAATATAGAAAATCCTTATTTGGTAATCTTCATATTAAATATGTGTGTCTTTTATAACTGCATGTTTCCTTTTTAAATGTCTATAATTCTGGCAGGTCATGCCAAATGTGTGGAAGTTGTAAAGACTTTCAACTTGCCTCTTTTGATGCTTGGAGGAGGTGGCTATACCATACGCAATGTTGCTCGATGTTGGACATATGAGACTGCTGTAGCCTTAGACTGCGAAATTCCTAATGGTAAATATTATACTAAAAAGTGCAAATTGCTTAATAATCTAAAGTTATAATTAATATAAGTCCCTTAGATTTTTCTCTGCCTTAACAAATTCCTGATTCCAGCAGAAATACTGCACCACCCAAAAGCCCTACAGTTCTAATTTCCTGCAAAGTTCTTCAGACCCAATTCTACCCCTGCTTCTTCCTCTATGTTTCGGCATCTGGGCTCCAAAACATGGTGACATATTTGATTCTTGGTTTTTGCTATGCTCCACATTTTTGTTTTGATTCATGCTGTCCAGAAAGGGACCGTAAGGTACCCTTTAAAGTTACCCTTCCCATGACTTCCTATGTTCATCTCTTCCCCTGAATTCTTCATGAAAGTAACATACATTATTATTGTAGAATCCAAACATCATCTCTGCAGCTAGTTATTACCTTCCAGAATCTTGTCCTCTTCTTGGGCCATGACCATCAATTGGAAATACTGACAAAAATAATATTTATACTCCCAGTTCCTTTATTTTCTAACTGAAGGCTTTGTAATTTCCAAAGATTCTTTCATGATCTCTTTTGGCCATACCATTTGTCCCCATATGAATCAAAAGGAATGAATAGTTGGTGGGTTTGAATAATGTTGGTAATGTTTTATAGAGGGAAATGGGAATGACTTTGAAGGGCAAGAGGAAGAACTGCTACCAAGGCAATGGCCATATAAGAGGGTCTTGAGCTTGGTCCAAGAAAGCATCTCAAATAAGCCCCTTCCTAATTTGCACAAAGATAAAGTGAGGGGATTCATTCTTGCAAATTCTGTTACTATAGCTGTTACAATAAAAGTAGTCCTGATCTTTGTGGTATTAATTTTCAGCCTGGTCTGTTTTGTTGGACTGACCTCTGTCATATTATGGAAGAACAGTACTTTGCCTGCATCTTCCTTATTCTTCCACCTCTTCTGTTAATCTGTGTTGTCTGTTTGCTCTCAGGGATCTCACTCTCTGGAAACATCATTAAATTTACAATGTAGAGCTTATACTATACACTAAAATATACAGTGTAGTTGTAACTTGTAATTGTTACAATTATAGTGTAAGGATTTTTTTTATTATTGAAGGAGTGTGAGATGTTATACCTTAAAATAATATATATTTAAAATATGTTCCCAAAGTAAGTATAAATATGTTTTATTTCCCCTTTTGAATCCAGTGGATTTTGCACTGTTTAAAAGGCATCCTTAATATTTGATATGTGTGTGTGTGTGTGTGCATGTATGTATGTATGTATGTATGTATGTATGTATGTATGTATATATATATATATATATATATATATATATATATATATATATATTGTCATAAGGCTTATATCATTCTATTATTCCTTTGTTGACTAAAAGAGACATTCTTTTTGTAACTATTACTTGCCTATAAGTTTCTACTTGTGGTTGAATAATTATTTAAAAATAAAAGTTCAACTGGTGTTTCTTAAATGCAAGTTTATAAATATAATATTTATTAAAAATAATTTAATAATATTGAAAATAAATAAAACACATAAAATGTGTATATAATTATGTTCATAAATTGTTTAACTTAAGACAGTGATTCTAATTATTTAGTCCTTCTAGTCAGTATGTAGAAATGGCCAGTTTTCTTGATGACGTTTTCAGATGTGTATGGTCAGTGCCTTCTTTCTCAGGGAGTGATTGACTTGGTCACCTGGCTGTTTTCCATGCCTCAGTCAGAATTAATACTGCTATCCTCCAGTTTTTTACTCCAGCATTTTTAAACACTTATATCAACTTACTGTGTATGGTACTATGTATAAAACACATTTTAAATTTTTGAAGAAAATTATTTTAATTAAATTATTTGAAGTCTTTTCCGGTGTGCACAATACTGATTCATTCTTTCAAGCTTTAGTAATTCAAAATAGATATAAGTGTGGAAACATCTCTTTTGTAGAACTTTTGTATCCTACTTATATTGTATTTGTACAGCTTTAAATGAATACACATACTTAGTGTTTAAATGAATACATTCCAAAATTCTAAGTGTCAAAAACACAACTAAAGGAAGTTACTTCCTATGACAGTGCAAACCCTATTTTTCTTTTACAGAATATAAGTATTCTGCATATACTTAACACTATTTGAATCTAACCATAATTCTGAACCATACTATCTTTTACTTATGTTTCTCTGAAAGTAAATCATTGCATTTATTGTTTTGATAACTGGTATTTTTTTTTATATAAATTTTTATTGGTTTTAAAACAGACATAAACAAACAAAGCATAAAAACATTAAGCCATCTTCCATATTTATACATACAGTGTGCCGGATGGTTTACAAATTGTTTAGTGCTACCATTTCGTGGTCTTCAATTACAATTTTATTATATATCCTCTCATACTTTCAATCAAATATCAAGTACATGAATATCTTTATTAATCAATCATTGACTATACTTTTATTCATTCATGTTTTATAAAATAATCATATTTTACTTAGTTTATAATAATTCATATTATGCTCCCAGATCTATCCTAGAATCATTTTGTAGATATAATTTTAAAAAAAGAAAAAAAATACATCTTTATATATTTATTATTTTCTAAAAATCTACATATTTCATTACTATGTTTTGTTATCTAACCATTGATAGAATAGATCCCAAATTTTATAAAATTGTTTATCATCTTGTTCTCTAATTTCAAATGTCAATCTACTCATTTCAGCACACACCAGTATTTTCTTAATGATCTCCTTCTTTGATGGTATCTTCTAATTTTTCCAGTTTTTAGCAAATACAATCCTAGCCACTGTTAATACATTTACAATCAGATATTTCAAAACTTTACAATATATTTCAGGCAAAATTCCCAATAAAAAAATCTCTGGTTTCAATTCTATATGCTTATTTGTCATTTTTTCCAGCCACATGTGGATTTTAGTCCAATATTTTTTAGCATCCGAACATGTCCACCAGATATGGTAATATGAGCCAGGAGTCTGATGACATTTCCAACACTTTTTGGACTTATTCTTGAACATTCTTGCTATTCTTGTCAGGGGAAAGTACCACCTGTAAAACATACAAATTTTCTTTATATGCTGTTGACATTGTCATTTTATAATTTTGAGACCACAATTTTTGCCATTTCCCTAAATCAATCCCATATCCAAAATTCTTCCCCCAAGCAATCATAGTTTCTTTAACTTGTTCTTCTAATTTAATTTCTAATAAATATCCATATTCTTCTTCTCTCGTGTCGCTACACTTTTCCCAGGTTGGTGTAGCGTAATATCCATATAATTTTTAAATAATCTTTTCATCAGCACCTGTCAAAATCTTATCTAAATCAGTCAATTTATCATAAAAACTTTCTGTTTTAAAATATTTATCATACCTTGATTGTATTTGAGCATATGAAAACTAATTCATCTTTATACCTTGTTCCTCTAATTTTTGCATAGATTTAAGTTCACCCTTTTCATTCAGTATTTCACCATATCTGTCTGTTCTTTTTTGTGTATTATAGGATAAGAAAATGCTTCAATAGTCGATAGCCAGAATTTTCAAATAACATTGTCTTTTAGTCTTCTCCCAATTTAACCACAGAGACTCCCGTATATAATGTCTTCTAAAGTACCCCCGTGTTTTCATTCCTTTATACCATAAAAAAGCATGCCACCCCAACAACAGATCGTGTCCTTCTAATGTTCAACAATCTAGTATTTCTTAATGTTATCCATTCCTTTTCCCACATCAGTTTCGTAGCTTGATAGTACAACTCCCAATTAGGCAAGCCAAATCCTCCTCTTATTCTAGCTTCTTGCAAAAGTTTTAACTTTATTCTTGCCTTCTTACCTTGCCATATATATTTCAACACAATTTTATTTAAATCTTCAAAATAATCTTTTCCAAGCCTAATTGGAATTGATAACTGGAAAATTTTATAGTAATACTTTCAAATATACTAGTATGATCTGTAAGCCTGTTATAGAATTCAGCAAGGATAAAAATGTTATATCTCAATTTCGTTTTAACAGAATTGCCATATAACGATTACTTTGAGTACTTTGGACCAGATTTCAAACTGCATATAAGCCCATCAAACATGACAAATCAGAACACTCCTGAATATATGGAAAAGATTAAGTAAGTATTAATGTCCTATTTTTAGTAAAGATTAATGCTGTGAAAATTTGTAAATGTTTTATTAAATTATCAATAATAATAGAAAGCAAGGACTAGGTTTTCTAATTACATCTGGAATCTTAAATAATATAGAAAATGAAAACTGACAGTTCACCCATTTAGTAACTAAAAAAAACAAACCACTTTTCCTATTCTAAACTGAGACCTACCTATATTAAAATCATTATTGCTTAGAAGGTAAATGCTATGGTAAGTCTCAAGAAATCTTTTTTATCATTAACATTCATAGGTTACATACTATTTTGAAAACTGGAATATGTTATCAATATGAAGTTACATTCATAATTTTCAGTAAGTTTACATTGAACACTGAAAACAGGATAATTGTTCAAAGCTGGTATTTAAATAGCATGAACATTTATGCAGGTGTTTTTATGGTTACAGAAGAAACATTTGTTATATTAGTCATGTTTTTCTGTGAATTTCTATTCTTTGAAGTCCTATTGCCATACAATTTTTCTATAGTAGTTTCTTGCAATCAGAAAGCTAATTTTGTCGATACTTAAAAATTTCAAAGACAAAAACAAAGTTATTTCACAATAAACTGCTTTCTTTGCAGGCAGCGTTTATTTGAGAACTTGCGCATGCTACCCCATGCTCCTGGTGTGCAGATGCAAGCTATTCCAGAAGATGCTGTTCATGAAGACAGTGGTGATGAAGATGGTGAAGATCCAGACAAACGTATTTCTAGTAAGTAAATTTTATAGATAATGTTTAAAATGTTGGCCTTGAATTTTTGGATTTTGCTTCCAGTTTTTGAGGAGAAAATAATTAAAAGATAATCCTAGTGCAATTGCTTTTTTGAAGAAAAAGTCACATTGCTTCTTTGTAATTGCTTGTAGATTGATATAAGTAATTGCTTTTTTACTGATATGTCATGACTGGTTTAAATGTATTCCCATAACGATTTTGTTTTCTTTTATAGACATTTGTTCCATGGTAACCCAAAATCTAGACTTTGGTAGCACCTTTTAAGATCAGGAAATTTTATTATAAGACATAAGCTTTATGAGTTGCAGCTTATTCCATCAGATGCTTGGAATGGCTTGAACTGGTGTAACATTTAAATAGGGATGGCGGGTGGCTATGCAAATGAGGTTTCATGAGAGAACAGATTACAAGTATCTTATCAATTAATAATAGTAATATGTTAACATTCATTCAGTTTGTTCAGATCTTCTGGGATAGCCTGAGCATAAAAACTATAACAGCACAATTGAACACAAGACAGCTGAATTTATCTACATCAGTAGGTGTCAGGTTACCATGGCTTTTTTGTTGTTGTTAAATACTGTGTCATTGCTGAAGAGCCTTTATGTCATCAGGTAACATTTTGAAGAGGTGTGAAAAATCTTGGAATAATTTCTTTTAAATTTCCATATTAATTCTAGTTCGTGCTTCTGATAAGAGGATAGCCTGTGATGAAGAATTTTCTGATTCTGAAGATGAAGGAGAAGGTGGACGCCGAAATGTTACAGATCATAAGAAAGGGGCAAAGAAAGCACGCTTAGAAGAAGACAAGAAAGAGGCAGAAGACAAAAAAGCAGGTAAGTCAATGCTAAATTAAACATATTTTCTGTTAAGCTAAACATACCAAATTCACTGTAAGCAAATTTTGTAATCTGTTTGGCATATAATTATAGCTCCTTTCCAATGTTCAAATGAATGAATAAATAGCTAGACAATTGGACTAGGCATGGAGACACATTATCTGTTCTCTTAAACTACCACACATTCAGACAAAGATGTAAACAATTTTGCTCATATTTGCAAAACTAAGAGTATGGTCTTAGATCCTGTTTAACCTGCTTCCTGGAGAGTTGTCTCATGTGCAAAGCTGTGCAAAATTTAAAAAAAACAAAAAAATAGCTATTTTTCAGGCTTCCAGTCATGTACGTAGCTCAAAAGAAAAAACCCACTGGGTTACAAAACTTAATTCTGTCTTCCCTTTGAACCCTTCCAATGTTCATCTGATTAGATGAAGAAAACTTTTTATGAAAGTTTTTTATAAAAGCTCACATTTTATGACTTAAACCAAAGTAACTGCAGTGCTGCCTTCCTGGGTCGAGAGGAGGGATCCAAAAGTGTATAGATTTTTCTTAAGTCAAAAATTTTTTGTAATACTGTTAATAGTACATATTAAGGTGAGCTGTCATATTTTCTAGATTACCCTCAATGCATGTAAATTGACTGAAATTAATAGCTAATTTCTGAGGTGCAGTTTCAGTTTTATGTGAACTGCAATCTTATATTTACTGACCTGGGAGTCCTGTTAAGCTGAATGAAGATTATTTCTTCATCATATAACTGCTTATACTGTTTTTGCAAATTCTGCTACTCTTTTTTTGTATCTAGATATTAAAGAAGAAGATAAATCTAAAGATAATAGTAGTGAGAAAGTAGATACCAAAGGGTGAGTATATTCCATCTGAACAGTCTCCATCTGCTTTTAAAATGTTATTGAAATGTTAATTATCTACTTTCTGCCCCTTATAAATTACAATAATTCTGTATTGGTAACAATTGCATTTGTTTATAGTGTATGCTTGAATGGGTAAGGCCAGTCCATTCCCATTTGGAGGCAATTTCCACAATTTTCTGAAGGTGCAATAGATTCCTTAAACAAATGCCAAGCTTAAAGTGCTCACTTTGGCCCATAAAAGTTCTCCAGAATCAAAAAATGAGTCCAGGTTTCAGCCCAAGCCATTTGTGAGGCTGTTGAGAAATTATATTTATAGCCTGCGTTCAGATTCTGGACTGCATTTTTTTCATAATAAATGCACACAGTATTAACATGTGACCTATACTAATAACTGTCTTTTCTTTCTGCCCCCCCCAGCACAAAATCAGAACAGCTAAGCAATCCTTGAACATAAAGCCTTACAGTATGTCAGTCAAAGGACCCAATACCATAATGAAAAAAATACTAAGAGAAACTTTTCGTACTGGAAGAGACTTTTTATTTTCATTTAGTAGAATTCGGCATGGAACATATTTATTTTCAAACAACTGTGTTTTGATTTTTGGCAACTTGTATTGTGAATTCCTCAATTATGATACAAAATTTGTTCCTTCCACCAGGCTTTATGTAATACTATTTAAAATGGATGTGAGTTAAGATGTAGTTAAACGTCTAAACTGATCTATTAAAATTCCCCTTTTCCCGGATTGATTTTATCCCCTTTTTGTAATTATATCTTTATTAAAAAACAAACAAACTGTACTTGGCTGGTTTGTACTTGTCTATTATTACCTAGTATATACAAATGTATGTATCACACTACTGTTAGGAAAAAAGCCTTAACTTTTAAATTGAGTTTGGTTAATGCCCCAGCTTTAAAATAATTGCCATTGGATAAAATCACTTTCCAATTGCCATTGGATAAAATCTATGACTACACAGTAATTCATATAACTCTTTTTATCTATCTTCTAGTAGGAAAGTTTTGTTTTTGTTTTCTATTTCCCCAAATCAGTGCAGTCTTTGCTGATATGAAAGTGTATAGCATACAGCTGCAGACCAGTATTTTTCTGCTGACAATCACAGCCGCCTTTTGCGGGAGTGGGGAGCAGCAGATCAGGTGAGCATTCCAGATGTAACATCTAAATATGACCTATGCCATGGGCCTTTTACAAACCAGTGGTGTGTCTTTATTAATGGGAGGATTGTTTGAGGAAAAATTGAAATAAATTGTGTTATTTTATTTCTTCACAAAAAAATAATTATAAATAATTTCAATAATTATAAATAATTATTGAAAAAAACAAAAAAGTTGATAAAATCACCATGAAATCCACTACTCTGGTTCCTTCTCTTCCAAGTTCAGCAAAACATGAGCCAAAACAGTTACTTTAACAATTTGTTTACCTGTAAAATTATTTGTTTATTTAAAAATGATTTCAATAAGGAGAAAGTTTGATGAATCCTCACTTTTAACACATCGCTGTGAGACTAGATTGTTATTTCTGGAATGTCTGTTATATTCAAATTCACACATTATAGGACATTTGCTTCGTGACCCTAGCAACATCATCTCTGCAATATACATTTTTATGTCACAAATGTCATCGAATTAATTTAAAATTTAGATAAATGTAATTGCCTCATCCAGATTATTTCAGATGCAGCAAGCGTCCTTGTTTGGGCAAATCCAGGTAGAACTTCAGTTTCTTGCATATGAAATCCACTAAATGGATTAAATCATTAAATCAAGGCTTCATTTTGTTTACGATAGAAAAGAAATGGCTGCATAAAGATGATGCAGAGAAGTGTTTATTTGAACTTGCGTCCTTCCAAAGCAATTTTGGGGATCATTCTGAAGAGCTGCTGTCGTTGTAGAGACATTGTTAGAGTCTCAGTGAGGCACGGGAATAATATAATTTGCCTCATAAACAGAGTTTTTATTGCTTTGATAGCTTCTTAAAGCACTTCCAATAGCTTAAACTTCTGTTTTTTGATGTCATTCATTTCTAAAGTCAGTGTATCGTAACAGCTTGGCAATTCTCAAAATCTACTTTCCAACAAATTTGGATGACACTTGGTCAGAAATATATTCCTTGCCTTTTAACAAGTGATTTACATATAGCAATTGATTTAAATGTATTCATAATTTCCTATTAAGCTTTGTAACCAATCATTTTCGAGCAACCAGCCTTCAAAATTTCACCAAAATATTCTAACAACATATAAATCAATGCAAATGCCAATTGCATCAGCATTTAGAATAAAAAAATAGGAATTATCTATCTTTCTTTGGCCAACTTTAATCTTTTCATGACAGCTTCTTCCTGAAGACAAGCATTTGTGGTTAACCATATTAGTACACAATTTGTACAGGATTTCAGAGATGTTATGTATTTCTAGAGATTTATTTTTAGAACATAATAAATATTGAAGCATTTCCTATAACTTGCATTGCAAGAATTTTAGATCCAAACAGATCCAAAGACTAGTGTAGTTGTTGATGTTGTTAAGTATCCCCCGAATATTTTGTAATATTTAAATTTCTATTTATAGGAAATCCTTTGCATCACTCTGCTCAACCTCATTGGCATTTAACTCCTGGACAGATGGTGCAATAATATACAGTGGCCAACATTAACATTTGGCTGTTTACCATCTTCAGGAGTTTTTGGCTACATTGCTTGATGTTCTGGGTTGTAAATAATTCATTAACACTGAGAATATATCCGGTGGATGCCAAGAACAGGACATCTGAGTTGGCAATGGGCAGACAGAAATGAATGTTGCCGAATAGCTTTCATTGATGTTCAGTGCCAATATTTTCCTCCTGATTATATTGCCAGGACTAGCACACAAATGAGCTAGGCTGCAGGCAAATGTTCATTTATCTTGTCAGCCTCTGACCAAGTAGCATCAAACTCCCAAGAAAACACAAGCAATTTTATCTGCAAAAAAACTTGCAAAAATATCACAGTATTCTTTGGAAAGTTCTTCCATCTCTATCCAGGAGAGTATGGATATAAAGAAGTTCTATAAAGTTCTACATTTAGACAAGAAAACACAAATGCACAGAATATAGGAGTACCTGGCTCAAGAGCAGTAACTGAGAAGGATCTTGGAGTCCCAGTAACAATCACTTAAAAATGAGCCAGCAGCAGTGTGATGCAGCTGCCAAAAAGGACCATGCAATCCTAGGCTGCATGAACAGGGATTGAATCAAGATCATGTGAAGTTTGAGTACCACATTATAATGCCTTGGTAAGATCACACTTCGAATACAGCACCGAGTTTTGGTCACCACAATGTAAAAAAGATATTGAGACTCTAGAAACTAGAGTGCAGAGAAGAACAACAAAGATGATTAGGGGACCAGAGGCTAAAACAAAGAACAGTTGGTGGAATTGAGTATGACTAATTTAATGAAAAGAAGAACCAGGGATGACATGATAGCAGTGTTCCAATGTCAAAGAGGTTGCCATGAAGAGAGGGTCAACTCATGCTCCAAAGCACCTGAAAGCAGGATAAGAAGCAATGGATAGAAACTAATCAAGGAGAGAAGCTGTCTAGAACTAAGGAGAAATTTCCTGACTGAACAGTTAACCAGTGGAACAACTTGCCTCCAGAAGTCAATGCTCCAACACTAGAAATTTTTAAGAGATCAAATAACTATTGTCTTAAATGGTATAGGGTTCTTGTCTGAGCAGGGGCTTGGTCTAGAAGACCTCCAAGATCCATTCCAACTCTGATATTCTGTTATAAGCATAGAGATAGCTTTGAAGTATATATCAATAGCCATTAGATAAACACCAGGTTACCCATGAAAGGAAGCAGTGAGTGAGGAGGAAAATACCCAACCTTGATTCTGAGAGTCAGGTTTCAGTAAGTGTAGAGAAACAAATACTTCACTATCATTATCACCAAGGAATGCTGTCAAATTATGATTATACAATTTTGTTTTGATTGCATTTTGGCTTAGTTTTTTGCTACCATTGCTCTAGGTATTTTTTGACTATAATTTCCTACAACTTCTCAGAAAAATCAGTGACTCCCAAGATCTGAGGTCCCAGACAAAATCTTTTCTAACCTCCTAATTACCTTTAGAATTTAGTTTCTTGTTCAAATTCAGTCTCATCTACATTCCAGAGATTAGCCAATGTGTTTAATATGGTAACACTTATTGCTACAGAAGCTATACTAGCAGAAACGAAAGAGTTTTAATGTATGATGCAGATATAATTTGTGGATCCAGTGGACTTATCTTTTTGATCTTCTATATTTATTTATACAAGGTAAATACATAATGATATTTATGCAAGGAAAATGTATATAATTTTATAATAACAGTTGTTTTTAAAATCCTTTAGTAGTTCTTTAATGGCAATGTTTCAAAAACCTAATATTTTCAAGAAATATTTTCAGATTGATGGCTACTTGTAGAAAAGGCTTCATTATTAATCTTATAAACTATCAAAAATCCTCCATTGCAGCATGAGCTTTTAAAGTGGTAAGATTTCAAAGCAATTGCAATGGGAAAAATAATAGTGAAGTTTATCGTCTTGTATACAGCCACTTCTTTCTTTTAAAGCTTAATAGGTACCAGTAGGTGCTTTGTAAAAAAAACTTAGAAACTAGGAACAGGAGGAAAAAATTAGGGAAAATTGAATGGGGAAATTTCAGTGTTGAGTAACATTTACAGTATTTGGTTATTGGTGGTATATAAGGAACATTGGTTGCTGGTCAACAAATCAGAAAAGGTATTATATCAACCGTGTCTGAATCTGGCCCAAACCATCCCACTCTTGTAAAATGGGTTAATTCAATTTCTGGAATATATGGACAAACAAAATTAATGCTGCTGGATTTAAGCTTCAAATTCTATTTGAATGTGTTTCTTACATAAGATAAAATAAGAAAACAACCCTACAGTTGGGTTTTAAATGTTACTATGGTTTATTTATAATATTGATTTATAGACTATTTTAGTCCATTTATATGGGATTGTTTTATAGGGTATTCATTTTTATTGCAAGCCAGTCGGATAGTTTATTAGAAGACATAATTTAGATTTCTCTGTGTGCTGTATGTGTGTATAACACATGCGTGTATGTGTGTTTAACACAATATATGTGTGTATGCACAACCAAATACATGGTTAATAAAATAATTGCATAATGTTACAATTAATAACCTAGAGAATTTACACAGGTTGTGTGGACAGAAAAAATTGCCTGAATTATGTACCTAATTAACTTTGGCTGTTTAATAAAAGCAGCTATCTCCTGTGCATTTTAAAATGCTCAGTTAAAATGCAATAATTGTATATGAATTACCTTTGAGATCTCTATGATGTTAAAGAATTTGGTTATACTTGCAAAAGGAAAAGGGGAAAAAGGTTAAAAAGGAATGAAATGCATTGGAATCTTTCCAAAGATTTTATTTTTCAAAGAATAGATATTTCCCTTTTTTCATTTTCTTTGATAAGAATATTTTTGTAATCATTTCAGACTGATTAGAGTTATGGTAGCTTTTTCAAACAAACCTGTCAATTGCTCTTTTTATTGAAAATCTCTTACATAATTCTTGAAACTATTCTAAACGATAAGAAAGAAACTATATTCCTTTTTTTGATAGCAAAGTGAGTTTAACACAGAACTAAACATATGCACAATTACTAATCTAGATTTTTTTTAAATGAGATTTCTTCAAAGAAAGAAAAGTCTTCTATCTTTTGCAAGTGTGGTCAAGGAAGGAAACTAATCTGAACTGCAGTCCAGCAATGTAGATCACATGATATTGAAAATATAGCAAAGCTTCAGTTGATGGATCTTTGATACTGAGGGAGTTGGGTTGTTTTCTTAAGGCCATGTCACACTGCCCAACGGATGCAAAAAGGACACAACGGACGAGCAAAATGTTCCATCCGTTGTTATCCGCTCTCAAAAGGGGCAAAAATTTGCATAAGCGGATAACATGGAAAGGAACGGACGTGGGGAGGACACTGAGCGGATGTATCGAGGATGCAGAGCGGATGTATAGAGGATGCAGAGCGGATGCAGAGTGGATGAGCTGCATCCGCTTTCATCCTTTCTCCATCCGTGCTACTAATGCTGCGTGTCCATTCTGCTTCCTCCCTGCGTCCGTTTACCACTGGAACGGATTTGAGTTGTGCGGATGCACAGCGGATGCCTAGCAGATATAGCAGATGCGTAATGGATGCAGAACGGATGTCCCCCGTATGCCTAGAGGATGCAGAACGGATGCATTGGATACATTTTCCGCTCAAAAGTTTTGGGCAGCTCAAAACTTTCTGAGTGGATGAAACATCAATAAACAGATGCTGGACGGATTGAGAGGAAGCAAAACGGAGGCAGTGAGTACATCGCGTTAACCAACGGATGGCAAGCTTTTTTGTCCGTTTTACATCCTCTTTGCATCCGTTGGTGCAGTGTGACATGGGCTTTACAGACATTTCATTACCCAAACTAGTTAACATCATCAGTGCTAGAGTTACCTCGTTTGGGTTATGAAACATCTGCAAGAAAACAACCAAGCTCAGAGAACACCAAAGAAAGACCTTACATTTCAATCCTGAACTACAAATATTTTCCTTTAAAACTTTATTTTTATGGTCTAACTAACTGTAAGGAAGGATTGTCTATCCAGGAATATCCTTTCAATTGAAGAGTATAGCAGTACAAGTATTTATATCGTCTGTACTTTTATTACCTTATTACCACCTTGATATAATAAATTACATTGACACATTGTTCACAAATTACACCAATCACAAACAAAAACTTGGTCCACTGTATGCAAAGTCCATTGCACCCGTATGTAATAAGAATAGTTTCAAAATTAGGTTTCTGTAGCCATAAAGATTGTTAAGGTTCAATATATCTTGGCACATTTCAGCAGTTCATGTCAGAAACTGGCTTCTTCTCTTCTGAGGTCTTTAACATCTGTCTGTCTGTCTGTCTCTCACTCGTGTGTGTGTGTGTGTGTGTGTGAGAGAGAGAGAGGGGGGGGGGAGAGAGAGACAGAGAGATTGAGATTTACAATTTAATATGCAACCCACTTTAACAGTAATGTTCAGGTAAAATGCAACTCCAAATAATGTGCGACAGTTTCCTGAGTGAAAACTGCATACATCTACTGAATTATAAACTGATGTTAGAGTAAGACAAAACAGACTTCAGCTTCCCAAAACTTGAAACTTGCAGAAAGGAAAGAGACGATTTTACCCATATCTACCCTTAGATTTACTTTTCCTCCTAAGTTAATACCAATTCTTCAATAGCCCATTGATGTGTTCCAACTTCTGAGATATATGGGACATTTCTTGGACATGCAAAACTCCACAGTTTAATCGACTGATAGTTTATCCAGTATTAAATATGCTCTTGTTTATGTCACTCATTAATAGAATAAAGAATAACTTCTGGGCCAGAGATTACATGTGGTTCCCAGCCTTCCTGTTTGTAGTCCGAGAGCCCTGTATAATGCACTGCCACAATTTTGGCAGCAAAAAAGTAGAAAATTAAAATATGATTCTTCAACCAGAGTGGAAAACCTTCACAAGCAAGATAACTACCCCAAGTCCTCCTTTTGAACTGAGTTGAAAATGTGTAGATAAAAGCAGCCATTTCACTGAAAGCAAACTAATGAGCCTCAAGTAATTTCCATTTAATTGTGTTCATGGCAGAAAAGAGAGTTATCACTCAGAGCCAATTTAGGTATTAGCACTCAAAACACAAAAAGATACCATAACACACCACAGTACAGTACTGAAAAATTTCAGTGTTCCTTTTTCTTTATTATACCATTATTGCTTCAATAGTATATTTTTAAAGCATAGGTTGCTACTTTGTTCCACTCTGGGTTCCCAGAAATTTTGTGGGAAAAGAACAGATGGTTCCGCTTCATTGAAGAAGAGTGCAGTATGTTGAAACTTTGTAATTACTTTTCATCAAGCCTTTATTGCAACGTAAAGATTAAGAAAAAGGAAGAAGAGGAAATTACTTTTGTTTTCTTACATTTTATCACGTCCGATTCTTAGACACTCTCTGGACAAATCTTTGCAACTTTCCTGGCAAAATTTTTCGGAAATGGTTTATCATTGTCTCCTTCCTAGGGCTGAGAGAAAGTAACTGGACCAACATCTCCCAGCTGGCTTTCATGCATAAGGCTGGACTAGCTCACAGTCTCCTGGTTCCTAGCCTGATCCCTTAACCCGGGGGTCTGCAACCTTAAAAACTCAAAGAGCCATTTAGACCCATTTGCCACAGAGAAGAAAACACCGGGAGCCACAAAACCTGGGTGGGCATGGCCAATTTGACATAACTCAATCCCACCCAGTCATATGACACCCCCAGCTCCGCCTACCCAAGTTTTGTGGCTTCCAGGTAGTTTTTTTCTGTGGGAAACAGGTATCCCCCCGCCCCGTCTCTCTCTCTCCCTCCCCCCCCCCTTGTGTGTGTGTTCCCTCTTGAACCATTTCCCAAAACAGATAAGGGGGTTTTTTTTGTTTGTTTTTGCTGATGTTCTTTCTTCTTTGGGTGCTTTTTTTCCATATGATTTAAATCAGGAGTCTTTTCAGGTTCCCAGGTAAATGAAGTTCTTTCATCCCCCTGCTGTGGCTCCCTGTTGACTGAACCCACCACTGGTTGGCCCCACCCCTCACCCTACACACCTAGTCACTCCTCGCTTCGTCTGAAAAGGTAAGAGCAATGGTGGGGGATGGAGACTCACTCCATATTCAAGAACAGGAACGAAGCGCCCCTGTACTTGCCTCCCCTTTCGGCCCTTGTTGGTGCTGCGCACACCTCGGTTGCTCGGGGAGACGTGCAACTTGCTCTCTACCCCAAGACACTGGCCCACTGCTGTGGCCACTTTCATAGCCTGCCCGCTGCTGCCTTGTGCAGCACAGTTAAATTCAGCACGCTTCACAATGGTGGAGATGGCATCCCCTCCTCCTCCTGGAGCCCATTATGATGTGGAGCAAGTCTCCATCCCCTGCTGTCACCTTTATCTTCTCAGGCCAGGTGAGGAAAACTGGGAGGGGAGGGCAAGGAGCATGGCCAGTGAGTGGTGTGTTCAGTTGACAGAGCCACAGCAGGGGGATGAAAGAGCTGCACGTGGCTCCACAGCCGCGGGTTGCCAACACCCACCTTAACCAATACACCATGCTGGCTCTCCCTTCAGATGTAATAAAAACAGGAAAGTACTTAAAGAATGTAAAGAAGCATGCAAAAGTATAAGATGTTTTTTATTCAAGGAATGGAAAAATTTTACCACATGAGAAAAATATCATTATTTCCTATCACATTATTTAGCTTATTCTACAGTGCATGCCAATTTAAATTAGAAGCCATTGGAAGACTAGGAGGTTTCCTATTCTATAACAGAATGAATAATTCTATTAGTATTTACGCAGGTGTTTGTAGAATATTAGTGACTATTTCTCATCTTTTCAATGCTCTTTGAATTAATTCTGTTCCATTTGAATATTCTTTAGGATTTAACTCTATGCATTCCTTTCGCTAAGAGACTTAAAAAATAATAGTGAACACTTTTCTCTTACTGGGGAAACCTATTTAAAATCTTCACCATACGTAATTTGTCCATGTCACTACATTCCTGGTCTCATAGCTTCTTTGACAGAAGACTTACCTCCCAATAGGAAACAAACATGAACTCCTCCACTCCAAAGGAAGAAAAAGCAAAGAACAAAGTACAATATTAAGGCTATGAATCTGCTCTTATTTCATGTTGTGTGTCCCACCCAATTCAGCCCATTTGATATCCACTATATCAGCATTTTGGCATTTCCCCAGAGATTTTTTTTTTTTTAAAAAAAGTGTGTGTGTGTGTGTGTGTGTGAAAAGGGAGAAAAAGTTGCTAGATTTTGACAAATGCTGAACAAACATCCATGAACAAGGTACTGATTTATTATGTTTAAACTAATATCTATGCTCTGTGCTGGGATATTTGCCAAGGGATGATACATTTAGTTTTCTCTCTCTTTGTTTTCTTTTTAAACATCAGAATATTTTTTTCTTTGTAGAGCACAGATTATGTTACAGTTCAAACTGACACCTCTTTGTTCAGGTTAGTAAATGGCCTTGTGCTTTCACTGGACAAATACAAATTTGGTCTGCCGGACAAATCTCGTAATGTGATGTAAAATAAATCACAAATTCAGTTTTAGTGGAGGAAGATAAAATAATTGCCATAAACTTTTTGCTGATGAGTGAATTGGTTGACTGTTGCATCACACATCTAATTACCTAAGCAGAAAGAATTCCTTAGATAGGTCTGAGGTGTTTCCTGCTGTAAAGGTTTGCTAATGCAGAATGATCACATGCCATTTTTCAGGATGCAACTTTTGCTGAATCAGGAAATTAATTCAATCATCTAAAAACTGTTGCTCTGCCAGTGAGATTTAATTGTATATAAATCCAAGCACATCCATACCCACAAACATACACAGTTTAGTATGGAGTTTCTTAGTATGTGACAATATTATCTTCAATCATAGATTGGTTTGTGACTTTATTGTTACTCTTGGGACAGTTTCACCTGTTTTTTTTTTATATTATTTGTTAATTTTTTTATGCCACCCCTGTAAAATGACTCTGGGCATCTATAAAGTGACACTTTGCCTTAAATTCTTTGAATTTTTAGAAATTCTTCTGTCTATATTATATCATGAAATTATTGCTAATCTTTGAGATATCATTAAAAAGAAAAGTCTGCATTGACAATATTGCAATTTATTTCAAAGATAACATGATTCTGCTCATACTTATTTTTTTTAAAAAAAGTTCTATACAATCAATTTAATATTTCATTTTCAAAAAATTATGAGTTATGGTTATGGAGATTAAGACATGGGATAAAGTTTTATAGAATTGAGTTATACATACATATACATACATATACATATATTTAGCTATACAGAAATCCCTATAAGCTGAAATCTAAAAAGTACTTTTCTCCTCTCTGGTTTTCCCCAAATAAGTGAGGTAGTGGAACTCCTGAATCCCTCATCAGCATGGCCATCTACAAATGCAACACACTGGAAAATTTCAGCCCACACAAGGGGTCTAAATAAATGCAGATAAATGCAGTTGCATAGAATTTTTTATTTTCTTGATAATCTAACAGGCTGTATTTAGATTTAGTTCTCTTCTCAAGACAGGTTTTATTCACATTACTGTTTTAAAATATATATCGTGTTTCTCATATAATAAGGCCGGGTCTTTTTTTTTTTTTTTTTTTGAGCCCCGAAAAAATGGCTAGGTCGTCTTTTCGCGGGTGAGTTAATTTCCCCCCCTTGCATCTTCGGGCGGGCAGGCAGTGACAGCTTGGATGTTGACCTTGGTGTTCGTGGGGCACTTCGTATCGGGGTCAATGCAGGCACCATATCCGGGTCTGCAACAAAAGTACTTCCTAACGGCAAGCCCCCCCACCATTCCCCCCCATTTTCCATGTTTTAATATAGGCCTTAATTTGGGGGGAGGGGCTTAATTACATTTCATGTCTATAAAACATGCTGGGACTTCCTATTGGGGAAGGCCGTATTGTTGGAGAAACAGGATAGTAGAAGTCCTTAGAAACAAAGCATATTTCAAGCCTCACTCCATAGAAATACAGGAATATCTAAATGTAACCTTCCAGGTTCAGATCAATATTAAAGAGATCTTTCCCAGAGTATTCTGAACAACAAGATGTCATGAAGTAGCAGATGTTCTAAGTTATTAAGGTGAGGTCAGTTGTTTGTTTATAATTCAAATGATTATAGGGAGCTTGTGTAAGCAAAACTGAAAAGGGAAAGGCAATCTGATGTCAAGCAATGTATGTGCATTGATGCTACCAGCTGATCATAAAACTACTGAGTACATACAGTAGCATCAATCCATGGAGACACAAATAAAGATTTTGGAGACCCAATCTTCCAACTTGCATCAAGTTTGAGATGGGTTCCCATTGACTTGTCAGCTGCCAGGTAGTGTTTTCTAAGAAGATCCATCCTTGCTAAGCCATGTTGTTGGATTATCAATTTAATCAGTGGCCAAATCCGAACTGAATCTTGAGCCCGAACCAAACAAATCATTTATTGGTTTAGCATGATGTGGGATCCCAGGCTTAATGACAAAAAGTAGATGTCATTCCACAGAGTATTGCTCAAGCCAAATTCCGTGTATGATTGGAATGACATGTTTGCTCATATGAGGTAGAGAAGAGGGATGAGCAGTATATGAAATATTAAGAATAAAGTTGAAATAAAGACCTACTGCAAGTTTTTGAAAGAGAGACTTGTGGATGCAGCTCATCAAAGTGAATTAAGTCCCATTTATTTTAGTATTTAGTTTTATTTATTTACTGGATGGCAATACTAAGTCCCATAAAATCAGTAGCTTTAAAGTACAGATTTAAAAAAAACATTGAAATTTAATTCACAATGATCCAGAGGGCCCCCCAATTTGTAAAGCCCAACTTAATCCCTTTGTACCATATTATCATGTTATTATTATGTTTTTATTTCAGATGTTATTCTCATATTTAATTTTCTCATTTTTCTGTTATTATCAGGTATACTGTATCTGACTGATCAATGGCTATAAATAAATTTTACTTACTTGAACTGATTTCAATGGAATATTAGATAACTCTACTTATGCAGGCATTGTGGATTTTTTTCCTGATGGAAGAACTCTGCTTAGGCTGTGATAGGGATATGAAACATTCCTGCTGGCATTGCATTTCCTCTGTAATGACTGCTTTTACACACAACAGCTGAAATATCTCTGGGAAGTCTGCTAATCTTACTACATGGCAAATAACTTTGTGGATTGTACTCAGTGAGAAAAAGTTACAGAATGGCAAGGCAGCACTTTACCTATTTTGCCCAAATAAATTAGTTCATATAGTTCTGAGTGGCCTAATAAAAGCATTGCATCTGTGAAATGCCAAGAATAAAACATATTACTGAGAAAACCTAGAAGGTACATTCTATTCCAGCTTATTATTTTCATGTTTTTTCCAAGTCAAGCAGCAATTTATTGGCATCATCAAATTAGGAAATGGGAATCCCTAGCAATGCAACACAGTGGCCTCTTGGTGGCACTCTTGGAGCTGTCAGTGAAACACATATCTGCCCCCCCCCCCCCAAATTTCTGTATAAAAATTTAATCTTAATAAAAATGTATTTGCCTGGCCATTATTGAATCCTGCTTTCTGAAAAACTAGAAGTATTGTAAATAAAATCTCCAATGTAAGTTTAAATTTACATGTGGAGAACTGAAAATATCCCTCTAGGGGCAGTTCTGTTTATCTTCCATAGAAAAAAATACCTAGAGAGATGCATACATGCCCACAAAACATTACAGTATAATGCAAAACTCATGTAAATTTTCAGAACAAATCTATGAATGGTTGAAATCTACAACAGTTTCTTATGTTCCCAACGTGACACATTTTATGACCACAGCAAAGAATGTTATAGGTGAACCTCAAAAATGGGTTTCAATGCAAGTTAATGTCCTTTGAATTAGTTTTGTCTCAATTTTGCCCTATCTCAGGCTACACATGTAAATTGAATAATTCCAGAATGTATAAGGTTTAAGAGCAAGCACAATCTGCTCATTAGGTATGGCTTGCCATTAACCCTTCATATCTGCAAGTGTATCTACAGGTGTGTCTTACTCCCCTCTTTAATTCAGATTTATTATTGACAAGATTTTTTCATAATTCCATAAGACCAGAAACTGGCCTTCAATAACATGGAAGATAAAGAAATTGTGAAGATTTGACTAGAGGAGGACAGAGAAGGAAGAACTGTATATTCCAGGACCAAACTGGAGGGGAAAAATAGCAGACTATGTATATTATGTAAATAATTTAAGTGTGTACTGTGAATGTATTTAATTGTAATGTGGCTTCTCTGTCCAAACTCTATTAGGTTTTCCATAAATTTGTCATCCACTTAAAAAACCATTTTGAAACTTTAAAAAATTATATTTAATATTTAGAGAAAGCTCTGATCTGTTTTCTAATCCAAAGGGAAACACAATCAGCTTTCAAGCGCTGTGCTAGATTTGAACAGAGTTTCTGAATAAGAGTCTGAGTAAATTACAACTAGCATTTTAAAGATAACACTGATGTTTTTTAAAAAGTTATACAATGAAACTGAATGTTGGCTTTCTGCAAATTACAGATAATTTCTATCTTCTTTTCAATGGAAAGTCTGGAAAAAATATAATCCCAATGCAAATAGAAGCTGAAGTGTATTTTAGCAAACATCTATGGGAATGAAAAGGGTACTCCTCCAGTTAGGAATGCTATCATGAGTAATGTGGTCACCAGGTTGGGTCAGGGAATTCTAAAGCATTTGCACATAAAGATAGTATCAGTCCATTGGTGGCTGATATGCTTGCGCTTGTACGATTGTCTACAACCATTAAATTATGGACCAACCTCCCAAAATTAAATGATTGAATCCTTGTATTCTACTTTTCAGTTCCACTGAAGCAAAATGCAGAAAGGCTTAAACATATGTATAGTTATCTGTTTAAAACAGGAAGAATTTCAGATACAGCATCTAAAATACATCATACATGAGGAATGGGGAGGAAGAGAGGAAAATATAAAATCAGGACTAGTTCTTACTTAAATAATACTTTTGCAATTCAGGCCATCAATATCTAACCAGGAAATGGGGAACCAAATGGTGATTATTATTATTTTTACTGTTTTGACATTATGCTATTTTCACATTATTCGACTTACTTTATTTCCAGCACTGGGATTGCTGTGATAACTTTCACTATATGTCACTTTGGCTTCCAACAGGATCTTTTGCTTCCTTTAGATAACAACCATTTCATCATCAGAATAACTCCAACAAATGCAAATTACATTGAACCAATAAAATAGCAATAGACAAATTAGCCGTTTTATGATTCTTCCTATAGAAGAGATTCCAAGTTTGTCCTCACCTGTGTCCAGTCAGCTTCAGTCTATTTGCTTCTCTTGCTTTCTTGCTATTGTCTCTGCAGCTTCATCATTCCAGGTTGATAGTAACAGTACTACTAATAATAAGCAAGTACAGTAAATTCCAGCCAGTGAGACAAAGGCACCTCAGAGCCATCAAGGTATCAGCCAAAGATCTCAAATACTGATGAGCATAGTTTCTGAACAACAGTCTGTAGTATCCAAAAGTAAGAACAAATAAAAATAGTTCAGCAAACGTCTGGGTGGAAGAAAAGCAGGCCCCTGGCTCTGATCCAATAAAAATAGTAGCCCATACTTTTCCAAGGATTTTTGAAAGTTTGTATCAAGATTAAAATTTGTAAACCCATACGGTGCTTTTGTGCTGATAGGACATTTTAAAAATCCACTTCTACTGAATCCACTTCTTTTAATTTTCTTTCATTCGTCTTCTGTTGGAGCAACAATGACTTGGATTTCTTTTTTAGCTTAAGTAGAACTACTTTTTTAAAAAATAAAAATGCAGATCACGCTGCATAGGCAGCAAGCTAATTCTTAAAATGTAGTCAATACATATCCATATTAAAATACAAACTTCTGAAAACATGAGTGTCAAACTCTTTCACATCATGTGATGTCACATGACATATTGCAACATTTTTTGCCTTTAAGGAGCCAAGTTGGCATGGCCTGTACATGATGCATCTGGCCTGCGGACCACCAGTTTGACACCTGTCTTAAAGGATTCTGAGAGGCATTTGTATTAACTACGATAACAAATTCGTATTTACTACTTATATTATTTCAGTTACATTGATTACTGACAATTTATTTCTACATTGTCCTTTGCAATTATACACAAGTATTGTTATTTTGTCATTCAAAAGTAACTATCACTAGAGTTATACAGTTGTTTTTCTACACTTTCCCAAAAAAATTATTCAAAAACAATTATGTGCAACACTATGCATCAGAAAAAAAGTTTCTAAAAATACTATCAACATGCTTTATTTCATCACCATATTTCAATTTTGAATCAATGTTGAGGGAGATTCTTAGTCATTCAGATCATGGTTGTCCTAAAGGTGTTTTTTCAAGAGGCAACTAGATTTTCTGTTTTTTCTTTGAAAACCTTTCTTTCACTTCTCATCCAAGAAGCTTCTTCAGCTCTGACTGGTTGGCGAGGAATGGAAGGATATATATTCCTTGCAAACAGCTGGTCAATTGCATTATTTTAGCAAGTTGTTAAGGTCACCTAGATGTTTATCTGTGTCATCAGGGTCACCTGAGTGGTGCAAATATGTGTGGCACCTTCTTGGAACAGTTGAAAGAACTGTGTTGTGGATTGGAGATAGATGGGGAAACAAAACATATATTGGGGGAAACAAAACAACCACTTCATAACTTCATGGCACAACATAGAACACATCAGGACAAGATTCAGCAGTCCATTTGCATTTAAAAGACACTGGCCACTGTTTTGAAGACAGCAAAGATCATATTTTGGACAGAGAGGACGGCTGGTTTGAAAGGGGACAAATAGGCCATCTATGTCAAAACTGAACAGCCCTCTCTCAACAGAGGTAGTGATATGACATCATCTATCTCCAATCTCCAACACAGTCCTTTCAACAGTACCAAAATGGCTCCACACCCAACTGCACCATACAGGTAACCATGACATAAACCTCCAGGTGACCTTAACAATGACCAGTTGTCTGTAAGAAGAATATATCCTTCCAGTTCCCACCATCCAGTCAGAGCTGAAGAAGCTTCTTGGATGAGAAGTGAAATGTCATCAAAGAAAAACCAGAAAGTCCAGTTGCTTCTTTGAAAAAGAACCTTTGGGATTTTGAATCAACTATTAAAACCATTCCCTTTAATATATTATGGGCATTTTCTAAAATGAACAAATGTGTGCAATGCAGTATTTGTAATAGCTTAAAGTCTTGGAAATCTTTTCAAAATCCTGTTTACCAATTATTGCATGTAATTCAGTAGAGATAATTTTAAATTTTTAGGGATACATGGAAATTCTCAGTCACTCATGGTTAGCACAGTCTTTACTCACTGTATATTCTAATTATCAACTACCCAGAGTTGTTGGGTCAGGTGGCATACAAACTTAAATCATTGCTTCCCAAATCTTGGTAAATTATTCAAAATTGGATAAAATGGATTTGTGTATTGGCAAAAATCCAATACAAAATCACAACAGGGACTTTTAAATTGAATTTTAGCCACATTGGGTAAAAAGGACTGATTTGTGGTTATGGGTAATGAAAAAAAAAAATAGGAACCACTGATTTACAATCAATCGTTGCTTTTGATGGCTACTTATACTCATTTATTTAAAAGGTTTGCATGGCTTCTCATCTTAGAACACATGCCTGGACAGCTCACAATAAAAAAACATAAAAATAAAATCCCAGCACTTCAATTAACTTCTTGGATGTTTCCCACCAAACATCCGTCTTGCCCAGTGCCAGGTGAAAGAGCCAGCTCTTTATGGTTTTCTTTTGAGAGAGAGAGATGAAGTCTATTCATAGTTATGAGATTTATGTTATGACATGGCTTTGAACAAATTACTTTCTGCATTATGTATGCACTTAAACTATGCCCTTCCAAGAAAAAAATGTGCAAATTAGTAGAATTTGAGGTTACTTTTTAAGAATTTGGCACAACAGCAATAAGTCATCTTAAAAAAAAAAAATTGCAACTTGCATTCAGCTCTAAGACCTTTAAGACCACATATTCTGCATAGACAAATCCAATCCTAAATGTTACTCTGCACTCGGGGTGTCAAACTCGTGGCATCACATGATGTATCACTTTTCCCTCTTTGCTAAACTGGTCATGGGCGTGGCCAGCGTGTGGTGCATCCGGCCCACAAGTTTGACAGCCCTACTCTACACAGTTGCAGCCAATGATGACTCCTTGGTATATCCCTCAGGACACAACCCCACCATTTGCAATGCATAAACTGGACTGTGTCCTACTTTTGGCCCTGCTGAACCAACTTGGGTAGAGGGACAAAAAATAATAATTCCATTTAAATCACTCTGTATGCAGATGTAAATGACAGCTGATTTTATTATTTTTTAATGACTTAAAAACACACGATGGGCCAAGAGTCATAGATCAGGTGTACAACCACATCAATACTTATCAAGAATTACGATTAGAAAAGTGTCTCACAGATGGAGTCCAAAAATGACACTGGTATGGAAGATTTTACATCCATTTATTTCATCCCATGGCCATTTAAAGCATAATAGTCAATACATTTCTAACACTACAGAGAAATACCAGGGTGACCAGAGTATATATACAAGCAAAAAAAAAATATGGATAGCTGAGTAAGAGTATGTATTCAGAATGGAATCCATTGAACCTCATTCAGCCCAGATTTCGTTTTTCAGGGAACAAGGTGCTAATGTGCCACTCGCTCATAAAAGTAAGTGTAATTGCTTCTAAAGCAAGTTACAGCTGAAAACAGAGGGAAGGCAAGTTAAATGTAACACTAAATTTCATCTATAAACCAAGGAATAATGCTTCTTTGAATCAATGTCCATCCTCCAATAACATTAATACTCCATTATTTGTTTTTACAAAAGCCTACTACTGTTTTATTAAGGCCTGTTTTGCCCTGAGCAGCAAGGTGGAAATTAGCCCAAAATGTCTAAACAGTTAAAAGGCAAGCACCAAGTGACTTTTATAGACAAATATAGCAATTTTTGTTAATGTATAGTTGGGAATAATATACAAAAAGTATTGCTCATTCATTTGGTAGAACAAACACTTTTTTTTACTCTAGCCCGAACTTCCAGAAAAGGTTGTGTTCAAGTTAGGCACTGAAGTAATGTTGAAAACGGTTAAGAACTTGCATGTAAGATTGGACCTTTTGCTGTCTTGACACCTGAATTCTGGTGTCCCTGTTGGAAAACTCAGGTTCAGTCCCAAGACATTCCAAACAACCACAGCTAAAGTGTCAAGTCAACTCAAGCTAAGAAATAACTAATATACTAAGGCGATCCTTAAGGATTTGATTACATACATACCCATTCTAGCTGAAGTCAACTGGTGCAAACATGTTGTGAACACATTTGGTCTCTTAATCTAGTTTCTCCCCCAGAACTCAGAATTAGCCAATCAGGTGTCCACACTGGCATGGCCAGTTTAAAATCCAATTCACACATCTATTTAGAAGGCCTTAAAGATCTTCCGTCTACAGATATAAGTTTTAATAGGGCCAGGAGGCCATGCAATCTATACTACAGAAATTGAGAGTAATGTTAAGGGGCAAACAAGTGCCTTTTTTATACAAATTTTAAACAATACAAGTTATCAACTAAGCTACCAAGAGTATCCAGAAAAAGAAACACAGCCAAATTCTACATTTTATTCACATTTATTTTTTCGCTTTTAGTGTGCTCACAGAAAATTAGAACACCTTAAGCAGGAATTTAATAGCAATTTTGTAAGCAAAGTTACATTCCATCTCTAAGTCAAATTGGTCAAAGCTTCTCCAGTATTTACAAAAAAACATGATAGACATGATGCTACACAAAAACCATTGCATCTGAAATTGTTTTTATTTTCAAAGACAACTGGAAAAAGAAAGCATTGTCTGCTGTCATCAAAAACATACCACAGTATAAACAGTAACCATTCCACTTATCACAGCTTGGTTGAGTTTAAAATAGTGTGTGGCTTTTGTTTTTTTTTTAAAGGTCCAAGATTACTGCAATTTTACAAAAAAAAATGGGCAGGGTGGCAAAAAGTTGCAAACTTAATGTGCTTCTGGATATCAAGATTTGTTTTTATACAATAGTCACAGTTAAAAACACCCTGCTGGTAATACATAATTACACTTTATTAAGGTCATAAACCAGCAATAAACAATAAAGCCTATACAACTTGTATTTCTACTTAATCACTGACTGGTACAGCTAACATGAGATAAGTGAAAGTTCCTATGGTTTAAATGAATTTCCTAAGACTATGATTTTTTTTTTAAAATCTGAGTATTGGATTTTTTTCTTTCTTAATCAAGACTTGTAGTGTTGTAAACCTTATAGAACATCTGCCTCACAAAATACATTGTAATAACTTTCTTTTTTAAAAAAAAGACTAACCCCTTATTTCCTGTGGCACATTTTCTTGGCAAATTATCTGCACCACGAATTCCCCATTGTGAACCCATCACTTCATTTACTATCCCTTATTGACTCCTCCATCTCCTTCATATATGGGCATGTCCATAGACTGACAAAAGAAAAGAAAGTTTACATTTTGAATAAAGATGCGAAGTATGCAATAAACATTAATACTGATGTTAAAAAAAAAAGGAGGAACAAGGCAAAGGGAGGCATTCAGTCTCTCCTCTACCATGTTGGAATGGTGGTAACAATGATTTGAGATGGGATCTGTGGATAAGAGACAAGAGAGAGAGAGAAAGAGAGAGAAAGAGAAAAGAGAGACATCTTTTAAATCAATCCCTGGTTGTAGACAAGTTCTCCAAAACCAGTACCTGGCACCACTCCAAACAAACAAACAGGGGGGAAGAAAAGTTCAATCATCTCAAAATTGCCATTCTTTTCATTGCCTTGTTTTACTCCGCCGACTCGGTGGGTGGAGCTTCTGGACTAGACTCAGAGGCAGCTTCCTGTGAAGGAGCTGCCGCCGCCGCCGCCACTGGCTCCTCTGCTTTGGCTGCCTCTGGCTCAGTTGAGGTGGCTTCAGTGGTAGCACTTGGGACCTGAGCCGCTGGCACCTCTTCTGGTTTCTCCTCTGGCTTCTGCTCTTCAGGAGCCTTGGCCTCTTCTCCTGCAGGCTTCTCTGGGGCAGTCTCTTCCAACTGAGCTTCCTGGGAACCCCCGGTCTCCTCTTTGGCGTCCTCTGTGCTGCTACCAGCGGCAGGGGCTGAAGGCGACACCTCCTGGGAAGCCTTGGCCTCCTCGTTGCCCGCAGGCTCTGCATCGGCCGCCGTGTCAGCTTTCCCCCCTTCCGAAGCTGCCGCAGTGTCGTTCTCTGCTCCTTCCCCAGACTCCTTTTTGTTCTTTTTAAAAGAAAAGCCACTCAGCTTAAAAGACTTCTTGAAGGAAAAGCGCTTCTTTTTTTTTTTCGGGGTCTCATTACTGGAAGACGGGGTTGCTCCCTCCTCGGTCTTGGAGGAGGTCTCCCCTTCCACAGGCGAGGCGGGCTCTGTGCTCTCCGCTTCGGCAGTCTCCTTTTCAGAGGCAGCCTCGGATGGGCTCTGCTCTTCCTTGACTGACTCCTCCGCTGGCGCACTGCCGTTTGCTTGGACTTCCTCCTTGACAGCCTCTGCAGCTGCTGGGGAGGCATCGCCGTTCACCTTCACGTGGCCGTTCTCCTGGAAGAGGAAAATGACTGTATTAATGGAGGGCACGCTCTCTTAAGACCCAGGAGCCTCTGGTTGGAGCCTTCATCTCCCAGAAACTCTGGAAGAAGCTCAAGAGGAAAATTCTGGGAGGTTGAAGTCCAATCCAGAAGGAGGGGGGGGGGTGAGATGGGATGTGGAACATTGCCTGGCACTTCTCCAAAGCAAAAGTGGTACAACTCGGGTCTTGAAGCCCCGTCTACAGCAGCCTCACTTCGGTCTCGTGGGTAAAAACACCAGGCTTTTAAAAAAAGAAAAAACCCAGAGACTGTGAGTTCTAGTCCTGCCTTGGGCTGAAAACCAGCTGGGCAACTTTGGGCCAGTCGCTGTTTCTCCGGCCTAGGGGAAAAAAAAAAAAAAAAAAAAAACCAATGGTAAATCACTCCCCACCCCACCCCACCCCACCCCCCAAAAAGAGGCCAAGAAAACTGTAGTGACTTGTTGCCAGGATTCATGACTGACTTGAAGGCACCCCAAAGAACAAAGCAAAACAAAATTAAAAACCAGGCAAGGCTTACAAGCTGTTCCGAGAGAGGCGGAGCAAGATCAAGTCACAAATGGGTGGGCTGTGGCAGCACGTTGCCCCAGACCTTCCCGCGGCTTTCTTGGGAGGCCAAGCGCGTGACGTGTCGCCAAAGGGAGCCGAGCCGAGCCGAGCCGAGCCAAAGCCACGCCCCCCCCCCCCCCCACGCCTTTCCCCTCGCTACTCTCTGAAGGGGCGCTACGCGGCGACAAGCCCGCGTCATCATTCTCCGGACACATCGCGCTTCCCCTTTTTTCTCTTTTCTCCCTCCACAGATCCAAAGCCGCCGCTACCAAGCGAGCGTCGGCCTCTAGAGGGCACTGTGGCTCCGTCTCTTGCACTCCTCGAGGCCGTCGGTGGGACAGGCCAGGGAACGAGGCTGGGGGGGGGGGGAGGGAAGGAGAGAGCGAGCTCGGCCAGAACCGGCTCCAATGAGCGAACAAAGCCTTCCCCAGCCCGCTTTTATCGACTCAAGCTCGTTTTCTTTCCTCTCCTCTCGCGTCTTCCTCAGTTCCAAAGCAGAAAACGAGCAGCCTTCCTTTTTTTTTTTTTTTTTTTTTTTTTTCCGCCTCGGTTTAATCGAGGCAAGAGGCGCTTTTCAGCCACTCACCCGATCACATCTGTTGCTCGCTTTGGCTCTGGGGCTTGAACGCGCCTCAAAGGTTTCTTTCTGGAGCAACTACAGGGTGGCATATCGCGGGCCAAGCTGGCACCGGCCGACAGGACGGGTGGGAGGAGTCCCCATGCCTCTTAGACACACCACTGGAAGGAGCACAAAGCACCTGGATAAATACGGATGACAACACCCTCGTCAGAAAAAAAAAAACCCTCCCGGCACACACGCTATCCCAGGTTCAAGCCGCGGCGAAGGGACCCAACGCGGGCCAGTTCCCCAAGAAGTGTTCCCCATTTATTTTTCACACACGCAAACGCCTCCCCGCATTTTCATCCTAAAGTCGCCGAAGAGCATCTGCGTTAAGAGGGCCCCAGCGAAAGGGAATGCAGAAGAGGCCACCACAGCCCAAGCAGTGAGCTTACGAGCAAAGCCAGCCAAGCAAGATGGAGAAGGACAAAATTTATGCACGACAGCCCCTTCCTCTTAATAACACGGACAACTCTCCAGCGCCCCTGATCTCAATCTTGCTTTTCAGGTATCTCCGGCAGCTCGATCACCATCAACTCGATCTCCCTCCCTTAAGGCGCCAAAGGCGAGGATGGGGATGGGGGGGGGGGGGGGACGACGACGACTACACAGCCTGTTAAAAGTACAGGAAACCGCGGGAGGCCACATTCAATCCGACCACCAAAGCATATATAAGCCAAAAAGAAAAAAAAAAAAAAAAGAAAGGATGGTGGTAAATTAAGCCTTCCGACGGAGACCAACTAGGAAGAAGACACCATACGGCAGACAAGCAGCTCGCATTGTCTCCCCCTCCCCTCCTTACCACCGCATTATACACATGCAACCGGTTCAAAAAATAAAATCCCACATAAACACGATGCCATAAACAGCCACTATTTATTTTTAAAAAGAGAGTTGTGATCGGTTGGAAAGCCAGTCGCCTGCCCCCCACCACCACCCCGGAAAAAGAAAGGGAGAAACAGAATAAGCATTGCCCTCAGCCCAAAAATCAGTAACAAATGCATGAGCCGCTCTCCTCTCCTTACCTGCCCGTTCGCCTTGGAAGGAGATGCAGCTACCGCTTCTCCGGGTTTTTCAGCAACAGTAGTTTCGCCTTTTGCAGCGTTCTTCGAGAACTGGGCGCCCATGCTGGTTTATTCAACAAAGAAACTCGGCAGATCCAAAAGAAGGCAAACAAAGAACACGGTAGGTTCGTTCGTATAAAATGCTGGGCGACCAGCAGCCTGAAGAGCAGCGATATACACACAGGCGCGCGCGCGCACACACACACTCACACACCAGTGGGGGAGGAGGGGGGAAAAAAGAGAAGAGAGCCGAATATGTTTAAATATATGCACTCCTTTTTTTTTTTTTTTTTAATAAAGCTGGAGAGGTCCAAAAAAAAAAAAAAAGACAGCAGCAGAGGAAGAAAGGGGGATAAAAAAAGGCAGGAAAATAGTCGAGCAAAAATATCAGAAGCCCAAGTTTAGTACAAAAAAAAAAAAGAAGTAATTAAAAAAAAATCCCAGATTTGTAGCCGTACTGTAGACAAGGGGAAAATGGAGAAATCTCCCTGGTCGCTAATAAGATGCGGAGTCCAACGCCCAAGTGCACAGATGAATGGGCTTCCCAAGCACTGACGGCAGCCCCCACCCGCCGTCCACCAATCAACGCGCCGCCAGACAAAAGAGAGGGCGGGGCCTCCAATTGGAGCGAACAATGGAGCTGCGATTGCAATAATTTGAATTCGGCCTTGGACTGATAATTAATGCTCCGAAGAACATAAATAAATTAGTGGCACGAAGGCTTGTGCTCTGATTTCTTGCTAAAAAGAAAAATCGAAAGATACACGGTGTATACTGCCCCCTGCCAAATGCTCTGTAAAAAAATAAATAAAAAATAATAATAAAGGGGAGGGGGAAAGATTTTGACTTGCAGGGTTGGGTAGCCTCTGTTTGCTGTCTTGAGTCTCTTCCCCCTCCCCACCCCTGTTAAGTTCGAGACAATGGTTTGACTTGTGTGCGTTTGTGATTTCATTTTCTCGCCCCCGCTGCCGCCCCCTCTATTCCTCCCCCTGCCCACACCAGCTTCTTTCCCCCCCCTCCAAAAAAAAATCAACAGATAGGGAGGGTTGGTCCTTTCCCCCCTTTAATTGGTTGCAATTGTTCAATTCTCTCAATTTGGAAAGTATTTAAACCACGTAGATAGAGTTTCGCTAAGGGAGATCATGAATTGAAAATTAGGAGATCTGTAGGCCAGATGTGAAAAATGCTTAAAAGCAGCTGCCGCTGTTACCTTGGCGGCACAACGCTTAATCCCTTCCCCCAACAATACGGAGTGGCCGGGGGGGGGTGTGTGGAATGTGAGGAGCCTACAGTTCTAATTAAATTTCGCTGCCTGATTAGTTCTGATTTCAATCTTTTTTGGAAACTGCCGAGAATGCGAAACCTTTTTTTTTTTTTTTTAATGAGAAAGCTAGTACCGTAGGAATGTCGGTTTCTCCTTGTGTGCCTAAATAGCATCCACGTGGAAATGAAAAAGACTTCCAACTCGACGGAGCTCAAATCTAAATCCTTTTATAGGTTGCTCGTCGGAGCCATGATGGTTTGTATTGTATGACAATTGCAATATTCCGGATTTCGAAAGAAAGAGGAGGGGGGGAGGAGGAGGAGGAGGAGGAGGGCTTGTCTTGAGAGCAAGAAGCAGCCGGATCCTAGCGAGTGTTTCTCATTTCCCCGCAACCCCGTCCATGCCAAGAGCGAGCAGATGCGCTGAACTGCTTAATCCTTGCTGAGTTGTCGCTTCTATCCCTTGGGTTTAAATCACTACAGTGGAGCAGTGGAGCCATAGGAAATGTCGGGGGGGGGGGGAATATCTCTCGTTTCGTTGCTTGCAAAGCACATACCAAGAGGGTCGAGCGAATTACATATATTCCCCCGGAAATGTTACGAAGCCGGTGGGCTGTTTGGGAAGGGAAAGTGAAAAATTCGAGGTGAATGGCATGTCCTCTTTCTCTCTTCTCCCCCCTCGCGTCTCATTGTGTGATGAGTGCAGATTTATGCATTTGCCGCTATTCAGACCCCAAAGCCCCCCTTCCCCTGCCAACATTCTGGTATTTTTAGCAAGAGGGCACTCGGTCAAGGAATATTTCATTTCTAGCGGGCAAAATTCACAAGGCATTTGGGGTTTTTGTTTTGTTTTTTTTTAACATCAAACTCCTCCTTCCTTCCTCATTCCCATTTCCCCCCCCCCCCCCCCCGCGGTATTCTTTCAGAGACAATTCCTTTCTCCAGTTTCATCTACACCGGGAATATGGATCTCCGGACGAAAAGCCATTCGCGCAAAACGCGTTTCTTGTATTCTCATCTTCATTCTCTCTCCCCCCCCCTCTCTTTTTAGAAAGGGGAGGGAAGACGCTGTTTCAATTCGATGAATTATGCACTTTCTATGTTTCCCTAAAGCTGTTTTTTTTTTTTTTTTTTTTTTGTTTGTTTGGCAGACATGCAGAGTGCCAACAAGCATGGCTTATCGTCCTTTGGGGAACCGCGGGCAGGCAGTCGGCAGAGCTATAGTGGAAGAAAACCGACCCCTTTTGTGAATATGTGGCACTTCCCGAACCGAAACGTAATCTGGATAAATCCATTTAACATCCAGGCGCTTGTAAAATGCACTTTGGAGCCTGTTGATTTTCTTCACTGGGAGAGAAGAAAAAAAGAAAACAAAACACCGCGGTTACGTTCCATCTGCATTATCTGGTCTCTCTTGGTTCAAATTGCTGCGAATTCTGTCTAGAAGGCGGCGAGAGGCTTCGCTTCCAGCATCTGCATCAAAAGGGGTGGAGAGGACAAACTGAGCTAGTCTGGGTTGTGTTGTTTTTGTTTCCCTCTCCCTTCCTTCGCTCCCTCCCTCTCTTTTTCTTTCTCTTAGTCTCGTTTGAGAAGCTGGGCTCCTTTACTGCTTCTTTGTTACCGGCTGCGTTGCTTTTTCAGGGTGCAAATTTACACGGTAATCGGCTAGTTTCCTAGGTGACGGCCGGGGAAGATTCGCAAGGCGGGGAGGGAGGGGCTCGCGTTGAGCCAGGCGCTCGAGGAGGAGAAGGGTTGCTGAAAAGCCCAACAGATGGACCCTAAAGGGGAGGGAGGGAGGGAGGAAGATGGGCTGACCTCCAAGCGGCGGGGAGGAGACTCCAAGAGGGACCGGTTGCGAGCCGAAGGAACGGTTGATCCCAGTCATATGCACGGGTTTCTTCTGTTGCTCTCTCTCGGTTTCCTCGCCTGTCTTGGAAACGCTCACTGCGGGGGTGGGGGGTTGGTATCGTCAGGAATAACGCCTTGGAGGGTTGCTGTTAGGAGAAGACGCGGCTGGCGAGACTTGGAATCATTTATCTCTAGGCCTTAGAAACAAAGCCAGCAGATGAAAGGAAAATGGCGGGAGGTGGAAGAGAGAAAAACTGGGGAAAGGGAAGATTAAAAACCACACTTGTTTTAGGAAAAGAGAGAAGGCAAGCGGCGATCTTTTCTGCTTTTTCAAACGCCCGTAGATTCATCTCCTTTTTGGAAATCATGTGAATTCATGGCCTCAGACATCTGGCCAGTTTAGTGCACAATTTCTTCTGTTGTGGTGCAGGAGATTTTTTTTAGATAAACTAGAGAGGAATCGGTGCCCTCTTCTTTCTGTTGCAGTTCTGTAGCTGCACTTGAGAAACAGGATTCGGGAAGTTTGGAATTTCCTGACATCATCTCTACACCTCCTTCCTGCCTGCTGCAATAGAGAAGTTTTGGTTGCTTTTTTTTTTTTTTTTTTTTAAGCATACGAGTATTCTTCTACGGTATTCCTTAAAAGCATCGAAGCAGCATATACTTCTCTTTTTAATTACTATCCTTATTATCTTTACAGTGACAACCCTGAGACTGACGAAAAGCCACTGGTTGAATGAAGATTTGAACCTGAATCCAGAAGTTAAAGTGGTTTCACAACATGCTTACCTGTAGCTAGCTAAACCATGGTTTCCTGAATTGTGTGGCTTTACTCAACATATACTGAACCATTAGATAACCACTCTGGGCTGGATCCACACACAGCAGGTTGAGTCACAAACTAACCAAGGGTTAGTCCTGAGTTTTATTAATCCAAATCATAATGTTTTACTGGGTTGCTCTTACAGACGTATATTTTTACTAAAATGTAGGTTAGAACTATTACTTGTGGAAGGTAGTGTGAGATAACTGCATCAAGAGAATGGCGAATCCCACTGCTTCACGCAGGCCTCCTTTGGTTCCGATAAATAAGACAGCCAGCTTGCTGTTTCGATTTATATCCTGCGTTAGATTTAGTGCTCCTTTCTTCTAGTTGTCTCTTGGAAGAACAGCCCTATTAGAAAAATGTCTGATGCTGACAAGTGAGCATCCATGTCTTAAGCTAGACTTAAATTTAGTCTTCCTTGTCCTCATCCAACACCTTAATCACTGTACCACTCTCACTCTCAAATTATACTGTATTTTCCCAGTGGAATATACTGTTAACACCTTTACCAGTCAAAACAGTTCCTAAATCTATTTTATGTTTCTAACCTTATGCACACCTAGCAGCAAGTGAATGAGTGTAGGATGGGGTTTTTTTTGCCAAACATCAAGAAAAGAGATCTCTGGGTATAACCTTTTTTTTAAAGGTTGTGTATCAGTAATATAAGAGGTCTAATGGAAACAATTTGAAATGGAAAGGTAAAAAGAAAGGATCATTTAAACATTCATTTAACAGTCATGCTACAAATCTCCAATAAATGTGTTAAAAGCATCAGCCATGAACGTATCATGCCTTGATCCCTATGGGTTTTACAGTGCTTAATTAACTTGAGATATAAATACTGTATAAGATATACACAGAGAGAACACTTAGGATTCCTGTATGGAAAATTTATTTTCTGATCCTGAATACGTTATGGGGAGATATATCAATGATTTTGGAATTTTGCTTTTGCACGATTCAATTTATTTCATTTATGTCCTTTTATTTTCCTTTGAGGCACTCTGGAGAAGTATCTGCAGTGCCACCTTGTTGCATAAGACTGGGAGATGTTATGTAAGTCAGTCTGCTTCAGAGTGTGTCAGCCACAGCATTTCTAGCCCCTACACAGAGGTAGGCAAAGACCAAACCTAAGACTTCAAGGTTGCTACATTTTCAGTTGACTTTATAACTTGCTTTAAAAAATAAACTTGGATACAGTGTTCCATCCTTTAAGATACAATTCCATATTTTAAGTTGTTAAATACAGAATTATGCTTGGGATGGCTAAGAAGAAAGCAAAGGGACTTTAATTTTTGTGTGTTATTTTTCTTAATAGCAGAAATTGCAGCTATGCTATTTCCTGCTGAAATAGAAGTTAAGCTTCTGAAATACTTATCACACCCACTTGTGTAAAAATTAACTATCCCAAATCACAGCCCCATGCAAATAGTAGGGTGGAAATTCTAACCTTTTTCCTATGGTCTCATAGACATCTGAAATTTTCTATGATATATAATCATATGTGGACCTTGGATGCCAAATCGTTGTTCACTTCTGGCCTCTGTTCATTGACTGAAGTTTTCCATGTTTTTAGATGAGTTTTTCTCCCAACTCCAGTGATACAACAAACAGGAGATAATAAATGATTGAATTGGAACATTCCTTCAGGTAAACAATGTTCTGTGTCATTAGCCCTAACTCAAACTGGGGTTAAGCCTTGTGAAAAGCCATGTGTTGAACATGTTTATTAATTAAATTACAATTAGGGCTGTGGTTTATGGTTTACAGCTTATAACTCTGTACAATCTTAAGTCTCCACATTGTTCTTCCATAATTTGTAAGGACCATTATACTAAACATTCAGAATTGTTTACGTTGATACAGATAAGGGGGAAAAATGTGTGCTTAGTTGTAGAAATTGTCAAATATGGATTGCCCTTGCAACATCTACCAGTGTTGTTTGTGAATAGAATGATATCTGCTAATTCTCCTTGGTTTTACAGGAATAAAACAGTAGGAGACATGTTTGGTCAATTGTAATCAATTTATCTCAGTCATGTCACATAGGCCAGCCGAGCAAATTGTAAAATTGATGGTGTTCTAACTTTCAGGCTTCCAAATTCAGATTCTGATCTCCGTGCCAGGTTTTCTCAAAGACTGCAGCAGGTGAAATCAGCCAACTTAACCTTGGATGGTGTGGTGTTGCAATAAGAAGGTGTCACATAAGAAGGTGTTCTTCTACTGTAAAAGATTTTTGTAATCATCACAAGAGTCATCACAAAGCTCCAGAGGCCATACTTCTAGCATATTTATTTTCTGTCTTGTGGTTTTCCAAGAATTATGCCTTTCCTATAGTATGATAGTGACACAGTGGTAGTGGTAATTTAAGGCTGATGCAGCCCTCATATTTGGAAGAGACTTGGTATCAGTTTTCAATTTGGAAATGATATTCAGGGAATATCTTTCTACATGTGCAAAGCAGCATCTGAAATTATCCAAATTGATTCAGATGTCAAGTTAATTTGGCAAGTTAATTTGAATCAGAGTTTTGATTCCTCACACAAAATAGTTACATAGCCATAATGGTTTCTGATGAAACACAGCACATCCAAAACATGCATTAGAAGATTGTAAAGGGAAAACTTTCTCACGACTTGGATCACATAAATTATTTGGTGTAGCTTATATGGTTTTTTTTTTATAACTCAGTTTCCAAAATAACATTCCAAAAGTTCCATGACATTTTCTCTCATAAAATTATTTCTTTTTTCTCTCCCAGCATTGTATAGAATAATTCAAAACATTAAATCTTATGGCAATGATATTAAAACTTGGATTGAGCCATCAGTGACATTTACCAGCATGAAGAGCCATAGTGTAGTGGTAAGAATTTAGTATTGCAAGTTACCCTGCTCACAGCCAGGATTCTGATCAGGTTGGCTCAGCCTTCCATCCCTCCAAAGTCAGTAAAATGAAGACCCAGATTGTTGTGGAAAATATGTTGACTCCAAACTGCTTAGAGAGGGCTGTAAAGCACTATGGAGTGGTGTATAAGTCAAAGGGCTATTGCTATTTACCTTTATAAAACAAGCTCAAAATGGTTTTCTAAGGCTGCTCTGCATTGTTTGTCTCACATAATGACAGTTCAATACAATGTTTACCTCTTTTGGTCTAAGGATAAGGATTCTTTTCATTAAGAGTTACAATAGTCATTGCTGTGAATGTATACTTTTTTTTTGCTTTACACAGATTTTCCTTAGCCAGTTTGGTTAAATAGTTAAGGATCCAGGCGAGAAAGCAAGAGACTGTTGAGTTCAAGTTCTGCCTTAGTCATGAAAACTAGCAGAGTGACTTTGGGCTGGTCAGTCTCTTAGCCCAACCCTCCTCACAGGATGGCTGTTGTGGGGGAAATAGGCGGAAGGTGTGTTGGATATGTCCTCCATGCTGCAATGAGAGTCCAGGATGGGTAGTCTCCTTATGACATCATTAAGCTGAATCTGTACTAGTATATAAAAAACCAGCCCCCAGGAGAATCCTCAGCTTTGACTCAGCTTCTTTAAGTCACAAACTGTCTCTGAAAGCGTTAGCGTTTTATTCAGTGATTTTCTACAGAAGCTACCCTTGCTTCAATCAGCTCCCAGGAATCTGGGCAACTGCAACTTCAGGAGAGCAGAACTCCATTCTCCTGCAATGTTGGGATAAACATTTTCCCAAGCACTGCTAGGCAAGCAGGGAAGCGTCTTAAGACCTTCCCCATAGCTGCAGTGTGTCCGATGTAAAACTGATTGGCAAACTGATAACGGAGCCAGCCAGCTGATTGCGTGGGAGGCATGTCTTCTCTGGCTGATCTGATAGTTTGGGGCTTACAATAGCCTAAGGAGAGAAATTCATTTCTTGGAGCCATCAATGAGCAGTGGCCATCTTTGAGTGCAGTCTCTTCAGACACAAAGTTGGCCATTTTAAGTGGCCTGGTAGCCATTTTTAGGGCTCCAAAGACCCAATTCCACCCTCTGCCATCCTTAAGCACTTTTGAGAGCCGTTCTCAACGATTTAGCCTTGCTTATTTTAAAATGGATCAGGATAGTGCTCATGCAGAGCTCCCCCCCCCCAGTGGAACAGGCCCTCCAACCCACTAAAAGGAAAAGACACAGACAGCATACTACTCAGAGGGAAGTGACTGCAAAAATCAGCTAAGGCTGTAGCCCCTAAGAAGACAACTCAGGCTGAGTTGAAGGCAGAGAAATGCAGACATGTGGCTCTAGAGAGACAATTTAACAAGACTATTCAACAAATGAGAGGGCAACTGCAACAGGTTTCCCAGCTGAACATCAGGGTTTCCAGAGAAGGCCCCCAGGGGAGGGGAAGTTGTTCATGGAGCCTTCAGACCCCCCATCTGGTCCTCTGAGGCATTTGAGAAACAACTTCAGGATTTCAGCAGGTTTGGGCCATATTTCCAGCAAGCTTCTGGGCCCTATGCCCCCTCTCTTTCCTCCAGAGTTCAGGCCTCCCAGATCAGGCTGGAAGCCACCTTCACACCCACTGCAGCTGGCCTTCAGCCCTCCACTACCTTTGATAACAGGCCCAGGGAGATCCAAGATGTTGTTTTCTTAGCCATGAGGCAAGAATTGGCTGAAGGTTTTCAACAGAGTCTTCGGCCTCTGCAAAGGGTTTAGACCCTTTTCTGTCTATGGCTTCCTTACCTCTGCAACGAGATTTCCACAGACCCCAAGACCTCTGGGTCTATTCTTCATAGGCAGAATGGGAGGAGTATGAATGGGAAGAGGGTGACTCCCTATCTGAACACAGTTGCTCCTCGTTCAGAGCACGAAGAGGGTGAAATCTGTGATCGCAAACTTTCAGAGGAAGAAGACTCTCGTCCAGATCAGCCGTCCTCTGCATTAGTCTTTAAACCAGCCCTCTTTAAACCCCATTAGCAAGTCCATGGTCACTGCCACAATGTCACCTGAGGAAGCAGCACCTGAACCACAAGGGGAACCCTCCCTTTTGTTTCTCGACATGGTCAAGGAACAGTGCACTTCCCCTTTGGCAGGTCCTCATCCATGATCTTTGGAGAAGCGGTCCTACAATGTTAGCACATCCCTAGCCATTGCCCTTGCAGTTCCCTCAGTAGACACTCTGGTTGTGGCATCATTCTCCTCTTTTGGCACTCCCACCGAGCCAGAGGATGTCCTTAAACCAGAGGACAAGCGTTCCAAACAGACCTTCAAGTGCAACCACCAAGCAGCTGCATAGGCTGTTGAGGATTCGACTGCTGCATCGTTTTTCATGAGGCATCTCTAGGATGGCTGCACCAACTGCAGGATTGATTGCCTGCGTCTGACCTCAGGTCTCATCTGGACCTTAACAAAATTATAGCAGCGGCGTAATTCACTGCGGATGTCAACCTCAATTCCGCCAAATTTGCATCAAGGGCCATGGCATCTTCAGTGGCAGCAAGAAGACTTCTGTGGCTCCGAAATTGGCAGGCAGAGTCACGCCACAAATAGAGGCAAATGGCCTCTGCCCCCTGCGCAGGAGACAAAATTTTTGATGAGGCTCCAGAGCCACATCTCATCGAGACCAGAGATAAACATAAAATTCTTTCCTCGGGGGAAAAAAGCTGACTATCGCCCAGTTCCTAATTGCCTACCTGCCTTTCAGGAGGAATCCACCTCCCGCTTTCCTCAGCCGCATATTCTCAGCACCAAGACCAGTGTCAAGAACTACCTGGTAGACAACAACCTTTTGCTGGTAAACGGCCCTTTCTGTGGGGAGGGGGTCGTACCTTCCGTCACTCTAAGTAATACCTTGTTCTCCCCATCCATTGGAGGTCGCTTAGCCTTTTTTGCCTCCAAATGGGAGGAATCAACGATGGATGCCTGGGTGCTCAACACTGTTAGGTCAGGACCACAATTGGAATTTTTATTGTCACACCCAGAATTTTTTTTGATTTGTCCCATTTCGCGGGACATTTCAAAGAGAGCCCTTATGAATTCAGCACCTACTCAACATAAGGTCTATTCAACCAGTTCCCACCTTAAAATGGGGACGTGGATTTTACTCTCATCTTTTTGTTGTTCACAAAGCCTTGGGAGGGGGGGAGCCATCCTTGACCTAAAATTTCTCAATTTGTCAAATACAGGCAATTTAAAATGCAGACACTGCATTCTATCTTAGTGTTTGGGAGGGTGACCTCCTCTCTTCCATTGATCTCATGGAGGCTTACCTCCACATCCCCATCTGGCCACATCATCGCCAGTTTCTCCATTTCTGTTAACAGAATGTCCACTTCCAGTATCGAGCCCTTCCCTTCGGCCTCTCATCAGCCCCAAGGGTCTTCACAAAGATTCTAGCAGCATTGGTGGCTTCACTCAGTTCTGTTCCAGTGAATGCTACTTGGATGACATGTTGATACTGACCTCTTCCATCCACCCGGCCCATCGGGACTTACAAATTACCCTGTCTTGCCTCCAAAGCCATGGGTTTTCCATCAGCACCAAGAAGAGCCATCTGTCACCCACGACCAAACTGCTACACTTGGGAGCAGTCATCAACATGACCTTGTGCCAGGTTTTCCTGTCTCCAGATCGTGGAAAAAGCCTTGCAGAGATCATCAGCCAGATTCAAGAACAACAGACTGTTCCACAGTTGTTGCTGTCCAAACTACTGGGGAAGATGGGTCTCCTGTATTGGCATTGTCCCGTGGGCACGGCTTCACTCCTGATCGCTCCAGTGGTTCCTGCTCCCCTTTCAATGAGCAGTAACCAGCCATTCATCAATTAAGGTGCTGCTCTCTCAACAGGCCCGGCGGTCCTTCAATTGGTGGTTCTCCCTGTCCCTCTGGAAGGGGCTCCAATTCAAGGAACCAGACAGGCTAGTAATCACCACAGATGCCAGCCTTCTGGATTGGGGCTCCATATGGAGGGTCAGATAGCTCAAGGAGTTTGGTCCAGATCAGACAGCACCCATCCCATAAATTGGTTAGAGCTCAAAGCTATCTCTGTCTCTCAAGCGTTTCAGAGCTTCGGTGACAGGCTCCTATGTTCTTGTGTTGATGGACAATATGGCTGCAAAGGCACACGTCAACAGACGGGGGAACGAGATCCAAGGAACTTATGAGGGAGGCATAACTTTTGGAGTTATGGGCAGAGAAACCCCTGCTGTCAATCTCAGCAGATCACATTTCCAGAGTTGACAATTCCCAAGCCGACTGGCTAAGCAGGAGCTTAGTTGACCAGGCAGAAAGGTCCATTCATCCATCCTTATTCAGGATCTTTCCCTTGGATTCGGAACTCCAGAGGTGGTTCTCTTCTTCACTCCTCAAAATGCCCAGGTCAACAGATTCTTCACCAGGTTTCCTTGCCAAGGAGTGAGGAGACCAATGCTCTTCATTGCAAATGACCCATGGATCTCCTCTATGCCTTTCCCCCTCTTCCCATCATTCCAGCGGTCATACGGAAGCTGTTGGTGGAACAAGCAGAGCTAATTCTCCTGGCACCCCTTTGGCCAAGGAGGCCTTGGTTTGTGGACCTGGTCAATCTCTCTGTGGCTTCCCCTTGGAGGATCCCGGCTCATCTCATCTCCCTGCACCAAGGAGCCCTGATCCATCCAGAGCCCCAATGGCTCAAGCTGACCCTGTAGCACTTGAGCAGCAGCAGCTAAGGGAGGCTAATCTCCCAGAAGGATTTATCCTCACCATCCAGGCATCTCGCAAACCTTCTACGAGGCACCTCTATGATGCCACCTGAAGGGTTTTCTCCCATTGGTGCCTCAAGGAAGGTCTCTCCTTCCTCAGCCCAGTTGGCAGAGGTTTTAGATTCCTTCAGAATGGCTTGGAGAAAGGTTTAGCCCCCAATACCTTACATCGCCAGGTTGTGGCTCTCAGTTCTTTCATGGGGTTCGCTTCCTTCCTTGTCCCATCACCCCTCAGCCAGGAGATTTTTGAAAGGGGCTTCCAACCTACACCCTCCTGTGGTGCACAGGTATCCTTCATGGGACCTTCATTTGGTTCTTAATGCCCTTACGAAGCCCCCCTTTGAACCGCTTAGAACAGTGTCTCTCCAATTCCTAACTCTAAAAGTAGTTTTCCTCGTTTCTATCATTTTGGCCAGAAGGGTGTCAGAACTGGCCAACCTTTCTATCAGGTTGGATCTTTGTATCTTTCACAATGATAGGGTTGTTCTCCATCTGGACCCCTTCTTTGTCCCAAAGGTTAACACTTAGTTCCACTGGTCCCAAAACATTGTGTTACCTGACTTCTGTCCCCTTCCATACCATGACTTATAGAGTGCAAGTGGAATACTCTAGGTGTCAGAAGGGTTCTTAGAATTTACATCAAGCGCACTTCCCCTTTTAGAAAGACAGAGGCCATGTTTGTCTCCTTTTCACCTACTCACTTGGTGAGCAAGGCTTCTTCCCGTACTATTAGCAGGAGGGTCAGGACATGCATCGCACAACCTACAAAGTGGTGGCTCTTCCAGTAGCCCGTGGTCTAATGGCACATTCTACCAGAAGTGCAACCACTTCAGCCGCCTGGGCTACTCAGGCATCCTTGGAAGAGATTTGCAGAATGGCCATGTGGACATCCCTGTCTCCCTTCAGCAGACGGGTTCTTCAGCAAGTGGTTCCACCATCAGAGTGATTGGCCAGACGAGGACCCGCCCATGGACATGCAAGCTTTGGTACGTACCATCCTGGGCTCTCGGCGCAGCATGGAGGAGAATGGGTGTTGGTAAATTTTTCTGTGAATGCCCTTTCTATCTATGCTGTGAGAGAGCCCAGCCTCTCCCTTGGTTCGTCTGGAGATGGCAAGGCATGTTAATGTATTGGATTGTTTGTTTTCAGAGGCACTTCTTCAGTCTGTCAAAGATGTTCACCAAAGCTGAATTCTTTTCTCACCAAATTCTTACCAATTCTCACCAAATTCTCCCGGTGGCTGGCTTTTTATATACAAGTACAGACTCAGCTTAATGACATCATAAGGAGTCTACCCATCCTGGGCTCTCTCATAGCATAGATAGAAAGGGCATTCACAGGTAAATTTACCAATGCCTATTTGCCATCCTGAAGTTATTTGCAAAAATAATAAAGGCAGGATAAAAATAAAATAAAATGATAAAATAAAATAACCTGTTAATTTCTATTCAGGCTGGGTATCTCAATCATATCTAGTTGTGTTGGCTGGGAATTTTAGGATTTTTAATAGCAAGATATATATGGAAAAAATCCTGAAGAAGCTGAAGAAGCTTGCCTTAACATTGGTTAATATTTCTATACAGGAAAAAATGTGGTCACCACAAGTGGTTATGTCTGTCATGTATCTCATGTCTTTTGGAAAAAGGCATTGGTTGGGTTCATTATTCATGCTAATGTAAACTATCATGCTAATGAATAATGGTATGGTATGCTTAATTTTAGTACAGTATCTTGTATAAAGCCAGGCATCATGGCATGGGATATAGTTTAATGCAGTATTGAACCCAGTTATAGTGGCTTTTAAAGCAAATCAGGCTTAAAACAAACTATAGCTTCATGTAAGGTATAATCCCATGTACCAATAAAGGAGAATATTTGTAGCTCAGGATTGAAATGAAGGGGAGCTTAATGTTCTCTGAGCTTTCTTGTTTCCCTGCAGACATTTAATTACCCTAACTAGGTAACATTGCTAGCACTGATGATGTTACCTTGTTAGGGGAATAAAAGGTCTGCAATAAAACCAGCACAAGGACCTCTCATAATCTGAAGCCTCTGTACAGAGATCCATTTATGGTACACTGCTTGGTGCATTCTGCATGTACTTTTGTGGGATGAAATTCCTTTTAAATTCAGTGGGAGGCTGGCTATCCACCATTCTATTGTTCTTGCTTAAACAGAAAACATTTGTAAGGAATATTCATTTGGCTTGAGTTGTTCTTTGGAAATAAAAATAAATGGCCAAGTAGTTGTTGAGCTTTGCAGAAGTCTTGAACCATTGAAAAAGAATATTTAACGATCAAGATGTGGGATACATATAAATGTAACTTTTTTCAAGTTTTAACAGTTTTATTAGCTTATAAAATACAAAAACAAATAGTAGGAAACAGAAGGGAGGGAAAGAGGAAGAGAGAAGTGTAGAGAAAAGGGGGGGAAAGTAAAAAAAAGGCACTGTCCTCTGATTCTCTCTGGTACAGTAGAATAAGCCATTAACCTCAAACCTCAACTTTTACTTTTCCATAACAGTATAAAGTGGCCATTTTTATAACAATAAATCTATCTAATCAGTAAAACCCAAAATCAAACTTTCACTTTTTTTCTACCTCAAACACAAAGTCCAGAAGTGGTTTCAAATAGAAACAAAAGTACTTATATTCTTTTCTTTGATAAAACAGTCAATTTAACCACCTCTGCTAACTCCATCAACTTTTGCAGCCAATTGTCCATTGTGGGAATCAAAATGTCCTATTTTTGTGCAGTCTTCCTACCATAAACAGAGCATAAGATTAAAGTTCCATTTTTCCCCCAAGTGTTTTCCCATTAAGCCCAGAAGAAAAGTATATGGTTTTATCTTTATTTTCCCTTTAAGAATTTTCTGTTTCAGAGTATGAATTTTACTCAAATATTTATTTGCTTCTATCACATGTCTACCATAAATGGTAAAAGATCAGATATCTGGTTCATATTACCATATGTGGTGGACATGTTCAGACGCAAAGAAATATTGGACTAAAATCCATACATGGTTGGAAAAAATGATAAAACAGCATATAGACTTTAAACCAGAGATCGTTTTATTGGGAGTCATACCAGACATATACAATAAAGAACTGAAATATTTGATTGTAAATGTCTTAACAGCTAGAATTGTATTTGCGAAAAACTGGAAAAATGACAATACCTATGCAGGAGGAAGTTATCAAAAAACTTCTGTGCTGAAATGAGTAAATTGACATTTGAAATTAGAGAACAAGAAGATAAGCAGTTTTATATGATATGGGATTTGTTTTATCAATGGTTGGATAAAAAGGCATGGTAATATAATAGACTAGTTAATTTTGTGATAGAAATCTAATAGATTGATATAAAACATGATACAGATATATATAACCACTGGTTGAAAGTATAACATACATTTTAAGATAAAATGTGGAACATCTCATATAAAATGATGGAATCAATAGTTTAATCATAGATGATTAATAACTGATAAATATATAAACATATGTTAGTTTGACAATGTGAAGATTGATATAAATTGTGAGTAAATGACTACAGAAGTATAGCACAAAAGATACGTAACCAACTGACACACTGTATGTATATAAAATGGAAGAGGATTTTATGTTTTTATATGTGTATGTTTGTGTTTAAAAATAAAAAACTTTACAAAAAAATGGTAAAAGGTCCCTTATTTCCATATAAATGTAACTTTTGACTTGAATTCTTTCAGAATGTTTGTCATCTGATATTTGTATTGGGACTCAGGTCTATGGCAAAGTGTCTTAATTAATTAAAATAGTGGGAATTGAAATCCACATATCTAGGAGTTGACAAAGTTGGGAAATACTTGCATAAATAATTGGTACATTATTTTATAGTAAATTAATCCAGGGCACCTGCCATGAAACATGTTCAGAACTTGGCTTTATAATCATGTTAACATAATAAGGTTTGGCTGGAAAACAAAAAAAAATAAATTATATTAAAATATATATTTTGTATGAAGGGCTTCATGTTGGAGGTGGTTGATAGATTAAGATCAGATTCCATCTCCCCCACCCCACCCCACCCCATTTTGCTCCCTCTCCTATATTTTGTATTTTATATTTTTGTAGTATTTTATTTATATAGCTTTATCTTTTAATATTGTAAGCTGCCCAGAGTTATCTTGTGGTACAATGAGCAGCCAATAAATTTGATAAATAAAATAGTGCTAATGGGACTGAAACCACAACTCACTTTGAAACAAAAAGCTGGCTGAAAGTATAAACATGAAAGGATACTTATCATAGAGCCACACTTGCTTTTTCACCAAAGCTAAGAGCTACCAGGACAGTCTTGTATACATTTCTTGAATATGGTGTGTTGTGTTGTGAATCAAGGAATAACTATTATTTAGTTACTTGCAAATGATACATGATTTGGAAATGGAGTGTTCTGTAACAATTTCACAGTTCAGAATGTGACACCCAGAGAAATAGATAACTGGGAACAGGAAGCTGGAATGGGTAAATCTAAAATATTTTTAAGATTCCTCTGCTTTATGGGAAACAATTGTTTCATGGGAAACAATTCAGGAATATGTTTCTCATACATTTTCTTGTACATTTTGTAAATAAATTCCCAGTGATCATTCCTATCTAAACAAAACCTAGCTATCTAGCTCTACCCCTTGACTTCTCATCACTCAGGAAGAAATTTCCAATATTAAAAATTTGTGGAAGGACCTCTAATTTCCCCAACATTGTATGTAACATGCAGGAATTCATTTATCACACATTGCCAGTTTTTATTGATATGGTCCATTGCTTGTGAAGCAGATAATTTATACGCGTAATGGAATTTAGAGCTGACATTGGAAAAGTTATGAGAGACCTTAGAAAGTCTTGGACATGCTAGAGATAAAAGCAGGCATGAGAAAGAAATTCAAAATAGCCTCACCTTGATTTTGGGCATGCTTTCAAGATTCTGTTACAGCTACAAAAATACAGGTGGTCCTCAATTTATGACCACAACTGAGCTCAAAGTTTATGTTGTTAATTGAGAAATTTGTTATGTAGTGCTGTCCCATTTTACGTCTTTTCTTGCCATATTTTTAAGTGAATCACTGCGGTTGTTAAATGACACACAGGGCTGCTAAGCAAATCTGGTTTTCCCATTGACTTTGCTCTTCAGAAGGTTGCAAAAGGGGATCACATGACTGTGAATCAATTGTCAAGCATCCAAATGTAAAACACCTGACCACGGGGAGTGTGAATAAGTTTGAAAAATGGTCATAAGTCACTTTTTTTCAGTGCTGTTTTAACTTTGACCAGTCACTAAATGATCTGTTGTAAGTGGAGGACTCCCTGTAAAGGAGCATTCCTAATATCCTTACAGTGTCTGCTTTTTGACTTGGCCTACTTGAAAAGGTTGATGACATAAATGTATAATAAAAGCCATTACATGAAATGCTATATCTGGCTTGGCCAACTTGTGGTACCAAAGTCAAAGAGTTCATTCATCCCTGATGAGTTTCCTCTCTGGTGACCTTCCTTTAGATGCCAGAACATAGTCTCTGATGGACACTGGAGTTCTTGACTTCTTTCTTCAAGCAGAGTTAGACTACTTAGATTGCAATATTCTTCCATTTTTACCATATTCTTGAAAACAAGAAATTAAATGAATTGGTTGATAGAAATCAAATGGAAGAAATCTGGATATGTCACTCCTTATAAAACTCCAAATACCTCCAAATACACATCCAGATCTATCTGGTATATATGAATTCCTCCACTCCCCTAAAATACAATATAATCTGCAAAATGGATTCATTACAAGCTTCTCACCAAAAAAGTATGCATGTTAACAGGGAATATTGGAAGAAACAAGTGACTATTAAGAAGCATAAATCAAAATAGTTTTTCGTCTCCTTTAGATGATCCTTAGAAACTCAACATCTTTTCCTCACGTTGAAAGCAAAGTTCCCTTCTTACCCACTGGACTGCAGATGGGTTGCATCAATCCTCAAGCAATGCATGTGGTTTTCTTTCTGACAAGCAGATGGCTATTCCCTTTAGTCAGATTTCCATGCTGTTGTTACCAGATGGCACACAAAATGTTTGATATACCAGTGCAGAATGATCCAAGTCTCCTTACAAGGATCCTCCATGTCCCTAAGTATCTATCTGTTCATTGTCATCATCCATCATATAAATAATCCAGTTTGATAATTTATTCTGGAATGTATGATGTTAAATTCCATGGGTTATTTTTACAGAAAAAAATGTTACATTTGTAAAACTAGCGCAACAAACTTTTACCATTATGAAACTGAAAATATTCTGACTTTAGAATTTTTTAAATGCATAGATATTCTCTAAATCTGACACATTTCCCCACATTTACAAGAAGTGGCACTATATCTGATGATTGGAAATTCCCTCATTTTGGTGGGTGAGAACAAATGAAACACATTTGAACGCAGAATGGCAAACAAGTATGATAGAGATGACACAAATATGTTCATAAAAGGGACAGTAGAACACCTGACAATATTTCTATGTCTTCTTACAAAGTCAGTGGCATTGGAGAAATAGGATATTGGAATATCTGCCCATTAACAGTACTGAAGGAAGGAGATTGAAGGTCAGTTTGAAAGGCAAAAATCTAAAATCGTACGTACTGCATGAGTCAAAAAGAGGGCTGTGAAAATATTTACAGACCCCTCACATCCCGAACATAAACTCTTTCAACTCCTCTCAAAATGATGCTATAGGGCACTGCACACCAGAACAACTAAACACAAGGACAGTTTTTCCCAAACACCATCACTCTGCTAAACAATTCCCTCAATAGTTCTTGTGAAGCTGTTTACAAAGTCTGCAGTACTATTACTGTTAATCTTCTCATCACTCTTTATCACCCATCCGCTCCTACTTGTGACTGTATGACTGTAACTTTGTTGTTTGTATCCTTACGATTTATATGGACTATTTCCTAGTATGATTTGATTGCTTATTGTACCCTATGACTATCATTAAGTGTTGTAGCTTATGATTCTTGACTTGACGAATGTATCTTTTCTGTTATGTATACTGAGAGTATTTGCACCAAGACAAATTCCTTGTGCGTCCAATCACACTTGGCCAATAAAGAATTCTATTCTCAGCAATATTAGTGGGAGAAAGATAGGTGGCAGATAAAACTTAGAGTCCTTAGGGGTCTCTGGCTATGAATAATTATGGCACAAATTTGTGTCTGTATCTCCATGTTTAATCATTCTTTCAGTATGATAAAGACTCATATATAACAAGAGAAAAATACAACAGGAGACGTTTCATCAGAATCTTCCAGATAGGATTAAGAATGTGTCTTCCAGAATTGATAGGGTCAAAATTAGCAATGCAAAACGAAGTGTGGCCTTAGACTGAGAAAGAAAAACCAACTGTGTACCTTCATTACATTCTAGTCATTCATGTCTGGACTATAGAAATTAAATTTTCAGTTTTTTTATTTTACAGGATTCTCAAGTATCATATAGCTAATATGAATCTATATGCCAAACTTGGTCTTGGCTGCTTTGTGTGAGTGAATGTCACCATCAACAGAAGAGTAGAACTTCCTATCCACAGCATGCACTAACTAGCTTTTTTTTTGGGGGGGGGGGGGGGGGGGGGAGACGGACATGCAGGGCCTGAAGGTATCTTACATGAAGCATTTTCATATATTCCTCTGAAGCTATTGTGGGGAGCAGGGTAGAGCTATACAAACTAGTCCTACCCATAAACTCTGATTAAACTATAAAATAAAGTATAAAATGTGCAATCCTTGTCCTTTTAAATCTGTGTTTCAGTGTTACAGGTGGTCCTTGACTTAACAGTCCATTTAGTGACCGTTCAAAGTTACAATGGCTGTGATGACCCGGGGTGTGGCATGAAAGCAACACAGCCAGAGAACAGGTCTAACTCCCCTTTATTGCTCCATCTTTGCCCCCAAACATCCTCATGTTTACTACAAATCCTGGACGAAAGTTTTCACATGCACCTTCAGCAGCCTCAGATTGCGAATAGTCCAGTAAGCAAGGGGAACAAAACAGTAACCAGAGCAAGAAGTTCAGCAAAGCCTACAAGACACAGCACAGTAATCTCCATAGATTCAACCCTTGTTCCCAACAAATGTCCCTCCACCATCATCTTACATCTTAGTCTCCAGGTGTTCCTTGTGAAGAGGGGCAGGGCACTCTCCTCTCTTGTAGTCGGCTCAGTCTGTGTTTTTCTCACCTCTTTTTGTATTCTAGGATCAGGAGGGGGTGGTGCTCATCGCCTGAGCTCTGTTTCTCCTGTTCTTCCCTGTCTACAAGCTTTTCAAATCCCGAAAAGCCCTGTCCAGACTGGCTCTGCCCTTCCCCAGTTTCCTCCAAAGCCAACAGAGCCCACCCCAATCTCTGTTGGCTCCTGTTCCAGCTCATCTCCCACCCACCCACCCCCGCAGTTTCAGGCTCTGATGGGGACATGACAATGGCCCTGAAAAAAACAATTTTTCATATTTATGACTGTTGTAGCAGCCCCATGGTTATGTGCTTTACATTCGGATGCTTGAAAACTGACTCACATTTATGACAGTTACAGTGTCCCAGAATCAAGTGATCCTCTTTTGTGACCTTCTGACAAGCAACCTTAGTGGGAAATCAGATTTACTTAACAAATGTGTTACTAATTTAACAATGCAGTGATTCACTAAACAAACATGGAGAGAAAAATGGGGCAAAACTCACTTAACAAATTTCTTGCTTAACATTAATTTTGTGCTCAATTCTGGTTATTAAATTAAGGACTACCTGTATATAAGGAACTTACGCTGTGATGCCACAATGAATATTTTGTCATTTGTTCTTCACTCAGCCACCTGGTTATCTATGATCCTCTCTCTGTAACTTCTCTACTTTCTCCTTTTTTCAACCTAATTGCAAGATCTGAAATATGGAAATTATGAATCTCCCTTTCGTTTCAGAAACGTAGAGATTTGCAATACTGAGAATGAACTGAGGATGAATGGGAGCAATAAAGGCTATGAACAATAATATATTAATCACATAGGTAATGTTTTAAGCACAGAACGGGGAATTGTAGTTGATGGATCTTGCTCAACCCTTATTACAGATAGCAACCTGAAGTGGAGACATTTTCCATGACTTTGTATAGCTTGGCAAAGTCTCAAAAAAAACATTTCTTCTCTTATCAACTCTTGTCAACTGGCATCAGAAATCACAATTGTAACTGTTTGATTGAGATATTTGTTATTTGTTTTTCACCAGTTTTTGAAAAGCTTATCTTCTGGTTACCAGAACCCAAAGTTAAATGGGTTATTGTAATTCAAGAGCATGCTTACACTGCTATTCATTTTAATGAGGTTTTATGTGGAGATCGTCCCAGTGGACGACTTATCTTGGGAATGTGTATATTCATAGCCATGTGTAGAATTTAAGATTTTTATTCTTGGGCCCTAGAAATCCTGGATCCAATCCCGATGAACAAAGAAATTAAGAAAACAAACATCAATAGCAACCAACTGAGCGAGAATGCTTTGAATTTTTCTATTTTGTGGTGTTTCTTATTTTGGTTTTTATTCTAATATTTCAACATTTTACACATCCTATTTGTTATTATGCAACATTCATTATGAAGAATCCCTCAAGAACACCATATACCCTGGACATAGTGAGAATTCCATCTGTTCAGCAAGCTCTTCTCCTCCAGCAGACTTATAGCACAGTATCATTAAGAAATATTCTCTGGGGCGGCAATCCTTAATTAATTTCATTTTAAATTAATGGCTATGGATTAACTAAGAACTATGATAGTTCAGTTCAGAAATGTAAAAATGAAAGAAAGTTAGACAATGAGCTATGGTTGATAATCTCCAGTTAAGCATTTTTTTTCAAATATCTCAATAACAAGAGGAAAATAAAAGAGATAGTGGGATCACTGTTTGCTTCAGATGGAGAAATCTTAACAGATGACCAAGGGAAAACAGAAATCCCCTTATCTCCTATATTACTTCTGACTCTTATCTCCCAAGAAAATGTTGATTTGAGCAACTCTGACTGGGGAGGAAAACAACAAGGAAGAGGGCAACTTTTAAAGATGTGGTAAAGGATCTTCTGTGTAATTTGAATATTTTCAAGTCCCCAAATCCTGCTGAAAGGCACCCAAGTATAGTGAAGGAACTGGCTGAAGAGCTGTTGGGCCTCTGAAAATTATCTTTAAAGATTTCTGGAAAACTGGGGATGCCACAGAGATCTAGGCAAGGTGAAATGTCTTTTTTTAAAAAAAGAGGATCCTTGTAATGACCATGATTGCTTTATTATCTACTCTAACACTAATATTTGAAGATATATTGGTTCTAGATGACTTTCATGTAGTTCCAACTTTCTCTATCTGGTGAAAATTATTGAGTAGGTGAACAGGCTGCAATCACAGTTTTCCTTGAAGGAAAAGTTGCATCTGGAGCCTTTTCAGTCATGTTGCAGGCTGGGTTGTAGGATAATGTAGCATGTGAGGAAGTGAAGTTGGGATTCCTGTCTGTGCTTGGAAAAGCAGTTGCAGCCAGGAAGAAAAGCTTGTTATCACATTTCCCGAAGATGAGCACAACTCATGTCTTTTTTTTTTTTCTCAAAAGGATTGTAAAACCCTACAGCCCCAGAAACCCATGCATACATTCATTCAGTCATAAATTTTCTCACAAGCATACATACCAGCATTCCAAATACCTGGCTAACTGAGCCACATCCTGGAATTTTCAAAGATGTGCCAACATCCAGAGGCAGCTTCGCTCCACTTAAGTTCTTAGCTTACAAAAGCAAACACTAAGAGTATGTATGGGAATGTAGGAGGAAAAACTGCATTCAAAGAGGCACAGGCAATGCCTCCAGAGACCGGCAGCTATTGCAAGCAGGCAAGGGGAGCAGTCTATCCTGGTGGAAATCTTACCTGGAGCTTGGGCCCTTGCCTGGAGCTCAGTAGCAACTCTGAACAATCACACTGAAGCAGCTCCTCATCCCAAGCAGTGCAAAAACTTTTGGAAAAAAAAAAGGCAAAGGCCATAATGCTACATTATAAATTTTAAGACTAAAAGACTGAGTATAAAGGGCTGAGTATTAAAAAAATATTTATGTGGCAACATAACTTTGCAAAGCCTAGGAGGGTAGAGTTGACATAGAGTAACAACCTGTTATTGAGGAAAGTGCATGCTGCAATAAAGCATTGTGCACAGATTTACTGTGGTATGTCCAGTCTTTGGAAAGCAAAAATTTTCATGTAGCACTGGAGCTCTGGAGGAACTAAGACAAGATGGGATACAATCATCCTGGTGTTCCTTAATCTTTTAATTTTTTTAATACCATCCATCATGGTAGACTTTTGGACTGCCTTTGAGAATGAGAGGCCCTATTTTATGGTGACTGTCTTTGTCAGTGTCCAGTTCCAATTTGTATTGATAGGAGGGGAGATAATGTCCAAAGCCCCTAATATGTATATTGTAGTGCCACAGGGTTCAATATTTTCACCCCTCCTGGTTAACACCTTCTTGAGATGGTTGGGTGAGGTCAGTTACTTCAAGGTTAGCTGTCATCGTACACCATTTGATTACAGGCCTCTGTGGGATTCTGTGAGATCTGTTAGGGCCTGAATAGGGAAGAACAAATACAGACTCAACCTTAGCTAAACCTAATAGCTGTGGGTATTAGGGCCATTGGGGCAGAGGTGGTATTTAACAGGTTCTGACCAGTTCTGGAGAACCAGTAGTGGAAATTTTGAGTAATTCAGAGAACCAGCAAATACCACCTCTGACTGGAGATTTTACAGTATCCTTCCCCTGCCATGACCACAAAGTCACGCCCACAGAACTGGTAGTAAATTTTTTTTGAATGCCACCTCTGCCTACATGACATGAGGCTTAGTTATAAATTTATCTTGTGCTTTCTGGCTCTCTGTTCAGCTAGCGATGGTATGCTCTGCACCCCATCCGTTAAGTGATGTCATCTGATGGGATCCCAAAAGCTCAAGTTCTCTGTGCAGCACTGACTTAGAGGGCATCTCCCAGAGAGTCTTGACCAGAGGTCCCCAAACTTGGCAATTTTAAAGACTTGTGGACTTCCAACTCACAGAATTCTCCATAGAATTATGGCTGGAGAATTTTGTGAGTTGAAATCCACAATTCTTAAAGTTGTCAGGTTTGGAGATCTCTGCTCTTGACTGTTCCCCAGTCTCCATGAGCCTTGAAGACCTGTTTTTTCACTCAGCCCTTGCGCCTGGATAAAAGTGGTGGAAAAGGGAGGAAAAATATAGCACAAGCATACAAGTTGGGGGGATACATGGGTAAGAAACACTTATTAGATGAGGACTTGGATGTAGACATTCACAACAAGCTGGACATGAGCAGCCTAGAAGAACGAAAGCAGTTTGGGCTGCATTAGAAGAAAGATTGATCAAGAGTGAATGTTTCTATTGCCAGTCCTTCTATTCCCCATTATAGCAATATTACCTCTCCCTAAACATCTCTAGTTCTTTCAGGAAAGCCTTTCCCTTTTTCCTCTTTTCTGCTAATAAAGGCACATTTAAAACCCCTGGGGTTTTTGGAAAAATACAGATGGTTTCATTAACAATTTTGCCTCGCGCTATGCAGATCCAAAAAAAAATCTTCTCTTGAAATTCTCATGAGCTGTCTTCATTTACTAAAAAGAGTCAAATTGTTCCATTCATCATCCTTCTCAAAGGCTGGTCTTCTTTTGTCCCCATGTTTGCTTTTGGGGAATCCCTGTTAATGTGTTGGTAATGGGACTTGCTGGACATGTCATTCAGTGGAACACAGCATAGCCATGCAAATGCAAACTCTTTGGGTAGCACCCAAGGAGCTATTTAACTGGCTGGCAATGCTCATTTACAGTTCTCACAGAGAAGCTGGGAGTGGGGCTGCTATTGTTTATGCCTGTTTAAAACTATACAGGAGGGACTGCTGCCTAATGGGAAAAAAATAAATGCATATGAGAACAGTAGAATTTTTAATAGTAATAGGATGGTAGAAGTATTCCTGATCAGAGAATTGGAATTATAACAAACACTTATGTAACATGTCTCTTAGGTTCCTTCCAGCTCTATGATTCTATAATTCTATCTGAAGTTTCACTAAGGAAGGAGCTAGAATGTTTAAAATGTGTCTTTTAAGACCAGCATTGGAGGAGGTGCTGCTAAAGTTCTGTGGCTGAATATGTGTGTGTGTGTGTGTGTGTGTGTGTGTGTGTGTGTGTGATATGTATATACCTACCATAGAAAAGCCTTATTAAGTGCATTCTTGGTAACAACCTATAAAATATTTATCAGATTAACCTGCCCTTTCCCTTAATTAAATCAAAAAATGTTTTAATGTTTTAGAAGTTCATAACAGATATGAAAAAGAAGTGTCCATCATAATTTCATGGCTAAAAATTCCCGCTGACAATTTGGCTTCTGCCAAACAATAAAGTCTTCATGAAGATGAGCTAGTGTTCATTTTCTAATAAATTTTAGTATCATAGGTTCATTGGAAGTTACCAAACAGTGGATGTAAATATGCCAATTAATGCAATATTTATTACAGAGTAAGACATATCGAATCAAGCACTGGAAAACATTAATAGGAACCTTTTAAAAAAGTAAGGTAAATGTGTTTTCCTGAGCAGAAGCACTACTCCAGAGGACTGTTTAAAAGTATGGTTAATATCCAGATAGTGCATCAATAGGCAGTGGAGAGAAATATGTCAGACTTGATCACTCAGTTTAGATACTCTGACAGTAGTAAAAGACATAACAAAAGGAGGATGATTGGTTTACTTCCATAATTAATCATGCTCTGAGTAGATCAATTGAAACTGATAAAACAACTAATCTGAATCTCAATAGACTTCCTCTAAAGCAGGGATTCCATCCTACTTTTTTGGAGGGTAGAAAATATATCTAGAGATATGCTGAAATTCTCTGGTTTAATTTGATTTGCAGCTTTGGAAATTGCCCAGTACAGAGTAGATCATTTTAGAGGTTGCCAGATTTAATTCAATGCTCAGATCTGAATCTCTGAACACATCTGTAATGAGATTGGGGAAAATCTGGGGAAAGCTGTTGCCCTGCAACTGAAAAGGTGGTATAATACTGGCATCATAACTTTGGTCCTTTGGTCCAATTTGACAAATATGGTATCATACTCGGAAAACTCTGAAATGATTACTCATCCTAACTTCTAAAGTCTTCCAGTATGCAGCATCCACTCCACCTCTCCTACCCTAGGATCACATTCAATGCATAACCCATTCAATGCATAACCCCAGCCAGCCATATTTAATTATAGAAATTACTGACCTGAATTATTGCAGACTGACCTGGCATTCAGCAACATAAGTCTGAGTCCAAATTACCAATTTGATGCTCCTGGGTTGAAATTATATTAAAGGATCTTTCTGGTATAATTACTGGGCTCTATGGATTTCCAGATAAACAATATTGCTGTTTGTTTTCCCAGAGCTGCTAATTGTTATTTCTTCTGAAGTAATAGTTTACTTTGTTCTCTGAATCCAGTCAGTATCTTTTATAGGTTACCACAAGATATGAGTACAAATTATTGGCTTTACAGTACTCAGAAAATCCGGATTAAGCAAACCATGATTTAGCATGAAGTATGCCACGAGTCACACACTCAAATGAATATGTGGCTGTCAGGTACAAAGGATTAGAACTATACTCAGCCTTCCATACTTCCGAGGTGGGTAAAATGAGGACCACAGTGCTGTAAAGCACTGTGAAGTGATATGTAAGTCTAAGTTCTATTGCTATTGCTACAGTTCAAAAGATTTATTGCTCAAGCCTATGCACCAAAATCTACTCAACTAAAGTTCAATACTAATTTGATACCAGATTAGGGTCCACAGAATTCAAGAAGCATTGGACTTGGATCATTTATGGACATATAGAGCCTCTAAACTGATGGTGTGCTTAACCCCTCCCCCCTTTCCCCCAATTCTACCTGCTCTTCTTCAGCGGTGCCCACATTATAAAACATGCTAATTGTGGCACCACATGCATGCATAGACAAAAATGCAATAAATTTAAACCAGAATATTTATTTTTTGATGCTTACATTAAATTAATAAAACAATCAAATCAAAACAATATTATTTATAAGGAATAATAATTTAAAATTCAATTAAAATGAGTTTATTGGTGATTAATAAAAATAAACAGATGTTGTCTAGTGCAAAAGAGTAAAAGATTGTAGCCCAGTGGCTATGATCTCACTCCTGTGTTGCTTTGCGCACCTCCCTGGCATCAACTACCATGGATAAATGGCAACAGCAGTATTCCCTCTGGGGACCTGCATGGCCATCACATGCTGGGCCAGCATCTGTACATGAGGCAAGGATGAAGGTCAGGATGGCAACAGTGAAAAGCAGGAGCCTGCAGAGTTGCTTGAACAGAATTTGAGTTCTGGCAATACCTTAAACTTTTGAACTATTGTGGGCTGCAGAAAAGAAATCATTCAGCTACATGTAGCTTGTGGTCCATTGGGCTGACACTCTTGATACATGCTGCTTCATCAACAGTTACTCTGGAGTGAATTTCATTATCCCAGGTAAGTATGCATCGGTTGCAGAAGTAATTAGACATTTCAAAAGTAGAGATAAGTAATATAGGATAAGATATCTAACAGGAGGAACATCACATGTTAAAATACATCTCAGTAGCATGCCTACTAAAAACCTTTAGTATATCGTGGCATTTTTTAAACATTGTACTATGAACAAAATGAAACTTGAAATATAAATATGGATCCCTGATTTAATGTGCTAGGTTTTTCAAGGTTTGTCTGCTGAGGCAGTTTTCCAAACAAGAGACCAAAATAATAGAGATCTCAAGGATATCTTAGGGTAAAAAATATGAATGGCCTGTTAGGAACCGGATAGTACCAGAACATCTCTTTCTGAATGGTCTTAAGATAATTTTTCATTTTTAAATACAAACAAAATATGTTGACTAAAATTAGTTTGGCCATGGATTCTTGGAACACGGAGGACACATTTTTGGACTTAAGTCAGCCATTTATTTATTTATTTCATGTGTAAGGCTGCCCTTAAACCATAGAAACTTTGAACAGCAAGATAGGGCAAGAACTTGAATTAAACACAGTTGCATTTTTTTGTAAAAACAATATTGTAAAAATCACAGTGATTTTTGAAAAAGAAATTTAAAAAATTGTATGGCTTTATTTACATGGGGCATGCAGTGTTGCTGAACTTAGCTTTATCTTTGGATGGTCTCCTTTGCTGAAGATTCATTCTTTGTTATTCTTAAAAATATTTTTTTTTAAATTAAAACATTCAGCATTCTTTTTCCTTGCCAAGGAGCTGATTTACATAAATATATATGCTATGTAGTATCTGCAGCCTGTAGCACTATTGTATTTTTACCAAAAACATTGTTTTGGAAATGTAAACTGCTGGAATAATTAATATGCTAATTTATATGTTGGAACACCTGTCTGAGAATTCTAAGTCAGGAGAATTTTAATATTAATACAACTGGAGGTATGAAGTTAGGGAAAACTGGAATAAGCCACATTAAGGCAGGACAGAAAGTTCTAAATATAAGTTTAAATTATAATATATTCAATATATGGATTATTCCATATTAGAGATTATTACTAGACTAGTACTAGTTACTTGTTACTAGCACCTATAACAAGGTACTGAATATATTTTAAATGCCCTTGAAACATGCAAAACTGTTTTCCTTTTTATTTTAATATGCTACTTGAGGTAAACTCACAAATCTTCCTATTAGTATTTGGAATATCAAAGGGAGACTAAATCAGTTGAGCTTGAACAAAGAAAAGAGCCTATACTCTTTTTAATGCAGCAAGTACTAAAGGTACCATTAGTTTTGTATATATCTGTCTCATTTTCAAATACCTAAAAAAAGTATAAATGCATAAAAAGTAATATTAGTTTTATTTATTTATGTGGTGCATGTATTGTATTTATTATATGATTTATTCAGAAGCATTGCATCTCAGAAGCAAACTGTCTAGATTACTTGATGAACTCAAGATTTGGTTTTTAAATGGTTTAAAAATATAGCTTGTTCTAAATTTTAATCATAGTTCTGGATGAAATTAGAAACTATGATTAACTGAAAACATCTGGATTTTTAATGCTCTGTACCACTAAAAGAGAAAGGAAAGGATTGCATATAAGCCAAAGGTCATTAATATATTAGCTTATGAAGCAAATATGCTACTGTCTTAGCTGGGTCAAAGAAGAGAGATTATTTAAAGATTTTTAATAAGGTGTTTCCATATATGGAATCAATTGTATCGAGCAAATAATGTTCTACATCCATTACCATTTGGAAGCAATAAACCGGTCGCCATTAATGTGCTGGTGATGAGACTAGTTTGGATAGTGGAAATATTTTTATGACACTGCAACTTTTTTCCTGAAGTCCTCCATGCCCATATTTCTAACATTTAATGAATAGTGTTTTATTCAGGAAAGCAGGCAGACACCATCTAAACTATTAAACTTTGCCACCATTTACTTATCAGACTCTTAAAGATGATTACAGACTCTCATGTGATAAAATACAGAACATCACTTTGCAAATGGAAGAGAAGCACATAAACTGGTTGTAAACATAAAAGCAAGTCAGGATTCTGAAGAAAAAACTTGGCAAGTCTATAAAACAGGTCAATCTTAACTCACATAGTTAGGATGGAAGAGAGACATTTGTTTGAGAACAACAGCAACAAAAGTTGAGATAGTTTGCATTTTATTTAATTTCAGCTGCAGGGAAGCATAAAAGAACCATTCAGCACTGAATGAGTGGGATGTAAACTACTGTCTTATTCGTTATACAACATCCAATAAATAGGTGATCCAGATGAATTGACATTAGTACTCACATTATCATTGCTAATTTGGTACTCTTGTATCCAAACACAAGTGAATTAATTGCGTACAACTTTTTAAGTGCCCTTAATTTTTTCACTCCGTATCTTGTCGTTTCCCCCCCCCCCCCCCCGTCATACTGTCTTCCTATTTTCCTATCATTTAAATCCCAGAGGCAGAGACAGGGCAAATGTTTCTATCTTCTATGTTCCCAAACAATGCTCAAAGCTTCTATTTAATAGTCATTATTCAAGAAGGGGGAAAAAAAACACCCCAGAATTAAATCTGGCACTAACAAGTGAGCCTCAGGGAGCAGGGGGGGCATGGGAAGAAAAAAGCTTTTTGTTTCCTGAAGACAAATTTAATATAACGGAGAACTTTTTTGGCAGGTCTGGAAAGAGAGTCCAGAAAATTTGGGTGGCTGGATAGGAAGAAAGGCATGTGGTCTGAGGTGAATCTGTGAAGAGCCCCAAAGTGCAAAAGTCGCCTTTGCATTTAAGGTAGAGAAAGGTTTTTTAAAAGGTTGAGAGGAAATATGGCTTTTCAAGGCTGCAAGGATAGGGCAAACCAAAATAGCCAAGCTCAAGGGTTTTTGTTGTTGCTGCTTTTGGTTAGATTGGATAATTGACATGGAAAAGTTGAGAAAGAACAAGGACTTTTTTTGGTTCTTTTACATAGCAATTTGGACAAAATTGTTTTGCACAAAAGGAAGCACTTAGCATTCCTGGTTATAGAGAATGTGCAATGTGGTATACCAGTGATCCAAGAAAAACTGCATTTCAGGCAAACACATATACAGTTCATTAAATGCATACATACTTACATCTGTCTAAGTATGTACATTGTGCAAATGTATATATGTTTAAGTTTCTGCATTGATACATGCAAAGCTGTGTTTGGCTATTTATATAGGTTTGAGTTCATCAAAGCATGCATTTTTGCCCATTAAATTTCCCCCACATAAGTTTTGTAGTTTGGGGATTAACTTTTATTTCATTGGGAGGATTGTAAGGGAGTGGTTTGGCACCAATGTATCTTTATTTTGTGAGGCATCAAGCATGCAGTTTTCCTAAACTGTGCCCTATCAAGCATTAAATAAAGTTTTATGTCATTTATCAAAATATTTCTTACATACTACATGAATTTAAGATTCTATTGTATATCAATTGCCAAATATTATCACATAATATTTCTTACAAAATTAAATTATGTTAAAAGAGAACATACCTCTTGAGTGCATCTACTAGTAAGTTCTTTTTCCCCCATATATCATACTGAAAAACAGGAAATTACTTAGTTCAATGTTAAAATATCTCAGAATCCTTCAGGTGAGGTCGTGAAAAACTCCAGTAGAATCACTCCAGTCAGTGTAGACCAAAGGTCTTCAACCTTGGCAAGTTTAAGACTTGTGGACTTCGATTCCCAAAATTCCTGAGTTAACATGACTGGAGGAGGAATTCTGGGAGTTGAAGTCCACAAGTTTTAAAACAGTCAAGTTTGGAGACCCCTCGTATAGACAGTAGTAAGGTAAATGAAACAATACTCAGAGAACCAAATTCTTTTTTTTTTTAAAGGATAATTCAGCAGCATTCCCAAGAGAATCATCAAACCTTGAATGCCAGTTTAGATATATCAAGTGTAAGCTTTGGAAGCCATATTAGCACCAGAACTTTCCATGCTGTCACATTCTTGAGCCTGGGAAAATGGGAGGGGGAAATTTCATGGAGCGTATGTGGTTAGACAAAATAGAATTCTTCTTTAAAGTCAAGGTCATGTTATTCCTGCACCTGGCTGAGGAATGGTTGAGGGGATGTCCCAAGTTGGGATGGATGGTGATTGGAGCATGTGATGAAATGAGGGATGCAGGAGGTGGATTTGTACAATTTTACTTATTTACTTATTGGAGGGAAAGCTGGAACTTTCAGATTCGGGATTTCCCAGATGTGCCAGTTTACTACTCTAACAAAAGGAAACTTTGAGAACATGTCTGTCTCGAAGTTATTCATTGGAGTTGAGATTTTCTGGAACACTGACATTAAGTATGTTCAGTCGAAATCAAATATCAGAATGTGTGAAGAATTCTGAAATCAATCAAACAACTTCATTGTAGTTCTTTCCTGGATATATTTTTACAATTTCTAATTTCTATTTTTAATACAGTTTTTCATATATTTATAATATGGCATACAAAGGGAATATAAAAGTAAATATTAGAGAAATTAAGGAAGGAAAAAGGGAAGTTAGATAGTGGGGGAGAGCAAGGAAAAAAGAAAAAAAAATGCATTGACTTCCAACTCATTGGGTGCAGTCAATAAGGCCTTCAAATTTTTAATTTTTTGTAACAATATAAACTAGCCATTTGTATAAACAACCTCTAGTTTCTTGGCATACATTCTAAAAGTTGCGTTTCTTAAATTCATTTTCTAAAATGGAATGATTCTTTGTTCATTGATGAGCTGTTGGAATCCCTCAGTGCACTGATACCCAACTTTATTTTGTCAAATCTTTTTGTCTAAAGAATTAACAGAACTGCAGCTGAAACACAACAATGTTTTTTAGCATGTTATAAAATTACTAGCTCAGGTGTACTGAAATTGCAATACGTTAACTTCAAGCCCAATTTACAATTTGGAAATGAGATCTAGTTTACGTATTTCTTTCTTTTTTTGAAATCATTCAATATTTATGGAAATTATAACTAAATGCACATTGCTCCTTGTTGCATTCCTTTCTTAGCAAACAAATATACTGGTATTTCCTTTCGTCATCTGTATATATAGAACTCATGATCAGACAAGACATTAAATAATTGATACTAAATGATATTTTTTTAAAAGAAGACTGCATGTACAGAGTACACTTTTCTCACATTTGTTCTGAATAATCCATGTGCAACCTTGAAATTTTTATTAGCAAATTTTTATGGAAATTATTGCAGCCTGCCTCCTCTTCCATGTGATTATTATCTTGAAGTATCTCAAAACAATAATGGGTTAATCATTATCAAAACACAATGCTGCTCAAGTTATAATGAAGTCATTAATAATAAAGACTAGGGATTGGAATGTAAAGGTTCATATATTTTATGCGTGTGTCTCTATGTATGTGTATTCATTTTTTAAAAAATTACTGTACTACAAAGTGAATGAAAGAAACTGGGAAACTTTTCTCACGTCTGCCTTCTCTCTCCTTCTAGAGCATGGGTGTCAAACTCATGTTGTCATGGTGGCATCACATAATGTATGGGACTTTCCCCCCTTTGCTAAACTAGCCATGGGTGTGGTCAGGGAGTGATGCATCTGGCCCACAGGCTGGGAGTTTGAGAGCCCTGTTCTGGAGGAAATCAGAACAGTCTACATTTCTCTAATGAAAGATTGTTATGTCTGAATCCAAAATTGCAGGAAATATTAATTAAGGTTAGTTTGAATATGTTTGTTACATAGCAATGGTTTAAAACTGCTTTGTTTTAAAATGGAGCATCTTAAATGTTTATTGCTTTTGTTGGTTTAGATAATGTGATGTACTACAATAAAGCAACTTTTCTGAAATACCCTTTCTGTCCATATGGGAGAAAGAGAGGAGAGAAAGAGAATCCAATTTTCTAGTGGATGATGGATTTTATGTTGGTGGAGGATAGGATCAAATGCAACCATCTTTATACCTTCTCTCTTTCTGCCATTCCTCTTTCACCTTCTCATTATATCTTTTCTCTGCCTGACCATGCTTATGAATCTTACAGATATTTCTGGCTATCAAAAGAAGGTTAGAGAAGTGCCCTGTTTTGGCTCAAATTTCCTTGAAACTCTGCTTTCACTTTTAATTCATCCCTTGCAGTGGAAGTAATTTACTTCATAAATCCACAGGTCTCCAAAACTAATTCTTGGGCTCATAAAAAAATTAGAACTCCCAGGTGTTTTTCATGAAATGAATGTTTTACTAGTTTCAAGGCAGTTAAGTTTATGTTGGTTTGGAGAAGCATAAATTGGAAGGGGCCAAATAGGCCACTGAGCCCAGCCTTCGACTCACTGCAGGAATCCAAATTAAAGCATCTCTGACAAGAATCTATCCAGCATCTGCATGAAGATGTTCACTGAAGGGGAAACTGTTCAGTCCGGAAAAATGCGCAGTAGACCGGGTTCCAGTAAACAGGTTCTTTATTTACAACAAGCAAACAGTAGCGGAACGGTTTGGCTAAAGCCGCGGCAGCCCTTTTATACAGGCTTGCCACTACTGGCCTTTCTGGCCAATCAGGTTATACCACTTGGACTCTACTAAGTTTTACCGAACACCCCTCCACCCTTAGTTTAGTCCTATGTGGGTGACGTAGTTGCGCAGGTAGGTGGGGCTTCTTCTGACTCTACTTGACTTGCGCGGTTCATTTTTGCTGGAGACTTCAAGCGGTTTGGTCGGGATCGCGGTCTCTCCAGCTCTTCTCCATGGAACCGCCTGGAAGGGTGAGTCAGCATGGTTGCTACCGCTTGAGTTGCTCAGGTCAGTGGCTTTGTCGATCCCTCCTGGCTTTCCCGGGCAGGTCGAGCTGTCTTGGCTAGCCCCTTCCAGGATGGGTTTCTCTTCATTTGGATTATTTCTGCTGGTCTCATCTAACTGTAAGTGTTCTTTTTTCTCTTTTTGATTGATTAGATGTTCTGGGTTTATTTTTAATAGTTCTTTTTTATCCTCTTTATTATTTCTTTGTATTTCCCCCCCTCTTTGGTTTTGTTTTCGTCGATTTTTATTGTTTGAGATTGCACGGTCGTATTTCGCTCAATATTTCGGGAATGAAGCTGGTCTATGTGCTGCTTCCACTCTCTGCCATCGTCCATGGTTAGATGGTAGGACCGGGGGCCTGTTATTTGTGTTATTGTGGCTGGAAGCCAAAGAGGGTCCCCGGTGAAATTTTTTGCATAGACAAGGTCGCCGATTTCAAATGTGCAGAATCGGCTGAATGAGTCGGGGGGTTTCTCACAGGTGCAATTTGGGTGCAATCTATCTAAATGTGATCTGAGTTTCCTCCCCGTTAACAATTCTGCCGGGCTCTTGTTCGTTATACTACTGGGGGTGATATGTTGGAGGGTGAGTAAACGGTTTATCTTGTCTTGGACATCCCCCTGTTCCATTTTTTCTAGGCCTTCCTTAGTAAACCTGACCATTTGCCACCTGGTGGGCTGGCGTGGTTAGTGCATGGCTTATACCTAAAGAAGCTAGGAACTGTTCAAATTGTATAGCAGTTAGTTGTGGCCTATTGTCGGACACTAGGACATCCGGCAACCCATGGGTTGCAAATAGTTTGTTGAGTTGCTTGATAACAGCGTTGGTTGTCGTAGATGACATTACTTCCAACCAATTTTAGTATGCATCTACGACAATCAAAAACGTATGCCCCCTAATAGGACCTGCGAAGTCAATGTGAATCCGAGACCAGGGGCCTCGTGGGGTGTCCCAGTCCCGTATTGGTGCTTGCGGTGGTGAGGGCATGGTTCTCTGGCATTTATTGCATGTAGCAACCCAGTATTCAATATCTTTGTCTAAGCCAGGCCACCAGACATAGCTCCTGGACAGGCTTTTCATTTTTACTATGCCTGGGTGGCCCTCATGAAGCATACCCAACAGCTTCGTTTGCAATCTGGAGGGAAATACCACCCGATCACCCCATAACAAACACCCCTTTTGTGTTGACAGTTCAGTCTGTCTGGTCTGAAAAGGTTTAAAGTTTTCAGTTTTTTGGTTTTCCGGCCAGCCTTTACCTACCCAATTAAAAATGCGGGCAGTCACTGGGTCTTTGGCGGTGGCTCTGGCGACATCATTTTCAGATAGTGGCAGTTCCAGGCAGGCTTCTATTTGCAGGGTGGTAATCGTTGGAGCCGGGTCTTCTTCTGTTGTTGGTAGTGGTGTTCGACTTAATGCGTCTGCATGGGAGATCTGTTTTCCAGGTCGATGTATCAATGTGTATGAGTATGCAACTAGGAATTCTGACCATCTAGTCATTCGGGGAGATAAAATGTTCGGTGTGGGCTTGTTTCCCACCAAAATTCCTAGTAACGGTTTATGGTCAGTTACAATGGAAAATGTCCTCCCATAGAGGTACTCATGAAAACGTTTAACTCCGGCAACGATTGCCAGGGCCTTTCTGTCTAGTTGGCTATAGTTGCGTTCCACTTTGGAGAGTGTTTTCGAGGAAAAGGTGATGGATGTGTCTCTCCTGTCGGGCAATTGGTGGCTCAGGATGGCACCGACTCCGAATGGTGACGCATCACAGGTGACCGTCAATAGAAGTGTGTTACTAAACTGAATAAGAATGGTGTCTGAGGTTAATAAGTTTTTTTATGCCTTGGAATGCTTTTTGTTCTTTATGACCCCAAGTCCAACTAGTTTTCTTATCCAGTAAACGATGTAATGGTTCTGCTATCGTTGTTTTGTGGGGGAGGAATACGTTATAGAAGTTTATTAGACCCAAAAATGCTTGCAATTCCATTTTGTTTTTTGGTTGTGGTGCGTCTTTATTAGCCTTGACTTTTTTTTTGTAGGGTGTATACCCTCTCCGTCAATTAAATACCCCAAAAATTCAACGCAATCAGTCATTAGGCAGCATTTTTCCTTTTTAACTTTCAGGTCGGATTCTCTAAATTTTGTTAGCACTTCTCTTAGCCTTGTTTCTAATTGGGTCATGCTTTTGGCTGAAAATAGGGCGTCATAAAAGTATGGAACAACCCCTTTAATTCCATTTAATAGGCGTTCCATAAGGCTTTGGAAGACACCTGGGGCAACGCTTACTCCAAATTGAAGTCTGTTACATTTGAATGCCTCTTTGTGAGTTACCATTGTCTGTGCCTCGGCCGTTATTGGGTCTACTGAAAGTTGTTGATATGCTTGGGCTAAATCGAGCTTGGCAAAAAATTTTCCTCCCCCAAGCAAGTGCAGTAAATGCTGCACGACTGGCACCGGGTATGCGCTTTGCTGCAATGCATGGTTCAGGGTAGCCTTGTCGTCTCTGCAGATGCGTACTGACCCATCAGGTTTTACAGGTGTTACTATTGATGTCTCCCATCTAGCGTGGTCAATTAGTTCTATGACCCCTTGCGCGATTAATTTGTTTAATTGTTCATCTATTTTGGCTTTTAACGCAAAGGGGACTTGTCTGGCTTTTAACCTTCCAGGTGCTATCTGGGGATCTAAACTAAAGGAAATTGGGGTCCCCCGGTACCTGCCTAGAGTGCTATTGAAGACATCCTGGAACTCATGTATCAGGTTTTCCTCCCAATCGGTTGCGGCTACTTGGCTCACTCCAGTCATTCCGATGCCCAATGGTGCGAACCATTCGATGCCCAGGAGACCAGGATGGTCCCGGTCGACTATGGTTAGTGGTAGGACTTCAGCATGCTGTTTGTATGTTACTCGGAAATGTCCAAGACCTACCACAGGGATTTTGTTTCCTTGGTAGTCCTTTAAAATTATTTTTTGTTTCTGGAGTTCTTTTAATTTAATATTTGGAACTAGTCGTCTGATTGTGTTCCAAGACACCATTGACAGGAAGGATCCTGAGTCAACTTCCATCTCGCAAGGGCTTTCTTCAATTTTTACAATGATTTTGACTTTTCTCCTGATTTCCGTCTGGGCGCTTCCGATAGTGACAGTTTGATGGGTCTTTTCTTGGTTGCTGGTTCCTTTGCTGAGCTCCCATTTTCTATTGGCTTGCCTCGGTTCAGTTCTTAGTGGGGAATTACTGTGTCTGCTAGGACTGTTATTTTTGCGATTCCTATAGACTTTCTCGATGTGTCCCCTTTTCTTGCAAGCCCGACAGATGGCATCAAGGAACCTGCACTTGGCTCAAGGGTGGTTTCCCCCGCAGCCAGTGCATTCCTGCCAATTTCTTTTTTCGTGCCTTTTTTTGTTGGCGTACAGGAGGTGGAGCTCATCGTTATCGTCTTCCGTTTCTGATGATCCGTCAAGGTATTCATGGTGTGTGGTAGCAGGAGCTTGCTTCTTTCCTCTGGGTAGGGTTGTCACGTCATTATTGGCATTCATCAGCTTCCTGGTGGCTGCTGACTTTTTTGTGGCTTCTGCAGCTGTGGCTTCTGCGATCGCTTCAGCCACTGTTATATTGGGTTTATTTAGTAATTTACTTTGTAAGTTAGAGTCTCTTAGACCTAAGACAACACGATCTCACATGGCTTCATTCATGTTCAGGAACTCGCAAGCTCCACCCAGGTGTTGGAGAGCCGCCACGAAATCAGCGATGGTCTCGTCTTCCCTTTGGTCCCTTTTGTAGAACTCGTGCCTTTTAATAAGATTTGACACCACCAGCGCATAGTGAGCCTTTAGCATTTGGTGAAGCTCAGACCAGGTCATCTGTTTCACGTCACTGGGCTTCGCCAATGCCTTGGCCATCTTGAACATGGTTGGCCCACAATGTCTTAGGAAGACAGCCCTCTTCCGCTGATCCGATATTTCCTCCATCTCGTTGCTCTCTAAGAACATCAGGAAACGGTCTACGTATGATTCCCAATCCTCTTCATTGGGATTGAAGGGTGTGGGCGGCGCGTTACTCCCGGCCATCACTTCTTGCCTGGATTTCTTTGCCGTGTGCTCGGTCTTGCGTTTTAGGACAATCCCACCTTCGTTGCCAGTGTTCAGTCCGGAAAAATGCGCGGTATACCGGGTTCCAGTAAACAGGTTATTTATTTACAACAAGCAAACAGTAGCGAAACAGTTTGGCTAAAGCCGTGGCAGCCCTTTTATACAGGCTTGCCTGCCGGCTTGTAGCCAATGGTAGCCATTTAAGTTTGCCGCCTTTAAGCGGCTCTTTGGATTGGTTCTTAATGAACCAATCCACTACTGGCCTTTCTGGCCAATCAGGTTATACCACTTGGACTCTACTAAGTTATATAGAACAGAAACCAAAGCCTCTCTTGTAAAAAATGCAGTGTTGCTTTCAGGACCTGGTGCAGTCAGATTAAAAAGGAGGGAATAGTGGAAAACTCTTGCAGATACAGCTAAACTTTAAAATGTAAAGACCACTTTAGGTGACGTAATAATAGATGTACCTCTGTTTTGTAATCCTAAAGTCTCTTGAGGGCAATTAACATTATCCTCATAATTTGCTAGGCATCTTTGATACACAGAAAGGGAGGCCAATGACTGAAAAGAAAAATGAGTAATTCCTCCTACTTCTAATATATCCAGATTCTTAGATATCTGCTTCATAAACTCTTTTGTTGGATGCTGCATGTACTCAGAGTACATATATACAAGCAATCTGTCATGGTTCTGAGCAATGAACACAATTAAATCAGGACTCGGAAACTCCATTCAGGCTTGAAAGACCTTTTATCGTGTATCGGCACTTAGAAAGTTGAACCTAACTCTGGGTAAATCCCATGCTTCAGAGTAATAAAAAGAATAAACATTTCCCACCCACCCCTCAGGTGTCTTGGGTCACGTTAACCAATCTGCACAGCAGTAGCTCTCCCCTCAGTCTCAGCAGATGTTTGTTGCCATGACCTTGCTTTACATGCTGCACCTGGTGGATGAGCGGTGATATTCAGCAGGTTCTGACCAGTTATGGAGAACCGGTAACGGAAATTTTGAGTAATTTGGAGAACCAGCAAATGCCACCTCTGACTGGAGATTTTACAGTCTCCTTCCTTTGCCACGCCCACCAAGCCCTGCCCACAGAACCGGTAGTAAAAAAAAATTGAATCCCACTACTGTGGTGGATGTTTTTGTCTAGTGGACTCAGACATAGCATCCTAGTCTTTTCTAACTTTCCCCCTTCCCCCAAGAGTGGCAACTAAGAAATGAAGTGAAAATAAATATATCTTTGCCAAAGTTGTTTTGAAGTTGACACAGTCACATCTATTTAAAAACTAAGGTTGACCCCAGTTACACATCTCAAGTAGCACTCTGTGTCAAATGATTTCTCTCTCTCTCTCTCTCTTTTTTTGTATTTTTTGCTGTGGGGGCTAGTTCAGGAACATAATAAAAATATTTGATTTGATCAGAAAACTTTTCCTGTGTCTGTAAAACCACTATGCTCATATATTTGGTATCTGAACTGGCAAGTCCATCCTTGCTTTATTAGATAAATAAAAGTTACTGCCAATTTCTGCTGATCTTAATGATGGGGAAAATAATGCATCCCTTTCCTCAGGTCACCTCTTCTATTATTCTGTGCCCCTTCCTTTTTGTCAACATCACTGCAGGCAAAGTAAAACCAACCAACAAAACATAATTTAACAAGAGAGAGGAAGACTCCTTTCTGGAAGTCCATATGATGGCATTGCTGATTTGTGCTATTTCACTTTAACATCACTTGGTACGTGTCTTCAAGTCAGTCTTGGCTTTTGGTATTTGCCCAGACAAGTTCTTGTGCTCCTTTCCTTTCCTTTCCTTTCCTTTCCTTTCCTTTCCTTTCCTTTC
>BLBF01000007.1:61947405-61991045 GCA_015471245.1 Laticauda colubrina | reverse complement strand
CTCTCCTCTCCTCTCCTCTCCTCTCCTCTCCTCTCCTCTCCTCTCCTGCTTTTACTTTTACCAAATGACCTGAAGATTCCAGCTAAAATGCTGGAAGGAATTTTGAAGGAAGGAATTTTGGCATTTGGAAATTTTTTTCTCTTCTTTGCTCAAATCTATCCATCATTGCTTTTTGTGTATTTGGGAAGGGGGTTTGTTCTAATAGAATGTGTTGGTAGTGTGAAACAACAGTAGAAAAAAGTGTGGGAAAAGGAGTTTTGGCACACAAAGCACCTGAAAACAGATTTGTGTATTGTATCATTTGAGGGGGAAAATTGTAGGCTTGTGTAATTACCATCTCTTTGAAAAAGATGATGGGTGGCAATTTCTCAGATCCACTCACTAGTGTTAGAAAAAGTGATTTGAATGTGGTAGTCCTTACAAAAGAGTACCTGTCTAGGAAATACACTCTTTTTCTGATTAATACATATTGTTTAATGAACTAAAATATTTTATTACTTTAAAATAACTTTAAAAATATGTCTTCTGTGAATATAGTGCTTTATCCTTGAATAATTTCTGTATTAATGTTTGAATCAACTTGGTATTGAAATGATGAAATGAAATAGATCATTCTTCCACTTGACCAGTTGTTGGTTTATAACAAATACAAGCTGAGCAATGTCTTTGGAACATCACATAGCTTAACTAGCCTGCTTACAAATCAATAACTTTTTTGATCTATTAAGGAGAAGAATCTAGTTGTTCTGGATTGAATCTAGTCCTAATTCATAATAAAGAGCTAATTACCAAGAGAGGCTTTCTCTAAACTGTATGGTGCCCATAATTCAAAGAATTGTCAATTAAATTTATGTTAAAGTACTTCCCTTTCAAGCTTTGAGCTCTTATTATGTAGAACAATGCCTGTGATGACCCGGGGCTGAGCATGGAAGTAAACACACTCCGAATGAAGGCTTAACTTCCCTTTATTGCTCCAACATTACTCTAAAAATCCCATCATTCACTGTGAATCCAGGAGCCAAGCTCTAAGCATGCACCTCCAATAGTTCCTAGCTCTTTTAGTCCAGAGGAGCAGCACAGTTCTGAGAGCAGCTCCAGTTCAGGGAACTTGGTCCCAGGGAGTCCTCCAGTGAATAGTTTACTGGAACTGAAGCACAACCCGGGTTAGAACTGTCACTGCAAACTCGCACATAGCCAGACTAGGCAAGCAAAGGCAAGGCACAGCAAACTATCTAGACATCAGGAACAGCACATGAGTCTGGAAAAAGGCAAAACCTGTCCCCAACAAGTGCCTATCCCAATGGCATCTCTTTAAATCTCATTTGCCAGGTGAGCCTAGTGAAGAGGGGCAGGGCACCCTCCTCCTGAGTCTTTGGGTCCTCGCAAGTCATTATGCTGATCCTGCCTCCTCTCCTTTCTCTGTATGTGGGGAATGGGGGGGGGAGGGAGGAATTGATCATCACCAGAGCTCCATCACTCCTCTGCTATACTGCCTGCCCTATCTTTCCCAGTTGCTTGGTCATCCTGCACCCTCTCTCCTTCACTGGTGACCCTTCCCAGGGCCGAAGGACCTAGGACCGCCTCATTCTGCTCCTCTAGTTATTCATCCAGGGCCAGAGAAGCTGTGCCATTTTCCTCCATCAGCCCTAGCTGCATCTCATCCTCCTCAGACCCAGGCTCTGATGGGACCATGGCAATGCCCAGAATAAGGACAAAGTTGGTTAACCTTACTTATGAAAATATCATAGTTTGAGATCATATCCAGACCTCCATGAAAAATAGCATCCTTTGATGAAAAACTGAATCAGGACTACCAGGCTTCCCAAAGATGTAGCTGGAAATCTTAACTCTGCAGACAGACTCATTTCTTGGGATCTGGCTTCATGAACGAAAAGTCATGTGCTTGATTTGCCTAGATCAGTTATTATATGTCAGAATAGAATGGAGCCATTTTCAACAAAAGGTAGTCCTGACTCATGACCACAGTTGGGACCAGAACTTTCGTTGCTAAGCAAGATGATTGTTAAGTAAATTACACCCAATTTTACAACCTAGTTTTGGTTGTCAAGTGAATCACCACAAATATTAAGGGAATCATATGGATGTTAAATGAATTCCCTCATTGACTTGGCTTGTTGAATGCAAGATGGAAGGTCCCAAATGGTGATCGCATGATAGTGGGAAGTTGCAAGTGTTGAAAATACAGGCCAAGCAATTTGCATCACATGACAGTAAGGTTGCTGTACCAGTTGTGTGAGGATTCGTCATAAGTCACTTTTTGTAGTGCCATTGTAACTTTGAATAGTCACAAAATGAATGGTCATAAGTCAAGGATTACCCATATTTAAATTCACAACAATTAAAGACTCTCATTTGCTGCTCCAGAGTTTTATTTTTACATTCCTCTTTTCCACTATTTTTAAGGCAATGGCCATTTCCCTGCTATCTCCAAGAGTGGAGCAGAGGGCAGCTGAGGTACTGTATGTTCATAGAATGGTTCTCTCAAGCCCCAGAAAGATTGTTTTCTATCTTACCAACTTCATTTTGAACAGTAACTGCCTCACAAATATTATCTATCTATGCCCCTTAAAGCATTTGAAGTACTTTCAGCAATCCCAATCATTAGAGGGCAATTATAGTGATATTAATTTTGTTCAAGGTATTATTACTTTAAAACCAAATAATAGATGGTTTTATCTATTTTTCCCTTAAAAGCAAGAAGAAAATAAAACATTTGCAACAGAGGTCCCTTGAATTGTGTATAAAACCTATTTCTTGTACCATTCAAGAAAAAAATAGGACAAGATCTTCTGTTATCTTATTTTAAATAATGGTAATCACTTCCTCCAATTGATTAAAATGACTAAAGTTTTGCACAGCCCTTGTAAATTATTCTTAATGAACCACAAGGGTCATTTTTATCCCACTCCAACTCTTAAATGTGATGAAAAGATCAGGTGGAATAGTCTTTCCATCACTGGAGGAGGAGTGAGGAAATCTTGGTCCTGACACCCCCAGTGCCTTGCTTTTCCTTTTCCTTCCATAGAGCTGATGCTATAATACAATTGCTAATTTTTATACCAGGGGATCTTTGTTATAAATCATTATTCATTATTTTTTAAAAATGTCCCATTTAAATTAAATAGAGAAAAGATATGTATATGTTGGCAGCCTTGGCAATGTATTCATGCAAGAAGATTTAAGGAGATGATTCATGTACAACATTTGATTTTGGGCTTATTCAAAACAAACATGTGGTACTTATATTAACTTTAAAAATTGCATGTGCTGATGAATTAGCCAGTATTTTAACAGTGCTAGTTCTGTAAAACATCTGTTGAAAACTTAACAGAGAGTCATTAGGAAAAGTAACCCAATGAACTTAAATCAGCCTCAAACTGATAAGCAAAATCTCTTGTCATTTCATGCATTGATATGCTGTAAGAACTGAGTTTCAATGCAAAAACAAGCATACCTTAAAACTGTGTGACACAAATGCTAAAACCAACTACTACAACATCCACAACAGGAAGTTAGCTGAATATTACAACCAGCCTTCTCAACCTACTTAATCCTTTTTGGATGTGTTTGAGTACAATAACCATCAACCTCAGTGAACAGAGCTATTGCAGAAGAATTGCAGTCCATCACAGCTAGAGGGTTATTGGCTGGAGAAGTTTACCAGTCATGAAAATGCCCTGGTATCCCTAAAAATTAAAGAATTGGTCCTTTTTGAATCATGTAGACTTTTTCAAAGATAGACAATTTGTTCTATGTTCTTTCCCTATTCAATTTGAAGGCGTTAAACATAAAAGACAGCTTAAACCCTTGTATGTTATGGTAGGAATACAAGTCTCAAAGATTCTGGAAAGACAGGTTGGAGAGAACTTAAGTGGAAAGGGATTCTTGCCTTCATGTAAACTGTGTAGGGTGGACTTAATCATGGATTATCTTTGACGCAACTGAGATGCTTTTGACCCAGACTGCGTTGCAGGCAGATAACAATATTTTAGAAGGGAGTGCAGAGTACAGAGTCAAAACAGCTAGCTTTGCCTTCATGTGCTTTCAATTGTCCTTTTTGTTAACTTTATAAATAAATGTTTGGAGTAAACAGAGAAAGGGCAATAAGACAGTCTATCTAATTCTATCTAAAATAAATTAGCAATATGCTGAATATTTTATAGAATCATAGAATGTAATAGAAAGGACCTTAAAGATCATTCTGTCCTCTTCCCATGGCAGGAATCCAGCCCTACAGCATTTTTGACAGATGACCATAACCCTATTGAAACACCTCCACAGTTGATGACTCCACCACTTCCTGAGGCTATACTTCATCATTTGCATTAATGAATTGCATTTGCTTTTTTACAGCTGAATCATACTGCCATTCCTGCTCAGCTTGTAATTGATGGAGACAACTAAACTTTTGCACATACTGATGCCCAACTTCTTATATTCAGCCTTTAAATTTTTCCTTCCCAAGTGTAAGGATTTGCATTTCTATCTGTTTCTAGCAACAATTGCTGGAAATATTTTAGTGATTCATTTTGGTGGTTTCTGTCCATTTTTCAAATTTGTCAAAATCCTGCTGATGCTTGATATGATTCTCTAAAATGTTTGCCATCTCTCCTATCTTTGTGTCATCTGAACATCTGCTCATCATATTTTCCAAAGCCAAGTCATTTAAAAATATGTTGAACAGCAAGAGAATATGGAATGGAATGTGGAAATATGCCATTCAATGATGCTATTCTACTGGTTCGGCCCGGTTCTAGTGTATCTGTAATGCTGAAGATCAGCAGAGATCAAACTAGTTCTCTCTGAGAAGCTGCTATTGGGCCCACCCTTCTGCCCGGGCCCCCATACTGACTTTTATTCCCTGCTTTTGAAATGCAGCTGCTTTGCGCTGCATAGCAGATTGCCGCACGTCAACTGTTGAAGCTATGGGGATTGCAGAAGGTGAGTAGGAAAGCCTCTGTGCGTATGCAAAGTGCGCATTTGGCACATGTGTACAAAGTGTGTGCGCATGCGCAAAGTGCGCCCACCAAACCAATGGTAAACTACTTTGAAACTCACCACTGATGCTACTTGACTTTATTCCAGCTTGATACAGCATAATGTACTAATGTATATTCTTGAGTAAAATCCTTAATCTAAATTGAAAGAAGTCCCACTGAACTTATAGTGTGTATATCTTAAATACAGGTAACTTACAACCCCAATTGAGCCCAAAATTTCCATTGCTAAGCAAGGCAGTAATTAAGTGAATTTTGGACCACTGATGACCTTTCTTGCCACAGTTAAGTGAATTACTGCAATTGTTAAGTAAGTAACATGGTTGTTAAGTGAATCTGGCTTCCCTATTGGCTTTGCTCGTGAAAAGATGACATGATCCTGGGATACTGAAGGTTGTCATAAATACATACCAGTTGCCAAGCATTTGAATTTTGATCGCGTGACCATAGAGATGCTGCAATGGTTGTAAGTGTGGAAATATAGTCATAAGTGACTATTCTCAGTGCCGTTGTAATGTTGAATGGCCATTAAGCAAATGGTTCTAAATTGAGGATGACCTGTACTATTAATTTATTTCCTAAAAAAAAGTCAGTTTCGCACACAACAATGTTATATTTCATATACATGGCTTTTGTTGAATGTGTGATCATTTCAATGCTATAAGAAATGAATATTTGACTAATGATCATCCAGGCCTATCTAATGTCTTCTGATACAATCTTACTTATCAAAATAAAATCTTCCCAAATTTACTTATTCCTATTATGACTTTTGCAAAATTTTCCTCTAATAAAATCAGAGCAAACACGAGACCAATTACAGATAGCTCTGCTTCAGAGTACATGCATTAGTTGAAAAGTGAACGAAAATATAGGAATTTTTTTTGGTCTCATTTACATACAACATCAATCAGAACAACATTGTTATAGTACAGAGTCCAGAAGTGGGCAGAGGGTTGCCTAATTCAGTCTCAGGTGTTCCCTAATCACCTGAAGGTAACAAAAGAACCCTTTCATAAAGCTATCATAATTAAGGAATGTTTTGGTGTAGAAAAACCACAGGAAGCTATGAGTGAGCCCAACAAACATGTTATGATGATATGGCTTTGTGCCTCTGAGAAGGCGATCACCCTACAGTGACATTGATTTTATTGTTTTGCCTGATGGGCCAAAGTAACTACAGTATATCCAATAGTGTACACAGCCAAGTTGTCTTCTCAATGAATAGTCTTTAGTCTTCGAAACTTAAGCATGAGTTGATGGTGATTGCATCCAGGTAAAAGATTACATTACAAATTGTTGCCAACTCATATGGCAGATAAAAGATTATGGGGTTGAACTCACTCAATAGCCAGGATTTCTGGATACAGAAATTAAATGAACCAAGAGACCAGTTTTCACCAGCATCCCAATTGGTTTGATTTTCAATGATTTTGTGTATGTGTGTGTGTGTGCACACGCGCAGGGTTTTTGTTTGTTTGTCTGGTAATGTTGGCTATTCATGATAATTGAATTCTTACCCTTGGCTTGAAGTGATCATGTTCAGGAACTTTATCATCACTGGAAATGTTCTCAATTATGTGAATTTGATTTCAGTTGAATCTTGTCATTGATTTCTCTAATTTCTTTTCCCCAAGAATTTTGTTTTATCTGTTTGTTTCAATTACTTTGTCTTTGCCATTGGCTAAACAGCGCCAATCAAAATAAGGTACTTTAGACTAATTGGAAGACAAGCAGTGCTTGGTTATTGGATGTGTGCTCATGTGAGTGACAAGTACCATATGGATGTCAGATGGGCTGTTTCTTCCTGCATTCCAGTGTTGAAAAATTAAGACTGATTAACCATATAACAAGAAAGGACTCCCCTTGTGCAAATGCTTCTCTGATGTATCACAATCCTAAAGTGAATTGTGCATAACAAGGACCTTTCCCATGTTCCTTTAGTAATTCTAAGCAAGATTTGACTTTGACTTCTGTGATAATATTATCTTCATATGGAGAGTTGCTGATTACTGGTTGACCCATAATATTTATATGTGGTTAAAACCATTTCTCAAGGACAAACCACAAATACAAACAGGCTTGTTTACTTGCATTGACAGCGTGGCACAATTTTACTCTACTGCAATGATGGGATTAGGGGAGGAATTTCCTAATTCTATTGTGTCTCTGGACAACAGATTTCCAGCTAAATAGTGCAGAGATAAAAACCAGTGGCTTTCACAATACATGTTTCTTCTGTAAGCTCTATAAAATGTAGAATGTATATATGTTTACAGTTTGAAGAAATACAAAGACAGGTTTCAATGGCACTTGTAAAAATGACCTTGGATGCCCCTCCCCTCCAAACCCTCCCTCCCCAAGCATCTGTATGCTTGTTAAATTCAACATTCCATGGGCATTTCTCATGGGGGGGGGGGAACCTTTCTCCCTGATTTTCTGCTGCTTGAAATCAGATTTTCGGAAATCTTTTTCTCCTAACAAGCTTGGCATAGAAGGGCTGCTCTTTAACTGTTATGAAGCTTTCAGCTGTAATTATAGTTAGTATTGGATTTACAGTCCTATTGTCTAAAAAATGAATTGAACACTATCTGTGAGCATCACCTCTCCATCTTACAGGGAGGAAACTGGTATTATCTTTAATGTGTGGTCAAGTATATAGAAAGGCTGTAAGAATGAAGGATAAATAGCAGCTTTTTAAAACCCCTTTCCAAGTTCTTTTTTCCACCCTAAAATGCAACTCTTCATCATTTTTACTGTTTAATTTTATGTATACAGGTACAAGACATCTAATAATACTTTTTACTTTTTTCTACTTCATACAGTGTTTTGTGTGTATGTGTACGTATGTAGATATTATTTAATTGGATTTTCTAATCCTGGAACTGGGGAGTAGACAATTATTCTACTTTTGCTCTGCTTAATAAGTAAACATAAAATAGATGAAGTAAAAACATCTTTTGTGTTATAGACAATTTTTGGAGGGGCCCTTAGTTGTGCATTAGAGAGATTTTTAAGGATATTTGCCACCTTATGGAAATATTTAATTCCTTTTCTGTTTTCAAGGACCTTTTGTCGTTGATTTTTTTGTCTGGCTGCAAAGAAAATTTATGTTTCAAAGAGTCATTTGGATTCATTCATTTATTCATTCATTTATCCCACCTTTATTATTTTTTATAAAGAACTCAAAGCAGTGAACATACTTAATGCTCCTTCCTCCACCTGTTTTCCCTGTGGATAAAGCATCTGATTAGAAATCAGGAGACTGAGTCTAGTCCCGTCTTGGATTTTCTGAAAAATGTAGTAATGCCAATTTAAAATATAATATAGTTATCTAATATTCTGATTTGTTTTATTTTTTTTAAACAAATCAGTCCAAAGGGATTAACAGATTTTCAGGAGCACTACATATGACAATAAATATCAAATTATTTACATTTTCATCAAAACATGGAGCTTATATACTATAATTTATTCATGCTGGTTGTAATTGTAAGTTTTTATAGATGCTCCTTAAAACCAGCATGGTAAATTATAGTTTCCCTTAATTTGGGCTGAAACTAATTTCTGTGGTTTTCTATGGTAGCTGGTTAGCCACAAAGTCAAAGATAAATAAATGGCATTTAAAAAAATAAATAAATTCCCTTTGAAAGTATTTGCAGATAATATGCAGGAAAGGAAGCTATGTCTTTCCACATGCTGCTGATACATTCTTTCTCTCTCTCCCTTTCTCTCTTTCTCTTTCTCATTTTACTAATAAGTTACAAGTCACCTAGTGTTTTCAAAATAACTGAAGCGGCATACAGCTTGATCAAATACATAAAAAAAAGAATATGACAGCCTTTACCATGCAGACCATATCAGAAATCACTTCCACAGAAAGGCTATTTTCTCTTTGTGGTTGACTTATGATATGTTTCCCTCCTCATTTCACCCCTCATTGAAGGTCTGTTTTGTAACAAATCTTGCATATCTCTGTTAAAGTCATCTTTCTTAGTCTATGTACACTGAGACATTAAATAAGTGGAAGATATACAAACATTTTATTCTCCACCTTTATTTACTTAATAGAATGACACATTTAAATCGATAGTCCTTGACTTATGACCACAATTGAGCCATAGCACTGCAACCTTTATAAATATGAGTCAGTTGCCAAGCATCTGAATTTTGATCATGTGACCATGGGGATGCTACAACGGTCATAAGTGTGAAAAATGGTCGGTCATAAGTAATTTTTTTCAATTGACTCTGCTGTCAATTCATACTTATGTTTCTAAGAGCATGTCATCTGAGAAAAGATATGTGGAATAATAACATTATGGAGTACACATATATCAGTGTTTGAAAATCAAAGTAGTTAGGAACATCATATGATTGATAATATGTTCATTGATCTGTGTGCCATCTGGCTGGCAAAGATAGATAAAAGATTTATGATAAGGCATTTTTTTATAAGTTTGAAAATCTCAAATTCTGTATTCCAGGAGAGAAAAAAAGAAAGAAAAAGAAAGGCATCCATTGAAATCTACCTGGAGAATGATATGGCATCTTTTTCCAACCACCAATTATTTCTCCCAAAGTCAGAGAAACCTTCAGAGAAAGTTTCAGAGAAACCTTACCTGATGTATAAATTTCCACCTCAAATAGACCTTCTCAGATAGAAAAGAAGTGAAGATAGCAGATAGTTTGGTTTACTGAATATTGAGAATAAAGAAAATGGACATTGCACTTGAAAAGTAATGGTAAAAAGGTAAAGATAAGAGTTTCTCTAGGAGTTGGTTCTCATCTCCATTACTTAGCTGAGGGAACCAGCATTTTCTGAAGATCCTTTCCATGTTCATGCCAAAACACATGGAACACTGTTGCCTCCCCACCGAAATGGTACTCATTTATCTACTTGTATTTACATCTTTGAAAGGGCTAGGTGGGCAGGAATTGGGGCAAGTAATGAGAGCTCACCACATCATGAACTGCTCAGGTTTACAGCCTGGACTATCAGCTATCCAGATGACAAGCTTAGTATCTTTAAATTGCTGAGCCATTACACCCCACAGAAAAGTAAATAGATTAATTCTACAAAGCAGGGCCCCCAAACTTGGCAAATTTAAGGCCAGGTCACATCGGCCGACGGATACAAAACGTATGTAAAAAGGACACCGCGGATGAGAAAATTTTCCATCTGTTGTTATCCGCTCTCAAAAGTGCCCCAAATTTGCATAAACAGAGCGGACAACAACGGAAAGGAACGGACGGGGAGAGGATATTGTGAGGATGTTAAGCGGATACTCCACGGAAGCCTAGCAGATGGAAGCGGATGGAAGTGGATGACACATCCGCAGGGCTTCCGGGGGAGCACAGCAAAGCGGACTTGCGGCGGAAGGAGCGGATGCATAGCAGATGCGTAGCAGATGACGCGGATGCATCACGGACGCCTAGCGGATGCCTAGCGGATGCCTAGCGGATGCAAAGAGTTCACTGCACATGCAGGGAGGATGCATTGCGTCAGCCCCGTGAATATAAAAGGAGGCAGCTTGCAAGCAGGTCACCATTCAGAGGAAAGACCTGCTGCCAGACACATCTCCAGCCAACAACCATGGGGAAGAAGAGGAAGCCTGTGCCTACTCCTGCCAGCTCTGGCAAGAAGGACAGGGCCACTATCCCACCCCCTGGCGATGACTCTGCTTCTGCTGGGGCTTCTGCTGCTGGGGCTGACTCTACTGGTGCTGGTGCTTCTGCTAGTGCTGCTCCTGGTGCTGGTGCTTCTGCTGGTGCTGCTCCTGGTGCTGGTGCTTCTGCTGGTGCTAACTCTGCTGGTGCTACTCCTGGTCCTGCTGGTGCTGCTGGTGCTGCTGGTGCTGCTAGTCCTGCTGGTGTTGCTGCTGCTGCTGTTGCTGCTGGTGGTGGTGTGGTGTGGTGGACCAGCCCCTAGAACCCCAAAGCCCTACTGATGAGGGCCCAGAAGGCCCTGCCAGAGGGAGTAAGAGGCAATCGCACGATAGGGAGAGGAGACAGTACTCCATTGAAGAGGAACATGAGGATAAGGGGCTCGAATGGCTGAGGGAGAACGAGTACCTCTGGTGGAAGGGACACAGGCTCTATCGAGACACCAAGCAGAAGTAGGTGGCTTGGAGAGAGAAGGCGGAGAGCCTGGGCTACACTTTGGAGGTCCTCCTCGGGTGATGGAAGCACATGTACACCTGGTACGGGAAGCTGCACCTCAAGAAGTCTGGCCAGGCCGCGGTCAAGCTCACCGACCGGGAGACCTATGTGATGGCCAAGTGCAGCTTCTTGGAGGGTGAGGTCTGCCACTGAGGAGCAGCCCCTCTGTCTACCCTCACTCTCAGGCAGCCCAGAGAGAGCCAGTCCTCTTCTGGCCAAGAGTCAGCTCCTGTGTCCAGGCAGGTATCTGTGGAGCGCCCCACGATGGAGATCCCCCTGACAGCTGCACCACCCGTGGTGGAGCGCATGGAGGACCCCCTGATGCAGTGGGAGCAAGGAGAGGGCGCTGACACCAGGAACCAACCGACACCCACCCCCAGCTCCACCTCCACAGAAAGCAGGCAGAGAGGCAGACCGGAGGGAAAGAGCCACACTGTCCTGCTGGAGATCAGGGACACCATCAAAAGCAGTGTAGATCTCCCCTCTCAGCTGGTACACTCCAACATACCATCCTCTAACAGAAAGCCCTTCCTCACCAACGTCAACTAGACCCTCATGGACATGGCGGAACCCCAGTACCAGGTGGTGAAGGACAGGATCACCGATCTGCTTCACAACCCTCCAGACCCAGATGAACCTGCTCCCACCCAGTCCAGATCTGCTCCTCCACCCCAGGTGATGTCACTGCCCTTCCAAGGCTTTCCACAGGCCCTCACCTACCAAGGCTATGGCTACCAGGAGCTCCAGCAGCACAGGCAGCCCTTCCCAGTCCAGGCACAGGTTCATCGCATGCCACAGGTGCCACCGATGCCATCAATGCCACCAATGCCACCAATGCCACCAATGCCACCAATGCCACCGATGCCACCGATGCCACCGATGCCACAGATGCCACCGATGCCACAGGTGCCACCGACACCACAGGTGCCACCGACGCCTCACCTTGCTCACCTGCAGACCAGACAGCCCCACTACATTCCTCCTTCCTCCACCCCACAGCCAAGCCCGGCCTCAGAACATCTGTCATCGGTCTTGGGACTGACACCCCATGTCATGGAGGAAGGGGCTCTCAACATCACAGGACTGAGCCAGCTCTCTGAGAGCTTCCTCCACACACCGTTCCCTGTTGTCTTCTCTGGGCCAGGCACCCCAATGGCGCCTCAGACCAGGACTCCAGCCACTGCCACCTCCACAGCACTTGGATCCTGCACCCCTAAGACTATGGGCATGCCTCAGAGTGACTGAGAAGAGTGCCAGAGACTGGGTTGCTACCTGTTGACTTTATCTTTGCTTGGGACACTACTCGGGTCATTTTTCTTTTACAGTTTGTTATTAATAAAGGTTATCTTTGCTTCACACACTTGGTTCAGTTCTTTTCGTAAATAAAGTCTTGGTGGAAACATTTAGAAATGGTTTAAGCCTTTGCATGCTTGTGGGATGGGTAAGGATAGCAGTGGGATGGGCAGGGTTACCTGTGGGATGGGTAATAGCTGTGGAATGGGTTAGGATAGCAGTGGAATGGGCAGGGATACCTGTGGTATGGGTAATAGCTGTGGGATAGATAAGCCTCCAGTGCAAGCATAGTGGGACTGTATGGTCCACCCTCCCAGGTGCCACACCTAGGGCCCTTTGTTATCAAAAACAATTTAATCATTCAACAACACATTTCAACATAAACACAACTCTTTATTAAATGCCCTGTTCATTGTAGGGCCACTCAACATACATGGCACAATCTCATCAGTGTGATGAGACAGGCTGAAGGAACCATCCATTAAGCATCTACCATCCTGTCTTGCCACTCCACTGCTCCAGCTGGGGAATTGCACCAGTGTTTCAGGAGGTTGCACTGCTTCTTCCCTTCAGGTGAAGCTCTGTTGGGGCCTTGCACATCCAAAGTATCTATCAGGTTTCGCCCTTGCCTTCATTCCCCAGGCTCCATGTACCCATTGCCTTGTTGGTGGTCCACAAGCCTGTTCTGCAACACTGGGTAGCGGGTGCGTATGAGATTGTGCAGGATGCAGCAAGCTTCCATGATGTTCCTCACCATCTCTGGGCAATGCTGCATGGTGGTGAGAAGTACCTGGAACCTGTTGGCCAGGATGCCAAAGGCATTCTCCACCACCCGTCTTGCCCTGGACAGCCTGTAGTTGAAGATCCTCTCTTCATGGGTGAGGCATCTGGAAGTGTAGGGCTTCATGAGGTAGGTTCTGAGGGAGAAGGCGTCATCCCCCACGATGAAGTAGGGCACATCTTGTGTGTTGTTGGGCAGGGGGTCTGGATCTGGGAAGCCCATGATGAGGTTGCATTCCAGCCCCTCCTTGAGGTAACTGGCGTTGTATACCTGGGCATCTGAAGCTGACCCGTTGCCTGAAGCATCGATGTACATGAACTTGTAGTCAGCATCGACCATGGCGAAGAGGATGATGCTGAAGAAGCCCTTGAAGTTGCTGATGGTGTTGTCTGGCACCCTCCAGGTGTACTGCATGTTCCTGTACATGGCCCCAGCGGCCAGGTGGTGCAGAGTCAGTGCCACTTCAGCCCAGGGTCCAGGCTGGGCCGGAAGTTGGTGTTTGCCTTGGTCAACCTGGGTCTCAGCCGCTCCACAACTTCGTCAAACATGGCTGGTGGCATCCTCATGAAGTTCTGGAATGCACGAGTGTCTTCGTTCCTCAGCTCCACCATCAGCTTGTCATACAGTCCATACTCGGCTCTTCTCGTGATCCATCTTCGGACCCAGACACTTCTTGGATGCCTCCTTTTCTTCCTGTAGAACAGGTTAAAGAGCCTGTAGAGGGTTTCGCACTGTTGTAGAATGATGGCGGCTTCCAAAAGGAGTGTGCGATGATCCATGGTGGAAATGACTGGATGCTGTGGAAGAGCAAGATCAAGATGAAGGCTGAAGAGGTCTGCATAGCAGGGCTGCTGGACTGAAAGTGAGATCCAGGTGATTTCTCCCCCTTTTTACAGGAAATATCATTTTTCCGCTAGGTGTCCTTCCACATACTCCAGGCATCCTCCAGACATCCTAAATATCCGAGATAGGTCCCTATACGAACATTTTTTTTCCATTTTAATGCTTTATATGCGAGCTGCATCCGCTTTCATCCTTTCTACGTCCGTGCTAACGCTGCATGTCCGTTCCACGTCTGTTTTGCTTCTTCCCTGTGTCCATTTTCCGCTGGAGTGGATGTGAGTTGCACGGATGCACAGCGGATGTCCAGCGGATATAGTGTACACATAACGGATGATGACGGATGTATAACGGATGTTCCCCATATGCGTAGCGGATGTAGAACGGACATGTTGGATACTTCATCCGCACAAAAATTTTTGTGCACCTCAAAACTTTTTGAGCGGATGAAATGTCAATAGACGGATGCTGGACAGATAGAGAGTATGAAAAACGTATGCAATGAGTACAGAACAGATGCATCGCATTAACCAAGTGTTTATCTCCATTTTACATCCTCTTTCTATCCGTTGGTGCAGTGTGACATGGGCTTTAAGACTTGTAGACTCAGCTGGAGAATTCTGGGAGTTGAAGTCCACAAGTCTTAAAGTTGCTAAGTTTGAAGACTTTTGCTACAAAGGAAGGCAATGATAAACTTTGGAGTGGGGAGGGGTATCTTGAGAAAGGAGATTTAATTATCAGAATGTTCAAGCAGTGCCCTAATAAAGGTAATAGGATAGAACAAAAAAATAATAATATTGTGCAGTACTATTTCTTATTTCCAGAAAATTGTCTTAGCCGTGTAATTGAATCTACAGTAACTAATAACTACCTGATATACCTGTACTTAGTTCAATGTTCCAGTGAAGGTGATAATGGAAGAACAGGGGAAAAAAATAAAGAGCTTGGGGGGAAATTGATACAACATTCTGAACACATGATCTCAGGAAAACAAATAACGCAGGAAAGTAGTGACTAAAGGTGTTCCGTCTGGAAATAAGGTGCGCGAGACCGGGTTCCAACAACAACTCTTTATTCAAACAGTAAAGTGACTTGTAACGGAACGTTTGCCCAAGCTGCGGCAGCCCTTCTTATAGCGGCTTGGTCGCGGCTTGTGGCCAACGACAGTTGTTTAAGTGTTCCCGCCGTCAGGTGGGCCAATGGGAATGATGCTTAAGTAGCCAATCTGAGAATGGCCTTTTCGGCCAATCAGTTTAAGGTATTTGGAGTCTACCAAGTTCTTTACACAACATCCCTCCCCCCTTGGTTTTGTCCAATGTGCGCAACGTAGTCACAAAGGTAGGTGCGGCTTCTGCGGGTCCTACTTGACCTGCACAGCTCAGTCTCAGCGTAGTCCTCAAGCGGTTCGGATGGGATTGCTTTCTCTCTGCGTCTTCTCCATGGAACCTCCTGGAAAGGTGAGTCAGCTTTGCTGCTCCCGTCTGAGTTTCTCGGGCTGGTTGATGTGGCTCCGCCACTTCGTCTTGATTCGTCTGGGCTGGTCGGGCTGGCCTGGCTGTCTCCTTCCAGGAAGGCCTCACCTCTCTCTCCTGCTCCCGGACTTCTTCTCTGTAGGTCGTCTATGGGTAAGCGCTCTTTTTGTTTCATTTGAATTTCTAGTTTGGGTTTGTGGGATTGTTGTCTTGTTATTGGAGGTTCATCTCTCCCTTTTTTCTTATTTTGAGTTCCCCCCCCTCCTCAGTTGTTTTTGGCTCATTTATTGGAGTTTGCGGCGGTGGTGTAGTGTTGCATTCTAATGTGTGAGAGCGAAGCTGGTCGATGTGCCGCTTCCATGTTCTGCCATCATCTAGTGCAAGTCAGTATGACCAGGGCCCTGTGATTTGGGTAACTATGGCTGGAAGCCATAATGGGTCCCTGGTAAGGTTTTTAGCATAGACTAAATCACCGATTTCAAAAAAGCAATATCTACTGGAGGAGTAAGGGGGTTTGTCCCGGGTATAGGTGCGGTGCAGTCTATCAAGGTAGGACCGCAAATTTTTACCTATGAGTTCAGCTGGGCTTTTGTTACTGGTTGTGCTAGGGGTGATATGTTGAATGGTTAATAATCTGTTAAGTTTATCTTGCACGTCCCCCATGTCCATTTTTTCTAGGGCCTCCTTAGTATAACGAACCATGCATTCAGCCCATCCATTTGAAGCTGAATGAGCTGGCACTGTCAGGGCATGGCGGATGCCCTATGTGGCCAAGTATTGCTCGAAAGCTAAAGCAGTAAACTTGGGCCCATTGTCCGAGACTATTACATCAGGCAAAAAGTCTGTTTAACTATTTCATGATTGCCTTGGTGGTAGTGGACGCCATAAGGATAACCTCTAACCAGTTTGAGTAGGTGTCCACAATTACAAAATAGGTGTTCCCTTTTGTTGGCCCAGCAAAGTCAATATGCAGTCTCAACCATGGACCTCTGGGAGTTTCCCATTCCATGACTGGTGCCAGTGGGGGCGTAGGCTTTGATTTTTGACAGTCATGGAATGTTGCCACCCATCGTTCAATGTCCTTGTCCAGCCCTGGCCACCAGACGTAACTCCTGACCAGGGTTTTCATTTTGACTATGCCCGGGTGTCCCTTGTGCAACATGCACAACACTTCTTCCTTTAACTTTTCTGGGATTACCATCCTGTTCCCCCACAGTATACAGCCTTTTTCAATAGACAGTTCAGTCTGTCGGGTGCCTCTGTTCTCATCCAGCCAGCCCTTACTTATCCAATGCAGGATTCGAGCTGTCAGCGGGTTTTTCGTGGTAGCTTTAGTGACGTCTGCTGTGGTTAGTGGCAGATTTGGCCAGGACTCGATTTGGAGAGTGGAGACGGTGGGAGCTGGGTCGTCTTCCATGTTGGGCAGTGGGGAACAGCTCAAGGCATCTGCATGGGTGATGGTCTTTCCTGGGCGATGGATGAGTGTGTAGTTGTATGCAGCGAGGAATTCAGACTACCTCATCATTCTTGGTGATAGAATGTTTGGGGTTAGTTTGTTTCCTGCTAGGATCCTTAGCAGGGGTTTGTGGTCAGTGATAATAGAAAATGTCCTACCATATAGGTATTTGTGGAATCTTTTGATGCCGGCTATGATTGAGAGGGCTTCTCTGTCGAGTTGGCTGCAGTTCCCTTCCAATTTTGACAGCGTTTTGAAATAGAAGGTGATTGGTGCTTCTCTGTTGTCTGGTAGTTTGTGGCTCAGGATGGCACCGATTTCAAAAGGTGATGCATCACAGGTGACCGTCAAAGGCAGAGTGTTGCTGTACTGTATCAAAATGGTGTTAGAAGTTAATAAATCCTTGATGTTTTGGAATGCTGCTTGTTCTGGTGGCCCTATTTCCATATAGTTTTTTTTATCTAACAATCGATGTAAAGGTTCTGCTACGGTCGCTTTTTGGGGCAGGAAGACATTGTAGAAATTAATGAGACCTAAGAAAGCTTGTAAGTCAGTTTTGTTCTTAGGTCTGGGTGCATCTTTTATTGCCTTTATTTTCTTTTCAGTGGGGTGTATCCCTTGCTCATTTATCAGGTAGCCTAAAAATTCAACCTGGTCGGTGGCTAGTTTACATTTTTCTCTTGACTTTAAGCCCTGCTTCTCTGAATCTTCGCAAAACCTCTTTTAGTCTATGTTCTAATTGGTTTGCATTTTTTGCTGATACTAATACATCATCAAAATAGGGGACGACTCCTTTGATTCCATTTAGAAGGCACTCCATGAGGCTTTGGAAAACGCCCGGGACAATGCTAATGCCAAATTGAAGTCGGTTGCACTTGAATGCCCTTCTGTGCGTGACTACAGTCTGTGCCTCTGCAGTTTCGGGGTCAGTTGGTAGCTGTTGATACTCTTGTGCAAGATCAAGTTTCGCAAAAAAAATTTCTCCCCCTCGTGAGTGCAATAAGTGTTGCACTACCGGTACTGGGTATGCGCTTTGTTGGAGCGCATGATTTAGGGTTGCCTTATAGACTCCACAGATGCGCACTGACCCATCTGGTTTGACAGGAGTCATGATGGGTGTTTCCCACCTGGCATGGTCGATTGGTTCTAACACCCTTTGTGCGATAAGTTTGTTAAGCTGTTCATCTATTTTTGGCTTTCAGGCAAAGGGAACGCATCTGGCTTTAAGCCTGATGGGAGCTATCTTTGGGTCTAGGCTGAATGATATTGGGGTCCCCTTGTAAATGCCTAGGGTCCTGTCGAATACATCCCGGAACTCTTCCAGCAGGCTCTCTTCCCAGTTGGCCACAACAATGCTGTTGATCTCGGTCACTCCAATTCCCAGGGGCACGAACCATTCGATTCCCAACAGGCTAGGGCGATCATGGTCAATAATTGTTAGAGGCAGTATTTCAGCATGGTTTTTAAATTCTACTAGGAAATGTCCAAGGCCCACTACCGGGATTCAGTTTCCCTGGTAGTCCTTTAGTATCAATTTTTGTTGTTCCAGTTCTCTTTGCTTGATGTCTGGTATCAGGCTTCTGATAGTGTTCCAAGATACCATTGACAAGTATGATCCGGAGTCTACTTCCATCTCACAGGGCTTTCCTTCGATTTTTACATTTATCCGAACCTTTTTTGCATTTGCTGCCCTGGCATTTCCGATGGTTATTGTTTGGTGTGTTTCTTCCCTGTCGCTCGTTCACCGGTTCCTGCTCTCTTGGCTCCATCTGCTTCTGGCTTGTCTCTCTTCGTTTCTGGGGTGTGTGTGCTGCCGTGTCTTTTTGGGCTTTCGCTCTTTTTGTTTCGGCAGACCCTTGCGATGTGCCTCCATTTTTCACAAGCTCTGCAAATGGCATCTAGGAACCTGCATTCTGAGTGTGGGTGATTTCCTCCACATCCAGCACACTGGAATTTTCACCTGCTTCTTCTTTTTTCCCGCCATTTTCTTTCTGACTGAAGCCTATGTATATCTTCATTGTCGTCATCAGTGTCACTCGGGGAGTTGAGTTCTTCATGGTGGGCAGTCGCTGTGGGCTGTTTCTTGCTTCCTTCCACCCTCTTTTCTCTGGGTTGATTCAGCGGATCTGGAATTGAGTTCATCTGGTGCATAGTGGCTGCGGATTTCTTGGCTGCTTCAGTGGCGGTGGCTTCTGCGATGGCCTTGGGCACTGTGATATTCGGTCTGTTTAGCAGCTTGCTTTGGAGAGTCGCATCCTTCAATCCGAGGACCACGCGGTCCCTAATGGCCTCATCCATGTTCTGGAACTCGCAGGCTCCTCCAATGTGTCTTAGGGCTGCTATGAAATATCTGATGCTCTCGTCTTCCCGTTGGTCTCGTTTGTAAAACTCGTGCCTTTTGATCAGGTTGGAGATCAAATAATGGGCTCGAAGCATTCTGTTCAGTTCAGGCCATGTCATCTGCTTGACGTCTCTTGGTTTGGCTAGTACCTTGGCCATTTTAAAAATGAATGGCCCACAATGCATGAGGAATAACTACTCTTCCTCTGGTCAATTATCTCCTGTAGCTCGTTGCTTTCTGAGAACATCAGAAAGCGATCAATGTACGATTCACAATCTTCCTCGGCAGGGTTGAACGGTGCTGGTGGCGCATTGTTACCGGCCATCTCTGTCGCTCGGTTCTGGTTGCTGCATGCTTCGGTCTTGCTCTTCTAGGACGATCCCACCTTTGTCGCCAGTGTTCCATCTGGAAATAAGGTGCGTGAGACCAGGTTCCAACAACAACTCTTTATTCAAACAGTAAAGTGACTTGTAACGGAACGTTTGCCCAAGCTGCAGCAGCCCTTTTTTTAGCAGCTTGCTCGTGGCTTGTGGCCAATGACAGTTGTTTAAGTGTTCCCACCATCAGGTGGGCCAATCGTAATGGCGCTTAAGTAACCAATCTGAGAACGGCCTTTTCAGTCAATCAGTTTAAGGTATTTGGAGTCTACCAAGTTCTATACACAACAAAAGGTAGTCCTCAACTTACAAGAGTTCATTTAGTGACTGTTGACAGTGGCACTGAAAAAAGGTGACTTGTGGCCATTTTTCACACGTATGATTTTTGTAGTAGCCCCATGTGATTCGTAAGTTCCTACTTATGACTTGTTGATGTGCCCTAAGGTCATGTGCAACTTTTTGACAAGCAAAATCAATAAGGAAGACAAATTCACTTAACAGCTGTGTTACTAATTTATCAACTGCTGTGATTCACTGAACAACTGTGGCAAGAAAGGTCGTAAAATGGGACATAAAACTCACTTAAAAAATATCTCCCTAAACAACAGATATTTTGGGCTCAATTGTGGTCATAAGTTGAGGACTACCTGTATTAGGTTAGAAAAAAGTGTATGGAACACATAGTTGAGCACAAGTCTATTTATAGGTATACTGTACATGAGAAAGGAATAACATTTAAAAGCAAATGATATAAGGAGTGTGGGAATGAGGGTCATTTTGGTAAGATCAAAAGTCGATCTGAGAGAGAAATTGGATATGGAAGAAGAGAGGAGGGAAAATTAGAGTACAAGTGAATGGCTGCAGGAAGGAAAAAAAGAGTAGGTATGTTCTTACTTTGGTGAAAGATAATTTGCTTTTGAACTTTCTTTTAATGGAAATGATATGTCAGTGAAATTCTCCATGGTGGCATGGTGTTCTTGAACTCATTTAACAGCTAGATTGCCAAGACTTTGTGTAAACATTCTATGCTGCTTTTTACAATAACATATCCAATCCTTTGCAGCCAGCTTGTTTTCCCCAACCTCAATTAAACTCCAAGAGAAAAGAGCATGAGGGAATTTGTCCTATGGGGATTTTTTTTGAAAAGATTGTTGGCAGCCAGGTTTCACAGAGATGGAAAAATGTAGAAGAGAACACCACCGCTAGCAAAGTCACCCTCCAGTACCTCCAACAATGAAAAAGCTCAAAACAATGTCAACAAAGATTCAGACTTCAGCCTTAATCACCCTGAAGATAAAATAGAAAAGCCGTGTCTTTTTCTTGAAAGGAGGGGTGGGGAGAGAAACAGCAAACTTTTAAAAGCTGCCTAGCACAATTCATTACAGTTTGTAAGACTAATCTGTTTAGAAAAGTTTCTTGTTGGATGAAAAGAGAAATGGATGATAAGCACTGATTAATTGATTGGTTTAATCATGGCTGCAGTACTGTGTAAGCAGGATTGTGAATTATTGCTTTGTTGTACTGCTTGATACAAGCCATATTACAGCAATGAGATGAACCTGGTATTAAATGGTTGACAATCTGCTGTGATCTTTGTTGCATTTTGTTTTATGAGTTACTAAGAACCCAAGACACAGCTCAATTTTATTCCTCATGGAGTAGAGCAAAATAATAGCCATAAAATAGATGTCACAGGGCAGATGGTTAAGCCCATGTCACACTGAACCAACGGATGCAAAGAGGATGTAAAATGGACAAAAAACCTTGCAATCCGTTCGAAAACGCGATGTACTCACTGCCTCCGTTTGGGTTCCTCTCTATCCGTCCAGCATCCGTTTATTGATGTTTCATCCGCTCAGAAAGTTTTGGGCTGCCTAAAACTTTTGCGCGGAAAATGTATCCAGTTCGTCCGTTCTGCATCCGCTACGCATCAGCTACGCATCCGTTATGTATCCGCTATATCCGCTAGGCATCCGCTGCGCATCTGCGGAACTCCATCCACCCGGACTCAGGGAGGAAGCGGAATGGACGCAGAACAGATGCAGAACGGATGCCTAGCAGATGCAGAATGGAAACAAAGCATTTAAAATGGAAAAAACGTTCGCAGAGGGGACCTATCTCGGATATTAAGGAAGTCTAGAGGATGCCTAGAGGATGCCTAGAGGATGCCTAGCGGAAAACCTATACTGCCAATAAAAAGGGGGAACAACTCGCCTGCATCTCACTTTCAGAACTGCAGCCCAGCGGTGCAGACCTCTGCAGCCTTCATCTGCCTCTTCCTCTTCCACAGCATCCAGTCATGTCCACCATGGACTGTAACAAAGTCCTTTCGGCAGCCACCATCATTCTGCAACAGTGCGAAGCCATCTGCAGGCTCTGTGAACTCTACTGCGAGAAGAAAAGGAGCCACCCAAAAAGAGTCTGGATCCGAAGATGGTTCACCAGAAGAGCAGAGGACGGACTATACAACAAGCTGATGGTGGAGCTCAGGAGCGAAGACACTTGGGCATTCCAGAACTTCATGAGGATGCCTCCAGCCATGTTTAACGAAGTTGTGCAGTGCCTGACACCCAGGTTGACCAAGGCAAACACCAGCTTCCGGCCCAGCCTGGAACCTGGGCTCAAGGTGGCACTCACTCTGTGCCACCTGGCCTCAGGGACCTCCTACAGGAGCATGCAGTACAGCTGGAGGGTGCCATCCAACACCATCAGCATTGTGGTCAGAGACATGGTGCAGGCCATCATCGAAGAATACAAGGAGGAGCTCCTCCAGTACCCCTCCACTGAAGAAGGATGGAAGAAAGTTGCAGAGCAGTGGTATCAGAAGTGGAACTTTCCACACACTGTTGGAGCCATCGATGGCAAGCACGTGGCCTGCAAAGCTCCAGCCAAGTCAGGGTCCACTTATTTCAACTCCAAGGGCTTCTTCAGCATCATCCTCTTCGCCATGGTCGATGCTGACTACAAGTTCATCTACATCGATGCTTCAGGCAACGGCTCATGTTCAAATGCCCAGGTATACAACGCCAGTCACCTCAAGGAGGAGCTGGAACGCAACCTCATCGTGGGCTTCCCTGATCCAGAACCCCTGCCCAACGACACACAAGATGTGCCCTACTTCATCGTGGGGGATGACGCCTTCTCCCTCACAACCTACCTCATGAAGCCCTACACCTCCAGACTCCTCACCCGTGAAGAGAGGATCTTCAACTACAGGCTGTCCAGGGCAAGGCAGGTGGTGGAGAATGCCTTTGGCATCCTGGCCAACAGGTTCCAGGTACTTCTCACCACCATCCAGCATTGCCCAGAGACCGTGAGGAACATTGTGAAAGCTTGCTGCATCCTGCACAATCTCATGCGCACCTGCTACCCAGTCTTGCAGAACAGGCTCGTGGACCTCCAGCAAGGCAATGGGGACATGGAGCCTGGGGAATGGAGGCAAGGGCGAAACCTGATCGACACTGAGGACGTGCAAGGCCCCAACAGAGCCTCACATGAAGCGAAGAAGCAGCGCAACCTCCTGAGACAATGGTGCAACTCACCAGCTGGAGCAGTGGAGTGGCAAGACAGGATGGTAGATGCTTGATGGATGCTTTCTTCAGCCTGTCTCATCACACGGATGAGATTGGGCCATGTATGTTTGGTTGGCCTACAATGAACAGGGCGTTTAATAAAGAGTTGTGTTTATGTTGACATGTGTGGATAATTATTACATTAATATTGATAATAAAGGGCCGTAGGTGTGGCACCTGGGAGGGTGGACCATACAGTCCCACTATGCTTGCACTGGAGGTTTATCTATCCCATTGCTATCCTAACCCATCCCACAGCTATTACCCATCCCACAGGTATCCTAACCCATCCCAAAGCTATCCTTACCCATCCCACAAGCATGCAAAGGCTTAAACCATTTCTAAAAGTTTCCAGCAAGATTTTATTAAAAAAAAGAAATGAAGCAAGTGTGTGAATCAAGAATAGACTTTATTAACAACAAGCTATAAGACAAAAATGAGTCTCTGGCACTCCTCTCACGGGTGAAAGGTGCAGGTGCTGTGGAGGTGGCTGGTGCTGGAGTGCTTGTCATCAGCTCCTCCAGAAGCAGAAGCAGCAGAAGCACCAGCCCCAGAAGAGCGAGCCCGTGCTGCAGAAGCCCCAGCAGAACCAGAGTGAGGGCCAGGGGGCGGGATGGTAGCCCTGTCCCTCTTGCCAGGGCTGGCAGCAGATGGCTGAGGCTTGCTGTGCTTCCACATGATTTTGGGTTCCTGGTTGGCAGGGAGGCTGGCAGGAACCAAGGCTGGCACCAAGGCTGGCAGGGAGGCTGGCACCAAGGCAGGCACCAAGGCTGGCAGGAAGGCTGGCAGGCATACAGGCACCAAGGCTGGCAGGCAGACATGAACCAAGGCTGGCAGAAAGGCTGGCACCAAGGCTGGCAGGCAGACCGGCTGGCAGCAAGGCTGGCAGGGAGGCTGGCAGCAAGGCTGGTAACAAGGCTGGCAGCAAGGCTGGCAGGCAGACATGCAGGCAGGGCAGGCAAGGCAGTCGATGTGTCTGGAAGCAGGTCCTTCCTCTGAATGGCAACCTGCTTCCAAGCTGCTTCCGTTATATCCGCGGGGCTGACGCAATGCATCCTCCCCGCATGCGCAATGAACGCCAGGCATCCATTAGGCTTCTGCTGTGCATCCGCTGTGCATCCGCTTCATCCGCTCGGCGTCCACTCCGCATCCGCTCTTTCCGTTCCGCGTCCGCTTTGCTGAGACCCCCCGGAAGCCCTGCGGATGTGCCATCCGCTCCCATCCGCTTCCATCCGCTAGGCTTCCGTTCCGCATCCGCTTTGCATCCGCCCTGCATCCTCCATGCGTCCGTGTTATCCGCTCCGGTTATGCAGATTTTTGCCCCTTTTGAGAGCGGATAACAACGGATGGAACATTTTGCTCATCTGCTGTGTCCTTTTTGCATCCATTGGGCAGTGTGACATGGGCTTTAGCTCCTTTTTGCTTCTAGAATGTACAAATAAGTAACATTTTTTTATTTTGCTCTGTTCTGTCTCATATGTGATGATCACATATAATCAGATACCATGATAGCCTATGTAGCTTGCATTCAGTATGATGTAATTAATAGAAGCCAGAAACAATTAATTAAACAATGAATACTGTAATTCCGTAACAATCTCTATATACATACTTTGAAATAAAACTGAAAAAAAAATGCAATTTTAAATTTCCATAGATTCATCACCGGTATTTTTTTATGATTAAATCAAGCATGAATCTTTTTTAATTCTGGGATTTAGATTATTTTGCCTTTGGAGGGCTATATATATCTCCTAAACTTTCCTTGAAAGTATACAGGTGACACCAAAACTTTTATGCTATCATGCCTTTTCAAAAGCCATTACTTGTTCACTAACAAAGCAAAGGGAAAAAAAACCTTGGCAAATATATCAGTAAATGCATTACAAGAAGAAGATTTGTCAGAAAGGTAGACTAACAATCAAGTTAGCTAATCAGCAGTTTTAAAATAGCAGTTCAGCGGCTCTGAATGAAAGTTGGAGCAAATGGTACAATTTCTCTACATTAAAGGAACCATCTTGTTGGGTAGCACCCATTAATTTCCAATTAAATGTGTGGAGTACTCTCGAACAGAGAGTATCATGGCTTATTTTATTGAGCGACATGTGCTCTGCAGATAAATGATTATTACTTTTTTTGTCTCATCTGGATTGGATTGTGCTCTGAGAGGGCCAGTCTGAGAGAGCCATGATTATTTCATGATCCTTTAACTACACCATGTGTAATAACTTTTTATTTCTCATCAGTGCAGCGTGGCCTGTGGAGACACTGTTGAAAAACACGGAGACCACACCAAGGAATCTACAGGTACTGTACATCTACCCAAATATCAATTTTTAAAAAGAGTTAGCATCCCCCCTTCTCCAAATATGACTGAAGAAGTGATGGAAGAGGAGTTTGTAATGTAGAATTCTCTCCCATCCCCATAGTTGTGTTGTATACTATGGAAATTTCCAACTGAACTATGAAAATACGGGAAGAGAGAATCAGTGTGGCTGATGACAGTAATGCAGTGATGCCTCCTCTCCTTTTTTCAGTCACTGTCTTTCTTAGGAGGATTTAAATTTGAGAGGGGGGAGAAAATCTGGAGGACTGAAAGACTTATTTTCCTGCATGTCAAAAAATGACAAGTTGAAAAAGTAAACAGCTACATTTAAATTAGTTAATCGGATTGCCCTGCTACAACCAACTACCTCCACCCATGTTCTTTGGGAATTTTAGTTGTAATCTGGAGGGTACATAGTTGGGGTTGACTAAGCTATACCTACATTGATTTACAAGCTATAGTACAAGGCTCAGTAAAGAATGGGCAGGGAGGGAAAGAAAGGTGGAAAATAGCTGAGTGCTCTGTAAAACAGAGAGTGTAAAAATCCCTAAGTAACCATGTCACTAATAATACAATTTACACTTGGCAAATCTAGACAAGTAGTATAATTTAGGATGATGTAATCTTCCTCTGGCATTCTGTTCATGCCTGGCAGCTTACCAACAAATCTAAGCCCTGATAGTCTGGCAGCAATTACCACATCAAAACAAAATGTGATTGCCACTGATTAATTGTGGTGCCTCCCAAAAGAGCTTTCTTTAGCCATACCAGGTATTAAAGGCCTGGAGTTCAAGATTGGCATAAATGACAGACTCTTTTCAACAGAGGGATGCCTGCAGTTGTGTATTCTGAAATTTTGCAATTGGAAAACCTGGTTACTGCTCAGCTAAGGAGATTTTTTTTTTAAAAAAAGCAACTCTTTAGTTTGAAGTGCATTTTAGAGTCCTATCAGCCTCATTAAACATTCTCCTCAAGTTATTGGAGCATATGACAAACTCTTATCAGCAGAATCACTTGCTTGTGATTCACTGAATAGCTTTTTTCACTCATAAGTATCATTAGGAGATGCCAACTGTCAATACTGTTATTAATTGAGCTGCTTTTGAACAGTTAAGTTTTAAGACAATGAATCAATCAAATTATCAATTGTTATTAGCAAAGAAAAATTAAGAGAGTTTTTATATCAAGTCAAACTATTAATCCATCTATGTGTAACTGTAATGGAATTTCCTTGAAGGACAGGTGGAAGAGCCACTACCAAAACAATGGTCACATAAAGGGCAGAGCCTGAGTCTAGGCCAGAACTGTAACCTTGACAAAATGTCTTAGACAAGATCTTTCCTATTTCTCATGAAGATAAATGGAGGTAGGGAAAGGGGAAGCACATTCAAACCTGCAAAATTCTGTTACTATAACTTTATAATAAAAGTAGAATTAGCCTGCATGAGTTTGATTTCCTAATCTGATCTAATATTGGTAACAGAATGAAGCTGTAAAAATCCAGGTGACCACAAGTTAGCAGAAAAGAGGCAATGGTTTTTATCAATAAACCACCCAGATTTCTTTTACCCAGATTTGGTAGTTCTGTCTATGAATCAGATTGTAAGCACCCCAGATACCCTTGAATCTATTATGGGAGCTTACTAGCCACCAAAATCAACAAAATTTCTGGTTGATTTGGTGCCTCTAATCTTCCCATTTTTCCCCTCATCATGTGCCTCAAATCTCATCAGCTTTTGCATACTGAGATAAATTCCAGTAGTCTTGCATGATTAGAGATCTATTTCAGCATTGGAATGCCTACACCATAGAATTATAGTATGAGATATCACAACAGTGCCCAAATCCTAAATAAGTTGCTGATTCTTGGTCCAGCATGACAATTTCCTAACATTGTGAGAAATCCAGGTGCTATTTTTTAGACAGGTTTGGAGAAGTTCTGTTGTACTGTCTATATGGAGTGAATCAAAGGAAAAAAATTAAACTCTATAAAGCCTTATATGAACAATTGTCTAGCAACAGATCTCTGGATTCCTGGTGTGGGTCTTTCCTACTTTTGTACAGAAGCTTTCTTTGCCTGAAACGTTGAAAAAAGTTCTGATGTACAACAATGAACAAAAAAGTGCTTGGACATTAGTCCAAGGGCTTACACATATGGAATAAATCCAAGAGGTCATAGAAGGTCATGTTGAGGAAGGGATTTTTGTGAGAACCAAGCCTCAGAAAAACCAAAACAAATTATAGTCTGTACCAATTTAGAATAGAATAGAATACTTTATTGGCCAAATGTGATTGGACACACAAGGAATTTGTCTTGGTGTAAATACTCTCAGTATAGATAAAGAAAAGGTACATTCATTAAGAATCAAGAATCATAACGTACAACACTTAATGATAGTCATAGGGTACAATCAACAATCAAATCATACTAGGAAACAGTCAATATAAATTGTACGGATACAAGCAACAAAGTTACAGTCATACAATCACAAGTGGGAGGGGATGGGTGATAAGGAGTGATGAGAAGATTAACAGTAATAGTAGTGTACACTTTGTAAGTAGTTAAACAGTGTTGAGAGAATTATTTGTTTAGCAGAGTGATGGCTTTTGGGAAAAAAAACTGTTCTTGTGTCTAGTTGTTCTGGTGTGCACTGCTCTATAGCGTCATTTTGAGGGAAGGAGTTGAAACAGTTTATTTCTGGGATGTGAAGGGTCTGTAAATATTTTCACAGCCCTCTTTTTGATTCATGCAGTATACAGGTCTTCAATTGAAGGCAGGTGGGTAGTAATTGTTTTTTCTGCAGTCCTAATTATCCTCTGAAGTCTGTGTCTTTCCTGTTGGGTTGCAGAACCAAACCAGACAGTTATAGAGGTGCAGATTATAGACTCAATAATTCATCTGTAGAACTATATCAGCAGCTCCTTTATTTGATGGGAATCAAGAATTTATATGCCTGGACATGCTAAGGAAATTTCTGTGCTTTCATTTTCACTTTAATTTTCATATTCCTTTTTGACTGTTCAATAAACCTTTAGGTAAGGTGGAAACCTCGTATTTGTGAAAGAACTATAGTACATGAAGATCACAGAATGTATTCTTAAAACTGGAAAACTAAGATAATATACAACTTTAATGAAAAGCAAAAAAACCAAAACATTTTGAGTCTGTATAAAGAAACTGGGATCAGGACAGTGGCAAAATAAATCCTTGACCTATTAATAAGATCTGACAACTTTCAGAAACAGATAACATACAATTATTCTATGCAAATGAATTATTCAAAAAATAATGTGCAAAAACATTTTTCTTATTATTCCAAATAGAGGAACTAATCCTGAAAAGATTTGACACAATATTATAATCCGATGGAGCAAGAATCTAATTTTTTTGCCACATATTGATTGTCCGACATGTTACATGGGCCAGCTTCCAAGATGCTATCTATTGAATATCTGCAGACAATATAGATTCCAGTCTTAGTTCCAATCTGAGCAGAAGAGCTGCCTTTTTAATTGCACATTTTTCTATGCTCTCATTCCTTCTAAAGAAATAAAACCTGAAAAATGGCCAAAGAGCAGTGGTAAGGAGTTAGTTTGCATATGAGTTTAATACAATAATTTGGCAAATGATTTAGCCTGTAAAATTGATATTTGCCCATTTTTAATGAACTAAAGCAGCACCTTCTTCATTTCTGAAACCAGGAAGCATCCTAATGAATTCCTTTAATTTCCCAGAGTTGATGAGGTCCTGGAATCAGAATGGGGAAACTCAGTTTTTAGACCTCCCTCTGCCAGAGAAGTTCACTAAATAACCATGGGTATTATGTCCTCCTGGTAAGTTCCAGAAATAAGTAAATAAATATAACAACTTCCTCATTCTGTGCTAGGACATTTTCTACTGCCCCGGTGTCATCTTTTTCTACTCTGCTAGTAAGCACCCCTTCAACAAAACACTGGGCTGCATCCACAACCATTCTTATTTCCTATTTTTTTTTTTGGCGTGATCCTTCCTTCCCTCCTTCCTCCCTTCCCTCCCTCCCTCTTCACAAAGCTGTGAGTTATGTTGGGTGAAGAGCAAACAGATTTATCAGAAGTTACTATATGTTTCAAGGTAGTTGAAAATAAAACTTCCATGTACAAGGCTGCTGGGTTTTTATATCTCTTATTATGGTAAGATATTGTGGAGACACTATATACTGACAGAATGCGAAGTAAATGAATGGTTAATAGTGTCCAAGAATATATTGCCATTACTTATTTCCATTTCATTTTGCATTACTTAGGCCCTGCTTTAAGTAGTTAGACAATCTGGAATAGATTAAAAAAAGAGCATCAGGTTGATAAAGAAAGCAAAAAACTATGAAATGAGGCCACAAAGAACTGTAAACTATAGCTTTGGGAAGAGAAGACTAAGGAGGGAATATTGTAGCACTTTTTTAATACCTGAAAGAATGTCACATAAATTAAGTCAAAATATCTTCTCTATCGCTTAAGGATATGAAACAATAGTCTTAGGTTTCAGGTAGTTTAAATTCTGATTTAAAGCCCATGTCACACTGAACCAACGGATGCAAAGAGGATGTAAAACGGACAAAAAAGCTTGCCATCCGTTGGAAAACGCGATGCATCCGTTGTGTACTCACTGCGTACGTCTTTCATACGCTCTATCTGTAAAACATCCGTCTACTGCTATTTCATCCGCTCAAAAAGTTTTGAGCTGCACAAAATTTTTTCAGCAGATGAACTTTCCACCGCATACGATCTACATCTGCAACACATACGGCCAACAAACCTTAAACGTCTGTTGTCATCCATTACACGTCCGATGTATCCTCTTGGCATCCTCTGGCCATCCTTGCAACTCACATCCACTCCAGCGGAAAGTGGAAAGAGGGAGGAAGTGAAAGGTACATGGAACGTCCACACAGCGTTAGTAGCACGGACATAGAAAGGATGTAAACGGATTCATCTCGTATATAAAGCATTAAAATGGACAAAAGGTTCATATATGGGAAGTATCTCGGATATTTAGGATGTCTGGAGGATGTCTACAGTATGTGGAAGGACACCTAGCAGAAAACCGACATTTCCTATAAAAAGTGTAAGGAAATCACCTGGATCTCACTTTCAGTCCAGCAGCCGTGGTGTACAGACCTCTTCACCCTTGGTCTTGCTCTTCCACATCATCCATTGATCTCCACCATGGATCATCACACACTCCTTTTGGTAGCCACCATCATTCAACACCAGAACCAAGCCCTGTTCAGACTGTTTCAACTTTTCTACACAAGGGGAAGAAGGAGACGTCCAAGAGCTGCCTGGGTCCGAAGATGTATCAGGAGAAGAGTGGAGTTTGGGCTCTATGACAAGCTGATGGTGGAGCTGAGGTATGAATACACTTGTGCATTCCATCACTTCATGAGGATGCCACCAGCCATGTTTGATGAGGTTGTACAGCGTCTGAGACCCAGGTTGATCAAGCCGAGCACCAACTTCTGTCCCAGCCTGGACACTGGACTGAAGGTGGCACTGACTCTGTGCCACCTGGCCTCTGGAACCACATACACAAACATGCAGTATGCCTGGAGGGTGCCACACAACACCATCAGCATTGTGGTCAGAGAAGTGGTGCAGGCCATCATCGAAGAATACAAGGAGGAGCTCCTCCAGTGCCCCTCCACTGAAGAAGGCTGGAAGAAAGTTGCAGAGCAGTGGTATCAGAGGTGGAACTTCCCCCACACCGTTGGAGCCATAGATGGTAAGCACGTGGCCTGCAAAGCTCCAGCCAAGTCAGGGTCCACTTATTTCAACTACAAGGGCTTCTTCAGCATCATCCTCTTCGCCATGGTCGATGCTGACTACAAGTTCATGTACATCAATGCTTCAGGCAACGGGTCAGCTTCAGATGCCCAGGTATACAACGCCAGTGACCTCAAGGAGGGGCTGGAACACAACCTCATTATGGGCTTCCCAGATCCAGAACCCCTGCCCAACGACACACAAGATGTGCCCTACTTCTTCGTGTGGACCATCAACAAGGCAATGGGGACATGGAGCCTGGTGAATGGAGGCAAGGACGAAACCTGATAGACACTGAGGATGTGCAAGGCCCCAACAGAGCCTCACGTGAAGGGAAAAAGCAGCGCAACCTCCTGAAACACTGGTGCAACTCCCCAGCTGGAGCAGTGGAGTGGCAAGACAGGATGGTGGATGCTTAATGGATGCTTCCTTCAGCCTGTCTCATCACACTGATGAGATTGTGCCATGTATGTTGAGTGGCCTTACAATTAATAGGGCATTAATAAAGAGTTTTGTTTATGTTGAAATGTGTTGATCAATGATTAAATTGTTATTGATAATAAAGGGCCATATGTGTGGCAGCTGGGAGGGAGGACCATACAGTCCCACTATGCTTGCACTGGAGGTTTATCTATCCCACAACTATCCTTATCCCACAACTATCCTTACCAATCCCACATCTATCCATCCCACAGCTATCCTTACCCTTCCCACAGCTATCCACCCCACAGCTATCCTCACCAATTCCACAGCTATCCATCCCACAGCTATTCTTACCAATCCCACAAGCATGCAAAGGCTGAACCCTTTTTTCAAAGTTTTCCCCAACACTTTATTAAGTAAAAAAAAATATGAACCAAGTGTGTGAAGCAAAGATAACCTTTATTAATAACAAACTGTATGAGTTCATTAAAAAACAAAATGACCCAAGTAAAGTGTCTTTAAGCAAAGATAAGGTGAACAGGTAACAACTCAGTCTCTGGCACTCTTTTCAGTCACTCTGAGGCGTGCCCATGGTCTCAGATGTAAAGGGGCCAGGGACTGTGGAGGTTGCTGCTGCTGGAGTGCTGGTCTGAGGCGCCATTGGGGTGCCTGGCCCCAAGAGTACAACAGGAGATGGTGTGTGCAGGAAGCTCTTAGAGAGCTGACTCAGTCCCGTGAGGTTGAGAGGCACTTCCTCAAGGACCTGGGATGTGAGGCCCAAGACTGATGACAGATGTTCTGAGGAAGGACTTGGCTGTGGGTGGAGGAAGGAGGAGTGTAGTGGGGCTGTCTGGTCTGCAGCTGGGTCAGCTGAGGCATCTGTGGCCTCTGTGGCATCCAAGGAACCTGGGTGTGGACTGGGAAGGGCTGCCTCTGCTGTGGGAAGTCCTGGTAGTGGTAGGCTTGGTCGGCGAGGGGCTGCTGAAATCTGTGGAAGGGCTGTGACATCAGCTGGGGTGGAAAAGCAGACCTGGAGTGGGTAGGAGCAGGTTCAGCTGGGCCTGGAGGGTGGTGCAGAAGAGTTGTGATCCTCTCCTTCATCGCCTGGTACTGGGCCTCGGGCATGTCCATGAGGGTCTGGCTCACGTACGTGATGAAGGGCTTGTGGTTGGAGGATGGTATGTCAAAGTGGACCAGCTGGGAGAGGAGATCATCCTCCCCGCATGTGGAGTGAATGCTTTGCATCCGCTTTGCATCCGCTATGCATTCTATAGGTGTCCGTGATGCATCAGCGTCATACGCTACGCATCCGTTATGCATCAGTTCCTTCCACTACACATCCGCTTTGCTGTTCTCCCCTGGAAGCCCTGCAGATGTGTCATCCGCTTCCATCTGCTTTCATCTGCTAGGCTTCCTATGAACATCCACTTTACATCCCCGCTACATCCTCCCCACGTCCGTTCCTTTCTGTTGTTGTCCACTCTGTTTATGCAAATTTGGGGCACTTTTGAGAGCAGATAACAATGGATGGAAAATTTGCTCATCCACTGTGTCCTTCTTACATCCGTTGGCCAGTGTGACCTAGCCTTAAACTTAGGATGTTTGGTGTTGGTTTTCTTCCTAACAGTAGAGTAGTGAAACTGGTTGCTGAGGAGAGATGATTGGCTTCTCTTCAGATGCACTGTTGAAGCAGAGATCTAATTGTTATCTGTCTGGAATATGTTAATATGGATTCTAGCATTAAGAGCTGATTGGATTTGATGTTCCAAATAGACTGTTATAGCCAATGAAGTCTATATTTCTATGACTCTTAAAAATATGAGAAAAGATTTTGCTTTATCTTTACTGAGAACAATTGCAATTTTTCATTTCTTATGATCTATTGATCCTGTTAATTCTGAATGGAGTCATTATTTCATTGATATAGTTAAGTTGACTTTGTGTGTGTCACATGGATCCCTTTAACAAGTCATCTACAGCTAAATACTTCCAACACTGTTTTCAAATCAGTCAGGAGAAGGGAGGGGCTAATACAAAAGAATTATCAGGCAATAGAACATTCTTAGATCTTGGAAATGATAAGTTAGCAATAGTGAAAAGACAATGCTATCTTGTTAGGATAAGGAACATGGAGAGATAAAAGCTGATGATGTAACAATGAATGCAGAATCAGTCACCCTAATCAGTATATAGGCATGAGTAAATCACCAAGGCATAACTCAAAATTCTAATAAGAGAAGTAGAATTCCCATAAGCTTTTCAGGGTGAGTTTTCTTTAACTAAATGTTTCACATACACTTTTCTGATATTGATGGAAGGTTTAACTTTGAAAGACTGTACAATTAATCCGACTATGTGATTTGTCTCAATTAGTCTTTACTCCCTTCCATTCCTATGTGCAAAGGAATGCCTCGTTTTGATTAATGGATCTTAGAAGTTAAGCTAGTTGCAATTGCCCCTAATCATTGTCTGTAGTAACGGTTAGATATAGAGAGTAAGAGAGATCACCTTGATAGAGATAGAAACAAGTTCCATTATCAAAATGACAAAGGGGAAAAACATACCGAAAGTTTCCAACAGAAAACAGAAAAACAACAAAATAACCTCAGACACCTCCCTACATCCTATGGATATAAGAAGGTGGACATGATGAATCCTGTCTAGGAAGGGGGAAATGATGTGTTAGATTACAGTGAAGCAGCAGTTTTCCAGGAAGGAGGGAGCATATTCCAGGAGAGGGACAGCAAAAAAAGAGATTTAGGATAGCCACTCCCTAGAATCTACCAGGGTATATCCATTAGATTTAATCTGGCAAGATTTTGTATATAAGGTAAATATATGAATAAAAACTGAAGTTAAGTTAGATTGTTCTGTTGTTCTTGGATTGGGCTTGACAGAAAATAAAGTATAGTGCCACTGGACTTGCAATATTCTGTTATAATGGCTATTCTCAAGAAAACTAACTTTAGCCTTTCTTTCTATTGATTCTACCTGATCTAACTGATCTACCTAGTAGGGAGAACATTAAAGAAATCAAGAGAAGTAGTTGGTTCTGTTACTGAAAAGGTATCTTCATCATGGGGAAAAAGTACCTGAGTGAACAGTCAGATGTAAATAACTACATCTTTGTGGGTGAACTGCAATTTGGCTTTTGGATTGGCTTAATTATCATGGATTCTCCTAAGAAACTTGGAAACAATGTTCAGTGAAATTTAAGATTTCTCTGTTGGAGAATTTTAATATTTTCACTGTCTTGAAATCCCTAGGATTCCTCAAGTGGAAAGCACAAAGTTAAAACTATTTGTAGTTACAATGGAAACCAAGGTTTTCTATCTTCAGCCTACAGAGATGACCCTACTGTTGGACATAAAGAGATCAGAAAACAGTTCCTGAATGTGTGAGAAAGAAGGTACCATTGTACAAACTTCTAGTAATGTTTCCTGAACATTGTGCCAAGAAATTCCTTTGGAATAAGACAGAGATATTGGAGTCCCTACAATGGGGCTGCTTTCCTGAAGTCTAGTACAATATTTTACCCAGTGACAGTCCAGGAACTTCTTCAGCAGAATCTGACAGGCATCTTCATATCTTTTTCTCAGGACAAACAAAATGTCTAGGGTAGCTCTAATTCCCGAACGGATACTTGTATTTTTAAACTTTGGAAATAAGTCTTGAAGTTATGTTATCTTATGCCTTCCTGTACTGCAGGTACAGATAAATTGAGGTCAACACCAGCCTTTGGGTAGCATGGTATATATATTATACTCCAGAGTAGGTGTGCCTTAAAGTTATTTTGAATGTATTATTTTTCTTGTAATTTTGTAATAATATTTCTAAAATCCTTAAGCTTTATTTTTCATCAATAGAGGGCACTAACCCTGTTCTTTAGTTCCATCTATTGGTGTACAAAAAAAAATGCAGATTTTCCTTTGTCTTGTCAAAGAATGTTCTGTAATGGTAGGTGGGAATAAGCTTGGGAGACAGGAAATAGGGCCACAGACTAGGCCAGGAGTCACCAACCTTTTGTACAACAGGGACCACCAAACTCATAATTTTAAATCCCGGGGACCACTAATATGAATTTTGACTGGCGGTAGCTTGCTGACATTGGTGGGAGAGAGAGAGATCTGATCTAATCTCTCTATCTCCCTCCCTCCCTCCCTCCCTCCCCCCCTCTCTCTCACACACACAAACACACACACACTCGCACACATGCACATATACACAGACACACAGAGCCAGGGTGGGATTCAAATGTCTTAACAACCAGGTTTGTGAGCATGGCCTAAATTGTGGGTGTGGCTTGGTGGTCATGTGACCAGCTGGGCATGGCTTGTATGTAAATATTATAATATTTATATAATTAAATATTAAATATTGATTTTTTTTATATAAAAAGAGCAACTTTTACCCAAAATCAGGCAAAGCAGGCAGGCAGATTGAGTTGCTCATAGAATCAAAGATTAATTTAGAGGTCTACCTTTTTGCCATTGGTTACCTGAGTCTGTCACATAAAATTTGCTTGCAAGCAAACTCACAAAATTAACTCACCACACACCATGCATGTAAATAATGAAATAAAAAAGAACAACTTTTACCCAAAATCAGGCAAAGCAGGCAGGCAGATTGAGTTGCTCACAGAAACATTCAGAGATCTATCTATCTGAAATCAGCTACCTGAGTTTGTCACATAAAATTTCCTTGCAGTGAGTCTGCACTGAATAGAAGTTTCAGTCCTAAGGAAGGTTCGGCTCTGCTTCAAAGCAGAGCTGAAGATCTAAAGACTAGCTAGAAAGCAAGAAATGCAATGATTTCCTGATTTCTAGTTAATCTAAATCTCCCAGCACAGCAGAACAGCTGATAGTTGGGAAAAAAAGGAAAAATAACAAGTTTGATGGCAAGGTAAGGAGTGAGTGGGTGGGAAGGGTTCCCACGGGCCATGTGGGCGACATAGCCTTGTGTTCCTGCACAGCCTGGATAAATTGCTTTTGGGGGGTGCTCTGGGGGTGACATTTCTCTGCAGACCACCAAAAATTTCTCATGGATAACCAGTGGGCCACGGCCCACCAGTTGGTGAACGTTGGACTAGGCAACTATCAGATAAGAGGAGCTTATCTTTCAGAAGGAATGAGAATATGGCAAATGTCTCTGAAAGAACTTTCCCTAATTTCTTAGACAGTAAAAATGAAAGGGGAAAATGTCATTTCAGTCTTTCAAATTCTATTATTATAATCTTACAATAAAGTAGTGTTAATATTCATGGTTTATGCATGAGGTTTATGCATCTTGAAGGACTGATCTTGAAACTTGAAAAGCACCTCCCTCTTCCTCTGTTTTTACTTTCCAGAAATCTAAGGAAAGTTTCTTCTAAGATACTTCTCACCCCTATTTTCCTTGTGCACTGAGATGCCATTTGCCTTTTGTTTAAGCTTTTGCTCTTCCTCCCATCTCCTAAGGTCATCCCCAAATACCATTACACATTCCAATGAAAGGGAACATTTCAAAGAAGGAAAAGGCAGTGTGGGCTGGAAAAAAAAAAAAAAGAGGATAAAAAGGCCTAAGGGAAAAGGTAGAGGCTCCAGACAGAGAGATCTGAGGAGAAATTAGTGGAGGAAAAACAAAACCACAATTAACAAAAAAAAAAAAAAAAGGCATTGGGTGAGTTTGTAGAAAGTGGCTGGAGATGAAATCAGAAGGGCCCGCTTCAATGGAAAAGAGAGAAGAGAAAATTAATTTCAAATGCAGCAGGAAAAGAAAACTATCAAGAGAAAGCGTGGAAGCAACCATTGGATAGATGAGACATGAGTGGAAATCAGAGAAAGCAGCTTAAGAGGGAATGAAACAAAAGCAGGAAGGCATTGCACAGAACTGGGAGAGAGCAGTTGGAAATAATAGGAAGGTTGATTAGAAGTGGTAAAGGACAGGAGGTAAAGTTAGGTTCTTCCCAAAAGATGCCTTTGTTCTGTTTAATAACCCAGAAATGTTTTGATTTATAAGATTGAATTTGATCTAATGGTCAAGCAGCAAGCAGACTTAAGTTTCCAGTTCTCAGCTTCATGGATTTGTCTGTGAAATTCACTGGAATCAGGAATCAGGACTGACTAAAAAATACATACAAGCACACGTGCACATGTGCACACAAACACACCTAAACTCACAAGACTGATTTACAATAAATCTGCTTGCTCCCATTTCCTTATTCCTATTCTTCGCAAAGTCCAGCCCTTATTTTAGGTTTTTTTTTTTTAAAAAAGGATGCATAATAATGAATGACCTATTTCTCCCCTCCCCCCGCCCATCATGCAAGCAAGTTATCAAAATTAGGACCACCAGGCTTTTCTAACAAATTTAACAACGTTGCCGAGAACCATATCAATGACTTTGCCCACAGTTTTCCAATATAGAAATTAAGTCTGAAAAGTGTGTGTGTGCATGTATGTATTGCAGTGATAACCTGCCAGACAACATTCTTCACAAAGAATCAAAACATTCCTCACAAAGAATCAAAATATTCCTCACAAAGAATCAAAATATTCCTCTCTCTTTCAAATGCACATGCCATTTTAGTATCACAACAGTTCTATTGGATAAATTATGCCTGGTTGGGTGAACTTAATTGGCTCCAAGCAAAATACCTCTCTGCAATTCAGCCACCTTAAGGTCAGAAAATTAGGATAAATTAAAGCGAAGTGAAGTGGGAAATAAACTAGAGGTAACAGCAGTGGTGGGATTCAATTTTTTTTATTACCGGTTCTGTGGGCATGGCCTGGTGGGTGTGGCAGGTGAAGGATATTGTAAAATCTCCAGTCAGGAGTAGTAGTTGCCGTTTCTCTGAACTACTTAAAATTTCTGCTACCGGTTCTCCAGAACTGGTCAGAATTTGCTGAATGCTACTTCTGGGTAACAGAAGGTTTACCCATCTCCATAATGTGGTCCCTGTTTGAATCTGATCTTTCACATAATGTGTGAAAACTTGGAAAGAAAGGGAGGAAAGAATAGTTTAATGTTACATTTAGTTTTATTTCTCTATTTTTTTTTTCATCTTTCTGCATTTAGGTAAAATTCACTAATGGTTATTTTTTTTGGCTTTTAGTTTTATGGAAAGAAGCTGTGAGTGTGAAAAAAACTGAGATTGTGGAATCTTTTCACCAGACAGTGACGAAGATACATGCTACAGCCAGACATTGGTTAATAAAAAACAAGGAATAAAAATGGGCAGGGAAGGGTAATAATCCTCAGGCATGAAGTCAAGATGTATCCCCTCCTTTGTTTATATATATCAGATCTGGAGATCTTCCATCTCAGTTACAGAGAGACTTTGGAAGGTGCACAATTAAAATGCAAAAACCACATAAATATTGTACTCCATTTAGAGGCAGCTAAAGCAGTAATAAAATTATTAAAGTTAAAAAGGCCAGGGAGGGCTTTTAAAGAATGAACCAAACCCTGTGGTTGTGTGCTCCTCTGTGAGCCCCAAGTGAGGTGGCAGAGCCAGGAAAGTGGGGAATATTCTGAGAAGAGAATATTCCAAAGAGTAGGGGCCACAGCACTGAAGGCTGTTTTCCTGGGTTTCACCAGCTGGAGTACATTAACTGACAGACTCCATCACATGCCCCAACTCTATAATGGGATGAAGATGCCTATGCAGGCAATCTAGCCACTTGCCATTTAGGGCTTTAAAGGCCATAACCAGCACTTTGAATTGGATTATTATGAATGCTGTTCTTGGGGGGTGGTGGTCCAAAATTGCTCACATAGCCACTTTCTGTACCAGCTGAAGCCTCTGGATAGTTTTCAAAGGTAGCCCCATGTGGAGCACATTGCAGTAGTCCAGACAAGAAATGATCAGGGCATGATTTACTGAGTGAAAAACCTCCCTATATAGGAAAGGGCAGAACTGGTGCATAACACTGAGCAGGGGCCCTCCTAGACAAAACTGCTACCTGCTCTTTGAGCAGGAACTATGAGTCCAGGAGGATCCCTAGATTATTCACTGAATCTGTCTGGGATAATGCAACCCCATCCAGGGACAAAGATGATGAACTGCCAAATGCAGATGGGCCTCCTATCCACATCCATCCCGTTTATCAGGGTTTAGCTGAAACCCATCCAGCTCCCACAGACTTCTGGCATCATGAGTGAATGTCCACAGTATCACTTTTCAGCGTAGACTCAAGCCATCAGTTGCCAATTATGCATTTGGGAAAGTTCTATGTTGCTATATAGAAAACACAGATGTAGCCTTTACATACAGTACATTCATAGGCTACATAGAAACACTTTCTTTGCATTGCTTAGCACCTGAAGAAGTTACTTGTTTTATTCAGCTACCCTCAGAGTCAAGAGGAACATTGCAGTCCTAATGCAGTTTTTAGAAATTAGTTGACTGACCACTTCCACAACTGGGACACATTCAGTCAGTCCTTTCAGGTTCAATGGACTTCTCAGAAATGTCCTTCTTCCTTAGCTTTGTGAAAGTCTGTCTCCAGATGCCATGACATATACAGGCCCTGGAGGCAAGGCTGAACTAAAAAAGACTGACAGGTGGAAATGGCGGATTATCTATTAGGACTTAATGCTGTTGTTGTGTTGTCTGTCAAGCAATTGAAGAATTTAAAGACTTAATCTCTTTTTAACGAAGTAATCCATTGATTTTACAATTAAAAGAGAAAGAAAGAAGGAAGGATAGATAGATAGAAAGAAAGAGAAAAAAGAAAGAAAAATTAACCACCAGCTCTATTTTGAAACTAAAGGCCGTGTCACACTGCCCAATGGATGCAAAAAGGACACAACGGAAGAGAAAAATCTTACATCCGTTGTATCTGCGCTCAAAAGGGGTGAAAATTTGCATAATTGGAGCGGATGAAATGGACGCGGGGAGGACACAGGGTGGATGCAAAGCGGATGCGGAATGGAAGCACAGCGGATGGTGCGTCCGCTAGGCTTCCGGGGGGCCTCAGCGAAGCGGATGCGGAACGGAAAAAACGGATGCAGAACGGATGCATAGCGGATGAAGCAGATGCACAGCAGATGAAGCGGATGCACAGCGGAAGCCTAGCGGATGCACAGCAGAAGCGGAACGGATGTCGCGCATTAATTGTGCATGCAGGGGGGATGCATTGCGCAAGCCCCCCGGATATAAAGGGAAGCAGCTCGCACGTGGCCAGCATTCCGGGGAAAAACCTGCTGCTGGACACTTCTAGTTCCTTTCCTGCATGTCTGCCTGCAAGCCTTGCTGCCAGCCTGCCTCCAAGCCTGCCTGCCAGCCTGCCTCCAAGCCTCCTGGGCAGCCTCCCTTCCAGCCTTGCTGGCAGCCTCCCTTCCAGCCTCCCTTCCAGCCTTGCTGCCAGCCTGCCTTCCAGCCTCCCTGCCAGCCTTGCTGGCAGCCTGCCTTCCAGCCTCCCTGCCAGCCAGTCTGCCTGCCAGCCTTGATGCCTGCTTTCCTGCCAGGCTTCCTGCCAGGCTTCCTGCCAGGCTTGGTGCCAGGCTTGGTGCCAGGCTTCCTGCCAGGCTTCCTGCCAGCCTTGGTTCCTGCCAGCCTTCCTGCCAGCCAGCAACCCCACAACCATGGGGAAGAAGTGAAAGGCTCAGCAACCTGCTGCCATCCCTGGCAAGAGGGACAGGGCCACCCTCCCGCCCCATGTCCCTGACTCTGCTTCTGCTGGGGCTTCTGCTGCTTGGGCTCGCTCTTCTGTTGCTGGAGCTTCTGCTGTAGCTGCTCCTGGCGGTGGTGCTTCTGCTGCTGCGTACTCTGCTGAAGCTGCTCCTGGTCCTGCTGGTCCTGCTGGTCCTGCTTGTTCTGCTCGTGCTCCTGGTCTTGCTGACCCTGCTGCTGGTGCTTACTCTGCTGCTGCTCATCCTGGTCTTGCTACTGCTCATGCTGCTGCTGCTGCTGCTGCTGTTGATTATGATCCTGCTGGTGAGTATGCAGATGCTGATGATGATGAGGCTGTTTTGATCCTGCTGATGATGATGCCGATGATGATGATCCTGCTGCTGCTGCTGCTGGTGTGGAGGAGCAGCCCCTACCACCTGGGAGCCCCTCTGATGAGGGCCCGTCTGGTCCTGCCAAAGGGAGGAAGAGGCGTATTCAACAACGGGAGAGGAGGCAGTATTACATCGAGGAAGCGCACGAGGATGAGGTGCTGGACTGGCTGAGAGAGAACGAATATCTGTGGCGGAAGGGACACCGGCTGTACAGGGACACCAAGCGGAAGCAGGCTGCTTGGAGATAGAGGGCGGAGAGTCTGGGCTACACATCGGATGTGCTCCTCAGCTGGTGGAAGCACATGCACACCTGGTACGGGAAGCTGCACCGCAAAAAATCTGGCCAGGCCAGGGTTAAGCTGATAGATAGAGAGAGCTATGTCATGGCCAAGTGCAGCTTCCTGGAGGGTGAGGTCCGCCACCGAGGAGCACCAGGAGCCCAAATCTCTACCCTCTCTCTCCGGCAGCCTGCTGGGAGCCAGTCCTCTGGCGACCGAGAGTCAGACCCTGTCTCCACGCAGGTATCTGTGGGGCATGCCATGGCGGAGAACCCCCGGGCAGGTGTTGAAAGCGTGGTGGAGAGCGAGGAGGAGTCCCTGGTGCGGTGGGAGAAAGGAGACGTCCACCGCTGCCGAAGCCGCATCCACCCACACCTCCACCTCCACAGCAAGGCAGAGAGCCAGACCGCAGGAGGGGCAGAGCCACAAGGTCCTGGTGGAGATCAGGGACACCATCTGCACCAGCATAGGTCTCCTCTCTCAGCTGGTCCCCATCAAATCCTCCTACTCCAACTGCAAGCCCTTCCTCAATTATGTGAACCAGACCCTCAAGGAGATGCCGGATCCTCAGTACCAGGTGGTGAAGGAGAGGATCACCGAGCTGCTTCACAACCCTCCAGAGCCAGAGGCACCTGCTCCCACCCACTCCAGGTCTGCTCCTCCACCCCAGGTGATGTCCCTCCCATACCAAGGCTTCCCACAGCCCCTCACCTACCAGGGCTACAGCTACCCGGAAGTCCAGCAGCACAGACAGCAGCCCCTACAGTTGCAGGCACAGAGTCATCGGCCGACAACGTTGCCACCACTTCCAATGATGCCGGCGATGTCACCCACGAAAATGCCACCCACGACAGCGATGCCAGCCACACCAATGATGCCACCCACGACAGTCCTCACCCCACTGCAGAGCAGGCAGCCCCACTACACTGCTCCTTCCTCCATTCCACAGCCAAGCCCGGCCTCAGTACATCTGTCCTCAGTACTGAGGCTGACACCCCATGGCATGGAGGAAGGACCTCTCAACATCACGGGGCTGAGCCAGCTGTCCGACACCTTCCTCAACACACCATCCCCTATTGTCCTCTCGGGGGTAGGCACTCCAATAACACCTCAGACCAGCACTGCAGCAGCACCCACCTCCACAGCACCTGCACCCTAACACCTTGGACTGGGCACACACCTCCGAGTGACCAAGAGTAGTGCCAGAGACTGGCTGCCTGGATATTTGTGGACTTTATTTGGACACTGAACTTCGGTCATGTTTATTTTAAAGCTTGTTGTTCAATAAAGTTTATCTTTGTTTCACACACTTGCTTCATTTATTTTATTGAATAAAGTCTTGGTAGAGACTTTTAGAAATGGTTTAGCCTTTGCATGCTTGTGGGATGGTTTAAGATAGCAGTGAGGTGGGCAGGGATACCTTTGGGATGGGTTAAGATAGCAGTGGGGTGGGCAGGGATACCTTTGGGATGGGTTAAGATAGCAGTGGGGTGGGCAGGGATACCTTTGGGATGG
>BLBF01000007.1:61873725-61947395 GCA_015471245.1 Laticauda colubrina | reverse complement strand
GATGGGTTAAGATAGCAGTGGGGTGGGCAGGGATACCTTTGGGATGGTTTAAGATAGCAGTGGGGTGGGCAGGGATACCTTTGGGATGGGTTAAGATAGCTGTGGGATGGGAAGGGATACCTTTGGGATGGGTTAAGATACCTGTGGGATGGGCAGGAACACCTTTGGGATGGGTAATAGCTCTGGGATAGATAAACCCCCAGTGCAAGCATAGTGGGACTGTATGGTCCACCCTGCCAGGTGCCACACCTACGGCCCTTTATTATCAATAATAATGTAATAATTATCCACACATGTCAACATAAACACAACTCTTTATTAAACGCCCTGTTCATTGTAGGCCCACGCAACATACATGGCCCAATCTCATCGGTGTGATGAGACAGGCTGAAGGAAGCATCCATTAAGCATCTACCATCCTGTCTTGCACCTCCACCGCTCCAGCTGGGGAGTTGCACCAGTGTTTCAGGAGGCTGCGCTGCTTCTTCGCTTCATGTGAGGCTCTGTTGGGGCCTTGCACATCCTCAGTATCTATCAGGTTTTGCCCTTGCCTCCATTCCCCAGGCTCCATGTCCCCATTGCCTTGTTGGAGGTCCACGAGCCTGTTCTGCAAGACTGGGTAGCGGGTGCGCATGAGATTGTGCAGGATGCAGCAAGCTTCCATGATCCTCTTCATGGTCTCTGGGCGATGCTGCATGTTGGTGAGAAGTACCTGGAACCTGTTGGCCAGGATGCCAAAGGTGTTCTCCACCACCCGCCTTGCCCTGGACAGCCTGTAGTTGAAGATCCTCTCTTCATGGGTGAGGCATTTGGAGGTGTAGGGCTTCATGAGGTAGGTTGTGAGGGAGAAGGCGTCATCCCCCATGATGAAGTAGGGCACATCTTGCGTGTCGTTGGGCAGAGGGTCTGGATCTGGAAAGCCCATCATGAGGTTGCTTTCCAGCCCCTCCTTGAGGTGACTCATTGTATACCTGGGCATCTGAAGATGAGCCGCTGCCTTAAACATCGATGTACATGAACTTGTAGTCAGCATCGACCATGGCGAAGAGGATGAAGCTGAAGAAGCCCTTGTAGTTATGATAAGAGGACCCTGAGTTGGCTGGAGCTTTGCAGGCCACGTGCCTGCCATCTATGGCTCCAACGGTGTGGGGGAAGTTCCACTTCTGATACCACTGCTCTGCAACTTTCTTCCATCCTTCCTCCGTGGAGGGGCACTGGAGGAGCTCCTCCTTGTATTCTTCGATGATGGCCTGCACCACTTCTCTGACCACAAAGCTGATGGTGCTGGGTGGCACTCTCCAGCAGTGCTGCATGATCCTGTAGGTGGTCCCTGAGGCCAGGTGGCACAGAGTGAGTGCCACCTTGAGCCCAGGTTCCAGGCTGGGAGGGAAGCTGGTGTTTGCCTTGGTCAACCTGGGTGTCAGTCGCTGCACTACTTCATCAAACATGGCTGGAGGCATCCTCATGAAGTTCTGGAATGCCCGAGGGTCTTCGCTCCTGAGCTCCACCATCAGCTTGTCGTAAAGTATGTACTGTGCTCTTCTGGCGAACCATCTTTGGATCCAGACTGTTTTTGGGTGCCTCCTTTTCTTCCCGTAGTACTGTTCACAGAGACTGTAGATGGTTTTGCAGTGTTGCAGAAGGATTGTGGCTGCCGAAAGTATTTGGTCGCAATCCACGGTGGACATGACTGGATGTTGTGGAAGAGCAAGAGTCAGATGAAGGCTGCAGAGGTCTGCACAGCTTGGCTGCTGTTCTGAAAGTGCGATGCAGGCGAGTTTCTCCCCCTTTTTATGGGCAGTATAGGTGTCCCTCTGCATCCTCTAGGCATCCTCTAGGTATCCTCTAGGCATCCTCTCGGCATCCTCTAGACATCCTTGATATCCGAGATAGGTCCCCTCTGCGAACGTTTTTTCCGCTTTAAACGCTTTGTTTCCATTCTGCATCCGTTCTGCATCCGTTCTGCATCCGTTCTGCATCCGTTCTGCATCCGTTCTGCATCCGTTCCGCGTCCGTTCCGTGTCCGTTCCGCATCTGTTCCACTTCCTCCCTGCATCCGGGCGGATGGAGTTGCACGGATGCGCAGCGGATGCCTAGCGGATATAGCAGATGCGTAACGGATGCAGAACGGATGCGTAGCGGATGCAGAACGGACGAACTGGATACATTTTCCGCGCAAAAGTTTTAAGCAGCCTAAAACTTTTTGAGCGGATGAATCGTCCATAAACGAATGCTGGACGGATAGAGAGGAAGCAAAACGGAGGCAGTGAGTACATCACGTTTTCCAACGGATGGCAAGTGTTTCTCTCCGTTTTACTTCCTCTTTTAATCCGTTGCTGCAGTGTGATGGAGCTTAAGCTATGGAAAATGTGTCATTTGATAGTATAATAATAGAAACATATTATCTTTTCAAGCATTTTATTACTCAACATAACAACAATAATATCATATAACAATACAGCTAGAAATTAGCATTTAAGTACTTTCAAAATAATTTTCTTTCTGTTACATGGAATATTACAATTGGGAGGCAATTTTCAGAAGACTGCATCAGTCACATCCAGGACTAATAGTTGGAGGTCTTCACTTCTTTCCATTTCAACAGATTTGCCCAGATAACCAGGTTGAGCTTGGAAACTAAACAGAATTGGATGAAGAACCTTCAGAAATTCCATGATTGTAGATAACACTGGGTAGCAAAACAAACCAAAACAAAAAACCCTGCAGAAGGAGGCAATGTTAAACTACTTCTATATCATTGTTGAGAAAACTACATGGATCTGAAAATTACATGCATGCCATTTAAAAGCAGCAACAGTGTATGATCTACAAGCAACTTATATAAATACTGGCTGCTTGCATTTAAGTTCTATATAGTTCAAAACATGTTGCAAATAATAATAAATAGTAAGTAAGTTGGGTAGCTATAAAGCTAATACAGAAATATTTATTGGATTTCCAGAGTGTGAGTAGTAGAAACCTTAATCATATGTTTGGACATGATTGGCCAATGAGCTTTACAAAAGGACCAAGCTTATTTATGTTGGAACACCATATTGACTGTTCACTTACAAAAGCAATACATCTGATTAGTTCAGTGCATGCTACTTATACTTTAGCAAATGAAATGTTTTCCTAATAATTTAAGAAGGTAAGAAGAAGCTACTGTTTCAAAAGCTAAGGAAGATCTCAGAAAGAACAGAAGCAGGAATTAATTGAGAAAGAAAAGCAGGCTAAGGACCAGAAGCTATTCATAAAGGGTTACAATATTTGAGTTGCAAAGTTCTGGTCAACCACAACATTATAACAGAAGAATATAGAAAATGGTAATTCTCCACTGCTATTTAGTTGTTGTCTATACTTTTGCACACCAGATATGGTGGTCTTACTTTATGTTCTTGAAATGGTCAATAAATGAAAATCCATGGAGGTGGATTCAGGCTCGTACTTATCAATAGTATCATGGAATACCATAAAAAGACTAATACCTGACATAAAAAAGAGAGCTAGAAATACAAAAACTCATACTAAAAGACTACCAGGGAAACAGAATTCCTGTAGTAGGAACCGGACATTTCAAAGTTGAATTCAAAAAACACACTAAGGTCCTCCCATAAACCATAGTCGACCAGGATCACCCCAGCCTACTGGGATTCAAATGGTTTGCACCATTTGGAATCGAAGTAACAGGAATAAACAACATCACTGAGACAGACTGGGAAGAGAACCTGATGAAAGAATTCCAGGACGTCTTCAATGGAGAACTGAACAAGTACCAAGGGCCCCCTATCTCATTTAATTTGAATCCAAATATAGCCCCAATAAGGCTAAAGGTGAGGCGAGTTCCTTTCACATTAAAACCAAAAATTGATGAACAATTAGATAAACTTATCGCACAGGGGGTATTGGAACCAATCAACCACACAAGGTGGGAAACCCCAATTGTTACTCCTATTAAACCAGATGGGTCATACATATCTGCGGAGACTACAAGGCAACCCTTAACCATGCGCTACAACAAAGCACATACCCAGTTCCACAGAAGAGGATGGGGGAAACAGCCAGGGGTGTTATATATTTGCATACTCACCTCAGATCGGTCAGTCCAGATGGTGGGAAATTTGAAGAGTTGTCATTGGCCATGAGCCACGAACAGCCCATTATAAAGAGGCTGCCGCGGTTTCGCAGGTGTTCAGTTCCTGAAGAAAAAATAAAAGAATAAAAGTTCAACTGGGTCTCATGTCTCTTTCCCACAATGCAACAACTGTGTCAGAGACACTGAATGTATACTCCTCCTTGTGCTATATGGGTTCTCAGATACAAAAATTGCATGCTGCTTCTTTGAAGGCTTTTCCCTAGAGTTCTCTAGGAATGTAGTGAAGTTTTGCTTGATTTATGATTACCATCAGAGGATACTGTGATCATCATTAAACAGAGGGATTACCTACAGTGGCCTTGGAATTCTGCCATCAATTTGTCTTGTTTTACACTCTACAACAGTGTATTGTTTTATTTCTTTTTGGTCTCTGGCATCAACAAATAAAGTAAGATATGGGAACTCATTCTGTGCAACTGATCCAAAAGGGACATTGACAACTGTTAGGAATGTAAGTTACCTAACAGGTCTTTGGGTTAGAAATATATAAACCAGTATCGACATTTTAAAATTGTATCTTTAAGGAAATGCAAAACTGTAATTAGATGTGGTTTCTCAAACGGCCATAAGATGGAGCCAGAAACTTGGGTTGTTTAGTCTTCGTCTCAGAAGAGAGTGTGAGTGAGTCTCTGTTTTTCATTCTTTTGGAAAGTATTGCCGTTCTTCCATTTTTCCTAATTGACTGATATTACTGGATTTAATGTAAGTCTGATACTGAACTGTTTTTGACATTGGAATTTGATATTTGGATTATCTCTGGATTGAAAACTGACTGATTTACTTGTGAATGACTTTGGACTGCCTATTTTGGACTTTGCTTAAACCTTTCTGGAAGTAAAAACCTACATTTACTATACAATGTATCTGTGTACTGTGTGTGTATTATTCAAACACTTCTCTCAAATACTTCTCCCTGTATGCACTCATTCTCCTAATGAGGAATTACCTCAAAAGCAACCATGGGATATATTGATTTTAAACTATAATTGATTGTATTGTTTTTATTATGACCATTAGTTAATCAAATAATTCATAAAATGCAGTTCTTACAATTGATTGAAAGTCTTTAGTTAGTCAACATATTTTAATTTCAGTAGAACAGACTATATGTAGCTCAGTATTGAACTCCAGAGTCCTTGGTGTTCTCTGAGCTTGGTTTTCTTGCAGACATTTCATTACCCATCAAAGTACATCATCAACGCAAGTGAGTACTGTATATACAGTAACATGCCCTGCCAGTTTTGATGGGGGCGTGGTTTTCCCCTTGGTAGTTCCTTGATTAGGGTATTGTTTTCCAGTTAATTATCTGATGTTAATGCCTGCTTATTTGACAACTGATTGCTGGAGGGGATGTGTTCTGGGTTTTTAGTGTCCTTCTTAAGGCCCTGTCACACTGCCCAACGGATGCAAAACATTAGTAAAAAGGACACAACGGACGAGAAAAATATTCCATCCGTTGTTATCCGCTCTCAGAAGGGGCGAAAATTTGCATAACCGGAGCGGATAACATGGAAAGGAACAGAAGCGGGGAGGACGCAGAGCGGATGGAAAACGGATGCGAAACGGAAGCCTAGCTGATGGAAGCGGATGGCACATCCGCTAGGCTTCCGGGGGACCTCAGCAAAGCAGATGCGGAATGGATACAGCGGATGCAGAGCGGATGCACAACGGATGAAGTGGATGCAGAGCGGAAGCCTAGCGGATGCACAGTGGAAGCCTAATGAATGCCTAGCGTTAATTGCGCATGCGGGGAGGATATAAGGGAAGCAGATATAAGGGAAGCAGCTCGGAAGAAGGTCACCATTCAGAGGAAAGACCTGCTGCCGGATGGATTGACAGCCTTGCCTGCCCTGCCTGCATGCCTGCCTGCAAGCCTTGCTGCCAGCCTCCCTGCCAGCCTCCCTGCCAGCCAGGAACCCCACAACCATGTGGAAGCACAGCAAGTCTCAGCCATCTGCTGCCAGCCCTTGCAAGAGGGACAGGGTTACCATCCCACCCCCTGGCCCTCACTCTGGTTCTGCTGGGGCTTCTGCAGCACGGGCTCGCTCTTCTGGGGCTGGCGCTTCTGCTGCTTCTGCTTCTGGAGGAGCTGATGACAAGCACTCCAACACCAGCCACCTCCACAGAACCTGGACCCTTCACCCCTGAGACTGAGTGACCAAGAGGAGTGCCAGAGACTCATTTTTGTTTAATAGCTTGTTGTTAATAAAGTCTATTTTTGATTTACACACTTGCTTCATTTCTTTTTTTTTAAATAAAGTCTTGCTGGAAACTTTTAGAAATGGTTTAAGCCTTTGCATGCTTGTGGGATGGGTTAAGATAGCAGTGGAATGGGTTAAGATAGCAGTGGGATGGGTTGAGATAGCAGTGGGATGGGCAGGGATACCTTTGGGATAGGTAATAACTGTGGGATAGATAAACCTCCCGTGCAAGCATAGTGGGACTGGATGGTCCACCCTCCCAGGTGCCACACCTATGGCCCTTTATTATCAATAAAAATCTAATAAATCATCTACACATGTCAACATAAACACAACTCTTTATTAAATGCCCTGTTCATTGTAGGCCCACCCAACATACATGGCCCAATATCATCCGTGTGATGAGACAGGCTGAAGGAAGCATCCATTAATCATCTATCATCCTGTCTTGCCACTCCACTGCTCCAGCTGGGGAGTTGCACCAGTGTTTCAGGAGGTTGTGCTGCTCCTTCAATTCACGTGAGGCTCTGTTGGGGCCTTGCACATCCTCAGTGTCTATCAGGTTTCGCCCTTGCCTCCATTCCCCAGGCTTCATGTCCCCATTGCCTTGTTGGAGGTCCACGAGTCTGTTCTGCAAGACTGGGTAGCGGGTGCACATGAGATTGTGCAGGATGCAGCAAGCTTCCATGATCCTCCTCATGGTCTCTGGGCAATGCTGCATGTTGGTGAGAAGTACCTGCAACCTGTTGGGCAGGATGCCAAAGGTGTTCTCCACCACTCGCCTTGCCCTGGACAGCCTGTAGTTGAAGATCCTCTCTTCACGGGTGAGGTATTTGGAGGTGCAGGGCTTCATGAGGTAGGTTGTGAGGGACAAGGCATCATCCCCCACGATGAAGTAGGGCACATCTTGTGTGTCGTTGGGCAGGGGTTCTGGATCTGGGAAGCCCACGATGAGGTTGCGTTCCAGCCCACCCTTGAGGTCACTTGTGTTGTATACCTGGGCATCTGAAGATGAGCCGTTGCCTGAAGCATTGATGTACATGAACTTAGTCAGCATCTACCATGGCGAAGAGGATGATGCTGAAGAAGCCCTTGTAGTTGTGATAAGAGGACCCTGAGTTGGCTGGCACTTTGCAGGCCACGTGCTTGCCATCAATGGCTCCAACGGTGTGGGGGAAGTTCCACCTCTGATACCACTGCTCTGCAACTTTCTTCCATCCTTCTTCAGTGGAGGGGTACTGGAGGAACTCCTCCTTGTATTCTTCGATGATGGCCTGCACCACTTCTCTGACCACAATGCTGATGGTGTTGTGTGGCACCCTCCAGCCGTACTGCATGCTCCTGTAGGTGGTCCCTGAGGCCAGGTGGCACAGAGTGAGTGCCACCTTGAGCCCAGGTTCCAGGCTGGGCCGGAAGTTGGTGTTTGCCTTGGTCAACCTGGGTGTCAGCCATTGCACAACTTCGTCAAACATGGCTGGAGGCATCCTCATGAAGTTCTGGAATGCCCGAGTGTCTTCGTTCCTGAGCTCCACCATCAGCTTGTTGTACAATCCATCCTCTGCTCTTCTGGAGAACCATCTTCGTACCCAGATGCTTCTTGGCTGTCTCTTTTTCTTCCCATAGTAGAGTTCACAGAGCCTGTAGATGGCTTCGCACTGTTGCAGAAGGATGGTGGCTGCCAAAAGGACTTTGTTACGATCTACGTTGGACATGACTGGATGGTGTGGAAGAGGAAGAATCAGATGAAGGCTGCAGAGGTCTGCACAGCTGGGCTGCTAGTCTGAAAGCGAGATGCAGGCGAGTTGCTCCCCCCTTTTATAGGCAGTATAGGTTTTCTGCTAGGCATCCTCTAGGCATCCTCTAGGCATCCTCTAGACATCCTTAATATCCGAGATAGGTCCCCTCTGCGAAGGTTTTTTCCGTTTTAAATGCTTTGTTTCCGTGCTGCATCTGCTAGGCATCCGTTCTGCACCCATTCCGTGTCCGTTCCACTTCCTCCCTGCGTCGGAGCGGATGCGATTTGCGCGGATGCGCAGCGGATGCCTAGCAGATATAGCGAATGCGTAACGGATGCAGAACAGACGAATTGGATACATTTTCTGTGCAAAAGTTTTGAGCAGCTCAAAACTTTCTGAGCGGATGAAACGTCCATAAACGGATGCTGGATGGATAGAGAGGAAGCAAAATGGAGGCAGTGAGTACAGAACGGATACATCGCGTTAACCAACGGATTGCAAGCTTTGTTGTCCATTTTACATCCTCTTTGCATCCATTGGTGCAGTGTGACAGGGGCTTTAGCTTTTTTATTATCTCTTTTTTAATAAAGATACTCTCTTTATTATCTCTGAATGGTGTGTAAATATGATTTCTTTCGATGCATCTATTGATGGCTGATTTGCCAAGCTTCCAAGATTTCCCTCACATTTATAGATTTAGCTTGGTCTAGGACAGTTACTTTCCCAGTGGAGATTGCATCTGAGCCTGTCCATGTATTGTGAGATTAAACAGTTTTCATTGTGTCTTCTGACTGTTGTGTAAGTGAATGCATTATGCTAAAGAGAAACTCTGCATTGCTTTATCATGTTCTTCTAAGCAAAGGGTTGAGATACAACTGATGTAGACAATTAATTATAGTCTATGTCTTCAATTTTACATTCTTCAATATGTTTTGAACTGTCCTAACTTTACAAGCTGGAGCAAGAGGTTATGTCAGGAGCATGTTTGGGAAGAGCCAATTTCAATATATACTGGAATACAAAAATATTTGACTGCCATCTCAAAAATGCAGCTAGTTAGAGTAAAAGTCATTATTTCTGTAACATGGAGAAAGCAAAAAAACCAAAAATATATTTTTTTCAAAAAATTGGTTCATTAGGGTGCAATACAACAGCTTTGAGTGAAATGTTTGATGCTGGATGCTTTCATTGTTGGTAGGAAACAAGAAGGATTTCCTAAGCCAACCCATATTTTCTAATATGCAGACATTAAAGGATAGGTCACACTGGGCGACGGATGCAAAACGTATACAAAAAGGACACAGCGGACGAGCAAAATTTCGGGGGTGGCTCCATCCGTTGTTATCCACTCTCAAAAGTGGTGAAAATTTGCATAAACAGAGCAGACAACAATGGACAGGAATGGACGGGGGTAGTACGTAGCGAGGATGGTAAGCGGATGTTCGTAGGAAGCCTAGCAGATGGAAGAGGATGATACATCCACAGGGCTTCCAGGGGAGAATAGTGAAGTGGACGCGTAGTGGAAGGAGCGGCTGCATAGCGGATGACGCGGATGCATCATGGACGCCTATAGGATGCATAGCGGATGCATAGCGGATGCATAGCGGATGCAAAGCGGATGCATAGCGGATGCAAAGCGTTCACTGCGCATGCGGGGAGGATGAATTGCATCAGCTCCGCGGATATAAAAGGATGCAACTCGCAAGCAGTCACCATTCAGAGGAAAGTTCTGCTGCCAGAGACATCTTGAAAGAACACCATGGTTCGTCAGTCAGGGAAGAAGAGGAAGCCTGTGCCTACTCCTGCCATCCCTGGCAAGAAGGACAGAACCACCATCCCACCCCCTGGCACTAATTTTGAAGCTGCTGGTGCTTCTGCTGCTGCTGCTGGTGGTGCTGCTGGTGTTGCTGCTGCTGGTGCTTCTCCTGCTGGTGCTGCTGGTGCTGCTGGTGCTTCTCCTGCTGGTGGTGCTGCTGGTGCTTGTTCTGCTGCTGGTGCTGCTGCTGGTGCTTCTCCTGCTGCTGCTGCTGTGGTGGACCAGCCCCAATGCCCTCAAAGCCCTGCTGCTGAAGCCCCTGAAGCCCCTGCCAGAGGGAGGAAGAGGCAAGGAAAGGAGAAGGGAGAGAGGAAACAGTACTCCATTTCTGAGGACCTTGAGGAGGAGGTGCTGGAATGGCTGAGGGAGAACGAGTACTTGTGGAAAAAGGGCCACAGACTCTATCACAACACCAAGAGAAAGCAGGCAGCGTGGAGAGACAAGGCAGAGAGCCTGGGCTACACTTCAGATGTACTCCTGGAATGGTGGAAGCACATGCACACCTGGTATGGCAAGCTGCACCTGAAGAAATCTGGCCAGGCCACTGTCAAGCTCACTGACCGGGAGATGTATATCATGGCAGCTTCCTGGAGGGTGAGGTCCGCCACCGAGGAGCAGCCCCTCTGTCAACCCTCTCCCTCAGACAGCCCACAGACAGCCAGTCCTCTTCCAGCCAGGAGACAGCTACCGTGTCCAGGCAGGTATCTTTGGAGGGCCCCATGGCAGAGATCCCCCCGACAGCTGCACTCCCCATGCCAGAGGACGTGGAGGATCCCCTTTCTCAAATGGAGCAAGAAGAAGCAGCAGCCAGAGACCAACCCACACCCACCCCCAGCTCCACCTCCACAGAAAGCAGGTAGAGAGGCAGACTGGAGGGCCAGAGCCACACTGTCCTCTTGGTGATCAGGGACACAATCAAAACCAGCACAGATCTTTCTCTCAGCTGGTCCACAGTGACATACCATCATCAAACTGCAAGCCCTTCATCATGTACGTGAGCCAGACCCTCATGGACCTGCCCGAGGCCCAGTACCAGGTGATGAAGGAGAAGATAACAGCACTGCTGCACCACCTTCCAGGCCCAGCTGAACCTGCTCCGACCCACTCCAGGACTGCTCCTCCACCCCAGCTGATGTCACAGCCCTTCCATGGCTTTCAACAGCCCCTCACCTACCAAGGCTATGAGTAACAGGACTTCCCACAGCAGAGGCAGCCCTTCCCAGTCCAGGCCCAGGAACATCGCACGCCACTGATGCCTCACTTCACCCAGCTGCAGACCAGATAGCCCCACTACACTCCTCCTTCCTCCACCCCACAGCCAAGCCCCTCAACAGAAAATCTGTCATCAGTATTGTGCCTGACATCCCAGGTCCTTGAGGAAGGGCCTCTCAACCTCACAGGACAGAGTCAGCTCTCTGAGAGCTTCCTGGACACACCATCCCCTGTTGTACTCTCGGGGCCAAGCACCCCAATGTCGCCTCAGACCAGCACTCCAGCCACAGCCACCTCCACAGTCCCTGGCCGCTCGATAGCTGAGACCATGGACATGCCTCAGAGTAACTAAGAATAGTGCCAGAGACTGAGTTGTTACCTGTTCACTTTATCTTTGCTTAAAGACACTTTACTTGGTTCATTTTGCTTTTTTAATAAAGTCATACAGTTAACTTAAGACAGTTATTAATAAAGGTTATCTTTTCTTCACACACTTTGTTCATTTTATTTACTAAATAAAGTGTTGGTGAAAACTTTGAAAAAATGGTTAAGTCTTTGTATGCTTGTGGGATAGGTAAGGATAGTTGTGGGATGGGTAAGGATAGTTGTGGGATGGGTAAGGATAGTCGTGGGATAGTTAAGGAAAGCTGTGGGATGGGTAAGGATAGTTGTGGGATGGGTAAGGATAGCTGTGGGATTGATAAACCTCCAGTGGAAGCATAGTGAGACTGTATGGTCCACCCTCCCAGCTGCCACACATATGGCCCTTTTTATCAATAACAATTTATTCATTGATCAACACATTTCAAAATAAACAAAGCTCTTTATTAATGCCCTATTCATTGTAGGGCCACTCAACATACATGGCACAATCTCATCAGTTTTATGAGACAGGCTCAAGGAAGCATCCATTAAGCATCTACCATCCTGTCTTGCCACTCCACTGCTCCAGCTGGGGAGTTGCACCAGTGTTTCAGGAGGTTGCGTTGCTTCTTCCCTTCACATGAAGCTCTGTTGGGGCCTTGCACATCCACAGTGTCTGTCAGGTTTCGTCCTTGCCTCCATTCCCCAGGCTCCATGTCCCCATTGCCTTGTTGACGGTCCACAAGCCTGTTCTGCAACACTGGGTAGCGTGTGCGCATCAGATTGTGCAGGATGCAGCAAGCTTCCACGATGCTCTTCACAGTCCCTGGGTGATGATGCATGGTGGTGAGAAGTACTTGGAACCTGTTGGCCAGGATGCCAAAGGCGTTCTCCACCACCCGTCTTGCCCTGGACAGCCTGTAGTTGAAGATCTTCTCTTCACGGATGAGGTATCTGGAACTGTAGGGCTTCATGAGGTAGGTTCTGAGGGAGAAGGCGTCATCCCCCATGATGAAGTAAGGCACATCTTGTGTATCATTGGGTAGGGGGTCTGGATCTGGAAAACCCATGATGAGGTTGCATTCCAGCCCATCCTTGAGGTCACTAGCATTGTATACCTGGCTATCTGAAGCTGACCTGTTGCCTGAAGCATCGATGTACATGAACTTGTAGTCAGCATCAACCATGGCAAAGAGGATGATGCTGAAGAAGCCCTTGTAGTTGTGATAAGTGGACCCTGAATTGGCTGGAGCTTTGCAGGCCACGTGCTTCCCATCTATGGCTCCAACGGTGTGGGGAAAGTTCCACCTCTGATACCACTGTTCTGCAACTTTCCTCCAGCCTTCTTCAGTGGTGGGGCACTGGAGGAGCTCCTCCAGGTATTCTTCGATGATGGCCTGCACCACTTCTCTGATCACAATGCTGATGGTGTTGTGTGGCACCCTCCAGACATCCTGCATGTTTGTTTGTGGTTCCAGAGGCCAGGTGGCGCAGAGTCAGTGCCACCTTCAGTCCAGTGTCCAGGCTGGGACAGAAGTTGGTGCTCGGCTTGATCAACCTGGGTCTCAGACGCTATACAACCTCATCAAACATGGCTGGTGGCATCCTCATGAAGTGATGGAATGCACAAGTGTATTCATACCTCAGCTCCACCATCAGCTTGTCATAGAGCCCAAACTCCACTCTTCTCCTGATACATCTTCAGACCCAGACAGCTCTTGGATGTCTCCTTCTTCCCCTTGCGTAGAAAAGTTGAAACAGTCTGAACAGGGCTTGGTTCTGGTGTTGAATGATTGGATGGTTACCAAAAGGAGTGTGCGATGATCCATGGTGGAGATCAATGGATGATGTGGAAGAGCAAGACCAAGGGTGAAGAGGTCTGTACACCACGGTTGCTGGACTGATAGTGAGATCCAGGTGATTTCCTCCCCCGTTTTATAGGAAATATTGGTTTTCTGCTAGGTGTCCTTCCATATACTCTAGGCATACTCCAGACATCCTAAATATCTGAGATACATCCCATATACAAATGTTTTGTCTGTTTTAATGTTTTGTACGTTTTGTCCATTTTATATACGAGATGCATCTGCTTACATCCTTTCTATTTCCATGTTACTAACGCTGTGTGGACGTTCCATGTACCTTTCGCTTCCTCCCTCTTTCCGTTTTCAGCTGGAGTGGATGTGAGTTGCGAGGATGCCCAGAGGATGCCGAGAGCATACATCGGACGTGTAATGGATGACAACGGACGTAGAACGTTTGTTGCCCGTATGTGTTGCCGATGTAGTTCGTACACGGCGGAAAGTTCATCCGCTGAAAAAGTTTTGTGCAGCTCAAAACTTTTTGAGCAGATGAAATAGCAGTAGACAGATGTTTGATGTATAGAGCATATGAAACATGTACGCAGTGAGTTCTCAACAGATGCATCGCGTTTTCCAATGGATGGCAAGCTTTTTTGTCTGTTTTACATCCTCTTTGCATTCATTGGTGCAAAGCCCAGTGGGACATGGGCTTAAATACATCAGATACATCACTTATTTGCTACTCAAATAAAATATAGACTGGTTGAAGTTTGGAGAAATTATTATACAGAAGCCTGGAAGTCTGGGTAATCAGAGATGTTTCACAGATTTAGACAAATGTGTAACAGAAAAGGACAGCAGTGTTGCTCTTTTCCATTTCCATTAATAAAATAAAATCTTGGAAACACTACCAGGAAAATGGGAAATAAATCCTAAAGAAATTTCAGAATATCACAAGCAATTAATAAATAAACAAAAAACAGAAACCTCATTTGCAAAGATAGAACACCTTTAAGAGATTTGTAGTATAGCACTGATAGAAAATGAGTCACAATCCATGTGTGTTTGTATCCAGAACTCCCAATTGCTTTACATTCATAATATTGTGATTAGTCTTATTCTAATTCTTTTGGAATGATCTGGGGGGGGGGCTTTCCCCACTGACATACACCCACCATTGAGTCAGCTGAATACTATTCTGGCATGAAAGTCACTGTTGCTGAACTTTATCTTACCTCCTATGGCATCTGGTCTGACTCACTGCTGAATGGTACTGCCCTGATTTTATATATGAAAGAGATCAATAAGCAAACTGATAGATGCTTCCCATGATTTAGCTGTTATTCTTCTGCACATCACCAACCAGTGGTAAAACATGTACTGAAGCAAGAATTGGAAGGATTTAGCTTCAGGGGTCTGCCTGTCTTCTCTATATTCCTTTGTATAGTCTCCTTGCTATACTCAATTTTGTCATAACCCAAACAGAATAAAGTAAAACCAAAAGAAAAAAAGAAACTGAAATGTGGGGAAGTTTAACAGATTCTCCATATCTTGCAGCTGATGTCGGATACTACTCATTTAGGATATGAGTGAGGATGTAAAAAAATCAGAACAGGATACCAGGGTTGGAAGGGACCTTGGAGGTCTTCTAATCCAGGAGTTGCTAACCTTTTGGACCTCAGGGACCACCAAACTCAGAATTTTAAATTCCACAGACCAAAGACCTGGGGAAAATCCCCCAAAAAGTCTGCAGGAAAATTCTCCACTCCATTTTCCTACCGATTGATCATTCTTTATTTGGGATCACAGGGTACCATCTCCAGGTCCATTCTCAGGGAAAGAAAGAGAGAGAGTGAGAGGAGGGGGGGAGGAAGAGGGAGAAAGAGAGAGAGACTTTTGGTTTCATGAAAGGAAAGCAGCAGAAGCAGCAGTCTTTCTTTCTCTCGACCAGAAATGAGTCTTTGTGAGACTTGTCATGCCAGTGCAACCTCTTGGAGCAGGATACCTTGCAGGTTCCCAAAGACTCATTTCTGGTGGAGTTTGGGGGATAGAAAGAAAGACTTTTACTGCTTTCCTTGCATGCAGCCAAAAGCAGAAGATGAAAGAAGCAGAAAGAAGCAGCCCAGTGGCCAGGCCAGGCATGTGGGCGATTGGGGCAAGTTCCCCCCCGGCCTTTCCCCCCTCCCCTCACTACCTCATGTTGTTCGCAATGCAAGTGATGCAAGCCTTGTGTTCCTGCCCAGCCTGGATTAAATGCTTTGGGGGTGACATTTCTCTGTGGACCACCAACATTTTCCCGTGGACCACCAGTGGTCCCCGGCCCACTGGTTGGCAACCACTGTTCTAATCCATCCCTCTGTTCAAGCAGGCAATCCTAATGTTGAAAGCCTGTCTCCCTCTTGTGCTTGAACAAGATGAAGACAATGTCAAGGTGACCCAGGAGAGAAAAAAAAGCTGTTGTTTGGGAATGTTTGCAATGGTTAGGTATAAGTAGAAAAAGGCTCTTTATATGGAAATCTGACATTTCAGAATTTGAAAAGTCAAGGAATAATCTTCTCCTGAACTGGATTTTTCCTTGTACATGTTTCTCTTAAGCATAGCTCCTTTCCTTCCTGTGCTATCCCAGCCAGTCTATGGGAATTTGACAGTTACTTAGGAATTGTGAGCTGTCCCCTTAAGGGAATGCATCATGGTAAATGTAGTTAAAGGTATCCTGGGAAATGTAGTTCATGTCACGTGGCCATATCTGTAATCCTGACTGGTCACTAAATTGACCCTCGAGGAGTTGGGGGAGGTTTCCCTCCATTCTTGCCTGGACTCATGAACTGGTAGCAGCTTTTCTACCGCTACGAGATAGGTTAGGAGATAACCACCTTTTACCTTCAAGGCAGATATACAAAGGATTGGTCATAAAAGAAGAACTTTGTCACAAATGTGAGTTATGAGGATACCTGATGAACCAATAAATGTTCTTTGTTATGGACATCTTGTTGAGTTATCTCTCTGCATCTGTACAGTTTATGAATCCACCTCTGTATAAGATACAGAAAACTTTCACAAAGTAAAAATTCCCTTGCTGTCTATAATTTGACTATAAGGACAAAACAAAGGATGAGGAGAGTTGAGAGGACAAAAGGTAATGACTGAACATGAACAAAAACAGCCTAAGCAAGTTCTGTAAGATAAATTGAGACTTTATTATGGCGAGGAATCATGGGGGCTAGGGAGCAGCTTAAGGAAAGGCATTGCAGCAAGGCAGTTGAATGAAGGAAAAGATACTTAGCATCCTGTAACTATTTAAAGAAATTACATTGCCTAATCATTCCTTGACCCTGGGACAAATGAATTGCCCCTGAGTCCTATAACACCAACTGATAGCCAATTGCTTCTGCTTCCTAATCTGTGACTCTGTGACTCATCAATCAGAGGTTTTATTTGGTACATTTCTTGTTTGTGAATATTGACTCTATATTGTTGAATCTTAGAAGAGTTAAGAAAATGTGTTGTCACCTTATCTTATTTGTCAATTCCTGAGTTACCACACCCAGTGCATGAATTCTGAACATTCCACCCAATAATGTCTAAAAAGAAGGGAGAGGTGTGGGCAAATCAGATAACATCTGCTGGGTTTCATTAGGTGAAATGGGATTTATTTTTCTCTTCTAATCATGCCATTTTGGTTTGCAGTCTCCAAAACTGGAAAGGTTAGAGCCAAGTTTCTGTGGGTCAATATAGTTATACAGGAGTCCCATTATGCTATATGGAGAACAATATTCTCTGATCTAGACTTACTGGTTTCAGAAGAATAACTAAATATGTGTATAAACAATTTCTGTTATGAGAATTGGAAGAAATATGCTAAACATTGTCTGGAATTTATCACAATCTCTCCAAATTCATTGAATTATTAAACTTAATAAAATATCTGAATCATAATAAACACGTGTGGATAATTGCTGAGGCGATACCAGAGGATAGGAAATTCAGGAAGATCACAAAGTATCAAGATTCAAACATCAAAATTAAAAGATTGTGGCATGAATCAGCCATGGTGGTCTGAATGGTTATTGGCACACTAGGTGTCATACGAAAAACTTTTTGACAGCACTTAGAAATTCTCCACATTGACAAAATTTCAATCTATCAATTGCAAAAAGCTACATTGTTTGGATTTGAACATATAACATGCCAATTCACTATGACATCCTAAGTTCTTGGGAAGAATTAGATGTATATGAAGGCCAACACCAGCTAAACTGTCTATTGTTAGCTCACATTGTTGTGAACAGATAATATATTTTTTTAATGGAGTTAAAAAGATGGATGAGCCCAAAGCCACTAATAATTGCAATTACAAATTGGAATCTGTTGCCAGTGGTGTCAAAACAATGAAAGATGTTTATCTTTGTAGCAAGAGAATATAATTAGTAGTATATATACAGAAATGTGAAATCACAGAAAGCCAAGAACTGGCAGCTGTGATTTCACATTTTTATATTAAAATTAATAATTTGGCATTGACAAAAATCACTACCAATTATAAAAGACAGCTTTACTTGGAACAACTTACAATTTGTGATGATATTTTTTATACCATCAAGCAACAAGATCTGCTTATATCAGGTCCCCAGGGAAGGATTCGATAGGTAGATAAAAATACCAAAATCAGCCTAAACATCTGCCTGGATGTGTGATGCAAAGTTTGGGATCTTACCATATATTTTGCTGGTTTATTGGGATTGTGTTGAACTTTTTCATAGGCACTATTCAAACCTTTCAAACTCCACAGATAGAAGGTAAATTATAAACATTTTGATAAGTAAACAATAAAAGAGACTAACAAAGTTTACTAAAGCAATTGACTTTTTACAGCCAGGATCCTTAAATGGTGTTTGGAAGAACCTGCATCCATACAGAAACTTTTCTTGATACCTGGACAAGAACCTTCCCCATTCTACTTTTTAAATGTCTAGGTAATTTATTTTCATTTTTATACATAGTTAAAACTGAATGAGGGATTCTGCAGAACTTAGCACTAAATGTATGAATTTGGGGAAAAAAATGCTTTGAATAGCAGAGTCAACTATCTGAGGGAGGTACAAAAAATAAAGATGGCTCTCACTGGGAGTTCTTATTTGTAAACAATGTTAAGTCAATTTTAGACTTCCACAAGCTTTTGTGTCAACATGAGCAGTAGCCAGACATTGGCAGTAAAATTAGAAAATTAGGTCTAGCTGCATATATGCAACCCTAGGATCACAGGTTGTTTGCTTCCTTCACAGCAAAAGCATCATGTCAAGTACAAATGTTATTCTTTGAATGTAAGCTTTTAGCTTCTGTGCTTCATGACATGAGTTTATCACCCACACTAGAAACTCAGGAAATACAAGTTTACTGGAGGCTTGATTAAACTGTGATGTTAATTCACTGAGCTGGTTTACAGAACACAAGGTATGCAGATATAATTTATAGGGTTTAGTAAATGTGAATGTTATAAACAGGCTGAATTCAATATAAGTAAATGCAGCTAGACAAGAACATCTGGGATTGAACATTTACAGGCACACACTGCTGTGATTTTTTTTTTTTTGATAAAAGTTTTATTTAAGTTTTCACAAAACATACAAATACAAATAAAAATATTTTTTTGAGAACAGTGTGGCCCTGGGTTATCACTTCTCCATACAGACATAAACTCAATACATATTTATCTTATACATTCTAAGCACACACTGCTGTGATTATGGGAATAGGCCCTCAATGGGACTCATAGTTTAATCATAGTTTAATATGCAGCCTACACATTTGATACATGCTGTTTCCTTCCAGCTGGAATGAACTTGATAGTCTAAATCAAAATCTCATAAATGAACTTGTCATTCTGCTGTGTGGGGTTGTTTCCCAAGGCTATTTTAGCACATGTGCAAATAGGCATTTCTTAAATCTCTTGAGAGCCTGAACATAGTAATCCATAAAGTGAGTGGGAGGAGGGATCCTGTGTTAACTTGGTATCTTCCCAAACTGTGACTCCACTTTGGATTGCTTCTTAAGCATCTCTAGCAGCTGAGCAATAACTGTGATTTAGACATAAAGCATAGGCTTGTCCCTGTAGGATGGGTTAAGGCTGATGGTGAAGAGTGAAGAAGTTTGGATCTCTGCTCCTTCAGCTGTCCATGGGGCCTCTACATGAAGGCAGCTGAACAGCTGGATTTCCAAAGAAAGATATATAGATTGGCTCTTCTCCAGCTGGTTGCAAAGCCACTAATGCATGTTCCTCAACATAGCTTTGCAACACCTGCTTAAGAAACCAACTCAGCTTTTCTTTCCTCTCTCACATTAGGCATTTTTAATTCTGTTGACAGAAAAACTGGGATTATCAGTCAATTTCTCTACTAGCTTGCTGAGATGATTCCAATTTTGGATACAATTTCTCTGGATTTAAGCTGCTATATCCACGCAAAGTATCCATGTAAATACTGTATATAAGGGAGGGCAGCCAGATGTAATAATGGCTTACACTCTTTTAGATTTAGATTCACTCTTACTTCCCCTTAGCAAACCTGCCCTTGGTGATTTCCTCTGTTCCCATCTCAGGCAAATAGAGATGTGAGGCACAGCACAGATGTTGAGACAGTTAATGGAATAAATGCCATTGATCATGAGGTATATTTGATGCCTCACCTGCCTTGGGTTTTTGCTGCATCTGCAAGGGAATTTAAAGTAGCATTCCAATCCTCTGAGCTGCCCACTAACAGCTGTCACTAAAACTCAAACCAATTCACCAGAGAAACATTTTCACATTTTCCCCACCCAAATATGAAATTTGACTTCCAGACACATTCCAGTCGTCAAAAACCAAGGCAGATAACAAGTTTACCATAAGAAAAGATATCTCTCTAATATGATATTGAGGCAGCCAAGGAATTTTGCAGGATCAGACACTTAGAGGTGCTTAACCAATGTTTGTCTTTGAAATTTAATTTTGCTTTGGGAGATTTTACATAGGGTTAAATTCAGTCATTATGCATTCTTTGGTTGGATAATGTAAAGGATAATTCAACCAAAATTAATCTTTCCTGTGGGAAATGATTTAACATGTGTTGAACTTTTCCTGATATCAACAGGACACAGAAATGGTGCATTTTCATTAATTCATGTAGAAAAGTTTCTGATTCTTCGACTTGGGCGACTGGTGTATCAAACTGGTTCTGATTCCTACCCAGAGCAGCTATAGTAAGAAGAAGTCACCAGTATAAGAAGAGTCATGCTGGAATAGGTTGATGGTCTTGTAGGACTGTACAGTTGCCTAAAATCTACATCTCTAAAATACTTGGCTTGATGAATAGAATAGAATAGAATTCTTTTTGTTGGCTAAGTGTGATTAGACAGACACACAAGGAATTTATTTTGGTGCAAATGCTCTCTGTATACATAAAAGAAAAGATACATTCATCAAGAATCATCAGGTACAACACTTAATAACAGTCTTAGAGTACAATAAGCAATCAAATCATACTAGGAAACAGTCCATATAAATTGTAACTAGCGACAAAGCTACAGTCATACAGTCACAATTGGGAGGGGATGGGTGATAAGGAGTGATAAATTAATAGTAATAGTAGTGCAGACTTTGTAAATAGTTGGACAGTGTTGAGGGAATTATTTGTTTAGCAGAGTGATGGCATTCAGGAAAAAGCTGTTCTTTTGTCTAATTGTTCTGGTGTGCAGTGCTCTATAGCGTCGTTTTGAGGGAAGGAGTTGATGTCCAGGATGTGAGGGGTCTCTAAATCTTAAGATTCCAAGATGACTCCGAGCGTAATAGGTCTAGGATGAAATATTCTGGCTATAGGGCTTTTTGACTAAATGCCTCAATAGCTCAAGAGGCTTTCAATCAATCAATAATCAATCAATGAATCAATTTGCTCCAAGCTTGCATAAAAAGAATGTACCAGACAGAGGGCAAGGTAAAGGCAGAATGGGGTACTTTTGAGACTGATAGTTTTATCCTCCAATCACATAATATCTTTGTTCAAATCAGTGCTTTTAGGATGAAGGAATAGAAAAATAGCTGAATAGTGCTCATATACTAGAATAGATTATAGATGCTATAAGACATGGGTATCCAACTTGCCGCATCATCTTGCCATCACATGATGTTTTCCTATGTTTTTCCCATTTGCAGAGCTGGGTTGGATGTGGCCTGCATGTGACACATCTGTCCATGGGTTTGTCCACCACATCTGTCCACCAGTTTGACACCGCTGCTATAAGAGCAGTGCTCAACAATTCCACCAGCTTCCTTCAAAGTAAGGAATAGTGAGACAGATCATAGATTGAATGGATGCCATCATATATAGACATCCTGAATATCTTCAAACAACAGCAAGTAGCCTTTTCTAACCAAACAGTAATCTATGGCTTATGACCATTTGTTTAAAATTCAAAATTACAACAGCACTAAATTGACTTAGAGCTGTATATCTTTACACATACATTCCTTTGATTATATGATCAAAGGAATGCAACATTCCTTTGATTATATGATCAAAATTGGGCACTTGGCTATCAGTGTGTATTTAGGATTGTAGAAACATGCCTGGGTCATGTGATTGCCATTTATGATCTTCCCAGGGTTTTCCAACAAGCAAGTCAAAGAAGGAATCTGAGTTTGTTTAACTACCACATGCTTACCAGTCACATTTCCATGTTGGAAGATCAAAGTGCTTTTGTGGTGAAAGGATTTGTTGGAGACATCACCTTTGCTTGGGAAATGCCCAGTTGGGGGTTTCTTTCATGTACCCGTGAAGGTATCCTTTGGAATAGTATCGATTTATCTACCCATGATTGCCTGCTTTAAAACTAATGCAATCTTAAGTTGCATTAACAGAGGGATACAATCGAGATCAAGTGAGGTACTAATACCACTCTATAAAGCCTTAGTAAGACCACACCTAAAGTACTGCATCCAGTTTTGGCCACCACACTATAAAAAAAATGTTGAGACTCTAGAAAAAGTACAGAGAAGAGTAACCAGGATGATTAGGGGACTGGAGACTAAGGCGTATGAAGAACAGGAACTGGGCTTGGCTAGTCTAGTGAAGAGAAGGACCAGGGGAGACATGATAGCAGTGTTCCAATATTTGAGGAGCTGCCACAGAGAGGAAGGGGTCAAGCTATTTTCTAAAGTACCTGTAGGCCAGACAAGGAATAATGGATGGAAACTGAACAAGGAGAGATTTAATCTGGAAATAAGAAGAAACTTTCTGACAGTGAGAACAATCAACCAATGGAACAGCTTGCCCTCAGAAGTTGTAGGAGCGTCATCACTTGAGACTTTCAAGAAGAGATTGTTTGTCAGAAATGGTGTAGGGTCTCCTGCTTGGGTGGGGGGTTAGACTAGATGACCTACAAGATCCCTTCCAACTCTGATTATCTGTAAACTGTAATTTGGCAAGGCCCTACTACATGATAAGACCTAGTTTGCAGTGCATACTTTTATGCAGCATGATTTTTTTGATCTAAACTATGGATTTAACTTTAACTTCATATTTCTCTGCTGTCAAATCATATCTCCCCAGTGAGTTACTTCATGCGATAGAATGATATGAAACCAGAGGTGGTATTCAGCAGGTTCTGATCAGTTCTGGAGAACTGGTAGAGGAAATTTTGAATAGTTCAGAGAACCAGCAAATACCACCTCTGACTTGCCCTGCCCCATCTATTCTCTTCCTCCCAAGTCCAAGTTGATTGGCTGGGTCTTCTTTTGTTGCCATACACAGGAGAACAGAGCTAGAAGACAGGTTAGTGGGGTGGGGTGGGAATTGAGATTTTACAGTATCCTTCCCCTGCCACACCCATCAAGTCATGCCTACCAAGCTATGCCATGTCCACAGAACTGGTAGTACATATTTTTTTGAATCCCACCACTGTATGAAACTATTATCATATTGGTGGTTTTATTTTTGAACTTTTCCTTGAGATCAGTACTTTGGACTTCACATATTTATTTCCAGTCATCACACTTTATTTAAAGTTCCACTGTACTGAGAGTGCTACTTTCTTAGACAGGTCACTGAGCATTATGGACAGCCATTCTCTGCTTGGATGCATTAGTGTTACATGAAGGAGTAGCACTGAATCTTGAAGTTGTATGCTGGAACTTCCTATTACTTTTAGTACAATCATGAAGAAGAGTGGAAACATTAATTCTCTGTTACAAGCTAGATAAAATGTTTAAATGCAGAAGCCTGGAAAAGACAGTTAGGTCTTCAGTTCCCATCTTTTTCCACTAACATGGTTGATGAGAAAGGGCTGTGGGAGCTGAGTTTACCTATCTTTATGCTGTAGTTTATTGATTCTAATCTAGTCAAATAGATGATGGTTGTCTTTGTATTGTATAATGATACATTGTGGTTAGTTAAAAGCAAGAAGGGGATGTTTCCCATCTCCCTTGTAATTATGCTGAAAGAGAAGATAGGAGGGAAAAGCGATGTGAGCTGAGGCTCAGGCATGGAGTGGTAAACTCTACTTTCATGTTTCTTTCAAACAGTCCATTGACACAACCTCTGGCAAAGTCAAACTAACCTGTAGGCACTGACCAGAATTAAAATTGTAAAGAAACCTCTAGAATTGTGGTTCAACCATAGAAAACAAATATCTTGACTGGATCTCTTACTCTGCGCCTTCAAAATAATATCCATAATGCTTAATGTCCTGTTGAATAGTACAGCTTTGGGGAATGATTGTAGCTCATATACTATAAACATAAAAAGATTTTAATAAAGAAGAGAAATGCTCATGTGCAAAACCCTGGAAAGGCACTGTAGTCTAGAGAAAACATTGTGTGATTTTTTCATAGGGACAGAGAAACAGTTTGTAACTCTCACTACACTCTTAAATATACATATGACCAAACTCTGATATTGGTCCCTCCAGAATCACCTGGTAAACTCTATGGAGAGTCTCAATCATCTAAGTCATGATTGCCCCAAGGGCACTTTTCAAAAGGCAGCTGGACTTGTTTTTTACCCCTTTCACTTCTCAGCCCGAAAGCTTCTATAGTTCTGAAATTTTCAAGCAAAATAACCAAGATGCCTTTTGAAAATTGACCTTTAGGATCTTGTGAACTAAATAATTTGCCTGCTTCATTATACTCAAGAAAAACAGCAATTTCCATTGTTTCTTAGGGGCTTAAAATATAATTGGCATTTTCATATTTGGCCTTTTTTTTTTGTACCAGGAGAAAGAAGAGCATGTATAAAAGGAGCAAAATGTGTGTAAAAGAAAACAAAGATAGGTAGCCAGCTGTACTGACCATTCTTTTAGTATGGGTATGTACAAGCTGCCTAAGATGAAGTACTGGTGATTGAGTAAAACTTCAGAGCCAATCAGCTCTGTCAATCAAGCATCCTTTAGTCAACCTACTGTATGTTGTTCATTAAAATCAGCAACAATCAGAGGGGAGATATTTTTAGCAGTGGCAGCCAAAAAGAACAGTATCAGTCTTTTTATAGTCAAATTAATTATTTCACCCAATTTTTACTTTGATCATGTTTTAATGAGCTGTTATGTGTAATAGATTATTTTTTAATGTTGTGGATCATTTCCTAACCTCTGGTTTATAGAATTTAAGAATTTAAAATGTTTCTTAGCTCCATACTTTTTATGTGCAATGGCATTTGTGTTATTCGTGGATTAGAAAAATATGATTGAAAGCCAGTTTTTTATGGATGGTATGGCATGGGTCTCGGCCTTGACAGGAGGCTGGACTAGAAGACCTCTGAGCTCCCTTCTAGCACTATGATTCTAGGTTCTATTGCTCATTGTGATTTGTTTGTTTGAAAATGAAACAATCACTCCAGAAAAGTTAATCTAAAACAAACAAGTTAAATTTTCTTTGGGTGTTTTGTTTCAGATAGTTCACATGCTCTAAGAAGCTACATTTGACAAGTGGTATAACATCAAAGAAAAGGGCATCCATGACAAATTTGCTAATGGTTATTAGCAGCATTGAGGGACATGGTGGCTCAGTGGCTAAGACATTGAGCTTGTCAATCAGAAAAATCAGCAGTTTGGTGGTTCGAATCCCTCGCACTGTGTAATGGAGTGAGCTCCCATTACTTGTCCCAGCTTCTGCCAACCTAGCAGTTCAAAAGCATGTAAAAATGCAAGTAGAAAAATACTGGTGGGAAGGTAACAGTGTTCTGTGTGCCTTTGGCATTTAGTCATGCTGACCACATGACCACAGAGACATCTTCGGACAGTTCTGGCTCTTTGGCTTTGTAACAGAGATGAGCACTGCCTCCTAGATCCAGAAATGACTAACATGTATATGCAAGGGGAACCTTTACCTTTACACTGAGCAGAGGTTGGATTTGGTGTCTTTCATGACTCTGCCTCACTCTATGTTTCTAGGATTTTCTTTCTGTCTTACATACACTCTTAAAAAGCACTCTGACTTATTGTGATCAGTATTTTTTCAAACACAATTCATTCTGCTTCCACCAAACGGTGTTCTAAGTGTTATCTATAATGATAATTAATCTCCATATACCTTGTTGTGTGTTACAAATAAGCAAGTGAAAATGAAACCTGAGCTGAAATATAGAGGAAGGTCCTCAGTTGAAAAGCTTATATCATCAGTTTGCTGGCAGAGTATAGGTTGACTTTCAAGGCATTGTAGAAAGGTCAATCAATTTGCTCATCCATTTGCCTTAGGGACCCAACCATAGGAACTGCTAACATGTGGTATGTGGCAGCATTTAGAAAACAGTATTCAATGTAAGCTGACATTTGATCAATTTACTGTAAATTGGTTTTTTGAGCTTACATAGAATGTCTGGGAGCTGGAATTTTTGTTTAGTCCTCAAAAAATGAATAATATGCTTCTTTTCCAAAGTCTGCTTCCAGATACAATGAACTGCTAAACTACATGAAACCTTATATAATTTATTAATAAGCTATTTATAATACTATAGATGCATTCTAATGTTCTGTTAGGATATAAATAAGTTGATGCCAATATGCTGAAGCTGAACTGATGAAGCAAATGTTCAGCTGTTCCAAATCTGATTGATTCTCTGCAACTGCCATTTCCACACTTATCAAAATGTTATACTTTTCCAAAGTAGAATTTAATCTAGCTCATCTTTTTTTCAACACATTTGCATATATACTTTGAGAGAAAACAAACCAAAAGTGAAACTTTTGTGTAGTGCAGACAGAGACTCCTGTCATTAAGATGAAGAGGCAAAAATTAGGGGCAGTACATTATGGAGCCTGGACTGTCCAAGCATCTTATTTTGAGTCTAATGTATCTTTTGTACACTTACTTTGACTGGTGGCATAGAAAATATGTTAGACAGGAGTTACTAAGTATTAAATTAGTGGGGTCCTTGGTGTTTTCTGAGCTTGGTTGTTTGCTTGCAGACATTGCCCTATGAGTAAAATCATCAGTACAAATGCATGTGAGGTTTGTTCATATATAGTTGTTTGCCTTACTGCTTGGTGGGAGTATGGTTTTTCCATTGGTAGTTTCTTGATCAGCACTGAATTCTGTTTGATTGTTTGCCTGGCATTAATTCCTGCTTACTTAGCCCTGGACAGGACACATTCTGGTCTGTTTTGATTTCTTCTTAGCTATTGTCTCTTTTGAATGGGGTGTAAATGTGTTTTATCTCAGTGTGTCAACTGATGGCCGATTTGTCCAAATGCCAAGTTTCTAGGAATTCCCTAGCATTTTTGGATTTCACTTGGTCTAGGATACTCATGGTTTGTAACTGTGGTTGAGACTGTCCATGACTATGAGATTAAGGAGTTTCCATCATGTCTTATGACTAGTTGGTTGCATGCTTGTGTAGTGATATTCCTCTGCCTCTCTGTCCTACTTAGTGGCTATTACAGTTATTACATGCATTATAAATAATTCCTAGCTTTTTGGTCCTTAAATTACTGGCTCTTTAAGTTTACTTAATATCTAGTCATATCTAGTATCTGAAAGAGTTACAATATCAATATCTACAGTACTTGGAAACCAAGGAACTGGCTTTTAAAGAACTTATTTTTGTCCCTTGATTAATTAATTAGTAGTTAAATTAGCAGCAAAAAAAAGTGAGAGATAGTCAAAGAGTGATAGCTCCACTAATATCAAAATAAATTTGCCTGAAATCACTGTTTCAGCAGGTATCTTGAGATGTTCTTGGGAGAGTTCTAGGAATGGTGGAAATCACTTCTGTTCAAGGGTCTATTTATCTTTCCTTTTGTGTGCAGCTGCTGACAGGTGCACTATGCCAATGCAAGACAGGCTAGTGAATGCAATGTTTCTGAAGGCTAGAAAGGCTGCTTTTCTAGGTTTTGCAAGAATTTAAAAAAGACATAAAAGAAATTAAGAAGATTAAAAAATTGGTTTGGCAGTTGGCTGGATACATATAACAAATTACAGATAAAGAAGAAATTTAGAAAAATAAGACCAAAGTTATTTAGAAAGAAATGGAAAAAGATGTGGACAACTTGGCATTCCTGGAACTGAGTGAAAAATAATTTTGTTTAAGATTTGGAGTGATTCCCACAGAACATGGGGAAACTTTTAGACAAAAGTTCATCTCGTTTCTGTCCAATGTCATGCATTGGAAGACATATGATAGTGACACAGAGATGGATAAAGTTTATAGGATATACTTTATAGCTAATATATGTTTTGCAATGTAAACATAAAAGGGCATTTTCACTTTTAACATATTATATATGACAATTTTCTTAAAACTTTAAAGTGCATGTAGATGTGCCTTGGATTTGAATTGTGGAATTGGATAATTAAGCTACACTGAGTTGTTGAACTACAGTGAATCTTTAATATATGGGTATATATGGCATTCAATAGAATAAAGAGCTATTAGGTAAAAATATTGGGAAGAAATAGAGATTTTGTTCTGTCATTTTTTTTTTCTTTTTGTGATATGATGGGCATTAATTTGTTAGGATAATTAGAGTATAATTGCTTTTTTGGATTTTTGTAGCTTCATCTGTGGGTCATCAGTGATAGTATCTAGGCATTATGCTTCTTAGCCTGTTTTTCAACTTTCCTTAATTCTCCCAAGAACTCTTTGCAAAATAACTCTGTTTTCTCATTATTTGTCCAAAATATCTAAGCTTGAACTTAGTGAGCAGTCTGCTTCAAATCATTTAGTAGTTCTTCTGAAGCCCACCAATATTCAACAAGATTACTTTTGAAAAGTATCATTCTTTTTCTTCATCAACAGTATAGGAAACCATAGCTAAGAATATCTACTATAACATTTTCAAATTTTCTGTAGCAATGCTGAGATAAAGTAATAACGTTATTTCAGGTTTATTTTATTTTATTTTATTATGAAATGTGGAAAGAGATAAGATACCAAGATATACCAAGCTGTTTGCAAATGAAACACTGGGGGCAGTAGAATAATTCTCCTCTTCAGATTGGTTAATTAATCAATCAAATTTATAGTCTTCAAAAGTCTTCTTATAATTTTCTGTATGAGAGGGAAACATTGAATCACCTCTCCTCCTGATTAACTCTGTCTTATAGTTTCAGCATGGCTTTATTTCTCTAAAAGCATTTTCCAAAAAAAACGAAAAACAGAGTAAACCAGGATTCTGGAGTAGATAACATTACTAGATTGAATTTTTGGATTGTTATTCAGTCCTGCCCTCCAGTCTCCCTTCTAGTGATATAACAACACTGAGTTACTTTGCATATTTATTTTATCTGTTGGAATTTCTGTGCTACCTTTCTACAAATGTTATCATGATAATGTACAAACTAGATTTAAAGAAATAATGTAAAGATCAAGAATTCAGTCATATTAAAGGATTAAAATAAGATTAGAACTCTAAAAGCAATTTAAAAAGATTTAAAATGAATCAGAAAATCATTATTACAGACAATTGTCAATTTAACATTTTAATCTCTTTGGTCCCCTACACGTCAATCATATCCATGTCTTTACTCACTAGATAAGAACATTGAAAGTCAAGTATAGAATCATTGATTTGGGCAGATGAACAGTACCTGTTGCCTCTTACCTATGTTGCTGAAATGGCGAATCCTTAATATTGGAAAGGAAGGGAAATTCAAGTTACGGTAGGAGCAGACTCTGAATAGCTTGATGATAATTTGCATAAAACTAATCAAAGAGACAATATATATGAAAATCTTACTACCAAGACATTTCAAATCATAAGACATATATGGCAGTTTGTACAGTATAGTAATTAAGATATTGAACTAGAATTGAGATTCAGCCCCAGATAATACTAGATAATGCAAGGTCTCCCAGATAGGTTATTATTCTTATTTGGAAGAGGGACTTTTAGATACACTATCTTGAGTGCCAATAGAACATAAATCTAAAAACAGTAATAAATTAGGAGCACAGTGGCTTACATGGTTAGAACATTGAATTAACAATCTGCAAGCCTGCTTTTGAGACCTGACTGCTGCTATGTGGTAGAGTGAGCTCCTGTCATTTGCTCCAGCTCCTGCCCATTAGCAGTTCAAAAGTGTGCAAACACAAGTAGATAAATAGGTACCACTTTGGTGGATTTGTTAACAGGGACATGAAAGGAGCTCCCAACTGGGCATCCCCTGGGCAATGGTGATGTTACTGGTTAATCCTTTCAACCTAGATATTTGTGCTTCTGATACAAATACGACAACGACAGTGATGGGATTCTACCAATTCAGGTGAACTGATAGTTCTGGTGATCATTTGGCCCTACCCACCCACCCCTGTCCTTTTCCTGTTCTTCCCTTGTTTTTGAATGCAGAGCTTTTTGCCATGCATCAGCTCTTTTACTCACTGGGGCTGCAGCAGAAAGTGAGGATTATAGCTAAAAATGGCCTTTTCTAAATGCTGTGCATGCTCAGCGCATGCTCACCAAACCAGTTGTTACACCAGTTGAATCACACCACTGGACAATGACAAACTAAACTGTATGGATGGAAAAATACAGAAACAGTCATGACAAATGATGGCCTTAAATGTTAGGGTGGTGCAAAACATGCATATCTGAATAGACAGACTCCACCTTCCAGGTTGCAAACAAAACAGCTATGAACGCACCCAGACTCCTTCCAAACTTCCAAACGCACCTTCCAAACTCTTGGAGAAATGATGTTTCCTTTTGAATGCTTATCAGGGTCACTCTTAACATGCCTTATGCCAGCCTTCAACTGATGTATTAATAAAGCTTTCCTTCCATTTTGTTTGTGTGTTTCCTAATATTATCACTCTTGATTCATTACAACACGAGATCAAATTGTATTTTGGTTCCAGTTATTCCAGGATATGCATTTTTTTCCAAAATAGAGATAATTTTATTATGACTATTATTCTGGAATTTGATTATGTAACAACATATGTCTTCCCACATGCTCTGAATGCAGACAGTTTCTTTTTTACATACTCAGATTCCCACAGGAATATATTTAAACTGACTAGGGGGATTTAATTGAGGAATTTCACAGGAACAAATCTTCTGCCCCCCTGCCACAATAACATCTGAAATGTGTTAACCCTTCATGTTGTTCTAAATGACATAATATTTGTTCATTCCAACTATAGAACTTGTCAGATAATTTTCTGCTGTTTGATTAGGTGATGATTATGCAAATTCCCAACATCTGTAGCCAAGAACTGGATTATCTAAAAATTAATCAACCTATTGTATGCCTGCAGTTTTCTTATAGAATAATAGAAAAATATAATTAGCTTTGCTGCTAGACAAACTGGAGGGTGCTAATTTTTCCCAACTCATTAGTTCTTGAAAGTTTAGATGTCATCTTGTTTGAAAAGAGAACTAACTGCCTGATAACGCTAACTTTTGCTTCTTTTCAGAAAACCTCTGAGTCTTTGACATTTATTCCTTCATCAGTGGAAAGATCATTAAAAAAAGAGAGTCATTTTGTGAATTTAACATTAATGCTTCCACAGATCCTGCAATTTGGTTATATCCTAAGAAGAAGCCTTTTATGTGTTTAGGATTGGCAGCTACTTCTATTAATATAATTGCTCTTTTTTTCTTCCTCCTTCTGTGCCCGAGAACACACACACACACACACACACACACACATACACACACAAACACCACAAACAAATATGCCACAAATGTAGTTCCACACTTCATCTATTTCTTGCCGAAGTGGCTAGCAGCTGCCATTTGTGATGCAAACAAACCCAGATGGAGCAAGTAATGCAACAGAGGCTGAGCTCTTTGTCAGTTCAACTTCCATGAAGTTTTGCAATTGACCAACAGCCACCCCCAGCTCTGAATTGGGGCTTTTCCTACCAGCATGGCAAATCAGAACTAGGAGACTGGAGTTAATCTGTTCTTAGGTCCTGGTGCTCTGAATCTCTCTTTTCTTTCACCTTTTGTTTTGCTCTGCTTTGTATTGAAATCGAGGTGCCACACTAGAAAGCCTTAGTCCACTGGTATGTTATCTCCTTTATTATTACTTTAAAATCTTGGCTAGCTGGTGCATATTGGCAGCTATGCAGATTTCAGAAAACAGTCTTTTCAGAATCAGAGGCCTTGTTACATCTCTGTTAAATCCTAGGCTTTTGTTTGTTTATTTGAAAAAAAAAAAAGCATTTTGTTAAATGTGTTAAAAGTAAACTTTGTGCCCCTTTATCCCTTATCCCACCCAGCCTTTAAGAGCATTTGGTTGGCTTTCTCCAGCTGGTAAGCTGCAACATTCATCTTCTTCATAATTTACCGTGAAGCTCCTTTTCATCAATAGCTCAGGGAAGGGTCCACATAAAAATGAAGTCAATCACTTCTTCACTCTCTTTTCTTTGCAGCATACAGCCAGCCTTCTTATTTACTGTTCAGTACATATGGAAGAAGAACTGTCACTCTTGACTCTAACAAAACTGCCTGCTCCCCACATAGCCTAAATAAAAAAAAAATCTGGACTTTAGGGCTTTTGTGCTACAACTGCTGGTACAGCACACAGACTGCTCCTGATTGATGCTTACATTTGATGTCCCCATGTCCTCCACCAGTTTTATGAGGCCATAAATATGTTATATGGTGGAAGTTGTATATTCAGCAAAATGCCCCACATCCTCCTCGACAATTCAGCACTGTGCTATCAATTCATATATAAAGGATTAGGAGACAAAGTTGAATGTTTGCCATTTGTCTTGGTCAACAATTCAAACTCAGACCTTGACTTCTTCAATGGGAAGGAAAGAGAAGAGAGGAGGAACTTGAATCATCTCTAGACTAATGATTTCAGTTCCTCTGCTGAAGAATTCCTGAATTCTAGAAGAGATCTTCACAGCTGCTTCCAGCTGGATGTTCTCCAAGTATAGGTAGTGTTGTATATGGAACTTGGTAGGCACCAAGTTCCCTATTCTGATTGGCTGAAAAGGCCATTCTCGGATTGGCCATTAGAGAACCAATCCGATTGGCCCGCCTAATGGCAGGAACACTTAAAGTGATGTCATTGGCCACAAGCCATGAGCAAGCTACTATAAAAAAGGGCTGCCGCAGCTTGGGCTGTTGTTCCGTTACCATTGCTTACTGAGTTAAATAAAAGAGTTGTTGTAAGAACCTGGTCTCGCGCAACTTATTTCCGAATGGAACACTGGCAACAAAGGTGGGATCATCATAGAAGAGCGAGACTGAAGCATGCAGTGATCTGAACTGAGCAAGAGAGATGGCCGGTAACAACAAGTCGCCTGCACCATTAAATCCTGATGAGGAGGATTGGGAGTTGTATATCAATCGTTTTCTTATGTTTTTAGAAAACAACGAACTGCAGGAAATATCTGACCAAAGGAAGAAGGCTGTCTTCCTTACACACTGTGGACCAGCTGTCTTTAAAATAGTGAAGGCTCTAGCCAAACCAAGAGATGTCAAACAGATGACTTGGCCTGAGCTGAACAGAATGCTCCAAGCACATTACGCACCTGTGGTCTCCAACTTGATAAAAAGACACGAGTTCTACAAGAGAGACCAAAAAGAAGATGAAATCATCAGAGATTTTGTAGCAGCCTTGAGACACATCGGAGGAGCCTGCGAGTTCCAGAACATGGAAGAGGCCATGAGGGACCATGTGATCCTCGATTTGAAGGATGCTACACTTCAGAGTAAGCTGCTGAATAGACCAAACATAACCGTGGCTGACGCTATTGCAGAAGCCACCGCCGCTGAAGCAGCAAAGAAATCCACAGCCACCATGCACCAAATGAATTTGATTCCAGATCCACCAAACCAAGCCAGAGAGAAGAAGGCAGAGGGAAGCAAGAAACAGCCCACAGCAACCACCCACGACGAAGATCTCGAATCCCAGAGCGACACTGATGATGAAAATGAAGATGTCCATAGACTTCAATCAGACAAGAAATGGCGGGAAAAGAGAAGAAACAGGTGGGAGTTTCAGTGTGCGGGATGCGGAGGCAACCACCCACGATCTGAATGCAGGTTCCTAGACACAATCTGGAGGGCTTGTAACAAAATGGGGCACATCAAAAGAGTCTGCCGTAACAAAAAGAGCTATAGTCCTAAAAGATGCAGCAGCCCCCCCCCCCTCAGACATGAAGAGAGACAAGCCAGAAGCAGATGGAACTGAAGCAAAAGAACCAGCGACAGAGAGGAAACGCACCAGACGGTAATAATCAGAAATGCCAGGGCGACAAATAAAAAAAAGGTCTGGATAGAGGTGAACATCGAAGGGAAGCCCTGTGAGATGGAAGTTGACTCCAGGTCCTTTTTATCTATGGTATCCTGGAACACCATCCAGTGCCTGATACCAGAAATCAAACAAAAAGAACTACAAAAACAAAGACTGATTTTAAAGGACTACCAGGGAAATCGAATCCCGGTAGTGGGCCTTGGACATTTCCTCATTGAATTGAAGAATCATGCTGAAGTCTTGCCTCTGACCATCATCGACCATGATCACCCTAGCCTGCTGGGGATCGAATGGTTCGCACCCTGGGAATCGGGATGATCGGGATAAACCACATTGTTGCAGCCAACTGGGAGAAGAGCCTGTTACAAGAATTCCAAGATGTTTTCGACGGGACCCTAGGCAAGTACAAGGGGACCCCAATTTTGTTTAGCCTAGACCCGAAAATAGCCCCCATCCAGTTAAAATCCAGACGCGTCCCTTTTTCCTTAAAACCAAAAATTGATGAACAATTAAACAAATTAATAGCACAAGGGATGTTACAGCCAATCAACCATGCCAGGTGGGAAACACCCATCGTGACTCCTGTAAAACCAGATGGGTCAGTGCGCATCTGTGGAGACTATAAGGCAACCCTAAACCATGCGCTCCAACAAAGCGTATACCCAGTACGGGTAGTGCAACACTTATTGCACTCCCTAGGGGGAGGAAATTTTTTGCGAAGCTTGATCTCACACAAGTGTACCAACAGCTACCCGTTGACCCCACTACCACAGAGGCACAGACTATTGTGACACATAGAGGGGCATTCAAGTGTAACTGTCTCCAGTTCGGCGTTAGCGTTGCCCCAGGTATGTTCCAAATCCTCATGGAGCGCCTATTAAACAGAATCAAGGGAGTCGTCCCTTATTTTGATGACATTCTGGTGTCAGCAAAAAGACGCTAACCAACTAGAGAGCAGATTAAGAGAAGTCTTAAGAAGATTTAGAGACGCAGGCCTTAAGGTAAAGTGAGAGAAATGTTATTTAGCCACCAACCAGGTCAAGTTTCTGGGCTACCTAATAGATGAACAAGGGATACACCTCACCGAAAAAATGATAAAGGCAATCAAAGACGCACCTAGACCTAGGAACAAAACTGACTTACATGCATTTCTAGGTCTCATAAATTTCTACAATATGTTCCTGCCCCATAAGGCAACCATAGCAGAACCCTTACATCAGTGTTAGACAAAAAAACTATCTGGAAATGGGGCCACCGGGAACAAGCAGCATTTCAAGGTATCAAAGACCTATTAACACCGTTTTAATCCAGTATAGCAATACCCTGCCTTTGACAGGTCTGTGCCTTTATGCACAGCAGGTTGGCTAGAGAAGTTCTTAAATGTTTATCTGGATTATTATTGTTGAAATCTGTTTTCCAATATCCTGAAGAGTTCCATGATGGGCAGATTCCATTACAGTTGTAACTTGAAAATGGCCTGTATACACAATGCTGGATGGGTTTGATTGCAGATGCCATTGTCCAGATGTGATTTTACTGCCCAGTGATTAATGGTTGTACAATTTGCTGTAAATGTCAGGCGGAGCTCCATTCAAAATCCAGGAAAGAAATACTTAGACTCTTTAGTTTAGAGAAAAGATATATTTTACTGAAAGTGAAGTGGTAGCAACCAAAGAATTCTGAATCTGAGAAATTAGGCGCGCAATTCACATATACAAAGTGATGGAAGTGTTCCCACCCCCAATAGTTCAGATGAAACCTCCAATTAGAAATTGTGAATATGATCATGTGGGCATCTTCAGGTGGTGATGAGGCCTCTGTCCGTTGACCTTGACATATTTTGATAACGGGTTGCAGTTTCCCAGAGAAAAGAAAGCTAAGCGAGAAATAGAAACCTAACTCTATTGCATGCTCCCCCCCCTCATTTACAACACAGAAGAATGTAACACCTCCAGCTCACTTCCCAGACTTATCCCTACCTCCCCTTCCCCCCGTTGCTTATGGCAGCCGAAAGATGCAAAGTGATAGTAGAAGATCTTGAAGGCTGACAGTAAGAATCCAGTGGTAGGAAAGAATGGGACTGCTACATGGGAGGTTGAACGACATAAAGAAACCTCTGTAGAAGGTAAGCAGGTAGGTAGGCAATGGAAAGGAGACAATAAGAAAGCAGAAAACATGATACAGAATGAAAAAAAATAGTGCAATTTGCTTACACTAGAATTCTTAATAGTTGAAGAAAGAGCAGAGGAAAATATATATGTCTTTCAAGTATTTTGACTCTTTTTTAGTGATACGTTTCCATATAAAAAAGCAGATCAACTTTTGGAAATTAATTATGAAATGCAATTGATTCCCCACCCCTCTGATTCCTGTTTAGGTTTTACTTCTCAGAAGCCCTAAAAAAGATTTCATATTGGTGTGCATTCATTCAATGAAGAATCAGTAATGTAGCTAAAGCACATGTGGCTCAAGTTATAGCTTGGCCATTCCCCCAGTATCTCAAAACAAGACAAAACCTTGGAAGATCCCTTTGGTTCCTTGGATCACTGTTAAGTGCGGCTTTCTAGCTAGTTTTGCTGTGAAACAGTTGTGGTCATAGAAGGAAAACGTTACTCTTTTGTGGTTGTAATACATAACTCAGAGTGTCAACATGTCAGCAAATGGAGAGAAATAATTCTGGATTCTTTGTAATCAGGTTTTGCCCTTCCCTAACATTAGAATAATGTCAGGGGTGTCAAAAGTTGTCATTTTACCAGTTTCTCACAGAATTTATTCCACAAGGAATGAAAAAAGACAGGAAAAACAGAAACTTATGTCAGGCTGATAAAAATGTTGATTTCTTTCAGACCAAAACAGAAACATTTTTTGACAGTAAAAGAGCATTTTTCCCGATAGCAATTTCAGGCTTGCCAGGGCATATCTTGTCTCTTGCTCAAATCAGAACTTTGGTCATGTTAGATATCCAATCTGGTTTGCAGTGATTTCACCTGTCAAGGATTTGACTCTAGATAGGATTTATCTAGAGATAAATAATAACCACAATGCACTGATTGTTTAATCAGACTGAAAAAAATGAAGAATTGTGGATGACTATCAATAGACTCTTGGAATTTGCTTGATCTTTTGTAGGGATGTAATTTTTTCCCCTTTGCCATGAATTCAAATATCACTGTCTTAAATTGTAAACCTTCAAACCCTCACTCCCTGGTACTCACTGATGCCCATGGCATGATGAAAATGTTACATTCTCTCACACAAACCTATCTCAGTGTGTTCTGAGGATAAAAAGAAGGACAGAGACTCATGATCATCACCCTGAGCTCCCTGGAGGAAAGGCAGGCTATAAATGTCAATCAAACAAACAATTGTCTGACTGTTTTCAGGAATGTTGGCATGAACTGTTCCTCAGTGTACGCTTGCCAGCTGTGAATATACTGCAGCACCCTGGGACTATGAATAATACTAATGTATTCTGAATAGAGTTGTTTTTGAAGTCAGTCAGAAAACATCAGAACATAGTCACCTGAGTGTTGATGGGGATGTGACTATGAATGTGTTTTTTAAGGCCAGTTCAATTATTGAACATGTATCATTCTCACACATGCACAAACTTGCATATATTATTGATAGCAAAGCTAAAAATATAGCAAGAAGATCTGGACTTCTTATGTTCAGGGCTGGTGCAGGATATTTTGCTTAAGAATCAAGGGACAGCATGCCATTCAAGTCCCAACCTATAAAACTGTACATTTGTTTAATGAATTGCTGGTGATTATGAAGGGATATAGGATAGAGTGTGATATATACAGTTGTGTGCTCCAACATCTCGCTCTTTATCCCAGTATCAACTGGGTTATTCTACCCAAAACTTGGGTTAGACTTCTGTGTCACTACACATCAGGGAACGAATGTGCCTGTTGTTTGGACATAGTTGCATACCTGTTATCTTTATACTTCTACATCAATCCTTCATTTGAATGTGCCTTGCTTTCTGCCTGCCTACCAACCAATCAGCAAGCATTATGCACATCTCCACATAAGTAGTTGAAATTTGAGAGGTATACATGTCATCCTGCTGCAATCATCTACAGCAGCAGTGTCAAACTTGTGGCCAGCAGGCTGGATGCATCACTGACTGGTCATACCCACCCCATTTTAGCAATGGGGAAAAAGTTGTGATACATCACATGATGACATAATGCACAAATTTGACAACCCTGATCTACAGCCTATACTTACCCATCATCTGTTTTGCTATGTAGATATGTGTTGATGCCTATGTCTAGTTGCGGACAAGTCTAAATCAAGCTTAATGCTAAGACTAGTTCTACTGTATTTTTATGAAAGGACTGTACCAAGAGGATAAGAAATCAGTCAGACAGAAATGATTTTCACTCATGTTCCTAGTGATGTGTTGTGTTTTCATCCTATGAGAGGAAAGGTTTAGGGTTGGACATCCTATGTGTTTGGAATTCTGTTATTCTGCCCAACAGTATTATGGTTCATATTGTAGAAACTGAGCAGTATCATGTATGAATGGATGGCAGGAAATTGGTAGCAGGTGTGGTCTATACATTCTGTGGATTCATTGATGCTACTTAGAACATCTTATTCATCCATTTAGGGACAACTATTCTGTAATAATAAGAAATGAAGTACAATAGTGTATGCATATTTGTGAATTAACTCTACATATGCCTTGTAATTTCTGCACATTCTGTCACCTGCTATGTAGAGTTCATAGGAGATAGGAGCTTCTTTAGGGTATCAAAATATTTTATTTTGAGAAAGAAAACATTTATACTGAAATGAAACTAAGACCTAGATTTCTTACTCTGTTGAACTCAATATATACAATATTTCTGACAAGCTGGCTACAAATCATGTTTAGTATACCAGTTTGAAATGATGCTTTTAATTTGTGGATCTAATGAACAAGCATTTTACTTTTTCACTACTGTTTTTTTCACACTAAAGACACTTGACTAATGGGTTTATTGAATCACTCAATCCACTTAGGACTGCTTTTGATTAAGAAAGGGAAAAAAAACACTGTACCAAAATTTAATCGATTCAGTTGAAGAAAGACCTGCAGAGTCTAAATAGAATTTTAAAAAAGCAACAATTATCCTTTAATGGGCTCGAATGACTTATCATGAAGAATTAATATTAGACCACAGAGGTTTGGAATAAGCATTTCAGGCTGGGAGATGCAGTGGCAACATTGTGGTTTAATTTTAATTCTCTCATAAATACAGCACGAGGCTCCTAAATTTGTAAAGTACAAGACAAAGCATGCTGGTTTCTTCTCCTTTGCCCCAATGTGCTTTAGTTCTGCCACATTTGTCCTCAGACCCTCTGGGTTTAAGGATAGAGTTTCCAATCACAGAGAAGGTCCATCTTGTTCCCATGCCTGCAAGAGGAACCCAAAAGAAGAATCAACTTTGGTGGGACTTCCGGTTTGAGCTTCTTTGGCGACAGACCAAAACCTCCTCTCTGCGAGGCTTTGATCCGTGCTCAATGCTGGAGGCGCTGTGAACCAGGTGATTTCAGGGCTAAGCCACCCCTTAGAGGTGGTGAAGAAGGGGGAGACTACCTGCAGGGTTGAGGAGAGCCGCATTTCTCCTCCCCAGCTGGCCATTACTCCCTTTCCCGAAGGCGGTTGTAGCGGTGGTCAGAAACGGTCACCACAAAGAAGTACTCGACCAGAAAAGAATGTGCAGGAGGAAGATAAGAAGAGAAAGTTTTGGTTGACCAGGTCAAACAGCAAAAGCAACAAATAAGGTACCCTGGAATTGAAACTATTAAAAGAAAAACAATAATATTGTTCCCTGAGAATATTTTTAAGTTGCAAAAGAGAGAGAAAAGAGAAAAGATTTGGTTTTTTTTCTCCTTTTCCTATACTGACAGCTAAGAGACTTAAGCAAGAAATTGGAAAAAATCCTCTTTGACATTAATAGGCATTTAATGCTGAAAATAAAAAGTCAAAGGGATAATAAAGATTTCTGGATAATCCAAAGCTTTTGAAAACAGGAAAGGAGAGAAAAAGAATAAAAGGGCAGGATCTGGAAGGGAGGAGACCGCCTGAAATTAAAAAGAATTTACAGCAAAATCTCAACAAGACTTCCAAAAGATACATTTCAACTGAAATATCGCAATAAAAACCCCAGGAAGAGAAAGTGGAAAAAGAAATAAGAAGAAATAACTTGGGACTATTTGGATTACTTGATGATTTCTGGATTTTTGGTTATTGTATTTGAATGACTAAAATCAATTGGGTGGTTGTTTAAAACTGTTTAAAATGGTTCCACTTTTAGAAGAACTGAAAATGGAACTTAAAAAGTACAAAGAAGATGCACAAGAAGGGAGAGGTTCTTTTGGTTTCGTATTTCAGTTTTTAGAAATGGAGATTTGGAATTATGAGAAACAACAAAAATGCCTGCAGAACAAGAAAATTGCGACAAAGAAGCAGCCATCTTTAATGAACAAGTAATCTTATGTGGGGGAAAAAAAAGAAAGGGGGGAAAGATAATGGAAAGTTTAAGATTGGGAAAACAACTCAAAAAAAATGGAGTGAAAAATAAGTGTAAAATCAGAAAGCAACAGAAGAGGGAAATGCAGAAGAGAGAATTAGAAGTAGAGAGACAAGGGGGTTAAAAGGGGAGGGAGAAGATGAGAGAGAAGAAAGAAAGGAAAAGATGTTATAAAGGACAGAAACAAAATATTGAGAAATTCTGCAAAGGTACATAAGATAGTATTGTTATATTAGAAGCAGAAATAATTTTAGAAAATATGAAACAATGTATGATTAAAATGTTTGATAAAATAGTTATCGTAATTTAGTGGAATGCTTGTCAATAAATAAATGTAACAAAATGAATATTTAATGATTTACAAAACATATGTGAAGAGAAATAAGGGAAAAATTAATTATGGAGATTATATGTGTCTTTAAGGAAGTATGATATTTAACTGAAAAGAAGTGTTAAAGATTTTAATGATTAATAATGATAGAACTGAATTGGAATGGAATGAGAATTTATAATTACATATATTTATAATCTTTTTTTAAAAGAATATAGTGTTTATTATAAGAATCCGATTGGAAGTTATGTATTATGCATTATATTGAAGGTCATAACCTTAAGGTATATATTGAAGTTTAAATAAGAGTTGAATGGATGTCATTAAAAGATATAAAGGTGTGATACTCCAATTAGTAACTACAGGAGAAAATTTGTTTAATGAGAAAAGATAATATGAAATTGAAACAGGCAAAAGTATAAATATAATGATTTGAATTGAGATGAGATATAATAAAATTGAGAAATAAAATTGAGAATAAAATAAAATTGAGAAAATTAAAAGAGGGGGAAAACTATATAGAAAATATAAAATAGTATAAGATATGGAATAGAATACAAAAAGGAGCATAAAATTGAGTTTTGTGTCTGTATAAAGAAGTTCAACCCGGAACCATGCTATTTTCAAAAAAGATGTTTTACTTGTATTTTGTATGTATGAAAACCCAAATAAAACTTTATTAAAAAAAAAAAGAATCAGCTTTGGTTGGCTCTGGTGGAGGACCAACGCTCATTAGTTGGTTAGAAGTGCTGAATGCTATTAGAACTGAATTCAGATGGGAAATCAACTATGGCTTCTCATAGTCTATAGAGATACTCAGTCATCTAGGTTATGGTTGTCCCATAGGTACTTTTTTCAAGAGGCAACTGGATTTCCTTGTTTCTTCTTTGAAGACATTTCACATCTCAGAAACCATTTGCACTTCAGTTTGAGATGCAGACAACACAGACTCATCCCCGACAGCCTGCACCTTTCTTCAGCAGGGAAGGGACACAGGACAGAAAACATCCTGTAGCCAAGAAGGCTCCACACCCATTTGCACTAATCAGGTGATTCTGAAGACACAGATAAACTTCAAAGTGGCTTCAATGACTCTCTAAAATAATGCAAATGACCATCTGTCTGCAAGAAGTATAAATCCTTTCATTTCCCACCAGCCAATCAGAACTGAAGAAGCTTCTTGGATGAGCAGCAAAACATCTTCAAAAGAAAAAGCAAGGAAGTCCAGTTGCCTCCTGTAGTTTCTCATCAACTAGAATTCTGAATTAACTGTGCAATCCTTGTTGGGTTAACTGCTTTAAATTATAATGAAATACAGTGCCATCATTCATTTACTATCTGATTAGAGGAAGCATTCCATTTTTTTCTTAATCCTGCAGGGAAAGGCACAAATGTGCATGGAAAGGCATAAATGTACATCTCTGATCATTTATTTTTATCGCTGAAAGGATGTCAAAAAATCTGTCACAGTAACAATTGAAAAATATAATCCAGATTGTATTGGCATTTAAAAACCAACTTCAAGAGATTTTATTATTAAAGGGCTGTTTTTACTGTTTATGTCATTAGGCAGGTGTTGAATGATTTTGCTCAGGAAACAGACTGGCTTGCCCTTTCTTCCTTATGTTCAAAACCTCCTAATCATGGTAATTGTCACTATCAACATTTGAAGTGAATTTTCCATTTTCATTCTCAGATAAAGATGATAGAATGAGGATGCAGCTCATTGACATAAATACATTTGAGAGAGTCCAGAAGTTCTCAACAGAATACCCCAGAGGGGAACCTTCAGGGCCTTCTACGCCTTCAGAGAAGGCCTTAAAAAAATCTGGATCAAAAAATATAAGTATTAAATTATTATATATAATCTGTCTAATTTAATTTAATACAATACATTTAATACATTTTCTCTAATCTATGTTCTAAAGTTAAGTTTACTGTCAAGTTCACATCAGCAATGAAAGGGTTACTGTCCTGAAACATATTATCCAATCAGAATCGTCCGTCTCTATCAAAGCCCGGTTAGCTGGCTCATTAATTGGTTAGGACTTCATGAATCCAGGGGAAGGCCAAGCTATGTGTTTTGGTTTGGAGAGTGATGGGAAAACTGACCAATCACGGTTTGATTTTAAGTAGCCGGGACAAAAACAAAAGATCATAGACCTTCGTGAAGTCCTACCAGCAGCTGCACAGTGAAATCCTGGACAACATTCTCACTCAGCTGAGGAACAGGTTCAAGGATCATGAAAAACTGATGTTCCTTGCCCTTCTGGACCCCAAGAAGTTTGCCTCATACAGAGAAAACTTCCCCAGCTCTGCATTTCAGAGTGAGGGCTAAGGTGAAGGCCCAGCTGTAGTGCTCACGGTTCGCCACTGGATTACCCTACAGCACCAGACTTGAGATTCTAGGTTTAGACAACCTTGAATTACACCAACTAAGATTGGACTAAAGCATAGTACATAAAATCATATGTTACAATGTCAACCAGTTAATTAATATTTCAGCTTTAACAACAACAACACCAGAGCATACAACAGATATAAACTAAATATAAACCACTCCAAACTTGAGTGCAGGAAGTATGATTTCAGCAACAATGTCTGGAACTCACTACGTGATTCTGTTGTCACCTGCTTAAACCCCCACTCTTTTACCCTCAAACTAACCTCTATTGACCTCACTCCATTTCTAAGAGGTCTGTCTGTAAGGGGCATGCATAAGCACACAATCGTGTCTACTGTCCCTGTCCTATTGTCCCCAATTATTAGTTACTATTTCTTGTATTTAAACTTATGTTTATTGTTGTTTCTGTTGTATTGTAAGCTTCTGACAAATAAATAAAATAAATAATAATAAAATGAATGGGAAAAGATATAATAAGAGAAAGAACCAGAAAATAAGGAGATATGGAAATTGAACAAAAATAATTAGAAATTGTTTAGGCAGGAGACATAGAGACAATGGGTAGATAAAGATCAATTCTGCAAGGTAATGTGTTATAATACATAAGAATGTAGCTTTTAAATGTGAATGAAACTCTCTTTAATTGGCTTTTTATTTAAATATTGTTGTTAATTTATACATGGATAATAAAGCAAAGAATACAGTTAAAATGAATTATGAGGATCCTAGTGAAAAGACTAATACCAGTTTCTATTGTTCACTGAACAGATCAATATATTTGAAATAACAAATTATTTAGAAAGTAATTGAGGAGAATACCATTTGGAATCTTGCTTAATATGTGTGTGTGTATGTGTATGTGTGTGTGTGTGACATAGTAGTTCGGAGATTATTGTTATTAAACTAGAATGTGATAATTATATAGGGATTATATTATGATAAATTTTGATTATGGATTAAAGGGGAATAAATTGAGGGATGTATGAGAAAAAAGCGTGGCATACTCTAATTAATACTTAAAGGGGGAATTTTTTTTGGGAAATATAGATTTAAGATGGAATTTGTTGAACAATGAAATAAAAGTATGACAAAATTGCAAATGTGACAGATAAAAGTATAAAGGTATAATGAATTTAGAATTAAAAAGTAAGAATTTTAGACTATAGAATAAAATTTGAGAACATTTGTAGAAAAAGGAATTATGATAAGATATAAATTGAAAATGAATTTAATAAATGTAAAGAAAATAAGAATAATGGAAAAAATTACTGGAAAATGGAAGTAATGATATGATACAGAATTTAATGTGAAAGATAAATATGTACTAAGGTCATGTTTGTGTTGAAGAACCACCTGGAACCACGTTGTTCACTAAAAAAATGTTTTTAAAATATAAAAATAATAAAAATGTATTACAAAAAAAAAAAATAGAACTATCAGATGAGCATTGCCACTTAGCAACCACATAAATAGGTTTTCTCCAAGAATGAGATTGTGATATACTGTAAGTTCTTTTTCATGGAGAGTTCATTTTACTATTTAATTTCCACTACTATCCTTATGGCTGGAAGTGGTCAATGATAGAATGGTAGGAAACATATTTCAATTTTTGTGTCCAGCTGACATACCGGGAAAGATCCTCCTTAGACCAACTAAAATTTCCACATGGTTGTCAGTTCATAATGCAGAAATAACTTTGACATTGACGTGCCATTAGAGGATTGTAAAATTATTTACTCAGGTTAAATACTGGCATCTTCATCCAACATAAAACCTGAAAACAGAGAGTTGGATAGGCTGTGCACATACAACAAAACAAACAGCTTCCCCTCCACTACCACAAAAAAATCACACCAAAGCATTACCAGAGCAACTCTTTTATAATGACGTTACTTTACAGCTATCACTGTGCTGCGAGTTAGCATTTAACAAGCCACAACAAGCAAAAATCTTAGATGTGTTGTTTCAATAATTACTGATGTGAACATTGCTAATTTTAGATAAATGTCAGAATCACTTTATTCCTGACACTTGAAATAGGTAGGCTTTTTTATTATAAAATGTTATAAATTTATTTGCATTTTTCCTAAATACAAAGGGAGATTCTAAAATAAGCAAGCTAAATACAATATTTTGAAAGAATTTTATATCCAAAATGTAACACATATTGATTTGAAGGTAATATTACTGGTTATATATTCAAAGGTATTCATTAAAAAGATGTTACAAAACCTCTTTGTACATTTTATAACAATAACAACAGCAGCAATAACAACAACATCCAGTTTTGCTTATTCTAAGTCCTTGGTAAAAACTCGATATGTAGACAAAAATGGCAAACCCAATCTGAACATCTGGCTGACTGTGTGAGGAGGATAATGAAGAAGAAGATGATGATAATATAATAATACATCAAAAAATTGCAGCTTCCTGCAATTACACCAGCAGAACTGCAAAAAACTGTGTTACTCGGAACATCATACATTTTAAGGTGATGGTATTAACCATCAGCTCCAGTCAATGATGTTTGTGATATATTTTTAAATGTTCAGTTGTTTCATGTTTAATGCATAATAATAAGAAATAATAAGAAAAAATAAGAAGAAATAAGAAGAAGAAAGCACAAAATAATTTAGTTAGGACATCGGAATGCACTTTGGAATTGACAAATGTGCAATAATGGCAATCAAAGCAGTCAAGGTCATAGAAGATGATGAAATAGAACTTAAAAATGAAGAAATGATAAAGGCAATGAAACCAGAAGAAGGCTTAGGGATTTTAGAAGCTTCTGATTTAATGCATAATAAAGTTAAGGAATCAACTTGTGCCAAGTACATTCAAAGAATTCGCAAGATTTTAAAGTCCAAATTGAGTGGTGGAAACATCATAAAAGTAATAAATACCTGAGCTATACCTGTAGTTCAATACTCTGCAGGAATAATTGACTGGACCCAGATGGAGCTAGACAATTTGGATAGAAAATCAAGGAAGCTTATGACTGTGAATCATGCCTTGCACCCTAAAGGTGATCAAGGTCTCCTACAAGAAAAGCAGATTGTAGAAGAAGAAAAACACAGCTTGAATGTCTAAATCCAGAAAAGTGAAGAGCCAGTGATTAAGGAAATACATAAAAGAGGCCTTTTGAAGACAACCAAGTCAAAAGCTGAATACAAAAAAAAAAAGGAATTGAGAAGCGAACTGAAAATCAGGAATACTGAAAAAAGAAACGAAGGCTTTATTTTGGCTGCTCAAGAACAAGCCTTAGCCACAAATTGCATGAAGGCAAAGACTCAGTATGTCACCACCAACAGCAAATGCCGCCTCTATAATGAGAAAGATGAAACAGTTGACCATTTAATGAGTGGTTCAGCAAAATTTTACAAACCTAGAATGCCATAACTGAGTTGCTAAAATCATTCACTGGAAACTGTGCCATAAGTTTGGATTTGAGTATAGTAACAACTACTGGGAACATCAGGTTGAAAAGGTTCTGGAGAATGAAAAAGTCAAGATCTTGTGGGACTTCAGAATTCAGACTGACAAGCACTTGGCCCACAACATAACTGACAACAATAGTTGAAAAGAAAAAGGTTTGGTTCATTGACATTGCAATACCTGGTGATGCATGAATTGAAGACAAACAGCAAGAAAAAAATCACAAAGTACCAGGGCTTACAAATTGAAGTTGAGAGACTTTGGAAAAAGAAATTGTGTTATCCCAATTGTAATTGGAGCCCGTGGAGCAAGACCTAAAGGGCTACTTCGCTATTTGGAAATTCTGAATTTATCAGACTTGAATACTCTGATTCTATAAAAAAAAAAACACCTTACTTGGGACAGCTTATATCCTCCGATGCTACCTTAACAGTTCCTAGATCCTTGGTTAGGACTCGAGCTGTTGAGATACCAACCAGCCCCAAAGGCTGTGAATCTCATCAAAGATTAACAACAAACAACAACAACATTAATTCTTTACTTTTACATAGATCTATAAACTGTATGCCCTTCATCGGTGAATACCTGGTTTCTGTCTTGTATTTTGTCATTTTTCTTAATATGTTTCTTCCAAATCATGCCAAATGCTTGATTACACTGTCTCCACAAATGAACTAAAGGCCCAGTCCCACTGCATTTACGGAAGCAAAGAGGATGTAAAACATTAAAAAATAGCTTGCCATCCATTTGAAAACGCTATGCATCTGTTGTGTACTCACTGCTATGCATCTGTTGTGTACTCACTGTTTCATATGCTCTATCCATCGAGCATCCATCCACTGCAATTTCATCCATGCAAGAAGTTTTGAGCTGCACAAAACTTTGTGAACGGATGAACTTTCCTCTGTGTACGACATACATCCGTGACATGTACGGGCAACAAACGTTCTATGTTTGTTATCATCCGTTAAACATCCGCTGTATCCTCTCTGCATCCTCTGGCCATCCCCTCAACTCACATCCGCTGCAGCTGAAAACAGAAAGAGGGAGGAAACAAAAGGTACATGGAACGTCTACAAAGTGTTAGTAGCACGGAAATAGAAAGGATGTAAGCATATGCATCTCGTATATAAAGTATTCAAAATGGACAAAACGTTTGTATCTGGAATGTATCTCGTATATTTAGAATGTCTGGATTATGTCTAGAGTATGTAGAAGGACACCTAGCAGACAACCGATATTTTTTATAAAAAGGGGGAGAAAATCATCTGGATCGCTGGGATGGTTGACCATATGGTTGACCACTATGCTTGCACTGGAGGTTTATCTATCCTTATCTATCCCACAAGCATGCAAAGGCTTAACCATTTTTTCAAAGTTTTCACCAACACTTTATTAAGTAAAAAAAATGAACCAAGTAAACTAAGTGTCTTAAGCAAAGATAAACTTTATTAACTTTCTTAGGTAAACTTTCTGACTGTATTAAATAAGCAAAATGAACCAAGTAAAGTGCCTTAAGCAAAGATAAACTTAACAAGTAAAGAACTCAGTCTCTGACACTATTCTCAGTCACTCTGAGTCATGTCCATGGTCTCAGCTGTTAAGCGGGCAGGGACTGTGGAGGTGGCTGTCACTTGAGTGCTGATCTGAGGCACCATTGGGATGCTTGGCCCCGAGGGTACAACAGGTGGTGTTGTGTTCAGGAAGCTACTCAAAAGCTGACTCAGTCCCGTGAGATTGAGAGGCCCTTCATCAAGGACTTGAGATGTCAGGCCCAATACTGATGACAGATTGTCCATTGACGGGCTTGGCTGTGGGGTGGAGGAAGGGTTGGGAGGAGTGTAGTGGGGCTGTCTGGTCTGCAGATGGGTGAGGACTGGTGTCTGTGGCGTCCGATGAACCTGGACCTGGACTGGGAAGTTCTGCTTCTGCTGTGGGAAGTCCTGGTCATCGTAGCCTTGGTCGGTGAGGGGCTGTTGAAAGCCATGGAAGGGCTGTGTCATCGCCTGGGGTGGATGATCAGCCCTGGACTGGGTAGGAGCAGCTTCAGCTGGGCCTTGAAGGTTGTGCAGAAGTGCTGTGATCTTCTGCTTCATCACCTGGTACTGGGCCTCAGGCAGGTCCCTCAGGGTCTGGCTCACGTAGGTGATGAAGGTGTTCTGGCCCCAGGATGTTCTGTCCAAGTGGACCAGCTGAGAGAGAAGTTCTGTGCCGGTCTTCATTGTGTCCCTGATCAACAACAGCACACTGTTCCTGGCCCTCCAGTCTGCCTCTCTGCCCGCATCCTCTGGAGCTGGGGGTAGGGGTGGGGGTGGGTTGGCCTCTGGTGGCTGCTTCTTCTTCCTCCATTTGTGACAGCAGGGCGTCATCCTCCATGGGATCCTCCAAGTCCGCCAGCATGGGGAGTGCAGCTGTCGAGGGGGTCTCTGCTGTGGGGCCCTCTGAAGACACCTGCCTGGACAGGGTAGCTGGCTCCTGGCTGGAAAAGGACTGGCTGTCTGTGGGCTGTCTGAGGGAGAGGGATCTCAGAGAGGCTACTCTTCGGTGGAGGATCTCATCCTCCAGGAAATTGCACTTGGCCATGACGTACATCTCCTGATCAGTGAGCTTGTACTTCTTCTTGGTGTTGCAATGTACTGTTTCCTTTCTCCCTTCTCCTTCCCTTGCCTCTTCCTGAACAATCTTCAGAAGGCCCTGATGCTGAAGCCCCTGAAGGCCCTGCTGAGGCCCCTGCCAAAGGGAGGAAGAGGCAAGGGAAGGAGAAGGGAGAGAGGAAACAGTACACCATTTCTGAGGAGCATGAGGATGAGGTGCTGGAATGGCTGAGGGAGAATAAGTACCTCTGGAGAAAGGGCCACAGACTGTATCGTGACACCAAGAAGAAGCAGGCAGCTTGGAGAGACAAGGCAGAGAGCCTGGGGTACTGCAGAAGTACTGCAGAAGTACTGCAGTAGTACTGCAGAAGTACTACTTGGATGGTGGAAGAACATGCAAACCTGGTATGGCAAGCTACACCTCAAGAAATCTGGGCAGGCTGCTGTCAAGCTCACTGATCAGGAGTTGTACGTCATGGCCAAGTGCAGTTTCCTGGAGGATGAGATCCACCACCGAGGAGCAGCGTCTCTGAGACCCCTCTCCCTCAGACAGCCCACAGACAGCCAGTCCTTTTCCAGCCAGGAGCCAGCTACCCTGTCCAGGCAGGTGTCTTCAGAGGGCCCCACAGCAGAGACCCCCTCGACAACTGCACTCCCCATGCCGGCGGACTTGGAGGATCCCATGGAGGATGACGCCCTGCTGTCACAAATGGAGGAAGAAGCAGCAGCCACCAGAGGCCAACCCACCCCCACGCCCACCCCCAGCTCCAGAGGATGCAGGCAGAGAGGCAGACTGGAGGGCCAGGACCACAGTGTGCTGTTGGAGATTAGGGACACAATGAAAACCAGCACAGAACTTCTCTCTCAGCTGGTCCACTTGGATAGAGCATCCTGGGGCGGGAACACCTTCATCACATACGTGAGCCAGACCCTGAGGGACCTGCCCGAGGCCCAGTACCAGGAGATGAAGCAGAAGATCACAGCACTTCTGCACAACCCTCAAGGCCCAGATGAAGCTGCTCCTACCCAGTGCAGGTCTGCTCTTCCACCCCAGGCGATGTCACAGCCTTTCCACGGCTTTCAACAGCCCCTTACCTACCAAGGCTACGATGACCAGGACTTCCCACAGCAGAAGCAGAACTTCCCAGTCCAGGCTCAGGTTCATCGGATGCCACAGACACCAGTCCTCACCCATCTGCAACCAGACAGCCCCACTACACTCCTCTCAAACCTTCCTCCACCCCACAGCCAAGCCCGTTAATATCATCAGTATTGGGCCTGACATCTCAAGTCCTTGATGAAGGCCCTCTCAACCTCATGGGACTGAGTCAGCTTTCGGGTAGCTTCCTGAACACACCACCACCTGTTGTACCCTCGGGGCCAAGCACCCCAATGGTGCCTCAGACCAGCACTCAAGCGACAGCCACCTCCACAGTCCCTGCCCACTTAACAGCTGAGACCATGGACATGATTCAGAGTGACTGAGAATAGTGTCAATAGACTGAGTTGTTTACTTGTTAAGTTTATCTTTCCTTAAGACACTTTCCTTGGTTCATTTTGCTTATTTAATACAGTCAGAAAGTTTACCTAAGAAAGTTTATCTTTGCTTAAGAGACTTAATACAGTTTACTTGGTTCATTTTGCTTATTTAATAAAGTCATAAAGTTTACCTAAGAAAGTTAATAAAGGTTATCTTTGCTGAACACACTTAACACAGTTTACTCGGTTCATTTTGCTTATTTAATAAATTCATAAAGTTTACCTAACAAAGTTAATAAAGTTTATCTTTGCTTAAGACACTTAGTTTACTTGGTTCATTTTTTTTACTTAATAAAGTATTGGTGAAAACTTTGAAAAAATGGTTAAGCCTTTGCATGCTTGTGGGATAGATAAGGATAGTTGTGGGATAGATAAACCTCCAGTGCAAGCATAGTGGGACTGTATGGTCCACCATCCCAGCTGCCACACATATGGCCCTTTTTTATCAATAACAATTTATTCATTGATCAACACATTTTAAAATAAACAAAGCTCTTTATTAATGCCCTTTTCATTGTAGGACCACTCAACATACATGGCACAAGGTCTTCAGTGTGATGCGACAGCCTCAAGGAAGCATCCATTTATCATGTATCATCCTGTCTTGCCACTCCACTGCTCTGGCTGGGGAGTTGCACCAGTTTCTCAGTAGGCTGCGCTGCTTCTTCCCTTCATGTGAAGCTCTGTTGGGGTCTTGTACATCCACAGTGTCTATCAGGTTATGTCCTTGCCTCCATTCACCAGGCTCCATGTCCCCATTCCCTTGTTGATGGTCGATAAGTCTATTCTGCAACACTGGGTAGTGGGTGTGCCTGAGATTTTGCAGGATGCAGCAAGCTTCCATGATGCTCCTCACAGTCTCTGGGTCATGCTTCATGGTGGTGAGAAGTATCTGAAACCTGTTGGCCAGGATGCAGAAGGCGTTCTCCACCACCCATCTTGCCCTGGACAGCCTGTAATTGAAGATCTTCTCTTCACGGGTGAGGTATCTTGAACTGTATGGCTTCATGAGGTAGATTCTGAGGGAGAACGCGTCATCACCAACGATGAAGTAGGGTACATCCTGTGTGTCGTTGGTAAGGGGTCTGGATCTGGAAAACCCATGGTGAGGTTGCATTCCAGCCCATCCTTGAGGTCACTTGCGTTGTATACCTGGCCATCTGAAGCTAACCCGTTGCCTGAAACATCGATGTAGATAAACTTGTAGTCAGCATCAACCATGGCAAAGAGGATGATACTGAAGAAGCCCTTGTAGTTGTAATAAGTGGACCCTGAGTTGGCTGGAGCTTTGCAGGCCATGTGCTTCCCATCTATGGCTTCAACGGTGTGGGGAAAGTTCCACTTCTGATACCACTCTTCTGCAAGTTTTCTCCAGCCTTGTTCAGTGGTGGGGCACCTGAGGAGCTCCTCCATGTATTCTTCGATGATGGCCTGTACCACTTCTCTGACGACTTTGCTGATGGTGTTGTGTGGCACCTTCCATGCATACTGCATGTTTCTGTATGTGGTTCCAGAGGCGAGGTGCCACAGAGTCAGTGCCACCTTCAATTCAGGGTCCAGGTTGGGATGGAAGTTGGTGCTAGGCTTGGTCAACCAGGGTCTCAGACACTGTACAAGTTCATCAAACATGGCTGGTGGCATCCTGATGAAGTGATGGAATGCATGAGGGTCTTCATTCCTCAGCTCCATCATCAACTGGTCATACAGTTCAAACTCCATTCTTCTCACGATCCATCCTTGGACCCACACAGCTCTTGGACATCTCCTTCTTCTCCTTGCTTAGAAAAGGTGAAACAGTCTGAACAGGTTTTGGTTGTGGTGATGAATGAGCGCAGCTACCATATGGACTGTGTCATCATCCATGGTGGAGAACAATTGATGATGTTGAAGACCAAGACCAAGGGTGATGGGGTCTGTACACCACGGTTGCTGGACTCATACTGAGATCCAGATGATTTTCTGCCCCTTTTTGTAGAAAATATCGGTTGTCCTCTAGGTGTCCTTCTACATACTCTAGACATAGTCCAGACATCCTAAATATATGAGATACATCCCAGATACAAACCTTTTGTCTGTTTTGAATATTTTATATACGAGATGCATATGCTTACATCCTTTTTATTTCCGTGCTACTAACGCTGTGGAGACATTCCGTGTACCTTTTGTTTCCTTCCTCTTTCCGTTTTCAGCTGCAGCGGATGTGAGTTGAGGGGATGGCCAGAGGATGCAGAGAGAATACAGTGGATGTTTAGCAGATGATAACAGACATAGAACGTTTGTTACCCATATATGTTGCGGATGTACATTGTACGCGCCAGAAAGTTCATCTGTTCACAAAGTTTTGTGCAGCTCAAAACTTCTTGCATGGATGAAATAGCAGTGGACGGATGCTCGACGGATAGAGCATATGAAACACGTATGCAGTGAGTACACAACGGATGCATAGCCTTTTTCAATGGATGGCAAGCTCTTTGCATCTGTAAATGCAGTGGGACTGGGCCTTAAGACAAGTAAAAGAAAGCAATATTACATGAGGAAAAAAAATAGAGGAACAGAAAAAAGGAAATGTTACAAAGAAGTAGTTTTCCACCTTCTTAACAGTGGTTACACATTTGTTTTCATTTTACCTTTGTTGAGGTAATTCCCCTTTGAGTGCACACAGGGAGACGTAGTGAAAGTAGTGATGAATAACACACAACCAGCACACAGATACACTGTATAGTAAAATGTACATTTTTACTTCCAATAAACGGTTAAGCAAAGTCCAGTATCCAATTACAAAGTCCAGTTTCAAAAACAATTCAGTAATAGACTCACATCAATCCAAGAATAATGATGATCAGCTGCAGTCAATAAGGAAAAATGCAGAAACGGCAATGCTCTATGGGAAACTAGGTTTCTGGCTCCATATTATGGCCGTTTGAGGAACTACACCCAATTACAAATTTAGCATTCCCTTAAAGAGACAGTATTAAAATGTCTATCCTGGTTTATATATTTCCAACCCAACTGTTAGGTGACTTACATTCCTAACATACTCCCCTTTGGGTAGGATAATATATACAACCTTACATTCTAAGTCCATAATCTTCACAGCAAGCCTTATGCTTTACAGAGCCTTGGGCTTTTGTAAAATGATCTGCGATATTATTCTCTGATATGCAGTACTCCACTTTAATCATTTTACTTTGCACACATTGTCTCACATTTAAATATCTTAAATCTGTGTGTTTTGTTCTTGTCTTTACAGTAAGATTTGAAGCAATCTGTATTGCTAATTGGTTGTCTTCATGAACAACAATATAATCTGTTACATCAATTCCCACTTCAATCAATAGTTGCTTATAATAAACTAAATCTGTACATACCAGAGATAAACATGAGAATTCAGCCTCCATTGTTAATAAATTTAGATGTTTCTGTCGAATAGACCTCCATCCAATCAACACCTTTCCTAATACTACAGCACCTGATGTAGATTTATGTGTATTTACATTTGTTGCAGAACTTGCATCGGCACATGCAGTTAGGCTTAGTTCATCCTTAGGCTCCAAATATAATGCATAATGCATTGTTTGTTTCAGATATCTTAACACATGTTTAGCAGCTTTCCAGTGCCTTTCAATTGTCTCAGCATTAAATCTCGCTAATTGGTTAATATTGTATGCTATGTCTGACCTTGACCAATTACTGAGATAAGCTATTAAAGATTGATAAATGTTCTTATTAAAATCAGGACTTTGAACATCACCGTGGCTAAACTCCTGGCTCATCAGTGTTTTAGCCAGTTTACAAAGTTCCATTTTAAAACTTTTTAGTAATTGGTTAATTTTATCTGCTTGTGAGATTTTGTATCCTCCCCTAGTTCTATCTATCTTTAAACCAAGATATTGTTTAATTTCTCCTAACTGATTTATCTTAAATTTCTTCTCTAACAGTGATGTTATCTTAGTAGCTTCTTGTTCAGTTTTGGTGATTAATGCTATGTCATCAGTAAACAACAGCAACAATGAAACCACACCATCATTTTCCTTTTTAAATAAACATGGATCAGCCATGCCAGCTATAAAACCTACCTTAGTTAATTCCTTAACAATACACTGGTTCCATTCATATCCTGATTGCTTCAAGCCCTAAAGACTCTTTTTCAATCTCCAGCAATCAGTTGTATTATCATTTCTGATACCTAAAGGCTTCTTTAAATATATAGTGTGTTGCAACGGTGCATGCAGGTATGCCATCTCTATATCTAAATGATTTACAGTGTATTTCTCCTTAGCTGCCCACACTAATGCTTCTCGTAATGTAGTAGGTTTCAGACTAGGTGCAAACACCTCGTCGTAGTCGTTTGCTATCTGATCAAACCCTTGTTCTACTAACCTGGCTTTAGGGGTAATGGTCCCATCCACACCTGTCTTAAGCTTATAAATCCATTTATACCTTATGGCATGTTTACCTGGTGGTAACTTGACATTTTCATATACCTCCAACCTTTGTAAGGATTTCAGTTCCTTATCCATAGCTTCCTGCCAAGCAGCCTGATCCTTAGCAGGATACAGTTTCAGTTCATTATACTTACCAGGAACTGAATTCACTTGGCATACAACACTTGCCTGATATCTTTCAGGTGATCATGTTACTTGGGTTGAACATACTGGTAATACAGGGCCTACTGGTGGACTCTCCTGTTCCACCTGCTCCTATTCTTCTACTTCCTCCTGTGCCTGTTCTCCTACTTCCTCCTATGCCTGTTCTGCCTCTTTAATGGCTATTGATGGTTTAACTATTTAGTCTTTAGGTACTACTTGTGTGTCAATTATAACACCACTGCTATATTCCTGTTCCTGTTTATGCCACCCAACGTGCTCAAGAAATTTAGCACCAGTGCTACAGTAAACATGAGCTGTGCCTGGATCCCAAAATCTAAACGATTTATGGTTGGCCTCATAACCTATGAAAAATAATTTCCTAGCTCTATGTTGCCCTTTTAGTCTTACTTGTGAGGGAATATGCACCCATGCTGGAGCTCCAAATGTGTGTAGATAACTTAAATTTGGTTTTCTGCCATGCCACCAAGTGAATAGCAATTCATCAGTTGTTGTGTTAATTACATTGTTCAAAACATGGTTGCTATACATTATGGCTTCACCCCACAGTGTTTCAGGCAAACCTGAATCAGATAACATAGTGCGAGCCATGGCTTGTAACATTTACCCTCTTCATTCTACAAACAAGTTATATTGTGGTCTGTAAGGTGCAGAACGTTTATGCTCAACACCAGCCAATTTCAAGATAGTTTGGAATCTACTTTTATAAACTCAGTCCTGTTATCAGTAACTAGCGTAATTACCCTATGTTTCATTTTTCTCTCAGAAAAACTCAGCCAATTCAAGAAATGTTGGAATGTTTCTGTTTTGTTTTTCATGAGATAGCAGAAACCATATCATGAGTAATGGTCCATAATACTCAGAACATAGCAGGCACCTCCCAAACTGGGTTTCTTAGGACCAATTATATCAGCAAAAACAACCTCTAAAGGTTCTTTGGTCTTAAACCCATTAAATCTGTTTGCTGGAGTAACCTTGCTTTTCTCCTGGCTACAGGAATTACACTTTAAGTACTTACTACAGGGTTTTAATTTTACTCCCTCTGACAATTCAACAGTTTGTTTCAGCACTTTAAAATTAATGTGCCCCAGACATCTATGCAGTAAATATATACATTTGTCATGTGGCTTAACGTTATTATGAACCAAGTTAGTCATCTTCAACTGGTCATCATGGATAACATATAAATCATTCTCTAAAGTAGCAATAACATTTTTACCCTCTTTCTCTATTATACAGTTATCTCCCCTAAAGGTTACTACATAACCAATACTAACTAAAGCCCTTACTGATAACAAATTAAATTTCAGTTTAGGTATATATGACATAGATAAATGCTCATTTATACATGAACAATATGCAGTACCTTCACCAGATGCTTTCATCTTCTATCCATTTGCCAATGATACTTACTTACATGTTGCTTACTCATAGACATCTTTATAAACCTCTATTTCTTGTAATGCACTGCAATGCTCCACTATTAACTCCCCACAAATCATGGTTTACAGTTGAATTGCTAGACATAGCTAAACTAACATTCTTCTTAGTCTTTTGGTGATTTCTAGTATTCTGTCATTTTTCCTTCTTACAGAATCTAGCTATATGTCTTCTAGCCCCACAAGAAAAACATTTCCTAACAGAATAGGCAGTTGAAAACAAATCCTCTTCTTGTGGTTGTTCCTTCCTCTGTTGGTCCCTATCCAGTCATCTTCTTGCTTCTTCAAACAACCTTCTGGTTATGTCAGTCAATGTCAGGCTATCTCTGGTCAGGACTTCCAGTGAAGATACATACTCATCATAACTTTCATCCAATGAGGAAAGAATGATGTAAACTTGATGCAGCTCTGAAAAAATCAGTTCCTTTTTATGTAGCTCTTGAAAAGTTCTTTTCATGAAGTTCAAATGAGCTAACATATCTCCACCTTTCAGAAGACATGCTCTAAACAGTTTATGTGTAAGATGTATGTGTGCACCTACACTGTCACGAACATAAATCCTCTTCAAATTCTCCCAACACCAAGCAGCACATTCTTCTCTACAAATATGGACTAGCTGCTGGCCACTCAGTGTTTGTCCAATTATACAAAGAGCTCGTTCGTTGTTCCATTTAAAGTCAGCTAAATTCTTGGCATCATCCTCATCATCTAGATCCCAAGCATTTACATCCGGTGGATCCTGAACTACAGTCCATAACCCTTCCTTATGCAGAAGGAGACTGTACTTCATAGACCAGGAAACATAGTTTTTCTATCCAACCGGGTTTTCAGTGATAGACTTGTTAATGGGTCTTGTGCCATCTTTACCAGGACAGTAACCCACAATTAAACAGTAAACAGCTATCTTTATATGGTACTGTGTATTTACACTAACTTTCAGTTATCTGAGCCTGGTATGGCCTGTGCCCATAGCCAGTGTTGAGGTAATTCCTTGTTTGTGTTGCAGCAAATCTTGCTTCCAAATCAGGACACAAGACCATGAAAGGTTGGAGAGTCCTTATCTCAGTAATCTTATGGTTAACACAACATTATGCTTAGTAGAATAACAGGAAGCTAGCCTTTGCTAAATATAACCTATTGACTTTTCCCATTACAGAAAGGAAGAGACAAGCAAATACGATTTCATATGACTTATCATGTATAATCTACTTTTTTCCACTGCTTCATTCCCCCTTTTGAAACTTCACCTGAATCGAATGATTAACGTGCAGTTTCACAAAGAGGAGCAAGTTCTACATATGTATCATCGTTATCATTAACCCATAATGCAAGGGCTTTTTCTGCAGATCTACGTTCAACCAACAAAGACATACTATTTGAAATAGACTTAACAAAAATAGGGAGTATACATGGTAGAATAACACATCCTGCGGCAATCATACCCACCAGTGCCACGATGGCTTGTAAGGTAAGCCAGGCAGTTTAGGGAACCAAGTGTCAAAGATATCTCCAAGATCAAATCCGTTCCATTTTTGAACAGGCACATGGGCAAGGTTTTCTATAAGTTTGGCTCTTCGCTCAATTATCTCCCCTATGTCATCAAATTCGAGGCAGCAATTGCTAAAATTGAACTTTCCACACACACACCCCCAGCAGCCAAAAGATAGTCCAGAGCTAACCTGTTTTGATATTTCGCGTCTCTCAATTTTCTTTGTTGGACGGCCAAAGTACGCAAAGACTGAGCAGTTTCATTAGCAATCAACTCTACAACCGCTTGGAGTCTGATAATGCAATTTAACATATATATTGGGGTATGGTACCCCCAAGTGCCATCAGCCGCCCAAGTAGCCAGGCCATAATAATGGATAATGCATTCTAGGGGCCACTCATCATCCTTCCATTCCCCGATTTTATAATCGGCTTGTAATCTTCTACTTTGCCACATATTAGCATTCATTACTTGGGGTATGTTTAGAGGCAGCATAAAAAAGGAAGGGTTTATAATTCCTTAGGTACATGCCCCTCTCCAATTTGATGGTAGAGTACTATAAGCTACATCACCACATATCCAGTGTACCCCAGGAGGGGCTTCAGTTACACCCTGTTGAGTAAAGTTTGCCCAAAAATAATTAGTTCCGTTAGGCCAACATTGCCATGAATTAGTGGAATGATTCCATTCATGAACCTCCAAACATTCTGTTTGTCCTATAGAAGGTCCTTCTCCTTGTGTATTTGCTAGACACCATTGGGCAATGATGGGATTAGTTAGTTACCATCGGGAGAGGGGTTGATGTGTAGGCATTATCGTCAGGTTATACGGAACTGAATAATTCCATTCCTGTGCGGCCCATGGCCATTGATCCCCCATTTTCGTTCCCCCACAAATGTAATAGTTGCTTACATTTATTATATGGGATATTGTAGATGCCAATTGTAAAAAGAGATTTCGAGCCTCATGCGATGGTTGAAACTCAATATCAACTTCCTGCCAGAATTCGGAGAAATATCTAGAGTGTTCATTTGTGGCATACTTTTTGTTTTCTATGGATAAGTGGATACGGCCACCGGGATCAGTCCTAGTAGCATATATCCTAATTCCCAATTGTGGACCATATTGCTTAATCCAATACAGTGGGCGTAGTACTGTAATATTAACCCAATTATAGTTATACAGGGCACACTGTTTTGTCTGCATTATTCCTTCCCCAGACCCTTATCTGTGTTATAGGTGGCCCATTTTACACAGCCCCAGGTGGTACGGTAAGTTTCACCAGGTTGGTTACATTCTCTGGTACAAAATAATGTTCCCACATTCGCCCCATGGTGTTTCTGGGGACATACGTATATATCATTCTGGGCATATGTTCTGTGCCATTCCAAGGAAGTGCCACAAAAATAAGGATATGCTGCCGCCTGACAGACATCAAATATAATGATACCGGGGTTATTAGGTGTTAATATACGTGTTTGGACAATGATAGGGCCATTTGGGCTGCCTCCACTCCTTGCCACCAACCACGTTTGGGAAGGAATATATCTGGGGTCATAACATTCATTTTTCTGTGGACAGATAGAGTACCATGTTTTATTATAACAACAAGGTATAGGTTGTCCTTGGCAAGTATAATAGGTATGATATATTAGGGTAGAGGTAATCATTCTTCCCCTTAATACAGTCCTAGTACATACCGTGCAATTATTTGGGCATAATGGATCATGATCTACTGCAATCTTTGATTTATCAGGTAGTACCAGTCCAAAAGTGTTAACATCTCTACACTCCTTTATCAAGATGCTAGTTTTTGGTAATGGGGGGTCCACTTTATGGAGAGTAGGGGTCGAGGCCTTCCTTATAGGATTCTTTTTCTGTGCAGGAGGCAGGGCTGCGTTGTCCACATAACATATTATGTCATCTGCCCTTTTGCAGCACCTTACCATTGTTGTCACTTTAGAGATGCCTGTGCAAGATGTACGACACAGTGATGGTCTGGCTTTATCTTGACATGTAATATTGCACAAGGTCGGCCGGACCCATGTCATATGTGGACATGCTGATAGGTTAAATTGTGTACACGAATGCAGCTTTCCTATTCAAATATTATCCTTACATGCCTCACATCCAATCCCTGTTATCATCTGAGGGATACGAACATGCCTAATCGGGACCCAGGAAGTACGTAGGAGATGACACCTTATGGTATGGTTATTAGGAGACCTGGTTACACTATATGTAAAATGTCTTTCTGTTGGTAGGACCATGAAACAGTTAACACACGGCCTAATCACCGAGCCTTCTTCCAATGGGGTAGACTCAGTATCCTCAGAGGAGTTTGGGAGGTACCACTCGTCGACCGCATTCTCATCAAGAGATATTTCCTGATTCATATTATGATTCTGTCCCACCAGTAACTGATATATGTATGCAGAGTTGAGGGCCACACTGATTACTAGCAAAATGTTCACAACCCAAATCATTGGCATCAAGCCCTTTCGGATGCATGCCATTTCTCTCATCCTCTGATTGGCCTCCATATTATGATAGTAATTTACCCTTCCCCCTTTTCCCTTTTTTCTGAAAATGATGAAGTCTTGGATGTGTTATGTGTGTGATCTGAGTTTCCAGGGAAGACCCATACATTGGGCGTTAGCTTCCAGAGTAAAGTCTGTAGGGGTCTGTTGTTTTTCTTCTCCCATTGGTAGAGGGACAGCTTCCGGAGTGTCACCACAAGGGGAGATAGTCCTCTTCTTTTCTTTCCGCAAGGTCACCTTTAACGGGTCATCTAAATGTGATTCTACCCTCCAGCAAGTAGGTGCAGCTAATTTAACTCGGGACCAGTGGATCCACGGTTTTATTTCAGCTACCTTTATAGCAAGGGAAGAACACATAACAACAGTTTAGGGTCCTTTCCACTTTGGGCCTAATGTTTCTCTTTTCCAATCTTTAACCCAGACCTCCTGCCCGGATGTATGTTATGTGGAAAGGTCACTAAGACATGGGGTTTACAAGTTAATACGTATTGTTGTAATTTATGGACTGTCTCATTAAGGGTTTGGAGTTGTTGCAATCGGATAGTATCAGAAATTTGTACCTTGTTTTGAATGTTTAGGCGAGCTAAATTGGGGACTCGACCTTATAACAATTCAAACGGAGAAAGCAAAATTTCTTTCTGAGGGGCACACCTTACAGCTACCAGGGCCAAACGCAACACATCTATCCACTTGAGGTTAGTTTCCTGGCAAATTTTGGCAAGTTTTTCTTTTACAGTTCTATTCGCCCTTTCAACTCTTCCCCCAGAAGGGACATGAAAACTGCAATGAAGTTTCCAAGTTATACCCAACACTTTTGCTAATTGTTGAGTAGCCTTGTGAATAACCTCAGGTCCATTGTCGGATGATATCCTAGAAGGTAATCCATATCTAGGGATTATAATATGGAGTAATGCCCTAGCCACTTCAGCAGCCCTTTTGGTGCGAGTTGGAATGCATTCAGGCCAACCTGTATATGTACATACAATAACTAGTAGTGCATTGTAGGGACCACAGTGAGGCATGTCAGTGAAATCAATCATCAGGGAGTCAAATGGGTAACAACCTCTGGGTTGATGGCCTGGAGGTGGTTGTGGTCCTTGTCTAGGGTTATTAGCAGCACAGATCTCACACCTAGTACAAATATTTGCTGCTATACTGGATATTTTGTTTATGTATAGTTCCCTTTTCAGAGCCTTAGTCAAAGCAGTTTTCCCTAGGTGTAGTTGTTGGTGTAATCGTTGCACAATATCCCATGCCATATGTGCTATCATCTGGTAAGATCCACCACCTTCCCTGTAGGTGTGCTTCAAGTGCCTCAACCTGGGCCATGTCTTCTTTTGAATATTGTGGGCGGTAATGATCAGCTGGTGTCCAAATGGGAAGACATTTTTTGGTAAAGGTAATTACCTTTTGGGCTGCTTCACGTGCCCATCTATCTGCCTTTTCATTCCCCCTTTGTATGTCTGTGACCACCTTCTGATGCCCCCGGAAGTGCATGACCACCACTTTTTGTGGAGCCCAAATGCTTTCTAGGAGACGTAAAATCTGGGGGCCATACTTAATAGCTCTACCTCCTGCGGTAATAAGTCCTCTTTCTTTATAAAGAGCACCATGGACTTGAACTGTGAGGAAAGCGTATTTTGAATTGGTATAAATATTTACCTTTAACCCCCTGGCCATCTCTAGGGCCCTTGTTAATGCATGTAATTCTGCTAACTGAGCACTAGTGCCACTGGGAAGGGGCTCCGCTTCCCAAACATCATCTAAAGTAACTACAGCATAACCTGCCCTTTTGTTCCCTTCCTGTAGGTAACTCGTACCGTCTGTAAATAAGGTGTAATCCGGGTTGGAGAGAGGTATATCGGTCATGTCAGGGCGGCTAGCATATGTTTCCTCTATGGTGTGGATACAGTCATGGTTGGGTTCAGTATTTGGTTCCGGTAATAGTGTAGCAGGATTCAAGGTGGTGGATTGAATAATGTTAATCATAGGGTTGTGAGTTATTAATCTTTGATGTTTCAACATGTGAGGGTTAGTTAGCCACAAATGGCCTTTTGTTTCTAGTACCGATTTAAGAGAATGTGGGCTGTAAATGTCAAGGTGTTGACCAAAGGTCAATTTATTTGCTTCTTGTGTTAGGATAGCTGTTCCCGCTACCCCTTTAAGGCAAGCAGGCCATCCCTTTGCAACACTATCGAGTTGTTTAGACAGGTATGCCACAGGGCGGTACCATGTACCCATAATTTGGGTAAGGACCCCTACCACCACATTCTGTTTTGTGTCTACAAACAGCTGAAATGGTTTTTCCAAATCTGGAAGGCCTAGACTCAGAGCTTGCAACAGAGCCTGTTGAATGAGTGATGAGTGCACACAGGGAGACGTAGTGAGAGTAGTGAAGAATAATACACAACCAGCACACAGGTACACTGTATGGTAAAATATAGGTTTTTACTTCCAATAAATGGTTAAGCAAAGTCCAACAAGCAGTCCAAGTCATATATGGTTAAAGCTGTCAGTTTTCAGTCTAGGGATAATCCAATAACAAAGTCCAGTATCAAAAACAGTTCAGAAATAGACTCACATCAATCCAAGAATAATGATGATCAGCAACAGTCATTAAGGAAAAATGCAGGAATGACAACACTTTCTGGGAAACCAGATTTCTGGCTCCATCTTATGGCTGTTTGAGGAATCACACCCAATTACAATTTTAGCATTCCCTTAAAGAGACAGTATTAAAATGTCTGTCCTAGTTTATATATTTCCAACCCAATATATAGTTGTTAGGTGACTTACATTCCTAACCACCTTCTCTTTCTAAGTCTACACTGTAACTTCCTTTTTTCCCATATTATATCCTTTGTAATTATGAAATCCCAAAATCATAACTTCATTTTATTTACAGCAAAATGTCCATGCAATGTTTTCAGTCACTAATAAATATAGTAGTTGATCTTCCTCTAAATAAATAAGTTAATTTTGCCACCTGTGTTTGTTCCAACATCTTCACCAACCATTCCTTCATTGTCAGTATTTCAAAGTTTTTCCATTTTTGTGCAATAGTAATCTTACAGCAATAATCATTTGTAAGTATAGTTTTCTATGGTTCTTTACTAATTGTGTGTCCATTAATCCCAGCAAAAATGTTTTAATTTTAGTTGAATATGAATACATTCTTAGCACCATTGTATGTATTTGAACCCAAAATATTTTGGCAAGCATTGCATTCTCATCATATGCATTCATAATCATATACATTCTCACTTTGGATGAGAAGAACCAACTTGGAATGCAAACACAAATTTAAATAAATGCATCTCATTATGTAGTTCTGTGTTGATGCCCCAATAATGTATGCTTGGACAAAATGAACATGTGTTGCTCTAACTTAAAAAATAACAATTGTATTTATTTATACCATTCCTTTGGTTTGCATTTCTCCTATGGTCTGTGTAGCTAAAATACCTTGCCTCTCTCTTCGGTTAAAGGCATAACATCCTTCTTTGCACTATTTCTTTCAACTTACTTTAAATCTGATACAAAACTGTCATGTATCCCTGTATATGAAGTAGTGAATTAACTCTTACATATGCTTTGCATCATGTTTTTGCCCTTTCATAAGGCAAAATTTTGAATCTGCCTGCAAGATGAGATTCATAAACCAAGAGTAGCACACTGTAATGTAAAAGAATTGCAGAGAAGGAAAATAATACTAATTAGGATTTATTCCCACTGTTTATGTCTGCCAGCAGAATGCACACTAGAGGCAGAAGTGATACTTTGCATGTCCCACAATTATGCAAACCTATGCAGACAGAGATGTAAAATCCCCATAATTAACCATGTATAGAATTGAACTGTAGGAGTGCGAGTCAGGAAGCTGTCACTTCATATCTTGCTCCAGCCTTTGGTAAACTCTGAGCGTCACCAGTATCTGCAAAAGGAGGCTAATCGTTTTGAGCTTTTCGATCAGGTTTATTCAGTGCATTCAGCCATTTCACATGACTGTCAAAAAGCCCAAGGTAAATACTATTACTACATGCAAATAAACAAGAGCATTTCTAACATCTCAGGACAATCACAAGTTCTTCCTTTTTTCCCGTCTTTGTTTTAAAACAACTGGATGTACTGACACAATTCTTTCTTCAATATATACAATCAGTATATTCAAAAGTAATTTATACAATACAGGTCTGTTCTTTAAACTGTCTAATTATATTATGTATGTTTTCTCTCATTTTTATAGTAATCTGACCATTTGGATTTTATTGATGGCCTTTTCAAGTCTTAAATTAACATTCTCCTTGATTTTCTGAATATTTTTTTAACCTCAGACACATTCCTTTTACCAGCCATAAGCACTTTCCTAATATCTGAAGCAGAGTAACATTTAACTTTGATGAACACTGAATCAATTTTAGATGGGAACATTTTCATTCCATCTGAACATTTTCATTCCATCTGAATATTTTTATTGCTTTTGGAATGTATGGGTTTAAATAAATTATGGCAGTATGAATTAGTTTTCTTAACTGTTTAAACCCTGGGGTTTTATTACTTTTGAAACGTGTGCAAGTAAATAATTTATTGTAGTACGAATCATAGTTGATTCTAGTACTGATTCTCTGCTAATATTTGTTTAAATGAGATAATGGGTTCTCAGTGAATAATTACCAGGATATACCCACCCAATTTTCACCAAAGCCATAGGAAAGTCTTCTTTGGAATAGGAAATTCACTTCCTTGCATTGTGAAGACTGTTGTTTAATTTTTTTACATCTAGAACTCCCTCAAACAATTTCATATAACTTTGTGATTTAAAATATAACATAGATGTATAGAAGGCTGTTTGCAGGCCAAAGAGAGAAGAGATTAAAGAGGTGGCTGGGTTTAAAAATAAAATAAACTTTTAGTCTTCTCTGAGATCTTAGCCTGAAAACTTTTCCCCAAGCAAACCTTATTTTATGACAGTAAAATAAATCACAAGAGCATTTTTTTTGTTTGGATGAAGTGGTCCTCACTGAATGATCACAGTACTTTGGTTACTAGAAACCAGTACCTCGGTTACTAAGTGATACAGTCATTAAGTGAAACATAACATGACTAAAACTTATGGTTTTATTCTGGCTTTTCCATTGAATCTGCTTGTTGGTAGCCAACTGAAAAGTACACAAATGGAAATGTGACTATGGGGGCACTGTGAAGGTCATAAATGCCTACCAGTAGTGAAATGCCCAAATGTTCATCATATGAGCCTGGAGACCCTGCGAAGTCCACAAGTGCAATGACTGCTCATAAAGTTACTTGTCAGCTCCACTGTAACTTTGAATAGTCACTAAACAGGACAATAGGTAAGTAAGGACTACCTGTAGCCAGTATACATTAGGCACTTCTTCAAATGTCTAGTCCAATCAGGAGAAAATATAGCAGAGAACAAATTCTATACTACATTAGGTATATCCCACCAAAGATTATAACTAAGTGCACATGTATATGCATGCACAGTGCACACACATATGTGAGAACCTTGAGCTCTAACTGTCTGATACTATGAGGTCTATTCAAATTCCAAATAAACATGATTCTTTCTGTACTGCTAAGCAGCTATATTTCTGATATGTATCTAGTTACATGGAAATCATGTACCTTGCATTGAAATTATTTATTTGCGTCTTGGAGCTGATACAAATAGATACAGATGACACTGTTGGTAATGTTTAAAAGCCTATTCTAGAAGGGTTTGAGGATATATTTGTGTAAACAAATCCTCCTTGTAATGGTTGGGCTAGAGAGAGGGAACAGTGTAATTAAAATTATGTTTGCTCTTCTCATCCTAAACTCTATATGCTAGTTAACATGAAACTTATAAACATTAATTCCCCAGTTGATCAACCTCTCTAAAACTGAACTAGGACCCCATTGACTGTAAGTGTATTTTGGTTTGCACAATCCAATCCCTCCAGTGGTGGGATTCAAAATTTTTTGCTACAGGTTCTGTGGGCGTGGCTTGGTGGGAGTTGCATGGCTTAATGGGCATGGCTTGTTGGGCATGGCAGGGGAAGGATATTACAAAATCCCCATTCCCTCCCTCACTCCTGGGGTAAGATTACTGCGAAATCCTATTCCCTCCCTATCCCACTAACCTGCTTTCCAGTTCCATTCTCCTGTGCAGGGCAACAAAAGAAGGTTCAGCCAATCAGCTGGGATTCAGGAGGCAGAGAATAGATGGGGGCAGGGCCAATCAGAAGTGGTATTTGCCAGTTCTCTGAACTACTCAAAATTTCTACTACCGGTTCTCCAGAACTGGTCAGAACCTGCTGAATACCACCTCTGATTCACTCCATTCTCTTGGACTCACTAAGGAGAGAGCCACAGTCCATGGTCTAAAGCAGAGGTCTCCAAACTTGACAACTTTAAGACTTGTGGAATTCAACTCTCAGAATTCTCCTGGCTGGAGAATTCTGGGAGTTGGAGTCCACAAGTCTTAAAGTTGCCAAGTTTGGAGACCCCTGGTCTAAAAACTATAAGTAGTCCTTGACTGAAATTCAAAGTCCCTTCATACATTCAGAAATCCTTTTCAAGCCATTGGTATAAACCTCTGGCCAACATTACTCCCTTGCTGTTTTTCCTTTATTGTCATTGCTTCAAGGTAGTGTAGATCAGGAAACACTCCCCAACAGCTATGCTATGAGTTAGAATCTCGAAAGCCCACAGCTTTCCCTCTGTCCCCTCTGATCCCTCAAGGCAAGGCTGAATGTTTTTGTCATGCCCTTCCCTTCCTGAGGCTGTGTCATCATATACATTCTCTTCTATCTTCTATTAATAGTTTGGCTAATATTCTTGCATCCCTGTCTCATGTTAACCTTGCATTCCTCTAATTTACCAGCCTGGTGGAGAATATAGAGAACAAACATAGGTGGGGATAGAATAAGAGAACTGAACAAAGGAATGGCAGATTTTTTGGGGGGTTGAAAAGGGAAGGGGGAGGATCAGAGAAGGAAGAAACAAAAAGAAAAAGAAAAAAAGGAAGGGGCTGGCTAATTTGTTTCTGAAAACCACTGCTGCCAAATCATTTTGAACCGATTATTCATGAAGGAAAGTCACTTTTGATAGAAATTAAAACCAAAAGTTGCCCAGTCTGCCATATTAGCTAAGTATAATTAATATGTACAGTATTTCTGTCCATATCATCCTAATTTGAGGAGGTGAGCTCATACATCTGGATGTGGTATATCAGTAATTATTATTATCATCATTATTTTTAGGTGAACACATTTCTACCTATCAGACCAAAAAGCACAGAAGCAAATATAGACCACTTGTTTTAATAGCATTTTCCCTCCATAAAGCCAGTGAAAAACAATCAGGACTTGTTTTTGTTGCTGCAATATGCATTTGCATACTGCTAAAAATAGTCCTGTGTACATCTGCATGACAAGAAGTGACCCAACTTGTGTTGAAAATGCCTATAGTCCAAGCAGAATGATCCACAATGGTTATATTATAGTACTGGCTTGGCAGAAAAGTTAATTCACCCAGTGGTCTGTGAGAAATAGTGTGTGGGTGAAGAACGAAGAAAGCAGCTTCATTCCTTTGTGAGACAAGCCTTCTGCTTTTTGTATATGGCTGGCTGTCGTATTGTATGCCTCCCCAAAAGGGACAAAGCTTTCAATCTGATGGTATTGTATGACTTCCAGACCCCTTGAAGTCACTCTTTCTCGGAATCAGAATAGAATCAGAGTTGGAAGAGTTGGTGGTCTTCGAGTCCAACCCCCTGCTCAAGCAGGAGAGACCCTATATCAGTGATGGCTAACCTTTTTGGCACCAAGTGCCCCAAATGCATGCAAATGGGCGTAAATGCACACACACATGTGCAAACCCCCAAAATGCAATGTGTGTGCATCCTTGTGCATGCATCCTGCCCCCTGCACACACACGGCAAAGACCCAAAGACTATCTGGCTGGTGGGAAATGCACACGCGTGCATGGTGGAGCTGAGCTAGGGTGACAGTTCACATGCCCGCAGAGAGGGCTATGCATGCCACCTCTGGCACACATGCCTTAGGTTCACCATGACGGCCCTATATCATTTCAAACAGGTGGCTGTCCAGTCTTCTTAAAATCCTGCAGTGATGAAGCACCTACAACTTCTGAAAGCACACTGTTGCACCGGTTAATTGTCCTCACTGTTAGGAAGTTTCAACTTAATTCCAGGTTGCTTCTCTTCTTTATTAGATTTTCTCTTGTCTTGCCTTCTGGTGCTTTGGAAAATAAATTGACCCCCCCTCTTCTTTGTGGCAACCTATCAAATCCTGGAATATTGCTGTCATGTCCCCCCTCACTCCTTCTTTTCTCTTGACTAGTCATATACAATTCTTGCAAGCATTCTTTATATGTTTTTGTCTCCATCTTAGCTGCAGTATTCCAGGTGTGGTCTTACTAAGGATCTGGCTTTATTAAGTTTGCTTAGATAAAGAAACAAAGGAAACTGTGTGACAATTTTTAAACATTGAACTGCTATGATAGTTCACCTAATTTATTGATAGTTTATACTAAATATATACCATTTGACCCTATTATAATGTACATGGGGGATAATCTCCAATTAATATGCATTAGCTTGCACTGCATATTGACCTAAATAGATATATCGATTAGTGAATATGCATACATATGTTTTATTAGATTTTTATCTCACCTTTACTACTTTATAAATAATTCAAGGTGCTAAACATACCAAGCAGTTCTTCCTCCTCTTATTTTCCTTCCTATTTTCCTTACAAGGTGGGTTAGGCTGAGAGAGAAGTGACTATCCCAAGATCACCCAACAGGCTTTCATGCCTAAGGTAAGACTTGAACTCACAGTCTCTTGGTTTCTAGGCCAGCACACACACACACACACACACACACACACACACACACACACATTCTCTTATATGTACATATATATGACAGATATATCAATGCAATGTTATTTTTCATACTTTTTCATTAGCTTTAAAGTTACAAAATGAAATATTGTTCCAACATGTAATTTATTCTGGGACATTTCCTACAAAGATATTTAACTCCAATTCAAACTTTATATGGCAACTCACGATTATTTTAAGGATTTTAAGAGATTAAAAACACTTAAAAGTTCCATTTATACAGCTGTTCAAGCAAAATACAAAAAAACAAAATGGTACACTCTGATATCAAAGATTGGTACTAAACTGGTGAATTGGTGGAAATTCTTGGCTTCTCTGTCTTTTAAATAAGTGTCAGAGAAGTGAATAACGACAAAATCTCAAAATGAACAGGAAATTTCTCTCCCCAGCCATAATAATAACAGCAATAGCACTTAGACTTATATATCGCTTCATAGTGCTTTACAGCCCACTCTAAGCAGTTTATAGAGTTAGCTTATTGCCCCCAACAATCTGGGTCCTCATTTTACCGATCTCGGAAGGATAGAAGGCTGAATCAACCTTGAGCCTGGTGAGATTTGAACTGCCAAACTGCTAGCAATCGGCAATCAGCAGAATTAGCCTGCAATACTGCATTCTAACCACTGTACCACTGTGATCATAATACATACTCTCCAGGTTCTGATGAGGTTTCTTTCTCAGCTTCTTAATCAAAACTGTCATGAAAACATAAGAAAAATGCATTCCCGCAGAGAATGTTATATGTATTTGGCCTATAGTTGCAAATTCATATGCATTATTTGTACCAAAAGAATAGCTAGCCAGTGATGGCTCTTTTGTGTGGATCATTTAAAAATTTCCATGAAACTGTTTGATGCTGTGTAAGCACTGAGTAGTGCACAGTAGATTCAGAAGCAAAATGTCCATTTGTACATACAGTCATGCCTGTAGCAAAGTACCTCTCATTAATTGCTTTCCAATGTTCTTGCTTTGATGATTGATATCCCAGAATGATATTTGTCCTATAGACAGGACATACAATTCTACACATAAAGCTTAACTAAACACTTTGGTACTTTTAACACTGAAACAAATTGAATTATATGAATTACCATTCATATATCATCTAAAAAATATGAATTTAGCTAATCCAGAGCTTTTTGAAAGCCATATTTCCACATATTTAATTTTATTATCTGTTAAATTCTGAGGTTAAGCTGCTAACCAATGGCATGTAGATTTAGGCAAGAACCCAAAAATATGGGAAATCCCGGCTTATACTTGTGATATGAAAAGCACATTTCTACAACTGCAGTTTCTGATTTATATTGAACATTTATCTGTCAGCTATTGCTAAGTTCTTCTACCACACTCAGCATTTATTACAGATGGGAATAATTCATAACGAGAAAGCTGCACTTAATAGACAAAATGAAATTTGATCAGTTTTGCTTTACCTTGTTTCCTTTTTAGGCTCATAAAACAAGAACAGAATAGTTAAATAAATTTTCTCACCTGTCAGGATGGCAACAATCCAGAACATTGTAAGGACTATGTCACCCAACCAAAGATTTTAGTTGATTTTTTCTACTAATTAATGAAATTTAGATCATACATATTTTGACTGTTTTGATAGCAATACCCTTTGGAGAAACTAGGGAAAGTGTGAAAATAAGCTAAGAGGACATCTCAGGAATATCTCCCAGAATCTTTTGACCAAAAGATTGTCTCTGAGGAAGGGAAAGGAATATATTTCAGTCAGATTAAAACCATCAGTAAATCTTCAAATTGTAAATCTCTAATTAAAGAATTGGCCTCTAGGATGGTGCAGAAAATGAAAGGTTGACTTTGCCTCACTGAAAACTCAAACTAAGCCCCTCTTTGAGCAAAACTTTGGAGCAGAGGTCTCCAAACTTGGCAACTTTAAGACTTGTGGACTTCAACTCCCCGAATTCTCCAGGCTGGAGAATTCGGGGAGTTGAAGTCCACAAGTCTTAAAATTGCGAAGTTTGGAGACCCCTGCTTTGGAGAGAGAGTTTACATGTTTACAGCTTCTGCACATGATGAAGCAAAGAACCTTGCTCGTTGGGCATTGAATATAGCCAAGCTAAGAAATCTGGAAATGTTGGGTAATTCAGAACATATTATCATTTAATCTGTGGTGGAATAGAAGCACTGGAACCTATTCTATTCCCATCAGAGGCTGCAGAAAACTCTAATGACCATATTTTCTCTGAATTCCTGCCCATTGCAAAGGATGGCAATACCAAACTACAGCAAAACAAGAGGTAACATCTTCCAGCTACTTTTGTAAAAGCATTTTGAAAGTGGAAAAGGGATTTCTGCAGTGGCCTCTAACCTTTTGGGCTCTAGGAACTGGTTCTGTGGAAAGAGGTTTTGATTTGGGTGGCATGGTTTTGTGTGTTGCATGGATGGGCTTCACTTGTTTGCATAGCCTGGTTTCTGGCATGCTGTGGACTATTACAGGTCCATGGACTGGAGGTTGGGGACCCCTGGATTACTGGATTCACTGACAGGTTTGCATTCAAATCAAAGTAAACTTGAAGCCATTGTTTGTTTGGGGGTCGTTGTTTTTTTGCCTCCACCAGTACCTTGAAGCTAGAGAGATCTTGGGAGCTGAGAGGGAACTTTAGTTTAACAGAACAAGCAATTATGTGATTCCTGAAGGTAGTAACATAATTATATCATTACTTTCATGAATCACTTTATCTGATGCTTTCATACAGCATAACTCTATGAAAGCAGTGTCCTTTACTAGACTTAGAAATTTTTGCAGAATAGAAGGGGCAAGTTGGGTTAAGGAAGCAAAAGTGAGACACAGATTTACTTTAGTTGGTATCCATAAACAACGTTAGATGCGAGATTCTTGCGTTGATGAATTCATCAAAATGTATAACCAGTTAAGAAAGTAGGGTCTCTGTTTAATCTGCAAACAATGTTAAATCTCACATTGTTGGATGAAATAAGTCTTTGTCATTCTTTTGTCATGCCAAGGATGAGCATCTTGATATCAATGACAAAATGCCCTGAAGATATGAAAAGTTCTCCTGTTCATTTTTGCAACTGATATTTCTAATTCCATGTACTCTTTTGTGCAGAAAGGGACAATTTCTTGAATGAAAAGTATTTATTCCCTGATGCTCTGGATGACATTATCAGGCCCTGTATTAGTGTTCCTAGACTAAATAAGGGAGATTTGGCATCTGAATCTGCCACAAGGATTGATTGTTGTTGCTAGCTAATAGCTGTTTCAGTCTCTGTAAGCCACTTGTTTTCAGCAGCTGCATGGCAATGACAATGAACTGCATTTGCTAGCTGACCTAATCTAGCATCTGATATATTTTATGGAAAAGATCAGTGAATTAATCCCTTAAATTTTCATCTGAGTACCTTTAAAATAAGTCCAGTGAATTAAAGAAAGTGGCAGTCATCATCTTCGCTTATAAATACCCCTCCTCAAGCTATCTCGAAAGGCCCTGTCACACTGGCCGACAGATGCAAAAAGTTTGTAAAAAGGACACAGCGGACAAGAAAAATGTTCCATCCGTTGTTATCCGCTCTCAAAAGGGGCAAAAATTTGAATAACCAGAGTGGACAACACGGAAAGGAACGGACGGGGGGAGGACGTAGGGTGGATGGAAAGCGGATGCTCCATGGAAGCCTACCGGATGGAAGCAGATGAAAGCAGATGGCAAATCTGCAAGGCTTCTGGGGGAGTGCAGCAAAGCGGACACGGAATGGAAAGAGCGGATGCAGAGAGGACGCCGAGCGGATGAAGCGGATGCAGAGCGGAAGCCTAGCGGATTCACAGCAGAAGCCTAGCGGATGCCTAGCGGATGCCTAGCGGATGCCTAGCGGATGCC